>OZ010578.1:126076384-126106384 GCA_963932145.1 Acanthosepion lycidas
TCTCAAACGACCCTCCTGAGGTTTTAAATTCAGAGTTGTCTCCTCCTAGACCAGTTACCATCCAAGGCTATAGGACCCATATCAAGGATATTAGCACTTCAGTGAATGTAATGGATTCGACTGTAATTCGAACTCGGCTCTCAGATTCCTCAGTCCAGGCTGCTTATCTATTACTCCACCGTGCCTCCTTTATTTACGCGCGTGCGCACACACACACACACACACACGCATGCATATATATATATATATATATATATATATATATATATATATATATATATATATATATATTATTTATTTAAAAATAATAATTATATTTATGCTCTACTTTTGTATCGAGCACTATTTTTTTAAAATAATAACTAAAATACTAAAGAACCCGTTCTTTCCTATTTTCTAAATATTTTCATATATATATATATATATATATATATATATATATATATATATATATATGTTACCTGACTAGTACAGATTTTTTTATTACTCCTTAAGCAGAACAACACTTTAGTCACAAGCCCAGGAAGAAAAATTTGGGTTACTACAACACAAAAAGACAATGGTTAATCATCGAAAAACATGAGAAAAATGAATTACTTTTAATAATATGTGCAAATAACCAATCTTTGGCTGATGAAGGTCATTTGACTGGAAACGCTTGTATCAAAAATATGGAAAATAAAGTATAGTATATATTTTAAAAAAATCACATTATAATCAAAAACGTTTGCGGTTTCTCTCTTCTTTTTAAAATGCACTTTTCTCTCGTTGTAACAACTATAAACTCTTCCCAATATATATATATATATATATATTTATATATATATATATATATATATATATATATATATATATATATATATATATATATATATATATATATTGGTTTCTTTCTCATGACTAACCGAGAAGAACCTATTTTGGAAATCCCCTCTATATTTGCCGTGGCGTTTTTTTATTTCATTTCTAAACAGTTGTATCATCGGTTGATGGTGATCTATCATCCTATATAAATTCCTAGCCTAGAACAACTGTGTCTTTTTCTATCGATTTCTTAAGATGCTGAAGGTGCTGCTACTCTTGATGACTTTTGCTGATAGTGATAAATCACTCGAACACTTCTGTAAAATTGTTATAGAAGAAGCAATACTTGAAGTGTTTTCCAATGTACCGTAACGTTAAAAAAATTTAGGAACAGTGTGGTGTACATTATGCAAAACTGATTCATGTCAAAGAGATCATGCCGGACCTTCTCTTGAGCTTCTACTTGTAGACTTGAATATCAACACTCCGATATTTTTAATGTTGAAATTGCGTTCATGAAATCGTCAGAATTAACATGTATTCTTTTTGTTCATGAAGCATTTCCTGTAGCTCCATTACTCTTCCACTATCTCTGTCTGTCTGTCTGTCTCTCTCTACACACACACACACACACACACACACACATATATATATATATATATATATATATATCAGTGTCAGTGTGTCACACTTTTTAAAGTAAAGGGGCGCAAGTTTCAATAACCCATCTCCTTCTATATAATCAATGCGAATGCTCACTGTGTCACATATTTTCAAGGAAAGGGACACAACTCTCTACAGCTCATCCCCTTCTTCTATATAATAAATGCCAATGTCAATGTCTCACAGATTTCAATTAGCTCACTTCCTATTTCTATATAATAAATGCTAATTTCAGTGTCATACTTTTTCAATTTTATTTTGGTTTCTACTGTTAAAAAACAATTGAAATGACACAACTTTCTAACTTTTAATGGCTCATGTTCAAATAAAAAAAATTACTGTTCCCCAATTACAGTGATTCAAACCAAAATTGTCGGTGTTTTCAACTTCACAACCAGGGGCTGTTGCCCAACGTATCATACCATTTTGGAATCTGGCTGACTCTGTGAGAAAATTAAAAACATTCCGGGTCGGACCAGCAACCATGAATGTTTTGATTCCTAAGTTTTCATTTCAGCAATTGTTTTCGGCGATTTTTTACGAGATTTTTGGCGACGAAGTTTTGGTTCGATAACAGTTTTTGTGACTTGGATATGAATTTGGGAATAATCGAAATTAATTGCGAAATCCAGCGATAGTTCCCCATCAAATAAAAATAATTGTGAGGTAAGTAAGGACCTACGTACATGAAATTGTCTTTAAATTACTTACAAGCAGAATAATTATCACTGAACTTTTAAAACTTAAGCTTAAATATTACTGCGATACTTAAATGCAGCTATCAATTTTTGGGGGCATTCTGTAGTTTGTTTTTGCCTATGGCATCTACTCCTCTCTACGTACTGTGATGAAGGGCCAACCTCGAGCCGGATATATATATATATATATATATATATATATATATGTAATTATTTATTCGAAATTATAATGTAAATATGTTATAAAATCACTACAAAAATAGCCATTTTCTTTCAACACTTCTGGTGTTTTATCAAGTGATGATGTTGAATATAGAATAAAGAGATTTGAAAGGTTCAAATCAATCAAACACCCTTCGCTAGGGGAAATGCTGTCACATAAGCTGAAATGACTAAACCAATTGCAAGTATATGAGAATTTAAAAAAAATGGAAAACGGACTTTAAGGTTGTAATAATTATTTAATGCTTTAATGTTAGGGTTAGACTAAAATAGAATTCATTCTAACTAATAAATATTAAATTATACTACACAATTCAAAACAACTCGAAACAATATCCTATTTGTCTAGACGAGATAATCGCAAACACCTTTATAGACAAATATAAAGTACTAATCTAAATATTAGATGATATTTTCAAATGAAAGCAAATATCTACTCTATTACCTAAAACAACACCGTTAAAAAAAAAGTCTAAATAAAGTCCACTGAGTTAAATCGTGTGAAATCTATTTGAAAAGCTCAAACTTAGGATTAAATAAAACATGGGAGAAATATATGATACACAAGTGCATAAATAAAAAAAAATTAAATAATATATATATATATATATATATATATATATTTTACGTGTGTGTGTATGTATGTATGTTAATGAAATGGTTTAAAGTTAGACAAAATTCGGGATCATGGACACAATGCGAACGATCATTTTATTAGCTCTATCGTATGTATTTCGCCATGGTTACATACCGTTTTTAAATTCTTTTTAAATTCTTCTCCTCGACCGGTCGCCACACAAGGTTTCACAACATCGTCTGTCCTGCTTATAGTTGCATAGGCGTGAGAAGAGATTGATTCAAACCTTTCCCAAGTGTGTTATCACAATACTGTTTATGATTCTCTCTTTCTTTCTCTCGATCTCTTTGTTTTTCTGTCTGTATCTCTATTAATATCTCTCTCTCTCTCTCTCTCTCTCTCTCTCTCTCTCTCTATATATATATATATATATATATATATATATATATATATATATAATTATATTTTATAATTGAAATCACTAGGCAAAAGCTTTCATTTTTTAATATGATTGTTATTCTTCAGGCGATGGTAAATAACTTTCAATTGTTCTACTTTGTATTGAGCAATTTTTCAAAAGTAAATGCTACGAATAGTGGTACTTACTACATCTGTTCTTTCTCTCATTTATATATATATATATATATATATATATATATATATATATATATATATATATAAAGAAGTAAACCTTAAATACTCATTACGGTTGTAATCTATTTTGTGAATATTTATGTATTCAGCTCTTCAGACCGAAAACCTTTAGTAAATCGAGACATTACCCCGGTCTAGTATACAAGATGGAGGGTGTGGGGTGGGGTAAGAGAGAAGAGAGAAGGAGGGTTTACGAAAAAGTGACGGATGCTAAGGAGAGGGAATGGAAAGGAAAAGGAAGTAATGAATAGGTAGTAGTAAGCCTAAAACGACTGACACCGCAAAGAATTTTTCACTTAAACAGTTTATCCAGGAAATTGTCCGATATAGCCCGTTACTTTAGACCTAATTCTAAATTAGTTAGTCTAATATATATATATATATATATATATATATATATATATATATATATATATATATATATATATATATATATATATATATATATATAATGGATTGAACTTAGTTCGACAATTATTTTAATATATGGTCTGTTTATACGTGATTTTTTATAGATACAAATATTTAAGTAAATGCTCTGTTTATAATAAACAGTATTAACAACATTTTCCGGCCTGAATGTCCCAGAAATTTCATAGAAAATATGTCCTTCGACAAGATTCGAAACTGTATGCTACATGGAACCGTAATATAGCCTGAGGTACTATGCCATATATCTACAGAGAAAATGTCTGTTTAGAAGGTTCGATTCCTTTCGGAGGACACATTTTCTATGACATTTCTTGGACATTCAGGCGAGTAAATGTCGTTAATACTGCTTTTTATTAACAGGGCATTTACTTAACGATTTGTGTCTATAAAATAATGTATAACCAATAAATATATTAATATATATATTAATATATATATATATATATATATATATATATATATATATATATATATATATATATATATATATTGTAGTGAATTTCTGTCTGTAGAATAACTTGTTATTCACACACGCACACACATACAAAATTCACTACAAAATAATCACAAATGATGATAAAAAAATGATGGAAATACATTTCATAGATGTATATCTTTTATAGACAAAATTTAAAAAAATATAAACCTGTAAAATAACTGCCGACGCTGACACATGAAACCGGTCACTACTCTAAAAAAAACAATGTTGTTTACGAATTGGCTTGTCTACATTGAGAATAATTTTATATCATACACACACATACTGATATATATATATATATATATATATATATATATATATATATATATATATATATATATATATATATATACATAAATGGTGAATCAAAAATACATTTACTAAACTAGGGGTTGGGTTTCTCACACAGATCAAAGACCACTCCACGTGTGCTGATACCCTGGTTTGGCTGTAATATGTGTTCTTTGTGCTAAGGCGTACGAGGGTACTCCCGGTCTTCTCTGGTCCCACTGATCCTGTCTCAGTAACGCGAAGATCACCAGTAGCAAAGGGGTTGGATGATTCGGCTGCCTTCTGTCTGGAAACGCAATCTGATACACGCGTGCAGCCTGGCGTCCATTACCATTAGCGCGACTGTATTTAAAAATCATATCTATCTGCTCATGAATATCCTGCGCTTGTTAAACGAAAGACTTCTCAGTTTAATCACTATTAGACACGTTAAACGTTGAAGACAGACTAACCCCAAATGACACTAATGACAAATGTAATCTTGTCCTTATTGTAGCATAGCGCCATCTACCGTCATCTTTCTTTAAACTTAATAACTCAAAAACGATGGATTTTCAGATATATGTTTATGTAGACTTTTGGCCTTGTTTTGGTGTGAATGTTTATGCTGGACGGTAACTGTAATCCAGAGAAGTGTGTATAAGTGTGGGTGTGTGTGTATAAGTGTGTGTATATAAGTGTGTGTATATAAGTGTGTGTATAATTGTGTGTGTGTCTCTATAATTCTGTGTGTGTATATAAGTGTGTGTGTGTCTCTATAAGTGTGTGTATAAGTGTGTGTGTATAAGTGTGTGTGTGTCTATAAGTGTGTGTGTGTGTGTATAAGTGCGTGTCTGCGTATAAGTGTGTGTGTGTATATATAGTGTTTATGTGTGTGTGTGTGTGAGGAATGTCACCCTCGTTTATGTCGGTGTGAGTAATGTCTGTTGTCACCTGTGTGTGGCTGGTGAGACACATCAAGATTAAGTTGGATTAAAGTATTTCTCATGTGTATATATTCAAAAGGATTTGTGAATTTTGATTATTTTATTGTATTAACTTAGATTCATAAATAATGGACCTATAAAAAGATGGCCATGTGATGTACTGTTTTAAATGAGTGTTAAAGCTTGGTAGTGATGCTATAAATATTTTAGATTGATGCAAAAATAATGTCGTTTTCTCACATATGTTACTATGTGAGAAAACGACATTATTTTTGCACCAACCTAATATTTTCATGTTTTTTATTTTTAATTAGGCTGGCATTAGTGAAATCAATGTTATGTCCCATGTCGTTTCGTTATAAGAGTTAGAATTCCTATCTAAACACAATTCTCTCTTGCGTTCATAGATCCGGGTTTTTAGATCACCTGATGTCTTCCCTACTTATTTTTCTTTTCATTGTAGACACATTATCTGATAAATTCCGGCGTTTAAAAAGGTGTTTGGTTTATTTTTCTTCCTGATTATATCTTTTCTTGGAGATTGTGGTAACGATGCTATTATTAGAGATGGCTAATTCTTTTGCGTGTTGAGTTGAAAGGGTTTTGGAGCGCAAGATTATGAATTTTGCGTAATTTTTGGAACTATCTTTTTTTTGGTTATATGGATTTTTTGAGCTCATTTTTTAGCGAGTAGTGGAGAAGTTTGAATATATTCTCAATGTATTCTTCTTTTTCATTTCGGTATACAGGGCTATTATATCTAAGGGCTGTGAAGCAAAATTCTATGATTTGTCCAGATTTTATTGTCTGGTTATTATGGGGATAGAAATTGATTAGATCGTTTTTGTTTGTGGGTTTTCGGTAAACACTGAAATCTAATTAATCATTGTTGCACATTAATAAGATGTCAAGGAAAGTTAGAGATTTGTTTGTTTCAAGTTCTTCATTGAATTCGACGATGAGTTCAACCGTATTGTGCTTTTTAATTATGTTTATCAGTTTTGTATCTTGGGTATAAAAATAAGAGTTCGTCATCTACGCATCTCAGGTATGTTAGATAGGATATGCTTAAATTAGGCGGATTCTATGAATTTTAGAAAGAGTCAAGCAAGAACACCACTGATGGGTGATCACATGAATACACTGAATTTTTATTTTTAGAAAATGTTATTGAAAGAAAAGGTACAGTAATTAATTATTAGTTTGCATACCTTTATAATTTTGTGGACGGGTAGAAGAAGCTTTTCCTTGGTTTTCGGAGGTGATTTCTAAAAAGCATTTCGTAATGCTTATATTAATACATAAAGATTTGATGTCTGAACTTACCATAGAAATTTTATTCATATATATGTTATATATTCTTTAGATCAAGTCACACGAATGTTTGATGAGTGTTGTGCTGATGATGCTTAAGAACGTAAGTAGTATTTTTTGTGATGACTCTTATTAAATTATGGTGTGTACTTGTTATATTCCGTGATAAGGGAATAAATACTTACCATCAGGTAGACAATAGAAGAAATGTTTATTGTACACAACCAGTACAATATGAAATACGGTGCTGTTTACGTCCTTGGTATGACGATAAATTTCATCCGCGTCCTGGGTATTACGACAAACTGCATCCGCGTCCTGGGTAAGACGATAAACTGCATCCGCGTCCTGGGTCAGATTATAAACTACATCCAACAGCAAGGCCTCTGATCAGGATCTTTTGAGGAGTGTGCAAACACCTCTTAATTGCTAGTGTTCCTAAGTCCACCCTGACCCGGGGTGGTATCACCTGTTAGGGTCCTAACTAGGGGCAAATAGTTAACACTCAGACTACATTCGCGTCCTGGGTATGACGATAAACTACATCCGCTTGGTGGGTAAGACAATAAACTACGTCCAACAGCATGGCCTCTGATAATAAGGTTTTGAAAAATAATATTTCAAGCTGTACGTTTTTGAAAAAAAAATTACCAGCTATCCATTTTTGAGAGAGAAATATTAACAGAAATGGATTTTTGACAAAACAAAAATATAACCAGGAAATGATGTCGGCATTAAATGACCCATTGAGGTTGATATACCGTAAAACAAAACAAACAAACGGTACAGTTATAGACACAGATCAATCTAGTGGTGGGTGCCACTAATTAGAAGGTCGGACATGCTTGCGTCTTCTTTCTCTCACTCTTTTATTTATTTTTATAATAATACACAGAAAATGTGACAAAAGTCCTAGAAAAGAGGTATGGGGAAAAGGACGATCATCATCCATCTTAATTTAAAACTTAGCTAGCCACAACCACTGACCCAAATATAGAAACAATAGCACCAAAACAACACATTCTTACTTACCTTTCTTACTACATTCACCAAAATACCACATTGTCTCTATGAAAATCCTAACTAGTCCCCATATGTAGAAATCGTCGTCTCTGGGGAGAGAGGAAAAAAAAAAGTTAAAAAATCTCCAATGAGTATGTACAATATGAATATATAACTATTTAGAAAAAAATAAACAAAATCATGTTAGTAATACATCCCCACCCAAATTTAAATGTGGCAGAAATATCAGTTAACTGGGCGAAATCTGTGCGGGACTATAATAATGTACAAACATTCATCCTTCCCAAGCACTCACACAGACACGCACTCACTCTTCCTCAAGTCTTTCGTAGACAGTTGACTACCTATAGTGTAATCATTCATTGGGGGTGACTGGTTATTCCATTACATCAGTACCGAACATATTGTGTCTGACGGGTATGTTAGGTCTATGTCGTGGCTATATATTTTGGCAATATATTTATGTCTTGGCCATATATTTTGGCTGTAGTCTGGTGGTTAATAAGGTCAATTCGATTGACCACTCTTATATTTACGCACGCTCTATCCCAGATATTGAGCACATTTACCCATAAGTAAAGCCAACTTTTTGACTATACTTTTACACAGGGATAGATAATTATTTACCTTATTCGAACTATTGTCCTCATCTTTGTCGCCATATTTATTACAAAGTTTCGGCCGTTGTACGCTCCGGCCTTCTTCAGATGGTTGGAATGTCGAACTGAACCATGTTTAACGGATGTCAGTTATCAGTTATCTCCTTGTTAATTTCCCTCTGCAAGTTCCTCACTGCCTTACCCTGGTATTGAACTCACACTCTTTGGGTCCTATCATCAATCGGAAAGTCTCCTTCATATATCCGAAACTCCGCCCACTTCGTGGAAATAATCAAAGATGCTCCCATCCTATCCAGCCAAATGATGAGCTTGAAGGTGGTAAGTTTGTTCACCAAGTTACCCACGGAGGAGGCACTCTCAGTAGTCAGAGACAGATTGGCCTCTGACTCTTCCCTAGAAGAACGGACCAGTATTCCAATAGATAATCTGATGGAGTTGTTGACTTTCTGTACACAAACAACACACTTCGGAATGGGATCACACATATATCGACAGGATGAGGGCTTAGCAATGAGCTCGCCATTATCACCAGCAATGGCGAATATATACATGGAATACTTTGAAGAAATGGCATTAGAATCTATATCTCTAAAGCCAACTATATGGTTAAGATACGTAGATGGCACCTTCATACTCTGGCCACACCAGGAAGATGTCCAGGTTCTACTGGACCATTTGAACTCAATAAGACCTTCGATGCAGTTCACAATGGAGAATAAGAGACTAACAACACATTACCATTCCTCGATGTACTAATATCTCGAACAGAGCATGGGTTCAAGACATCCGTATACCGTAAACCAACATTCACCGGACAGTACCTCAATTTCAACTCCCACAATCCATACAGCGTAAAGAAAGTGATCGTCCAATGCTTATAACACCGAGCAAAAGTCATAAGTGGCGACCCAGAGACATTAGATAAAGAATTGGTCAGTATAAGTAGTACCCTACAACGTTACAACTACCCTGGGTACATGGGAACAGCCGAAAAAAAATGGGATAGGCGGGTACCAGAGAAAGACAACAACACTCAGAAGACAGTCTGCCTGCCTTATGTTAAGGGGTTATCAGAGAAAATACAAAGGATCTGCGGTCCATATAACATCAGGACAACCTTCAAAAGTTGGATGACACTTTGCAGATATCTCTCCTGAGTAAGACCCCCCCTAGAGGAAAACATGACTAAAGACTGTGTGTACGCTATCCCGTGCAGCTGCGGAAAAAATATAAAGGAGAGACTGGTCGCCGACTTTAGATAAGGCTTCAAGAACACCAGAATGCTGTAACATGAGGAGAAGTGGAAAAATCAGGCAGAGCTGACGACATATGGAGAGAGAAGGGAGATCACCGCCCTCTGTGGGATCAGGTTGAGTTCATAGACAAAGAACACCATTAGAAAATTCGTAAAGAATCAGCACATATGCTAGACCACAAAAGTCTCCTGAGCCGACCAAGCATAGAAATGAATACAATTTTGGAACCAGTAATAAGGAATGCCAGAGAAAAGCGATAATAACAACAAAAATTGCAATATGAACTCTGGTAAAAAAAACGTAATGATAACAGCAAAAAATTGCAATGTGAGCACTGATAAAAAGTGTATGCTGAAGACATTAGGTTTATAATGCCCAGAAATTCATACACAGATGTCCTCAAGGACACATGGCACAGTGGATAAAGGGGTTAGTTAGATTCTGTGACAGGACCCAAAGAGTGTGAGTTCAATACCCGTTTAAGGCAAGGAGATAACTGATAACTGACATCCATTAAACACGGCACGTGGAACTCGAACAATCTACCCCAGTGAGAGAAATAAAAGGTTCAGTTCGACATCCCAACTACCTAAAGAAGACCGGGGCGTACAACGGCCAAAACGTTGTAATAAATATGTCGACAAAGATGAGGACAATAGTCTGAATAATGTACATAATATCTCATCTCAGAAATATAGACAGATAGAGATAGATTAATATATGATTTAGTAGGTATATAGATAGGTAGGTTGATAGTTAACAGGTAGGTATGTATGTAGGTAAATAGAGAGGATTAACGCCTATCTTTTGACTCTGTCCGATCGTTGTTTTAACTTTTTAAATCAATGATGGTTGGGGAGGGAGGAGGTAGATAGAAATATTCCGACATCGTAATTTCTTCGGTTTCGCTAGTTCAATGAACACATAAAATGATCAGGCATCATTCGGATCGTACCGACAGCAACGTTCACCGCTCGCCAAGGCCCCTTTGCTCTTTGGAGAGAAAACCGATCAATTTCAAATGTCACATCTTCCAAGATCTGATCGAAAGAATCACCACTAATGATTGATAAGAGATTTTCATGAAGACATTTAAACCGATCTTGTTGTGCGGCAATCGATCTGCTTCAAGAGTAATGCTTCGTTTCATTAGTCATTCAAACCGCCTCGCCTAACTCTGCTCTGTGCGAAACAGTTTCTGAAAGAAGCTAAGGGAAAATGTTAGAGCGTCAAACAAAATCAGAAATAATGCACTTGAGATGATTTGGTTTTTGCAGTTAGTAAAATTGGGAAATTCTATGTAAGACTCTTTTTTGGGCATCGGCACTAAACAAGAAATACACGTTTACACATTCATCCGCCTATATACACACCAAGAAAGTACACAATAATGTTTTCACACACCCAGGTACAGAAAGGCCATGTCGAAAATGGAGTATTCTTGCGATATATGGGCAGAAGATGTCGAAAAGATGTCGAAAAGATATCGAAAAGATTTGGTAAAGCGTCTTCGCATCCTTTTAGGTGATAAGTTATTTTCAATCTTACGACCCCTTCTCTAAAACCATCGTAAGTCACTCACTGCTCTATTTCAATGGAAAGTGTTTAAACTAAATAAATTCCTTGGTTCCACCAGTTCTAAGACCAGCCATGCCACTCACATTATAGCGCAACATGCTCGTTTTTTCCCTATTTCATTGCTGAGATGTAAGTACCACTCTTCCCACGAACCGTTGTGAAACCGACTTCCAAGAGCTTATATTCCCGATCACTACAATCTTAACATGTTCAAGTCAAGTGTTAAACGTTATCTTTCATATATATATATATATATATATATATATATATATATATATATATATATATATATCCATAAACGAGCGTATTTCGCTGTTTCGGCATTTAGGCTTTATACAGAGTGAAAATCATTGTTTCCAAAACAATTTCTCATGCGATCTAATATTTTTTTTCTTTTCAGATGTTAAATTATATAAAAACTGTCTAAATGTTCTTTTTATCCGAGCGCTTTCGGCTATACATTTAGCCATTTTCAAGGTTGAAATATATTAACTATAAACAAGAACTACTTTATTGCCTCTATGTAAATCATGGTCAAGATATTGTGCACATGTCTATTTCTTGTTAGCTGTATCACAGCTCATCAGTGTGACTAGATATGCGATTGCTTCGAGCCGGGATCGAAACTCGACAGATTTGTCATCAGCGCACGCTAGGAAAAAACGTAATTTTAACACATTATATACAAGATATATGCATTAACGGTTACAAGAGTGATAAATTCATAGCGAAGGGCTTAGCATTAATCAGCAGAAGCCAACAAATTCTATTTCTCCTACGAACCGATGATTTGTGAAACTTCCAAGAGGTTATATTCCCGATCAAAACAATCTTAACATGTTCAAGTCAAGTGTCAAACATTATCTTCCATATATATATATATATATATATATATATAAACGAGCGTCTTTCGCTGTTTTGGCATTTAGGCTTTATACAGAGTGAACATCATTGTGTTTCGTGGTTTGAGCACTTTTGGGAGATATAATGATATACACACATATACATACATACATGCATATATATATATATATATATATATATATATATATATATATATATATATACAGAGAGAGAGAGAGAGAGAGAGATGGATAAATAAACCTAGTGAGCCAGACAAACCTACCCAGGTTTCACCTAAGCGGATCGTCAGGGAAAGCTGAAAGTAGGTATGCTCTACGGTTATATTGAGCTCTTTTGTTAGTTAGTTGTTTATTCTTGTCGTTTTTTTTTCTTTGGGCTTCAAACCTGTATCTGTGCGATTTTTTTCGACAGACTTTCAGGTTTCTAGGTCTTTCTTTTTTTAAAACATTTTTTCCTTCATGATTGATTTGATTATTGGCAAATCAAAATTTGGAAGGTTTTTCGAAACGCGTATAGTTACCTATATATATATATATATATATATATATATATATATATATATATATATATATATATATATATATATGTATGTATGTAAGTTCATATGGCTATGTAAACGCATAGATGCCTAAGGATAGAAACATCAATATTTCCATTGGAAAGGTTCAAATGAACTCCATTATTTAGTTCTGTGATTGCAGACTTATTTTGCTAGGGCACCTGATCCTCATGTCATCGCCCGGAGTGGAATCGCTTTTGCATCTGTGTTAAAATCTAAGGCATTTCCATCCAGCCAGCCTTTGCCAAAGAACTGTCTCTTTGTAGAACATATTCCCACGGGAATTCATCACCTAAAACTCAACTTCTTCAAGTAATATCAGCCATATTATCTATAGCCCTTATCCTCAGAAGCTTCACTTTCAACTACATTCACTTTCGTATGTATCACACTTAGTCAGCATAAGAATTACAACATTATATTTCTAACTTGACAGGATCTCGATCCTTTTGTAGGATAAATTTAGGTATGTAATATGTATATTATTGATTTGAATGTTGAGTCAAAGCTTTTAAAGACACAGCCACACTTTTCTAGGGAAACGATAACCTCGAAATGATGAACGTAGGAATGATAATAGAAATATTAAGTGTTTCATTATAAGGAAACATTCAGCATCCATTAACCGAAAAACCTGTACTGCTGTTGGGAAAAATTTATAAAATCATTCTATGAAAATAAATTTTTGCCGAAAAATACGTTTCTTAGGTTCAGTAGCAGTTGCCGCTCTTTCCGGTACGACTGAGGAAGGTCACAAGACCAGAAAAACGTGTAGCGAAATATACAGAATGAAGTATATCATAAATGAAGTAATAATCGTAAACATTTGCGATTTTTTCTCTCCGGTTGGAACAAAAATAATCTGTCATATATATATATATATATATATATATATATATATATATATATATATATATATATATATATATATATTTCTTAAAAAAAATATATATATTTTGAAAAAAAAATATTTCTTGAAAATATATATTTTTACCTGTGTCCAGATTATAGGCACACACACACACACACAAACACACACACACACACACACACACACTATATATATATATATATATATATATATATATATTTGCGAAGATAAGCCGAAAATTATCAGTACTTTCTTCATAAGATAACTTTAGACAAGAGTGCAAATAATCTTTGACTCTCCCTATATATATATATATATATATATATATATATATATATATATATATATATATATATATATATATATATGTATATATAACAGTGGTGACTCAGGGGGTCGGGCTTGTCGGGCACAGCCTGAGTGAGTCAACATTCAATTATATCTATTTCAAAGCAACAATAAGCTTTCGTAGACCATTGTTTTCATTCTTGAATTCAGCTGCATCCAAAATTGTTTTAACTCCGTGCAGCAAAATGTTGACCGAAATATATTTCGTTAATATTGTTCATATATCTAGATTACCGAGTATTTTTAACAGATCGTCAATTAAAAAAGAAAAACACAAATGTTTTTATTTTTGTTTTTTGTTTTGTCCGGAGAGAGATAAGAAAGATTTTTGACATGTTATAAGGCTGTTGTGGAAAAAACAAAACAAAAAAAGAACTTTATATAATACAACGTGTAAATGCTTGGACGCATGGAAGACAAGATTACCTTTTGAAAATGGAATGTTATCTAAAAATATAGATATGTTGTCGAAAACTTATTAAGAGGAAATATATTTCAGTAAAATAAAAAATAATATGCGTGATTGATTTTTAATTTCTGCAAAAATATCTGGGAAGTGTCATACATCGGATGGAACATGCAACACTGACATGTGAACGAGCAATGAGTTGACAAATAATGCACTCCATAAGTTAAGAATCAGAAAAATTACGTTGAGGACAAAGAAAAGGTTGCTTAACTTCTGTGTAATATATTAGTGAATGATCAATAGAAACCTGGCAACTAAAAAAATACCAGGTCATCCCATAAGTTCTGTCCGAATTTTAACTTTTTGTTAAAATGAACGAAATTTAAAGAGTATTTTATAATGTCTAATGGAGCTGAACATTATTTTTATGTTTAGATGCATTTAAATTGATCAAATTTTATTTCAGAGATCAATAAAATTAAATTTTGTTTGATTAAAACCCTGCTAACATGGAAGTACCCAAGAATCATTTGAGGCACATAATGCTTTATGAGTTCAAGAAAGGAAACTCAGCCGCCGAAGCGGCTAGAAATATTCACTCAGTTTATGGAGAGGAATATGTGAATGAAAGAACTTGCAGAAGATGGTTTGCAAAATTCAGAGGTGGAGATTTCACCCTTGAAGATGAAGATCGAACCTGACGTCTAGTTGAGTTTGATGAAAAGCTTCTTGAAGCAGCCCTTGAAGAAAATCCTGCTATATCAGTCGAAGAATTTGCAGCGGTTCTCAGTTCAAACCATACAACTGTTCATCGTCATCTTGGAAAAGTTCCTAAACTTGGAAAATAGGTGTCATGAATTGTCTGAAAACAAGCTCAAATCCTGAGTTGATATTTGCTCTTATCACCATTCTCGCTAACTTGTTTCACCTTTTTTGAATGGACTTGTTACTGGCGACGAAAAATGGATCTTTTATCGAAATGTTAAGCGTCGTAGACAGTGGCTTGGTAAAGGGGAAGGACCCCAGCCACAGCTGAGAAGGGAACTTAATGGGAAAATTTTCTTCTTTCAATCTGGTTGGATCGCCAAGAAATAATCCACTTTGAATTCTTACCACCTAATGCAACAATTAATGCTCAAATATACTGTCAGCAATTAGAGCGTTTGAACCAAGTTTGAGGAAAAAAAGACCTGCTCTAGTGAATCGAAAAGAGGTGATGTTTCATCAGCACAATGCGCGACCCCACACAGTAAGAATCATATAACAAAAGATCGAAGAACTTGGTTGGGAGAAAATTCTCCATCCACCTTATTCTCCCGATCTTGCTCCTTCAGCCTACCGTTTGTTTCGTAGCTTACAGACTCATTGGGAAGAAACATCTTTTGTAACACAAGAAGATGTTAAAAGTAACATTTGTGAGTTCTTCGAATCAAAGCTAAAAGAATTTTACAGTAATGGAATTAGTAAGCTTGTTAATAGATGGAAGAATGTCATAGATAATCAGGGAAAATACATTGTTGTTTGAATCTGTAATTAAATGTAACATTTGGTCACTTGTTTTCTTTATTCAAAATTCGGACAGAACTTATGGGATGACCTGATATGTTTCAATAGAACGATTTTGTGAATACTATTGTCGAAGAATTTTTAAAGGAAATGGAAACAAAAAAGAGATTTATATTCAAAATCAGAAAGAGACCGTTGAAATTTCTTGGACGATTATGAGGAAAGAAGAGTTGGAGAATATGACACACAGAAGTAATATCGAAGGAATAACGGCAGTGGAGGGGAGCAGGTAATCTATTTTGTGAATGCATGATGGAACAGTGGATGAATGGGATGGAAAAACACAAGCCAAGAGCTACAAGCTGTAGAACGTTGTGGAGAGCCTTGACTGCGCACGTCCTAAAGGATATATATAGGAGAAGAATTCGAAAGTAAGTAGATATTTAAAAGGGGTAGTAAAACGAGGATTTCAGAAGATTATCGAGAAAAGATAGACAAACCATGACGCATGCGCTGTTAATAGCGCATCAGATTATAAGATTTGACGCATTATTATACGGTGTTTCTTTTTTGTTTTGTTTTTTTTTATTTTGCCAATTAATTTTCAACAAACATTTGTGCAATACGCAACTGGGCACTATTTTTGTATTTTTGTTTTATACGGTTTCGGATTTTTTAAAACTTTTCATTTAGTTTCTCCCGTCACAAACAGAAAAAAAAGAGAAAGAATAAAACCAGACGTGGAAAATAAACGTGAATTCAATAAACAATGCGAGAAAGCGAAACAAAGAACTTGAGTCAATATAAACATTTACAATTTGTAAAAAAATGAAGATGCCTAGTAAAAATAAAAATGAAACTTGTGGAGTTTTTTACAAAAAAATAATTTCACCTAAGAGCAGTTCATATTAGACGGTTACAGATGAAACAAAAAATATGATATCTATATGTAATCTACTTTCACCTAAGAAAAAACTGGATAACAGTTAATATTAGACGTTTACAAATGAAACAGAAATAATGATATTTATATATAATATAATTTCACCTAACAAAAGACTGGATAACAGTTAATATTAGACGTTTACAAATGAAACAGAAATAATGATATGTATATATAATATAATTTCACCTAATAAAAGGCTGGATAAAATTTCATATTCTAATATGCAGTTGAAATTGTAATAATAATATTTAATGAGTCGTGTGATATGAGTGGGAATTTAGTTTTATGTATATAAGGAGGGTATATATCTATTTTCTATTGAGCTAAAGAAGTCAAATTTTGATTTGTTAAATAGATATCCATATAGGTATGGCAGTTCTTGCGACAAAATATCTCTGTGGAATTTTTTATTTACATTTGGAATACAGGGGTAATAAGAGCAATTCGACTCTGTGGAAGTTGCATGTCGTGTCCTCTCTGTAAAAATCTGAAGTAGTGGAAGAATGAATCTTATCTAAACATTTGCCATGGAAATAGCGATAGTGTAGTGACAGACTTGTCATCGTGCATCTGCGGAATATATTTTTTAAAGCGAAGAATAAGTTTCAACAGAACAATGTAAAATATTTTGAACACCATTGAGGTGGGATTTTTGAGAATTCAGAAGCTCTTGGTTATAGATGACAGCAGGTACTTTATTTTGGGTCCAACCTGTCTCTTATACAGAGAACAGATTCGTTATTGAAAATCAAATTTGACGAGTGTGTTAATGATGAATGCTTCTGAAATGATTAATTTTTAGTGGTCATAAAACTGTCAATAATTTTTCAGAACTAATAAATTTGCTCTTAATTATATCTGCCGTCTTGAAAGCAGGTAGAGTTGAAAAAATTCAAAATGAAAATACGTATAAACAGCTCAAGAACGCGACTGACTGTTTAATATTTAAACAATCCTACAGTAATTAGAAAGGGTTAGCAATTACAACAACATTTAGTAGACTTTTTCTGCATTTCCGAGATAAACGAATTTAGCATATACATGGATTATATATATTTATATACAGAATATGGTGTAATTTATTTAGAAAAAAAATCCCCCAGAGACAAAACATCTACAAACTGATCCTCATAAACAAAACTGGTACCCATTTAGTATCTGTCTATATTTCTGAGATGAGGTATTATGTCAAGGGCATATGGCACAGTGGATAAAACCGTTGGTTAGATCCAGGGACAGGACCTAAAGAGTATGAGTTCAATACCCGGTTAAGGCAGTGGAGAACTTTCAGAGGGAAAATAACAAGGTGATAACTGATAACTGGCATCCATTAAACATGTCACGTGGAAGTAGAGCAGTCTACGCCAGTGATCGAAATAAAGGGTTTAGTTCGACATTCCAACCATCTGAAGAAGGCCGAAACGTTGTAATAAATATGGCGACAAAGATGAGGACAATAGTTCGAATAATGTAAATAATTATCTATCTCTGTGTAAAAGTATAGTTATAAGGTTGGCTTTACTTATGGGTGTAAAATTGCGTAAATATAAGAGTGGTCAATCGAATTGACCTTATTAACTACCCGACTACATCCAAAATATATGGCCAAGACATAAATATATTGCCAAAATATATAGCCACGACATAGAACTAACATACCCATCAGGCACATAATGCCCAGCATTAATAGTACTGATGTAATGGAATAACCAGCCACCCCCATAAATGATTACACTATAGGTAGTAAGTACATATTAAGTCAACTGTCTACGAGAGACTTGAGGAAGAGTGAGTGCGTGTCTATGTGAGTGCTTGGGAGGGATGAATGTCTCTACATTATTACAGTTGCGCACAGTTTTCGTCTAGAACAGTCTACCCCAGTGAGAGAAATAAAGGGTTAAGTTCGACATTCCAACCACCTGAAGGAGGCCGGAGCGTACAACGGCCGAAACGTTGTAATGAATATGGCGACAAAGATGAGGGCAATAGTCCGAATAATGTAAATAGTGGTACCCATTTGTTATCAAATTAAGATGGTGTCATTCACTTTCTCATTTGTAGTAGAAGTTTGTATCTTTCTGCCTTTCTTTTCTAACTTTATTGATCTTGTCTAAAAACAGAATACAGAGGCCTTTCTTAAATCCTTGAAGAGTTTTACGGGTACAACTAATGTTTGTTCTGATAATTTGATTTGTTTTTTGGGTTCATCCCCTTCCCCGCCATTGCCTGTCATTTATATATATATATATATATATATATATATATATATATATATATATATATATATATAGTTAAATTCTCAGTTCAATTCTGTAGACAAGACAAATTGGTATAAAATGACAATTAGAAAAAATCTTAGATATTGCCGACGCGTTTCGTCTTCCGACTTTTTCAAGGCAAAAATGAAGTCGTAATGTTTTTGTTATAGTTACATTAAAAATCCAAATTGAAAAATATAGACGCTTCTATCTAAGCCTTTTTTTCTGGGTAAAAAAAATCCCTTACTATAAAGGTAATTTACATCCGTCAACATTGTTGACATGGAAAAAAATCCCTTACTATAAAGGTAATTTACGTCTGTGGGAAAGAGGTAACAGAGTGGAAAATATTCCATCACCTACAAGGACGCGAAGACGATTTTGGACGCTATCGCGACTGGATAGTGACGACTATGCATCTTCTGCCCATATACGTATGGCAGAAGTACTCTATATATTTTCCGCCTAATCTGACTATTTTCCCAGCATCTTTAGCAATGGATGATATGCACGTGTTCCACTTGAGGTCTGTATTGGGTTTAAAGTCCAAAAGGCGGCGTTCAATCGTGAGCCCTCCTTGACAGAACACTGGTTTATCGTGACAGGTGAAAATTCAGGGTCCGTTCTGTAATGATACTGATATCTTACCCGTGGTAGAAGTACAGGGTGCGATGGAAAAATTGTCGTCTAAATAACACAAAAATAACAATTACACTGGTTCATTTTAACAAATACACCCCTGGTCAAAATCTTAAGACCAGATACAAAAGGGTGTAAAAAAATATAAAATACTATTACTTTAATCAAATTATATTTGCGAAACATTTGCATTTAATTAGAAAATGTAGTTTATCAACAAACAATTGAAAATTTTAATCTTTTAATTGATTAATTAAAAAAAAAAATATTGAAAAAAAGGATGTAAAATTTTCGCAATCTTATTTGATTAAATTAACAGTATTTTATATATATATTTTTTTAACCCTTTTGTATCTGATCTTAAAATTCTGAGCAGGGTTATGTATATATAATAACACAAATATGACAATTACACTGTCATCTCTTTTTAACAGGTATATTTACAAAAATCACATAAAAACAACATTGAAATGCTCCAGAGAAAATCAACATTGGCTTCATCCAAGGGCTCCACATGACGTCAGGATCTCCTGCAACTCTTCTGTACGGTCTTCTTGTTTAAGTTGGTGAATGCTGCCATAATCCTTGCCCTCAATTCATCTTTGGTATTACAAGGAGTTTTGTTGGTCTCTCGCTCAACTGCAATCCACTCATAATTATCAAGGGCGTTGCAGTCTGAGGAGTCAGGTGGCCTGATTAAGTGGTGATGCAGTCGGAAAAATTGTCTGAGCCATAACTGGGTACTCCTGCTTGTGTGGTATGTTGCAGAGTCCTGTTGCCAGCGTTTTCCAGCAGCCACCCTCTTGACCCCAAAAGGCACTACCTCCTCAAGGCACTTCATGTATACCTCCGTAATGAGTCTCAGGCCCTCATCGACAAATTATTTTTCTTATTAGAATGACCAGAGTGAGTTTTCCGAACTGCCATACCTTCGTAATCACCATTAGACTCATCCAACTCTTTCTCAACGTTCTGAACTACCCTTTGAATCTGAAATGTTCGTATTGGAGCTTCCGGTGCCAATGCCAAGCAGTACAGCATGCCGTTTCTAAATTTCTGGCGGAATGAATTGCGACATGGTGATCTTTTTTTCACAGACCAACTGACGCTACAGTGAAGTCAACAAAATAAGAAACCAACAACGCGCATGCTCGAAATTAAAAATATCAAATGGCGACAATATATTCATCGCAACCGGTATTTTTTCGCACTGTTGATCTAAAGGTGTTACTTTTAGATATTAAAAAATTAATCACGCACTTGATTTAGATTTTCACTTATAAGAATTAATGGGAATACAATATCTGGAAGATGTATGAGATTTTGTGGTGGCTGAATTATTCTCCACCCAGTAACCCTTATACCAGAGACGAAGCTCACAGTAATCGACCGCTATTGCTATAACAAGTATTTGTATGAGAAACATTCTTTACTACCACCAGTTCAGACCTTCACAACGAGGACTTGTCATGCCATTTTCACGGTGGCAATCCATTCGCTTTTCCCTTGTATTAACTGTATTAATATTAAAATAATATCTTTACAAGAGTCAGATCAGACGAAGCCTGGAGTATTGCTGCCCACAACTCATTGTCCAGCCACGACAAAGTTCAAATCTGTTTATGTGACCTTGTGGGTGATGAATCATTAGATGGAAGATGGTTTGACAACTTACATTCCTTAGTTCTACCATCTTATACCTTCATAGAAATCAGCTACCATATTAACTTCACGTTGGCAAGCTGTGGCTTATTCTCTTTTATTGAATATAAGTAAATAAAAAGAACAAGACATAATAACTAAGAGTTCCACCCTCTTTTCGTCTAAAGTATGAAAAAGAGCCCCTTAGCTTCTCTCTAGTTGTTTGCACACCAATGTCACTTGGAATGAGGAATGCTGTCTTTTCTTTGGTGACTTTGAAGAAATCTCCAAGAGGGATCTCAATCTTAATGAAATAGAAAATAGAATCAAGTAAAAATAATTTTTGTATTAAATATCGAATTTCTTTTTAGGGGCGTATTTTGTACAATGTTAGGGATATCTTTGAAGTATTTTAAAAAAGTTGTTTTTGTATTGATTGCAAACAATAGGGAACATTCTGATGCTAGAAAAACAGTTTCTATATGAGCTTACTGGAAAGAACAAGCTTCTTTGGTTTTTTCTTGCGTCATGGTGACAAAAGAAATCCGTTTTAAACAAAAAAAAATGAAAAATGCATCATTTCATCAGCAATGAAAAATTGATTAGTTGCGAGAATTTAAAACAAAGACAATTGTTTTGTTTAAAAACTAAATAAAAAAAAATGTTAAGTTCTCTAAATTAAAAGTTTTATTCATATCGACTTTTTACTTGGAAATTCTGTTGGAAATGAAGCATTTTTATTTAAAAAAAATATATATATTTTTTTTTTAAGCTTTACATCCCGAGCAAGGCATGAAGCCACTAGGATACAGGAGGTTGCAGAAGATTTGGAGCGAGAGCAGATAGGAGTGATAGAAGAAAGGTTGAGGAGAGGGATAGTAGATAGATAAAGGTAACTGGAGATGTTGATTGACATTACATTTGAATAGTTGGAGATAATAGCTTTCAGGGAAACAGTAATTGGGAATGGTGTTCCACAGTCGAGAGGTGCGAGGTATGAAGCTATTGGAATCTGGGAAGAATTCTTCAAATATTTTCATAATTTACTGAATATCCAAAAAAGACAACAATTATGTTCAAGTCAATTACGAATTATAAAATTAATAATTATTTACAAATAAAAAATAATAACCCCTAAGCAGTTGATATGCCGGTAAAAAAACACAAACAGAATACCTAAGTACTACTGGCATATTCTATCTTCATAAGGGACCGATTAAACCAAGAATTTAGTATTGCTGCGAACTCTGCATACGTGCTCAGCAGTGCTCACTGCACAGAGACCAAAAGCGATTACGTGTCCTTGTGAGTGATGAATTATTCTCCATTATGGAAGCCTTATCTCACAGAGGAAATGTTAATCGATTCTTACTGCTCTGTTGTTATTAATATGTTCGGACGACAGACGTATTTTTAGTTCCATCAGCTCAGCCCTTGACAGCGAGGACTTCCCATACCAATCAATGATCTCACTCGCAAATCATCCCCGTCCCCATCGTGGTCATTTGATAAGAAGTAAGTTCAACTTATCTTCCTTAGAACTGTTACCTTGTGGAACAAACTTCCGAGGGGATCCTTCCCTGCCAACTACAATTTCGGGCTTTTCATATCGTCCCTACATGTCCTCATCTTGATCCCCCCGAATACCGTCTAACATTAGTGGCCATCGGGTCTTTATTGGGTAAACTAGCAAAAATAAACTGATGCCAAGTGACGTTTCATTGCAAAAGATTCTGGAAAAATCGACTTATTTTATCATTCCTGGAAGTAGCTGCCTTCTATCTTACTTTTTGTTTAAAAACGTTGGATTAGACCAAAAATGGGTTAGATCGTAGTCCTTTGATAAGAAGTAAGTTCAACTCATCTTTCCTAGAACTGTTACCTTGTGAAACAAACTTCCAAAGGGATCCATCTTTAACAACTACTATTTCGGGGTTTTCATATCAACCCTACACATCCTCATCTTGATCCCTTCTAAAACCGTCTAACGTTAGTAGCCATCGTGTCTTTATTGAGTGAACTAAAAAATATAAACTGATGCCAAGTGAAGTTTCATTGCAAAAGATTCTGGAAAAAAGGACTTATTTTATCATTCCTCTTAAATTACTTTTCTTTACACGGGTTAGATTAGACGAAAAATGGATTAGATCTGCCAAGACCTCCCTTTGTGGCACTGTTAGAGTTCATATTCGGTTACGCGCTTTTGCAGGGGAAGAGGTTTTTGCCGAACTACAGATATGACAAAGACGCAATGCTAGAACCTTATTACAGATGTAGCACTCTTTCCATAGCAAATGTTCAGGTGAACTCGATTGAAAGTTAAGACACGCCATGCCCCTTTTAACGATGTAGGACCCCCACACTTTCCTAAGGATTCGAAATGAAAGTAGAACGTTCCACTGAGAATTATCTTTCTCAATATATACTCCTTTTATGAAAAGACTTCTACATGAATGTATCCATTGATATTTCAATCTTGACTTCTTCACATCAAGGATGAATTGATATTGATCCCCAAGATATCCACTTTATGCACCCTATTCTTTCGTTCATATTATCTATCTCGTCCATTATAAATATTTCAACAGTACCCTTCTGCATTGAGTGACTCTCGTGCCATGTGTTGGTGAAATTTAATATAAATAGTTCGTGAACTCCTGCGGAGAAAGGTTAGAAAAATGTAAAAGCTTAGCCACCGAGGAAAAGATTTCTAACACAACGGCAGGTGGCGCGAATGGTCTCTTTACTGAACTGAACTTAGTCTGCCTCCAATGGACACACACACAGATACACAAGCACAAATATGAACACACGTGTCTGCACACACAAACGCACACTCACACACACATCCCTGCACACATATATTCCTGTACATACACAAACCCACACGCATAGACACGCAAAAAAAGGAAACGATTTCTAACACAACGGCAGGTGGCGCGCGAATGATCAGTTTACTAAACTGAACTTTTTCTTTACAAGCGTTAGTGAAAGTAATCAAATTAATTAATCAAAACTGTCATCGATGAACTCAGGCATACGCACACATACACACGTACACACGCACACACTTACACACACACGCGCGTGTACACACACGCTCACACACGCACACGCACGTTCACTCGCACGCGGACGCACACAGACGTACACACACTTACACACACACGCACCCACACACACGCACACATGCATACGCACACGCACGCTTACACACACGCACGCACGCACACGCACACTTACACACACGCACGCGCGGGCACACACACGTAGACATGCCTACACGCGAAGTGCGCACGCGCATAAATGACTGAACTGTATATGAATCCAGCTTGGAAATATCAGACGTTCTGAAATTATTCAATATTCATTCCTCGCCAGCAGTTCTCTAAATATGGCTTAACCCATAAAATGCCTAATCGATAATAAATATTCTACATCCTTGTTAGTATTTCTTTTTGACTGATTGATTGTTTTTTATGGGTTTTCAACCTGTTTGATGTTATTTAAAGCCAAATTCTATTTTGAGATTGTAAGAATTTTGGGGAGATACTAACAATTATTCTAATACAGTTTTTACTATTCAACACAGAGCTGGGAGTAGTGATACATGTTTAGTACAATTTTTCACCTAAGGCTCAAAAGTCACTTAAGTCAGAGCATTGCTGAATGAAGTAGTAATTGATTTGATTGATTCTTTTTCTACGGTTTATCAGCCCTTATCAAGCCAGAAATTATTTTCAGATTATAAGAATTCTTTTTGGAGATAATAATGATTAAGTTATACAATTCTTAATAGTTAACCCATAGCTTGGAGAGAAGAGGTGGATTTATATCTTTCTCAACAGTATTTGCAAGTACGTGAATAAAACGAATTCAACTGGAATTCGAACTCGGCTCTTTGATTTCATATTTCGAGCCTTTATTCATTACACCACCCGCACATACGACCTTAGGACACATGGTATTCTTCTCCAAGTTGAACGTTGCTTAATTTCGGTGATCTTATTTTAACGTGATGTGGCCGTAAGATTATTATTATTATTTTTCAGTGTTACAAGATATTATATTTATGAAACGATTGGAAGTAATTATCTATTTTATTTAAATATCAGGCTACATTTTGAGGAGGAAAACATTATAGAATAAATAATTATTACAGTTGCTTTCTATACAGAATCGTCTTGATGGTAAATAGAATATGAGAACAAAAATGGGACCAATATCTTAATCGTATTACAAAAGTTTGTTTTTATCGAGGCCAAAGGCGATCAACGCAGGCAACCCCGAGGTTTTTCTTTCCGGTCCAACAGTCTTTCTACTTTGCATAACTGTTCTGTCTAAGATTATACTGCGACCCTTGCTGAATGCCTATACTGAGGATACAACCGTATATGAGTGCACCTCAAAAATTCTAGAGGACCAGAGTTTGGCTGCCGATCTCACCTCTGACCTAGTTTGAACAGCTTTGTGGGGAAAAAACTGGTTGATCACATTCAGTGCATCGACAAACCAAACTGGTTTCATTGCAAAAGATTCTGGAAAAAAGGACATATTTCATCATCCCAGTAGGTATCCTATCCTACTTTCGGTTTAAAAAAGTTAGATTAGACTAAAATGGGTTTAGATCGTAGTCCTTTGATAAGAAGTAAGTTCAACTCATCTTCTGTAGAACTGTTGCCTTGTGAAACAAACTTCCGAGGGGAACATTCCCTCACAACTACAATTTCGGGGTCTTCATATCGACTCTAGACGTCCTCATCTTGATCCCTCCTAAAACCGTCTACCGTGTGTAGAAGACCCTTCTATTCGGTGAACTAACAAAAAATAAATTGATGCCAAATAACGTTTCATTGCAAAAGATTCTGAAAAAAAAAAGAACTTATTTTATCATTCCTCTTATCTTAAATTTCTTTACAAGGGTTAGATTAGACGAAAAATGGATTAGATCTGACAAGACCTCCCTTTGTGGCACTGTTAGGGTTCATATTCGTTTACGCGCTTTTGCAGAGGAAGAGGTTTGGGCCAAACTACAGATATGACAAAGACGCAGTGCTAGAACCCTATTACAGATGTAGCACTATTTCCATGGCAAATGTTCAGGTGAACTCGAATCTCTAGTTCCAAGAGTTCAGCAATTGAAATTTACGACACATCATGCTCCTTTTAACGATGTAGGATTTTCCACGCTTTCCTAAGGATTCGAAATGAAAGTAGAACGTTTCAATGAGACATATCTTTCTCAATATATACTCCTTTTATGAAAAGACTTCCACATAAATGAAACCACGGATATTTGAATCTTGACTTCTTTACGACAAGGGTCAATCGTTATTGATCCCCATTATATCTGCTTTATGCTCCCTATTCTTTCGTTCATATTATACATCTCGTCTATCATAGACATTTCAAAAGTACCCCTCTACATTGAGTGACTCTCGTGCCATGTGTTGGCGAAGTTTAATATAAATAGTTCGTGAACTCCTGCGGAGAAAGGTTAGAAAACTGTAAAAGCTTAGCCACCAAGGAAAAGATTTCTAACACAACGGCAGGTGGCGCGAATGGTCTCTTTACTGAACTGAACTTAGTCTGACTCCAACGGACACACACACAGATACACAAGCACAAATATGAACACACGTGTCTGTACACGGAAAAAAGCATACATGCCAGCCACACACACACATTCCTGTACATGTGTATGTGCAGGAATGTGTGTGTGTGGCTGGCATGTATGCACACAGAGGAAAAGGAACAGATTTCTAACACAGCGGCAATGTTCACTTTTTTAAAATGAACTTACTCTGTCACCGATGAACTCACACACACACACACACAATCACACACGGACACACGCACACACACGCTTGCCTGCAGGCGTTCCAACTGTTCCGACTGTTTAGAAATTTAAAGTTAGGACACGTCATGCCCCTTTTAATGATGTAGGATCCCCCCACGCTTTCCTAAGGATTCCTCTGACTTAGGAATGCTCATATGGAGAAAAACTGGTTGATCACATTCAATGCCTCGAAAACCAAACTGTTGACTTTCAATCGTCACCTATCGGACCCAGAATTATCAGTAATTACGATGAACGGGTTTCCCCTCGGGTAGATCTCGTACCTTGACTGCCTATTGCGATTTCAAATCAACCCAGACCTCAACTCGTCCATACGAACCTAAATAGGCCGGGATATCACTTGTACTGTTCCAGTAAGTACCCGATCCCTTCTGCTAACCTCCACCTTTGCAAGAACCAGATCAGCCTGAATATGGAGTACTGATGTTATATATGAGCACAAGCTGCCCAATATTTTCCAATCTCGACAGAGCCCAAAAGCTTCACAGTATTGTTGTGGTTTATAAATTATTTTTCACCCTACAACTCTTTTCACCGAGACGAAATGTCGCGAGCCTGTTGCTGGCCATATATATATAATTCCATGGAATGTTTTCACACTAACTACATTCCCTAGTTCTACCAGATCTTACCTTCACGGCTAAAATCCTCATGCTCTTTGTATTCCTATGCTGAGATGAAAGTTCCACACGAACACATTGTTTCCAAGAACGACTACTCTGTAGAACCGTCTCCCAATAGTGTGCTTCCCAATCATAACCTGTTCAAGAGTCTAGAGTTAACTGCTATTTTTCCCACATAACCGCATAAACTCTGCCTAGAAAGTTGGACAGAAGTTACATATATATATATATATATATATATATATATATATATATATATATATATATATATATATATATATATTTCCTGTATTTTCTTCCACAGCATCTCCAAGACTTCTTATTGAATTTTAGTAACGTTTGGGAAAAGGAGAGACAAGGGCTAAAGAATTGTTTATTTTATTTCTTCTTTTTTTGAAATTCGAGTGCTATATATTTGAAAATGTGGAAAAATCAGTTTGCAGTTATCTCCCCTAAATCTTATCGAGCTATCGTCACTCTTTAGCGGCCGTGGAATTCGGAAATATATATGCTTTTTGAGTAATTACTAGTTTATATTTATTCTAGGAGCAGTCATGATCCCAATATGTCCTGGATTAGATAATACCAAAGAAACATTGCCCGCAACGTTATGACTGAGCCTCAGGTAAACTAGATGGATCAGCTGCCTGACCCTTAACCTCTCGGTGTAGACGTAGACAGTGAATGGATATCAGTGGCTGCCGACGAGACGTAAAAAGGTGATCGACCAGGTTGAGTTTACAGCACGCTCATGTGGGACAATCACAGAGATGAATTTATATATACATATATATATATATGTATCCTTGTGCAGGTATGCAGAAAATAGAAAAGAACACGTTGGGTGCATAATCCGGGGTTCCTTAGTATTTTTGTTTTTATTTTTAAAAAACAGTGCTCCATACAGAAGTAGAGCTTATATTATAATAATATTTTTTGTTTAAAAATATGATTCCTTCGCTACATAAGAGTTCTCATGTTTCAAAAACGTGATCCGAAATCATCCAAATAATTAATAAAATTAAGTTGGATTGAGGTGTTTAGTCACGTTTCATCTTCAAGCGAAATTTTAGGAATAAGCTATCTCTCGGTTTACGTGTATTTTTACAGAATTTGTTATTGTGGGAGTGGCTATACTATTTTCATTCTTTAAGTGGTCAGGGAGTTAATTCTTATCAGTAGATTCATCATCCTCTGAGATGTAGCGAAGGAATCATATTTTTAAACATATATATATATATATATATATATATATATATATATATATATATATATATATATGTATGTATGTATGTATGTATGTATGTATATCAGCACCCACACTCTTACATCCACCCGAGAAGAAGAATTAATGTTCGGAGACAAGAGAAAGAAAGAAAAAAAACAAAACAAAAAAAAAACACACCGACCCGCGCATTCGTCGATATTTTTTGTTTTTGTTTTACGGCATATCAACATCAATGGGTCATTTAATGCCGACAACTTTTTTTTTCCCGGTAATATTTTTGTTTTGTCAAAAATCTATTTCTGTTAATATATTTTTTTCCTCAAAAATGTATGGCTGGTAATATTATTTTTTCAAAAACGTATTGCAGGTAATAGTTTTTTCGTTAACAATTTATTTCTGGTAATAATCTTTTACAAAGTATTTGTTATTAAAACCTATTTTTACACTTATATAATGCTTTTTACCTCAGTTTCAGGGTTAACTATTTGTCCATAGCTGGGACGCTAACAGATACTCCCACCCCTGGTCAGGGTGGACCTTCGGGCAATGAGCAATTAAGAAGAGATTCCACGCCCCTCAAAGACTTCTGATCAGAGGCCATGCTGTTGGACGTAGTTTATCGTCATATCCAGAACGCGGATGTAGTTTATCGTCATACCCAGGACGGCGTAGATATTAATCGACGAAGTCCGGAGTTGAATTAACAATA
>OZ010578.1:126116384-126123884 GCA_963932145.1 Acanthosepion lycidas
AGCAACAAGAAACTAGTTCTTTTTAATATGCGCCACTGTTCAACAGCTATAATATCTAATGATGCTTTTCACGGGTGGTTCTGAATCTTACTTTTTTTTTTCTTATAATTTTTTTAATCAATTTCTTTCACGTTTAGACTTCTGCAATGTTCTAAAGAAATAACAATAATTGGTGTGTGGGATTTTGCTGAGCAAACGCTTTTCGATATATTAATTTTAATTTTACAAATTAATGTCGAAAGTTTGACCTCCTCTTTCGTTGATCATTAGGCGAGTTTTTTTTTTAATCAATTTTAGATCAATAACGTCTACAATAATTATCAATATTGGAAGACAAGCCATTATTTGGATTCAGGGCAATCGAATCTTTTTAAGATGTCTGTGATCGGTTCTGACATTAAAATTTCAATCAATCAAAATGATTCGACAGGAAGAGATCAGCGGATATGGAATGCCATCATTAAAGAATGACGTATTTTCCTTTTTGCCAGCAAAACAATCAATATTTTTTGGTAGAGGCGGCTGTAGAGATATTTGTTTGACGAAGATAAATTTAGCGTAAAATCAACTTAAATTAACACCTATCGTCGATCATGAGATTAGATAGAAATGCTCCCGCAATATTAGACAGTTAAGTTTATTTCTTAATCTAACACCAGAAAAACGTTTTGCGTTGGTTAATTATTTTAAACCAGAGAAATGTTTATATTAGGTTGGTGCAAAAAGAATGACGTAATAATATCGTTTTTTGACGTTAAAAATATCTCAAAAAAACGACATTATTACGTCACCAAACAAATAACTAAATCAAAACGGGCGTAAGAAAATATTACCTCGGATTAATATATTAGTTGTAGGTGATATTTGAATATAATCTAAAATTAGGACATGAGAAAAATAAGATTTTCTAAACAAAACTGGATTAAAATAAGGGATATAAAAAACTGATTGAGCTGAATCAGAGTGAGATTAGATCGAGTTTGGGGATATTTGTTGAACCATTTTTTTTTAAACAATAACAAAAGTAGATTACATACAGAAGGGAGCTCAAATCTTAATAATCGGATTTCGATAATTTAGATCTTGTTTAAAATTATAATTTAACTCTTGTCTAATTTTGGTCTAGCTTGGTTTATTTTACGGTATATCAACCTCAATGGGTTATTTAATGCCGAAAAGATTTTTATTGCTGGTAATATTTTTTCTTCAAAAATATAACGCTGGAAATATTTGTTTTTGAAAATATATTCCTGGTAATAATAATGTATTAGTGATAATATTTTTTTCCAAAAATATATTACTGGTATTAAAACCTATTTTCATACATTAATAGTGTTTGACCCTAGTTGGGGGGTTAACTATTTGCCCATAGCTGGGACTCTAACAGGTGCTACCACCCCGGGTCATGGTGGACCTAGGAACACCAGCAATTAAGAAGTGGTTCCACGGTTCTCAAAACCTCCTGATCAGAGGCTTTGCTGTTGGATGTAGTTTATCGTCTTACACAGGATGGGCTCTTGTCTAAAATAAGCAGGAAATTTAAACAGCTTTCCTCGCTTATTTTTAAAAAAAATCTCTACCGGGCCAGAGAGTTTGTTACAGCGTAGGCGATATAATCAGTGACTTGTAAAGGCGGCTCAACTAGTTAAAAAATCCATTTCTTTTTCTCAATTTTAAATATACCTGGTCCATTTGCCAAACGAATGTGAAAAAGTGAAAAAAAAATTGTTCGGATATCTTGTTTTCCTTTTTTTATAGTAGGTGGCTTTAAGTCAGAAAGAGAGAGGTGTGTGCAAATGTTGGAATTTTAAAGAATTCATATATTTCTTTATAAAATGCTAAAACCAAATTTTTTTTCTTTCTTTCCGTATTAAAGCCATTAACTTATGTTAGGTTTGGAACTTGCCCACAGGAGACACGGCGGAATAAAGGATAGCGGCTCGGATTGAGAAATCGGAGAGCCGAGTTCGAATTGCAGTCTGGTCCATTACATTCAGTTTTGCTTATACTCTTGGGAGAGTTATGGATCCTATTCATCCCCTCTCAGCTATGGGTAAATAATCGAACAGTCTATATCCTGAGGCGGCAGAAAGTAACTCTGAATGTAAAACTGTATATAGCCCTGGCGTAACAATTACTATACAACTAAAGAAAGGGTTGTTTGTATCGAAGATTTCCGACTGCAGTCGGATGATGTATCGAACTATCGTTTTTTTTTCCACTGTTAGTTAATATATCGCATTCACTGGTCACTTCCACGTGGTGTAATGGCTAGAAAACGTGTCTCGCTAGATCACTTACGACTAAGTAGCGAGTTCGATTCTCACTGGGTGCTCCATACTTTCAGCCTTGTGCCACATCTGAGCTACGCTTGGAAAATTACTATTTGGGAATCTCGGAGCAGTGTAATAGCTAGCAAGCTTGTCTCGCTAGAGCAATTACGGCTGAATAGTGAATTCGATCCTCACTGGGTGCCCTATACTTTCAGCCTTGTGCCACATCTAAGCCGGACTTAGAAAATCGCTATAACGAACCCGACTAGAATTCGAACGTGGCTTGCCGATTACGTATTCCGAGCTCTTATCCATCACACCCTCCGTGGATCCAAGTTTACAGCACATGGTATTGCAAAGCTGTTACCCATTTAGGTACTGACCAGATTCGAAGTTGCTTCACTGAGATGTAGAAGAATCGGTGTTTCAATGTGCAGGATAAAACAAGATATTTTATGAAACCTATGCTGCAGAATGAGTTTGCTGTCGCCGGAAACGTATAGTCTTGGAGGAAGTATTCTTCCATTTTTATGTGCCGTATCCCTTCAAGACATAGACGATCATGGCTCTCCACAACTTCTTGTCCCTTGCAGCTTTTAATATTTTTTCTTTCTGTTACCTCACTTAAACCAGGTTCCGCCATCCATTTACTCAAGCTTACTAAGAATCTCTCTTGCCTTCAATCTTTCCTTTGAGTATCAACTTTTCTAAGCCCTTTTCCCAAATTATGTATCCTCAGCTGTATCTCGTTGATGTTCTTTCGGGTTTCCGGGGTGCTTTATTAGTGATGTTTAGTCTATAAGTGTCCTTGAGGGTTTGGGGCCTATGGAAACATCAAATGAATTGAATAATTCTAAAAGCTTTTGATTATTTGTATTGATATTTTTTATTATATCGATCATCCCTAAATGCTTTTACAATTCTATTATCGATTATTTCGCTATTACTGGACCATTTCTTTCAGCCTTGTGCCACGCATAAGCTACTCCTAGAAAATCACCTTGGATTTTTCGACGTGGTGTCATAGCTAGCTTGACTCACTTTTCAGTCGTAATAGATCTAGTGAGTTCGACTCTCACTGGGTGCCGGATATCATCTTAGTCTCTCAGACGTGATATTATCGTTAATATCATTGTCTCGCTAGATCAGTTACGACTGAATAATGTGTTAGATCCTCACTAGGTGCCCCATACTTTCGGCCTTGTGCAACACCTAAGCTACACTTAGAAAATACTATAAATCCCTTTCCCTAATTTATTTTTCTCTGTTAGTTCATAGGCAGCAAAAACAATTTGCTTTTAATGTTGGGACAGTTGCGGTAAAAATTGTTTCTCTTATTTCTTCAATTTGTACTTTCGATGCTCCCCCGGGCGATGGGGGCGTGGGCTTGGTTAGTTGGAGACCCTTAGTCCGTGCCCACACATTGGTAGCGGTTTCGTTATGCTTCGATACCTCGTGACCTGCGATGACGCGAGGATGTGGTAGCTGGTCACGAGACTGGGCTAGCCTATCCAAGATGCCCGCAGTCCACCCCAAGTGGGAAATTCCCTAGAAAAAGTGGAATAATCATCGGTCATCGCCAACCGTACGGCTGGTTAACTGCGGTCAGCAGTTGACCCATTCTTGAGGTTGAAACATAAGATATCAAACTTAAAAAAAAAAAAAAAAAAATCTAGATAGAAAATCCTCGACACCCGCTCTCATCCGACCATCAGAGTCCCCGTCTTCTCTCCTTATTCTCTTACTCATCTCCGGTGGGTAAGACGACTTTCTATCGACCCCAAATTAATGTGTAGGTAGACTTTCGCCAAATCAATGTATCAAAACTTAAATTCGCCATCAGTATTACTAGTTGCTTTCATTTTTGTACACTCCGACCTTCTTCGGATGATTGGAATTTCGAACCGAATCTTTTATTTCGTCCACCGGAGTAGATTATTCTAGTTCCACGTGTCATGCCTCTTCTTGGTGTCTAAGTTTGTTTTTTGTTTTTTTCCTTTAACTCAGCTCTCCAAGTTTTGGTTCGCCACTACTGTGGCCTGGAATTGAACTCACAACTATTTGGGTCTAGTCACTGGATCGAACCAACTTCTTTATTCACTTTATTAACTGGGCCATGCAATGCAAACAATTATAAGACCTCATCTCAGTGATCTAGACAGATACTAGTTGCCTGTTTATTTAATTTTTTGTAAAGTGGCACAAATGATTGATTACTAACACATATACTCCAATATGAATATGTGATCAATAAGTTCCCCTATCCGAGACAATAAAGTTAAAGTGTGATTTAGATCAAATCCTGAGCGATGCTCTATTGACTATTGTGTCATAATTTCCTCGGAGTTTGTTATGTAAAATTAAATGAGTTGTATCGTAGAGAGGAAGAATGCACACCGACAATTATATGAATCTGTACGGCCTATTCTTCTGATTTATTAGGTTGGTGCAAAAATAATGACGTAATAATGTCGTTTTTTGACGTATTTTTTAACGTCAAAAAACGACATTATTACGTCATTATTTTTGCACCAACCTAATAGAATATTAGTAATTGTAATCGTAGCCCTGCACTCAAACTTTAAGCCGATGACAAGCGTCGGTGAGAATATCTAAATTTTACTCGTTTCGATGTTAGGTTAGAGAAACGATGGAATTTCACAAGAAAATTTATTCTCTACTCATCATTTTCTATTTGAATTTTCTGATGAATTTTAATTCTTATGTTTAATGATTGAATAAGTTTATGATTAGTTCTAGACAATAACATCGTATCCAGAGAAACTCCCAATTGCATCGTTAAATATTTCAGTTTAATAACTTTAATAAAATATAGCAATACCAATCATAAATATGAATGCTGTTCGTTATTTTAAGAAGTAAGGGGATACAAATAAAACGATTTGATGTTTACATTTCACTGAAACTTACATTAAACACTTCTACGTAGCTACCTACTTTCGTTCGTTGCTTCGTTCCTTTCTCCTTTCTTTCTTTCTTTCTTTCTTTATATTCGTTTTATTCTTTCTATTTTCTTTCTTTTTTCTTTCTTTTTCTCTCTTTTTTCTTTTTCCTTCTTTTTTCTTTCTTCTTTCTTTTTTCTTTCTTTCTTTTTTCTTTTCTCCCTTCCTTCCTTCCTTTTTTCTTCTTTCTTTTACTTCTTTCATTTTATCACTGAAATTAAGCGGCACCTCTGGCATATATTTTTTCCTTTCCCCGCAATCAAAAGTCCAGTATTTATGAGGTATTGACAGGTGACATTAAATACTTTCTTTCTTTCTTTCTTTCTTTCTTTTTTCTTTTTTCTTTGTTTTTCTTCTTTCTTTCTTTTTTCTTTCTTTTCCTTCTTCTTTCTTTCTTTTTTCTTTTCTTCCTTCCTTTTTGTCTTCCTTTTTTTATTTCTTTCATTTTGTCACTGAAATTAAGCGACGCCTTTTTTTGTATTTTTTCCTTTCCTCGCAATCAAAAGGGATAGTGCGGTATTTATGGTGTATTGACAGGTAACATTAAATACTTCTTTCTTTCTTTTTTTCTTTCTTTCTTTTTTCTTTCTGAAACCAAGTAGCGTCTCTGATATGTGATTTTCGTCTTTCCACCCCATCAAAATGTAATAGTCCATTATTTAAAAGGAAGTGGCAGGTCGTAACGGTCGTGCTAACTAAGGTAGCGACAAGGAGAAATATAATAAAAAATTGTTTGTCTATCAGAAAATAACGAAATCGTTCAGAACCGAACCGGTTCTGAACGATTTCGTGAACAGGAAAATTAATCATAATTATTGGTTTTGTTCGACATTTTAAAACTAATGTTTGTTATTCGCGGCTTCCATCAAGAATGGAATTCGAAGGCGTGATTCAGTAAATGTGGATACATTTTCCTTTCAATCGGTTGACATTTATTATTCTTGCCAACTGGCAAAACATTTTCCATTCCTGATATTGTCTGCTGATAGAAAAGTAAATGGATTAAATCTGTTAAGTCTTACCTGCCGTCATAATCAATAGACGTATTTTCTTTTCTTTATAAAGTAGCGGCCAATTGCGTCGTGAGATTAGTCTATCGCTGATCGTGTGGTCGCCAAAAAGAGCCGATCAATTCACTTCTCTTCAGTGGAAATTGAGCAATGAAAAGTAAAGATTGAAGCAAAACAATTGTCGCCAACAGACAATTGCTTTCCTCAGCAATTTATTTATTTCCTCAGCTTTTGGCGACTGAACTCCGACAGAAGACATTCTTTCCTGAAGATTACCATAATTACATACGCCAGTGAAAAATGAAAGAATTCAACAATTTCTCCCTACCTCGTAAATGGTTGCAATGGTTGGCTTATTTGTTGCTTCGCCATGAATACGTTTTCAGCATATTCGATAGCTGGGATAATTTTCTATGCCTTCTTTGACGAAAGTAATATTTAGACGACATTTTTTCTGTTTTCATTACATTATTCTTTGATAAGTATGTCGCTCGAAAATTTGTTGTCAATTTTTGACTTAGTGGCAAAGTTCCAAGTGTGAACCAATTCAGTTTCACGCGTTAACACTTTTTGGAAATAATGAGTTTCATTCATATAAGTATTTATTTCTCCCAGACGTCACAGTCATTTGACAACGAAGAACCCTTTAATAATGACTACAAAATACAAATTCCAACATTACTCTCTCTTATCTTTTCAAGTAAAACAAATTCGATGCTTCTAATTTTATAAATATATATTTTTGTGGTAAAAGATGGCGTTTTTCTTCTACTTTATTGTGTCAGACACTCTGGGTCGACAGAGCTTTTTAAAATAAGCGCAAATAAGAGAGGACACCTAAGATATTTAAATTAAACAGATATTCTGCTAAAATCAGGATATTGGACAAAAGATAAAAAGATGATGTTCTCTCAGGTAGTGGGTGATTTTGGCTATCCACAAAATTCTCTCATTAGTCGCCGTAGTGAATCTTTACAAGATTAAAACACACCTTATAGTAATTAGGTAATCAAATAAGAGTGAACCTGCTGATTACAGTAAAAACAATTTTTGTTTAGTCTCTTCTTTCGAACACTTACAAAAAGCCTTTTCTTTATATTCGTAGCTATATCTATTAATCTATTAATCTATGTATAAGCATAAATCTACTTTTCTTATTTCTTAATAGGACGGCAGAAGTGTAGAAATAAATTGGATATTTTTGGCTATTTTTGTAGTGATTTTATAAGATGCATATCTTATAATTTTGAATAA
>OZ010578.1:126126384-126193884 GCA_963932145.1 Acanthosepion lycidas
AACACTAACGCGATTTCGACCGCCAAATTCTCGTCAGATTTCTAACAAAGCGATATATATATATATATATATATATATATATATATATATATATATATATATATATATATATATATATAGGTTTAATACAATATAAAATATATTATTTAGCTAATTAATGTTCTATAAAGCACCATGATTGCAGAGTTTCGTAGACTAAATATTAAATTTATCGCTTGGTCTACTGGTCCATAATTGTCTGGCGAATTTCTCATTTTTCGTTATTTTTATATTAAACTAAAAGAAACAATTTATGCGATTCTGATTAGTGTTTGTGTGCGCGTGTGTGCCTGTACGTATATGTATGTTCAAGTGTAGAATGTCGCGGTTATTTCTGCTTTTTATAATTTTCCTTCTCTCCTTATACCAGCTCATAATTCTTTTTCCGTTTTTTTCTCTTTCGGCTCTGAGTAACAGACATAAATATAACAATTTTATTTCCGGTGTTAAAGACAAGATCTATACATGATTTGTATACCTATTTACTTATTCAAAAATTGTTCTTGCAAAGAAATATATATTAAGAAGAATATCATAAATTAACTGATTTAAATTATGATTTTTTTCTCTACACAGAAATAACTATGTTTCAAAAAATGAAGCTAAAAACTTCAAATTTAATTATATAATTAAATTAAACCATTAGTTCTGTTTCATTTTCAATCGAATTTTGTGATAACTTATTTTGAAATTTACTGAGTTTTAAACGCACATATAAATTCATAATTTACTGTTTTAAAGAATAAAGAGAATCCAATTATTCATACAGGGGCGGTAGTGTTTTTTTTTTACTAACTATTGTTGTGTCAATTATGAATTAAGTTCGAAAAAGAGGTTAAGTTTAGGGAGGGTAGGGGTGTATTTTTCAACGAATTCTGTCGTCCGTTAAATGCATGTCATCTTTTTTTTAACGGCAAACAGGTTTTCGGCATTTTTTTCGTAATAAGAAGAATATATATTTTATATCTATTAACTTTTTGAATAGTCCTTTATAATAGACAGTTATACAATTAACCATTCGCAAATGTAACTTCTTCAACGGTTGTATTTGCAGTCATAAAGTTTGTTCGATTTTAAATATTATTGAAATATAAGTCAAAAAATAATTTTCATTCTTTTCTGTGCCGTGTCTTTTTAGGTCATAGGATATCATGGCGATCCACCTCTCTTGTCTGTCTTTCCATCTATTCGCCCTGTGAGTATTAGATTTTCCAGGCCCTCCTTCTTTCTTTCTTTTTATCTGCCATGTCTTTTCAGGTCCTAGGCGATCATGGCTCTCCACCTCCCTCTATCCCTTGCCGCTCTTAACAATTCCTTACCTCTGCCACCTCCCCCAGACCACGTTCAGTCATCCACTTTCCCGGTAGGTATGTCCCGTGTTGGTTTCCCTTGTCTATTCGACCTGTGAGCATCAGATTCTCCAGGCTCTCCTTTCTCATTACTTGTCCCATCTGCCGCTTCCTGATATTAAATATAAGCCCCTCCTTGTTTGCATCATCTCTAAGACCTCATCGTTGCTTTGGTTCATTATATCCTTAACATCCTTCTGTAGAACCACATCTCTATCGCCTCAAGTCTCTTCTTCATCTTTGAGAAAATCGTCCAACATTCGCTGCCGTAAAAAAATGACAGATGTCACGTAACAGCTCAGTATTCTTTTCTTTGTTACCAAAGAAACCATTCTGTCTCGCAATACTCTGCTCAGCTTTTGGAATGTGTCCTTGGCCATCCCATTACGTCTACGGATGTCAGTGTCGCACTTACCGTCCTCTGAGCAAGCGCATCCTAGATATTTAAACTTCTGAGTCTTCTTGATTCTAGTGTTCTCGAACCGCAAATCACATTTCGGGCTCATCCTTTTACTGATGACCATGCATCCTGTCTTCTTGTAGTTTATGATTAGTCCCTTCTTCACACTCTCCGTCGCTGCCTTCTGTAAAAGATTTTGTAATTTCTTTTCTGTGTCTGCTATCAGTACGGTGTCATATGTTATTAAGATTGTGGCCGCCAATTCTAAATCCCGGTAGAGTTTCCACTTCTCTCAGAATTGCCTCGCTGTACAGGTTGAACAGATCGGGTGAGAAGACGCATGACTTATCCATTAACAATAAAATATCGTCAGACATTTTTGCCATCAGTGAACTTATTCCGTGTGTAGAGCAAGAGAAGATGTGGAAGCATTTAGGCTGTAGATAATACGGTTTAGCAGTTTTAAATGACCATATTTGCAATGACATATAAAGAGAGAAAGGTAAAAAAAATACAAAAAAAAACAATTTAGGGATGCAAAAAGGCGATTATCTACCTTTGGTCAAGATGAATTAATGAGTCACGTGATGGCCGTTAGTGACGTCACTTCATACAGTGACAAAAGTAGACTTTCTTTTATGTACTGTGACTCTCCAGACCGTAGGCGATCATGGCCCTCCGCCTCCTATAGTCTTTTGTAGCACTTAATAAGTTTTGTCTTTGTTATTTCACCCAGAAACATGTTCTGTTATCTCCTTGCTCAAGTCCAGTAAGTATTTCACGCGTTGCTTTAACCTGTCACTTTTACCCTTGTCGTATGAGTATCAGATTTTCCTCATTACAAGTCCAATAAATCTAAACTGCCTTTTCTTGATGTCAAATATAAGCTTCCTCTTTGTTTCCATTCACTACAAAGCCTCATCGTTGCTCACCTGTTCGGCCCACATAATTCTCAGCATCCTTCTGTAGAGTCACATTTCTTTTACTTCGAGTTTCTTCTTCATTACTGAGGAGATTCTCTAGCATTCGCTGCCATACAAGAGGACAGATATCACTTCACAGTTCAGTATTCTTTTCTTTGATTCCAACGAAAATTGTCTGTCTCTTAATACCCTGCTTATCTTTTGGAATGCATCTTTGGCCTGGGATGTGACACTGAGATCCGAAGACGTATTGGGATATAAGTCTTCGGATCTTTGTCACATTTTCCGTCCTCTGTTAGTACACTTCCCAGACATTTAGATTTCTGTACCTCCTTGATTTAAGTATCCCCGACTTGCATTTGCATTTTGGGCTCGTCTTTTTGCAAATGACCATGCATTCTGTTTTCTTGTAGTTTATTCTTAGTCCCTTACTCGCACTCTCTTTCGCTACCTTCTGTAGGATGTTTTGTAGTTTTCTTTCCGTGTCTGCTCATCATCACTGTGTCATATGTGTATCCTATATTGTTAATATTGTGGTCGCCAATGAGGAATCCTGGTAAGATTTCCAATTATCGCAGAATTGTCTCGCTGTATAGGTTGAATGCGTCCGGTGAGAAGACACATCCTTGCATTACGCCCCTTTCTATTTTTGTATATCTGCTGAACACATTTTTTATTTTTATGCAAGCGGTTTGCTGCCAATGGAGATCTTTGATTATTCTAATGTCTTTCCCAAATATGTCAAGTTCGCTGAGCTGCACTAAGAGTTTTTGTGCGTTCTTTGTCGAACGCCTATGAAAACACAGGTACACGTCTTTCTGTATTTTTATTGGACTTTCTGATAACATTCTGAGCATAATTATCGCGAAAGTGGTTAGTAAGTCATAAATCATAAAGCTGGCTTCTCCAAAAGCTTATAAGCATATGGCGCCGTCTCTCTTTGTGAATATACCTTCCCCTGATATAGAAAGAAACTCAGGCTACTAGTCGTCGATCCGGAACTCACCGTTTTCAGTTCGCGGAATATGCCCTCGCTTAGGATGTAGTAGATGAATCCGGCCCATTTGAATCTGGAGTTTCAACATGGCTTCTCCAGAAACACAGAAGATTCTACAGACACTAACTTCCATTCCCTTTTAACTTATATGATATATATATATATATATATATATATATATATATATATATATATATATATATATATATATATCTGTGTGGGACACGTGTAATCCACGCACAAACACACACACACACACAAATATTTATATATATATATATACATATATACATATATATTAGTCTTTTGTATGGAAAAATTCTAAAAAGAAACAAAAAAAGCACACTCGTATTTTTTTTAAAAAGAAATCATTTCATTTCATTTTAGCTATTCCGTTCCGTCCGTGCAGTACGGTGTTATTATATAATAATGCCCATAATAGGGGAAAGGTAATAGATATATAGATAGAAAGAGATTGGGACTGAATAGAAAGAAAGAAAGAAAGAAAGAAAGAAAGAAAGAAAGAAAGGCACAGATTGGGATTGAATAGTCATACAGATAGATATAAACAGATAGGTATTGAATAGATAGATAGATAGATAGATAGATAGATAGATAGATAGATAGATAGATAGATACGAACTAGTGGCACTCCGGCCTTGCTAGAGTAGAAATCCTTTAAAAAAAAAGTATGTCCAAAAGAATGAAGAGGGTAATAGATATGGTTGTATGAAGTCAAGAGATGGAATAGAAAAAGAAAAATACACCAACGAGATTGAATAAAAATGTAAAAGAAGGATTTCTCGATAAGAGACAGACATCTACAATAAGGAAATTGTATGAATGGAAATATTAAAACCAGAAATAAGAGTTGCATTGACAAACAAGAACAAAGCAGAGGGACAAGATGGACGAGATAGAGACGAGATGGTGTCTTAATAGAAATTCGCGGCATTCATTGACAAGCTTACAGAACGAATAAACGAAGTACACGACAGTGGTGACATAAAGAGAAAAACGTTGGCACCGTCCATTATTGCGGCGCTACATAAGAAACCAGGTGTAAATAGATAGATAGATAGATAGATAGATAGATAGATAGATAGATAGATAGATAGATATTGTGACTGAATAGAAAGAAAGAAAGAAAGAAAGAAAGAAACAAACAAAGATTGGGATTGAATAGTCATACAGATACATATAAATAGATAGGTTTTGAATAGAAAGAAAGAAAGAAAGAAAGAAAGAAAGACAGATTGGGATTGAATAGTCATATAGAGGGATGTAAACTGATAAGTATTGAATAGATAGATAGATAGATAGATAGATAGATAGATAGATAGATAGATAGATAGATACGGATTGGCACTGAATAGATAGATAGATAGATAGATAGATAGAGAGAGAGAGAGAGAGAGAGAGAGAGAGAGAGAGAGAGATATTGGAGCTGAATAGAAAGGAAGAAACGGATTGGCACTGAATAGATAGATAGATAGATAGATAGATAGATAGATAGATAGATATGGATTGGCTCTGAATAGATAGATAGATAGATAGATAGATAGATAGATAGATAGATAGATAGATAGATAGATAGATATTGGAACTGAATAGAAAGAAAGAAAGAAAGAAAGAAAGAAAGAAACGGATTGGCACTGAATAAAGATAGATAGATAGATAGATATTGGAACTGAATAGAAAGAAAGAAAGAAAGAAAGAAAGAAAGAAAGAAACGGATTAGCACTGAATTGATAGATAGATAGATAGAAAGATAGATAGATATTGGAACTGAATAGAAAGAAAGAAAGAAAGAAAGAAAGAAAGAAAGAAAGAAACAGATTAGCACTGAATTGATAGATAGATAGATAGATAGATAGATAGATAGATAGATAGATAGATAGATATTGGAACTGAATAGAAAGGAAGAAACGGATTGGCACTGAATAGATAGATAGATAGATAGATAGATACGGATTGGCTCTGAATAGATAGATAGATAGATAGATAGATAGATAGATAGATAGATAGATAGATAGATAGATAGATACGGATTGGCTCTGAATAGATAGATAGATAGATAGATAGATAGATACGGATTGGCTCTGAATAGATAGATAGATAGATAGATAGATAGATAGATAGATAGATAGATAGATAGATAGGTATTGACATTGTTCAGAGGGATAATGTAAAAATTCGATTGAAATTTGAGACTGATTTTAAATAATCACGAATCAAATGTTAAACTTGAAGTTAGGGAAGGGGAAATCATTGATCCTGCAATCCATCAATTTACATGTGATGAAAGTGGCAGAGTATGCTACTCTAATGTTGACGGCTTTAACTACGAAATTAGTCATATTGCTCGAATATTAATAAATCATGATCAGCGCTACACTGGGAATAATTTAACATTCAGTGTGTGTCGGAAACTTTGCATAAACCAATCTAGTACCGGCCATCAAATGGAAGCCACGAGCAAACTGAACTGGTATATCTGCAACATCTATTGAAAGTCACCTGCAGGATTCAACAGTTATTTTCGCTCTCAGGAGAAACAAAAAATATCTATCTATCTATCTATCTATCTATCTATCTATCTATCTATCTATCTATCTATCTATCTATCTATCTATCTATCTATCTAAATCTCTTCATATCTATCTATCTATCTATCTATCTATCTATCTATCTATCTATCTAAATCTCTTCATATCTATCTATCTATCTATCTATCTATCTATCTAAATCTCTTCATATCTATCTATCTATCTATCTATCTATCTAAATCTCTTCATATCTATCTATCTATCTATCTATCTATCTATCTAAATCTCTTCATATCTATCTATCTATCTATCTATCTATCTAAATCTCTTCATATCTATCTATCTATCTATCTAAATCTCTTCATATCTATCTATCTATCTATCTATCTATCTATCTATCTATCTATATTATTAATTTCTTACCACAGCTCAGGAAAAGATAGATCGTCACGGACTTCGTTTTCTGAAAAAAAGATCTTTCATGAAACTTTCTTTTTTTTAATGTACTAGATAAAACCGTGTTGGAGTTGTGATAATAAGTCATATATATATATATATATATATATATATATATATATATATATATATATATATATATATATATGTGTGTGTGTGTGTGTGTATGTGCGTGTGTATGTATGGATGGATGTTAATAGGCCTCTCCGTAAGAGATTTTTCATTGGAGGATTCTCTTGAATGAAAAGGAAAGAGACAGATACGATCTGCCGGTTCTTATAAACGGAAAGAAATGACATAATGTAATCTCCTGGTTTCATTCCCCCCTCCCGCGTTCTTTGTTCGCTCTCATAGCAAACTTCGTATTGTACTTTCTTTTCTTATCAGTGGGGAAATGGTAACCCGTATCCCAATCTCGTTTTTCAATCTGTATGCTATCCAATTAACTGGAACAATAGTCACGCAGAAATCAAGATAGACGTGCATTAGACGCAATTTCTATTCTATATCATTCTATACATTTCCTGTAAGTCTTATCAGCACTAATAATTGAAAATACGCTGCTTGCTAACGTTTGCATTGGTTAGTAACCTCATCTCGGAAACTACATTGAGTAGTGAGTTCGATTTTTACCGGGTGGCCCACTAGCGTGTCCTTGAATCAGGCTAAAATAGTTGCCTTGATCGACTATGACAAATATATATATATCTTTATGATAAATTGTCAGGGATATTTCCACTGATGCTTTCTGAATTAAGAATCTGCGGCGCCATATTGTTCTGCATACAAGACATTGATATTGGGTCATCATGTTCGCGTTTTTAGAGTTTTCATGTGTTTGCTTCTTACAAGTTTTTCAGTATCTGTCTGAAGACATTAGTTTTATAATACCCAGAAATCCATACACAGATGTCGCCATGGCACAGTGGATAAAGGCGTTGGTTAGATCCAATGACACGTCGGTCAAGGCAGTAGAGATCTTGGAGACGGGAATAAATAGGTGATAACTGATAACTGACATCCATTAAACATGGCACGTAGAACTAGAACATTCTACCCCAGTGAGCGGAGTAAATGGTTCTGTTCAACATTCCAACTACCTGAAGAAGAATTATGAAGAAGTCCGGAGCGTACAACGGCCGAAATGTTGTAATAAATATAGCGAAAAAGATGAGCACAATAGTCCGAATAATGTAAATCAACCCCCTTCCTCAAGAAATAGGAATCTGGATAAACCATCCCAAGGCATGAAATATGACTTCCAAGAAACAGAAGTCAAGAGAAACCATTCTAAAACAGATTGTGTAAACTGGAATTGGAATGAAAGCAGTAATGGCTACTACACTGAATATATCAAGAAAATTAATTACATGGTATTATTTACATTGTTCGGACAGTTTTCCGACGTTTTAGTTGTTGTACGCTCCATTCTTCTTCAGGTGATTCGAAATTTTAACTGAACCCTTTATTTCGTTCACCGGAGCAGATTGTTCTAGTTTCACGTGGCAAGACTCTTTACTTCACATAACTCGGTGTATGGATCGGTTATAACAAATTTAGTATAACAAAGAATATGTTGCCAAACGAAAACATTAACCTGAAAACTTGATTCCTGTTCTTAGTCTCATCAGACCGAAACTTTTGTATGGATGACATGAATGGCAACAAAGTCGTCAAGAAATATCTGTGCTTTCTCAGATTAATAGTTAAAAGCAATATTGAAGGAATGAAACCGATGGACCTTGTTGTAGACGAGTCTTCTTTGAAACTTTGTAAACTGGCACCACAGGATTACCAAAAAGAACTGTACCAAATAACTGAAATCAAATTACTTCAGGTCTTTTAACAGCAGCAATTGCTAAAATGAGTATTACACGACATTCGACGAGAAAATAATGTCATAATCAATTTGTTGACATTCCATAGGACTTCAAACAGAAAGGGGAAAAAAAAAACATTATTACTGGAAAGAGAAATAAAAGTTATTAGACTTGAGTAAACTATCTTTTTAAAAATTGTTTTAAGAGAAAGGCTTTAGAAATTTAACCAGAAAACATTACTGATACTTGGTTAATACATATCGAACGTTTCCTCATAAAGAAACAGATATATTATCCTTAGCATAACTATTTGTTTCCTTTGAGAGTTCTATTAGAAGAAAGATTCCTCTGGTGATGGTAATCTGTCGTGTGTGCAGTATTCAAACGATTGGAGATTTCATGGTGGACATTTTTCTAAGGGTTCAAAATCTTTCTTCGATAAGAAAAAGATGCTCATTTCAGGTCGGTGCTTCGAAACATAATCTTATTATTAATTGAGATAAATTAATTTTACCTTTGTATACATCCCATGTGAACAATTGTGCAGCGATTTTTTTCTCCCATTAATAGCAACAATTACGTTCATCATAAACCATCTTCATTCTCATCATCAATATACCAAATATGGTCGTAGGGTCGCTGCGTTGCTGTTTATCTGATCATATTCTTTCATATGTGTCTCTTGTATGCCAATCTCCGAGTTTATATGAATGATATTGCAGTCCATTCTGTGAAATTGTCAGCCATTTATACCTCCCCTTCTTTAATCTGAGGGGGATCCTGTAGTCGATTCTTGGCTCATGTGACACCAACTGTCTCTTCTTGTCGGTCACCTTATGTTATTCCAAGGGACCTATTTCCTTTTTGATGGAGACTTGCACTGCGTCTTTTGTGATGCAGTCTATACAGGTGATGCATAGGAAGATTATGTAGCATCTTATTTCTTGGATTTATTTCTTAGATTTATTTATTGGATCCTTCGTTGTAATTCTTTTTTTTTCAATGCCGAAGATTCGCAGGCTTACAGAAAGAGTAAGAAGGCCGATGCACGCAACGGGCTGACCTTTGATTTCAAGGAGATGTTTTGTCTTTCCAGATAGTTTTGGAACAACTACCATATCCTAATATCCTAATATTATTTCAGTTCTGAAGCATAACTTGTAAATATCTAATGTATATAATAGGAGTTATGAAAATAGAATATCCTCTTATTTTGTAATTTATTGTTCACTTAAATGATTGTCATCTTAAAGCTTTATCCTTGAGGTATCATTTCGTGAACTAAATTAGAGAAATAAAATTTACTGAGTAGTTTTTGACAAGGCCGCTTTTGGAAAATTGTTACGCACATGAATCTCTAAATGAATCCGTATTGATCTCGAAAACTAAAATAGCAATTCATAAGAAAGCAAAATGTATAAAAACTAAAGGATAATTAAAAAAAAAAGGTATTTCGAAATTCAAGCAAAACTAAAAGGAAAATAAAAATTAAATTAAATATACAAATAAAAGAAAAAATGAATACAGTAAATAGATACTACCTATAAAATAAAAAAAAAATGTGCAAAAGAGACATATAAAATAAACCAAATAATGAAGAAAAGGCACACTTAAAATAAGAAATGACGAAAAAGCAAATATGATATGTCCCGGAAAGAGATATATTTGAACGAAGTAGCTAAGTGGTTTTGGCTACTATAACCAAGTAGAAGACGGTAGCAGTAATCGACTGGTACGCGTCGTAGTCGCAGGTAAGAAGTGTTGATCAATGGCGTAGTCCAATGGGCATCGTTATAGACTTAGCTCTCAGACTAAGGCTCTTTGACTTTGTCGTACCTACACGTCCGTCTGTATTTATGGCGGACACCAGCCAATCATATTATAGTGAGGGCGAATACAGGTGTACGCATATTCCATTATATCAACATACAAAATAAAGATTGAAGAAATGGCACATATAAAATAAAAAATTTAGAAAAGGCACATGAAATAAAAAATGAAAAAGTCACATATAAAATAAAAATGATCAAAAGACATATATACAATAAAATAAATAAAAGTCACATATAAAATAAAAAAAAAATGAGCAAAAGACACATATTAAATAAAAAATAAGCAAAAGGCGAATAAAAAAATGTTTAAAAATGAGAAAAGGACACATAAATTTTAAAAAATGAGAAAAATACACGTTTTAAATAAAAGAATAAACTAAAGACACGTATAATATGAAAAATAAACAAAGCAGCCATAAAATGAAAAAATGAGTACAGTTACGTATAAAGTTAAAAAATATATAGAAAAGGCACATTTAAATAAAAAAATGAAGAAAAGTCATAAATAAAATAAAAATGAACAAAAAGCACATATAATTAAAGAAAAACGAATATAAAATAACAGAAAAGCCAACTAAAAGAAGAAACGTCGTCATGTAAGCAAAATTAAAAATATAGGAAAAATGAAAATTTTTAGTGAAAATTTAAAAAATATACAAGAAAATAATAGAATTCAAAATCAAAATGATCGGAAAAGTAAAAAGATAAGAAAAGTTAAATTAAAAAATGAAAACTAAAATGTAAAGGAAAGAAAAATGAAAGTAATAAAAAAAATACGAAGAAAAGAAATTAATTTACATTACTTACCCGCTTGACTATTGACGCCATCTTTGTTTTTGTTATCAGAACGACACAACGGTCGAAACGTTGTGATAAAGTTGAACGTAATAGTCTGCATGTAAATAATGTAAGTTATGAAAACTCCTCATCTCAGAAATTCAGACAGAAAATAAATTAAATCAAAATAAAACATCGAATGAAAAGGAAACGAAAAGTAAATCAAACTAAATAATCGAAAAGAAAGAAAAATGAAGTCAAAATCAAAATTGAAAGATATCAACCCAGAAGGAAAAAAGATTACTAATTAACTCTCCGTTAGTACCCTGAGGTATTTGAATAAGCAACAAGATTTTTTTTTCTTAATATATTAGCAAGTCAAATATTCATGATTACAAAAGCAGCTGTATCTCCCAAGGGCTTTCTGGTTTTAGTTTTAATATTTATATGAATTACAATCACCTGACTGTAAAATAAACACTGTCTGAAGTGCAAAGAACATAGCAACTCTTTGAATCATTTCATCCCAAGCAAGGCGATAAAGTCCCTATGACACAAAGGGCTTACCGAGAAGGAAACAAACAGAGTAAACGTCGAGGAAAGTCGAAGATTGAAAGAAACAGAAATGACGATTGACGTTCCGTTTAAATTTTGAAGATCAAATTTAGCCGGAAAGCAAGAAAACGGAAGGGAATTTCACAAGCGAGAAGTAAAAGAGAAGGACCTATTATCATAGAACTTACGCTTACATATACTAATAACAACAGTAAAATGATGAGACCTCGCTGCCAATGTATTCTTTCTTTCTTCCTTTATGTGCCGTATCCCATTAAGACGTAGGCGATTATAGGTCTGCACATCTTCCTCTACTTTTAGCTCTTAATAAGTTTTGTCTATTTGCTATTTCTCCTCAACCCTGATATAGTATAGAACCCCATCAAGTATATTACGCACCACTTTCCTCTGTCTCTATTTCCCTCAATCTTTCCTGTGAGGATCATGTTTACCAAGCCTTCCTTCCTCATTACCTGCCCTAGAAATTTTATCTGCCTTTTCTAGGTTTCCTTTTTTTCCATTCTCTCCAAAAGCTCGTCATGTTCGGTTCATTGCGTTCAGCATAAAACAGCCTGTCGCCTCTCAGTGTTGACTTTAATGTTCACTTTTATATATATATATATATATATATATATATATATATATATATATATATATATATATATATATATATTAAGGGTGTTCATAAAGTTCGTGTTCCATTAAAAAAATTATAACTTTATTTGTATTTGCGATAGAAATAATTTGTAAAATAGATTAGAAAGAAGTAAATTTTATTTTTTAATGTTTTGTTGCAATTTTATTTAAGTTTCCATATGTCCTCCATCATTATCAATACAAAGGGTAATACGATTTTGCAGTTCACGGTAAACATTTGCCAACTGATTTACAGCAGTGGTTGAAATCACATTAGTTATTTTCATTATACTTAAAACTAGCAACATTAAACTTTATAACATTTTTTACAGATTATTTCTATCGCAAATACAAATAAAGTTATATTTTTTAAAGTGCAGACAAATTTTATGGACACCCTATACACACACACACACACACACACACACACACATATATATATATATATATATATATATATATATATATATATGTATATATATATATATATATATATATATATATATATATATATATATATATATATATATGCACACAGCGGCAATGATTGTACCCTTATTAATGTTAATTGCTGTGGTCGAAGCAGTTAATGGGAGTTTTGATGGAAAACTGACCGGGATATCTGGATACATTTACAAAGAGTAGGGATTCAGAATTATACTAAGTTAGAGTTTCATAATTATCTCGCTCTCTGTTTCCACCCTACTCAAGGGATCCTTAAATCCTTTCCTCGTTAAGAGATGTGGGAATAATATTTCATATGCAGCAATGAAATCGAGCTCATCACAATTTTCTCCCATAATTTCCGTTAAATGCAAATATATTATTATTATAAATATTTATTATTCACTTTCTTTTTTACTTTTTAATTCTGCTGAAACATCCGAAGCGCTATACACATGTATTTTTTTAAATTTCAGTTTTCTTGAGTTTATTTCCATATCTATAGTAAATAAAAGCGTAACTTTAAAAAATGAATATTAAAAGAACGATGTAAGAAGAAGAAGAATATTAAATACAATTATTTGAAAATTTTTAGTATTTATTTATTCAACTATTTGAAACAAAAACTGTAAATACCCAAAAGAATAAATTCCCGTAGTTATTTGGGGGCGGTGGGAATTTTCAGTAGCTTTAATACAATCAGATATTCCACGAAAATATAAATCATCTTTTTCGATATTTTAATTGGGAAATTTTTAACTCACTTTTACCATTTATTGAAATTAATTCTTTTTATCTGTTTAGATATTAAATTTTAAAACAATCATGCAAAAACAAAATTATTCGAATCATAAAAATTTTTCTAAACAATTTATCTCGATTTTCTAAAAAGAAATATTTATGCTTTCAAAAATATTGTTTGTTGAATTATTTTTTTATTATTAATAGAAATTTTAGTAAATTAAAATTTCCTAAAAGTATTTATTCTTTCAAAAATATTTATATTTTTATATTATATTATATAAAATTTTTCTTTTATAAACAAGACATGAAATACGGTTTAAATGTTTATATATAGAGAGATTGATTTTTGAATTAACAATATTTTTTCATGAAGTGAATCTTTGTCTTTATTTTCTTACTTAAATGACAAAATCAATTTACGAGTAAAATACATTTTTTAGAAAGAAATATGAAATCAAATAAATTATTTTAAATGAAACAATTATTTTCTGATGGGCAGACAAATGATTACAGGTATTAATTTGATAAAAGACAGACAATTTATTTACTTTAATAAATAGTAGAATGTCTATCCTATGATTATTTTCTGTTTAAAAAAAAAAAAGATTTGTACACAATTCCCTCCAACCAATCTTATTCAGAAGAAGGATACGTCTAGTTATATTCTTGAGAAATTTACTCCTCTGAGTCTTTGAAATAGCATCAGATTGCTTATCAAGACAAGGAATCAACATTTTATTGAATTTTAGCGTAGCAATGAAAACTAAGAAGAAGCTATTTCTTCCGAGCAACGCCGGGTATCCCGGCTAGTAGCGAATATAAAATAAAGCTTATTTTTGCATATTTACATTTTCGAAACTTAAAATTATTATTTTTTTAATATTGGTTTTTAATTTGATCTCTCAAAATGTTTTTTTTTTTCATTTTTTATTTAACTGGTAACTGACAGAAAGAATTATTTTATATATCTATAATGTTTTAAATGGATTGTTTGAAAACTTCTCTCTAGTAATACTTTAACAATATCCCACAGTACTAATAGTGGGAGGTTGTATGACATATCTGATCAAAATGGGGAAGATTTTATCTTCTTACGTGAGCACATGTTTTTGCTTAATAATTTCAAAACGTTCATCAAATTTTGGTTAAATTTCCAGATATGGAAAATCTATTGCAGGGTATTAGTTTATGAACGGGGAATTTTCTCCACAACAACAGCTGGAACTGTAGCGGGCGACATGACCCTAGGTTGGTTTAAATCAAACGGTTCTCGCTAACATTTAAAAATGAACACAATGGTCTGACAGGTCAAAAGCAAGGACAATAAAAACGAGGAATGCAAATAAATATACCAAAATTTATTCTTGGTAAATACAGAATACGATTCAAAAAAAAGAAAAAAAAGAAGAAGAAAAAGTAGAGAAAATGCAAAATGTATATATTGAAATGAGTTCCGGAGAAATCAGATGGAAAGTTTGGGAACCCACCCTCCTATCACAATATCTGATGCCTAACTCCTCAAGAGGGTCTATCTATGCCTACTTGGTCTCACGCTTTCCACTGACATAGGTGGAACAACTGCACTAAAACAATAGCTTCATCTACAGCAAGGAAAGTTGGTTCTCTGTGTCGCGCCAGAACGTTTTTCTCGCCTGAGTTCATCCTTCAAATCTATAGATCAACCATTCGTCCTTGCATTGAATATTGTGGCCATATATGATCTAGTGCCCCCGCTGTTCATCTCTAGGTCCTCGATAAAATCCAGAGACGGGTATGCACTGTGATAGGTCCTGATCTGGCATCTCGTCTACAGTTACTTTTTCACAGACATGCTGTGGCTTCTTTTCTAGAAATATTTTCATGGGAATTACTCTGACGAGCTAGTTTCATTGGTACCCCAAATGCATGAATTTAAGCGTGCTACTAAGTTCGCATCTTGGTCCCAACTTTTCACTGACGAAACAGTTAAATGTAAACGCCTCTTCTGCTCCAATATCTTCTCTCTTCCTCTTACTTGCTTCCTTGATAACTATAATCTTCAAATATTCAAATGTAATGTCAATCGAATCTTCTGATGCCTACATCCTGATCCCCATTCCTTCTCTTGATCCTTCCCTCTTTCACTCCACTTTACTCTTGCTCCTACTCTCTGTAACCCCTTGCGTACTAGTGACATTCCTGCCTTGACGCGATAAAAAAAATCTGCCTCGTCAGTCATGCATCTTTCGATACAGTAGGTTGCCATTATCTTTCTGCGGTAGACTAGTTGCTCTCCGAGGTTATAGAATCCGGTCTGTTCTTCCCTTTACACATAGCTGGGGGAAGAAGAAGAGGATTTATATCTTTCGAAAGGGTATTAGCATATAAGTGAATGTAATGGTTTCGACTGGGATTAGAACTCGGTTCTTTAATTCCGCAATCTGTGTCGTTATCCATTACGCCACCGCGCTGCCTTAACAGATTGGAGAAAACGTTTATGTAGCGCCGTTAACGAGAAAAACGAAACGATTGGTATATTACATAAAATTAGGATTGTATACACAGTAGATAAAAAGACAGGATGCTATGTGTAGAATACTGACCGGAAGTGTTGATACACACACTGTAAATACCCGGAACTACTGATGGTAAAAAATATGTCGAATCAGTTGACATGCGCAAACCTGATGTTAATCTTAGCAAAATAGCAGTAAAATTGTGAGCCGCCCAGAAAAGACGAAATCTTTCGGTTCAAATCACAAGGGACTTGACGAATTGAATAACGAAAATATCACAATAAAGGATCAATACTTCCTAGAGGAATCACTTAATGTTCGTGATGTTTCTGATTACGTGATGGAAGGGGGAATGTTCTCCGGAGACGAAGATGCTTATCAGGTAATTGTATTTGAAGTAGATGAGATGAAGAAAGCCATATTGCAAACATGGATAAAAAGCTCATGGTTGCCCCCTGTTGGGGTCGTTCTGCAATTAGCCAATGCCTACTTAAAATAAATTGTCATTCATCAAGAAATCGACATTTTAACGTACATTTTGTACGTTAATATATACTATTTATTATGGCTATTCGATTTCTTTCTATTAGTTAAAATTGAAATATTATTTGAATAATAATAATAATAATAATAATAATAATAATAATCATGATTTTTTACGAAGCCAACAAATTCAAAATGGAGCCTCAGATGTTTGAAGAAATATAATACAATACGCAGATTGAGGCTGCAAAATACAAAAATAAGAAAGCAAATTCAACCGGCTAGATACAGAAACAATGGTACGCTAAACCGCATCAGGTTCAATAATCTGCTTGTACGAAACAAGCTGTACACCATGAATGCATCAGTAGGCGATATAATGCAGGATTAAAATCTGAAACCGGGGGTTTTATTCTTACTGGACAGGACCAATGCTTGCTAACTAGAAATTACCAAGTACACTTAATGAAAATTTGTTAGCTCAAAATAAATATCCAGAAACAATTGACCATCTTGTATCAGGTTGCACGGTATTGGCACGGCATGATAAAATGAGCCCATATCTGGATTGGAAAATAGGAAAAGTCTAAGGAAAAGAAACTGAAAGAAATTGCTATGAACACCACCGAGACCTGGTCACAGACATAGGAACTGTAATAAATCTATGAGACTTTATCATACACACACTCACATAACAATCAAAGACATCGTTATTAGACAGACATCGTTATTAGACAGATATAGTTATTCGATACTGCAAACAAAGAAAAAAATTCCTTCTTATTGCTATCAATATACAAAGAGCTTGAAATCGAAATCTCAAACATGTGCCTTTAGAACATTAACAAATCCAGTTGTAGTTGGAGCACTCGGACTGATTGGCAAATATTTCAATAGACACACTGAAGGGATTCCTGACAGACCATGAAAATAAATAACAAAAGAACTACAAAAAAATTGTCATGAGTACAGTCACAGGAAAATCTTTACCTATGGAAAATATGTGCGATATTTTTTTTCCACAATTTTTCAGTGTATAATATTCTGATGCCATTTTTGACCTTAGATATTTTGTCGGGACCCGGAAAGAAATTTTTATACACCAGAAATCAAAGGAGATGAAATAATAATAATAATAATAATAATAATAATAATAATAATAATAATAATAATAATAATATTCTGGTAGCACATGCAACCTCCCCTGCATTCATAAAATAATGATTGTAGTCATGTTGGCAACAGTTACTATAATTTAAACAATGGATAAAATAAAAAAAGAAATAGCGAAAGTCGACAAGATTTTAGCTAATTTTAACCTTTCGCTTTTACTCTTACTAGCTGATTGGTTAGAATGTTTACTTTCTGACCCTGAGATGCGGGTTCGAATTTCACCATAGTCGATTTGTTATTAAAATGACTTGTTCATGTTGTATGTCTGGAAAATGCGATTCTAGCGTGCGGCACTTTTTGAAAATGTCCGAAAACCTTGTGCGTAAAGTTGAGTAGATTTGAACTATTCGAAAACTGTCGACGGTTTTGAAGATATCAAGTCACAAGTGACCGAGGGTTTGAGCGTTCTGACCTTATTGAGACTGTTGATAACGTCAAATAACTTTCTCACAGAAACTCTAACTAAGGTACAACCCAAATAGTTGCAGTATAAACTACAGGTAGGCTCTGTTGGGAAGGACCAAACACAAATGTGCCTGAGCAGGTGACTCCAACAGGGATTGGCTGGCTGCCCTAGTAGACGGATATCAGGAGATACGATTGGCCAGCCTTTATCTCTCTCTCTCTCTCTCTCTCTCTATATATATATATATATATATATATATATATATATATATATATATATAATTTAATTTATAATTTTTAAATTTCGTGACACTATTTAGCTATGGTAATTTGCTAACTAATTAAGCATGGAAATTAAAAGCGAGAAATACTAAAGGCGAGAAAAAGCTATAACGAAAGACATACTGAGCGACGTTATTTTTTTTTTAAGAAAAGAAATATGGGTACAGATTTTATTTTCATTTGCGAAGAAAGAAAGGTATTTTTTTCGCAGAAGATAGAAAATTCGTAAGATCTCGGATCTGCCAGAATTAATTTATGCCATGACGCGACAGGGAAAAACAGACCACGGGTAAAAGATAACAATCTGCCCATGGCAATAATGAAAGTTTCAATTTGGTCAAGAGGCTTACAAAGCAGAATGCTAGAAGATAATCGAAAATTGGGTCAAGCACGAGACCGAGAAAGAATTAGGTGAGACCATCCCAAAGAAAAAGGAAGGAAGAAGAGAAAAAGAAAAAAGAATAAGCCATTAACTATCTTTCGGAGATATCATTTGATTTTGGAAGGAGAACCATCTGTTGTATGTCCAGAACTTGCCATGATAAAAAGTTTGTTACCTGGACAAGCTGTTGGTGACAGAATGCGATGATCTTGAGAATGACACAGTCATTTAGTTGACCATCCAGATAATAAGTCGGCGAAAATCCCATTAATGAATCCCAGATGACATCAAGTTAAGATAAAGATTTAATGTCCGCGGTGCGATTCGTGGGGGTTCTGCTCGATAGAAAAAAAAGAAAAGAAATGGTAAGATAATTTTTTTCTTTGAGCGATAATTGTAAACTGAGGCCAGTCTAGCCACACCCACACAGCCGAGCGTTCATTGAATGAATGGTGGCGATGGGCGAAGGTAAACATATGAGAAAGAAGGGAAACCTATTGACGCCCTCTGGAGGAATTGGTGTGAGATACCAATATGAGAGGGGAGGAGTTTAGGAGGACAATTTCCTTAAGAACCACTCTAAAACAGAAAGTAATTGACTTCCAAAAATGGGAAGTGATAAATTTTCCTGTCCGAAAACAAAGAAAATCCTTATTGCGGATTTGGAATTATCGAGGAACCCAAACCACCGCAGGCCCCCAACCGGTTTTGGTTGGCGTCCATATAAACGAACGTCCCCAGAGTTGGAGAACACAGTGACAGTAGCAGGCAGTTGAGACAGTTGGCGTCACAGAGTGGAGTTGCAGTTGAGCTGTGAGCTCGGAGACCACCCTCGCAGGAGCTGACTGAAAGATTTCCACGCATCTGAACTCAGACTTCTAACCAAAAACATTTTTTTAAAGAACGACTTAGACTCACACCACCAAAACAAGTTTTACGAATATCGCCTGAAGATAAAAAAAAATCAGTTTCTTGAAAAACAACTTAAGATATTAAGACTCGCCTAAGAAACGCAAAGTGTCACGAATCCATAGAAGCGGTATGGGAGAAAGACGCAGTCCTGTATTCAGCAAACAGATATAAAGATACTTATTATTTTTTCTTTCAACACATTTGAATCTTTTGAGTTGTTGCATTATTTTCTTTTACATATACTTGTGCGGTATTAGCTTTGCCCCGGATTCGGCTTGCACTACGGCTCGATGCCTGCTTGATTTCGTATACCTAAGATCAAATCACAACGTGGGTAGGTTAGACTAGAAATCAAAGCAGTTACTTCGGTAACCAGACGTTGGAAGCGAGCAGGGAACGACAAAGCTGATATCGAATCTAACCATATCTCCATCCGAACCATCCAAGGGTTAGATCGTCACAGGATAGCACAGGAGCAGAACCAGGGTGACGACACAATTTACACTGAACACTGTTTTGTAAAAATAAAAAAAATATCAATAAGAACACCGGATTATATATCTTACTGTTCTCTCTTCTTCTTCTTCTTCTACTTCTTCTTCTTCTTCTTATTATTATTATTATTATATATATATATATATATATATATATATATATATAATTTTAACATGCGGACAAAAACAAATTACTCACTACAAAGATGTATTCTTGTTTCGATGCAGCTGCATCTCAACTGGTGGGAACTAAAAATGGTTATGAACAATTCTATGTACAAGGAAGCTGCTTATGGAAAAAAACATAGGGAGAAACAATTTAAGAGGAAATGGAGAAAGGTAAAAAAAAGGGAGAAAATAGAAGGAAAGTAAAGAATGTGAGAAAGTAAGGCAGTATTATTTGTTGATAGGAGTTTGGTCGGTGAAGCAATGTTGAGGCGTTAAGACAAGGGGCCTGATCTGAAAAGTCTGAACAGTTTTGCCTGTATGTAAAAATTAAAACAAATAATTATTGCTCAACTTTTGGTAATGAGACCTCTTTTGAAATAATGCTGTGAACGTTAAAATTTATACTATTTTCGTTCTCATTACAGTCGGATATATATATATATATATATATATATATATATATATATATATATATATATATATATATATATATATATTAGAAAATGGACGATGTCCGACAATTAATTTAATGTGAGAAAGAGCAAATGGAGTAAAAATCCACTGTTCGTAGCAATTATATTTAAAGAAAGTGCTCAATACAAAGTAGACCAATATTTTATTGTTATATATTTATGAAAACAGATTATAATAAAAACCTTTTGAAATCGCTAGGCAAAAGCTTTCATTTTTCAATATTATGATTGCATTTCTTCAGCCAATGGTAAATAACAGTCACTTAACATCGCCTGAAGAAATGCAATAATAGTATTGAAACATGAAATCTTTTGTGTAGCGATTTCAAAATTTTTTTATTATAATCACTTATATATATATATATATATATATATATATATATATATATATATATATATATATATATATATATATATATATATATATATATATATATTCCACTCTCCTGTCGTATGAGGGTCAAGCGGCTCAGTTCCTCGGAATCGAAATCCAGACACCAGCACATGTGATTTGATCATAATGGTGAAAGTTTTGTGCAGAGCCATCAATACAGAGACCTGGTACCCAATGTGCCACAGGGTTCCCAAACGACCCTCCACAGATTTTAAATTCAGAGTTGCCCTTCTCATAAACCAGTTACCGTGCAAAGCAATACAACCCAGTCAGAACTGCTATTTACTCATAGCTGGAGGGAGAAGAAGAGGATTAATACTTTTCCCAAGGTTATTAGCACGCAAGTGACTGTAATGGATTCGACTGGAATTCGAACTCGGCTCTCCGATTCTGCAATCCAAGCCGCTATCCATTACTCCACCCGTGTCCATCTGCCAGATTTTTACCACTTTAAACGTTATTTTTAGTGGATAGCCATATCTGAGTAAGTATTCCGTTTATTTATTAAACGGTATATTTATCTATTTATTTTTGTATATCAACTTAAATATTGGGAAAAAATCTTATTAAAAAAGAGCGCAATTTTTTTATTTAATAAGAATTCTTGAGCATTCAGGCATAAAAAATAAATTAATTAACAATTTCGAACCATTAACCATTACACCACACGCACATCTAGGCTTACAGCACGTGGTATTCTCAAGTGATCCCCCATTTAAATACTGACCAGGCTCGACGTTTCTTAACTTCGATGATCGTACCGGAATAAGTCTTTCAACATGATGTGGCCGTAAGTCTAGAGAGAGAGAGAGAGAGAAAAGTAGAACGAGAGAATAAAGAGAAGATATAGGATTGGAGAATAACTAAGAAAGGCAGAGAGAGCAATATAGAGAGAAATTGAAACAGAGCAAGAAAAGAAAGTGTAAAATATTAGAGCGTTAAGGCGCGAAATATATATATATATATATATATATATATATATATATATATATATATATAGAGAGAGAGAGAGAGAGAGAGAAATATATAATATGTGAATTGCTTTTATTGTAATTTCTTCCACTGAATAAATACGTAGCAGAATGGAGACGTGAAAATTTAAAATTCTTGTTTTACTTTAAAAAAAAAGAAAAGAAAAAGATATTTCTCCTTTTAGCAAAAAAGGATTGAAGAATTTACCAACGATGAGCGTGTAGTCGACAGAAGACACATATTGAATTCGTCTTTCATGATTGAATACTAAGAAATTCTTGAAAGTGTCAGACGTCGAAGGAGAACTTTTATCATATGTTGTGTTCCTGGCCAAAATCTGATATTAGCATTTTCCCTTTCCTTTTTTCAGTCGTAACTCTTTATCACCAAATAGCTTTTCTTACCTTAATGTCTTTCCTTTTGTTGACGTCCTGGCTAATATCTGATGCTAACCTTCTTTCTGTCACTTCTTTTCACTTATCTGTTAATCATCACATACCAGTCGTAACTTTTGGTTCTTTCCTATATTGACTTCAGAGTTAATATAAGATGTTAGCCTTTTTTTTGACAGTTCTCTAACACATCTCTTATCACTAAATAATATTCTTACTTAAACAGTACTGACTGATAGTATGGACTGAGAAACCCACCTGCGATGATGAAACGACAGCTAAACGTAATGAAAATAAAATGTGAATAGAGTTTTTATAGACAACGTATAATGAAAAGTAAAAGATATTTTGGAGAAGAAGAAAAAGAATGAAGAAGAAGAAGAAGAAGAAGAAGAAGAAGAAGAAGAAGAAGAAGAATGAAGCGGGAAACACGGAAAAAGAAAAGAAAAAGAAGTAAGAAAATAGGTAAAAAGTATCGTTGTCGATTTATGAAAACAAGAATGAGAAAACAATAAAACATTACAAAAACGAGGGTAACAAGTTGTTACCATCCTCTGGAATTTAACTCTTCAAGACTGTCAGAGAATTTCAGGCAAATCAATCAAACATATTTGCGAAAAATCATGTTGGAAACACATGTGTTCTGATAGATGATGTAGCCCTAGTCAATAGAAACACATCGAAAATATTTGAGAAGCTAAGTGCATATTTTCGAAGATGTCTTTCTATTGACTAGGGCTACATTATCTATCAGAACACATGTGTTGCCACCATGATTTTTCACAAATATGTTTGATTGATTTGCCTGGAATTCTCTGACAGTCGTGAACAGTTAAATGCCACAGGATGGTATCAACTTCCTCTTACCATCGGTTCTGTGATGTTTTCTTATTCTCTCATTCTTTTTCTTTTTTCATAAATATACAACGATATTTTTGGCCTATTTTCTTTCTTCCTTTTCTTTTCCGTGTTTCCCGCTTTCTTCTTCTTCTTCTTCTTCTTCTCTAAAATGTCTTTTACTTTTCATTATACGTTGTCTATAAAACCTTATTCATGTTTTATTCTCATTACGTTGTCATAAAGTGCATTGAATATTGTTACCATATGCTGCTCTGATGCTCTTTCTGTACATCTCGAGATATTTGACAAAAGAAAAGTCTGTAATGTAATAGATAATGTCCAGGCATCTCGACTTCATTTAATTTCGCACCGACGTTAAATGGTTTCCTTCTGTCTTTTCTACAAATATGTTCAGTTTCTAATGAGCTTTTTTACTTATGCCTCAACTAAAATGAATTTAAGCGGGCTACTAGATTGGCAGTTAGGTCTCATCTTTTTACTGTAGAACTCGCTTCATTCAAAAAGAATAATTGTTAAATTAGCATTAATTATTAATGAAATACTTAAATGCAGCGATGAATTGTTAATTATTCTTTAGTTTAATGTTGACTATCCTACACAGCTGCAGTATTCTTCGCAAAACGAAATCTCCACGAACAGAGGACCAGATTGCAATGAAAAGAGCCAAGGCTGATGCGAGGAAAAGAAATTTACGTGCAAATGAAAACCCAGATCAAACAGCAGTCAGGAGAGCTTCCAATCTTGAGAATATACAAAGACTTAGAACTCCTGAACTAGCCGAAGGCCCAATCAAAAGCCCTCCAAATGAGTTAGCTTAATTGTCACTCGATAGGGTGGCTTTTAAGCTAGTTATTAATATTTGAGGTTTTAATATCCCTCCCAAGTCCTGTTCTTTCAACCATAAACACAAATTCGTCATGTAGTTTGCTTGCTGTTTCCGTCTGTTTCTCTAGCTTTCAATATCTCCTGCCAGCGTCAAATTCGCGACCTTGTGGTTAAAATAATCTACGCTTAAGATATTTAGTAAACATACGTTCTTCTCGCAACCATGGAAATGATTCCCATATTCTTAGATATAAATCGATATTCGAAACTGTTTATTTCTGTTCGAGACAGCTAGACAGTCTATTCCATTGCTGAGGACTGATGATCATACTGTTGATGATGTTGGTCATTTGAAGAAGGTTTTTAGCCACTTATTTCTCTCTGATAACCAATATTCATCTGGTAAGAAAATAAAGTTTTATGCAATTATGATAACAGTAATTAGATGATGATTTAAATAAAACCGATGATAAACCGATAAAAACGGATCTAAATGCAAGGCACAATAAGAGAAAGCCACTCTAATATTTAGCAGTAGATAGAAATACGAAAGATATATACAGGTTGCAATCGGTAGATTGTTGACAGTTTATATTTTTAGGTGCGTTGTTTCTTTTCGATTTAATCGAGTGGACAATATAGTCGGGTCAGTTGGGCACTGTCTATGAGACAAAGAGCACCATGACACAATTCATTCAACCAGAAATTTGGAAACGGCATGCTGTACTGCTTGGCATTCGCTCCGGAACTTCCAATACGAACATTTGAAAGCGTTTAGATGTCAATCTGAGGACATTTCAAAGCATACAGAAAGAGTTGTATGAAAATTAACTCTAATCGTTCTGATAAGAAAAGAACACCCAAATTTGGTGATGAGGGCCTCAGGCTCAACACAGACACCTACATCATATGCATTGAAGAAATAGTGCTGCCATGGATCAATAAAGTGGCTGTTGGAAGACCCTCTGTATGGCAACAGGACTTGGCAACATGCCACACAACCAAGAGAAACCAGTCATGGCTGTCATACAATCTCTACAACTACATCACCCCTTATATCTGACGCACCTAATTCCCCATATTGTAACCTGCTTGATTATTACGTGTGGAGAAGTTGAGCGAGAGACCAACAAAACGCCTTGTAACATCAACGATGAAATGAAATCAAGGATTATTCAGCATTCATCAATTTTAAAAAGGAGACCGTCCAGAAGAGTTGCAGGAGATTCCGAAGTCGTCTGGGGGCCGTAGTCGAATGCAAATGCCGATTTTAATGAATAAATTTACTCTTTAATATTTCAAGATATTTTTGTGTAATTCTGGTAAAACTATCGGTAAAAATGAAATATCAATATTATTTTCATTTTCTGCGTAATTTAGACGACAACTTATCCATGCCACCATGTATATGTTCTTAGATATTAATATCTAGATGCAAGTAAACTATATGTGTGTGTGTGCGCGCGCGCGCACTCGTGTGTGTGTATGATGTTTGTGTGTGTGTCTGTGCGTGATGTGTGTGTGTTTGTCTGTGCGTGATGTTTGTGTGTGTGTGTGTCTGCGTGATGTTTGTGTGTGTGTGTCTGTGCGTGATGTGTGTGTTTGTGTTTGTCTGTGTGTGATGTTTGTGTGTGTGTGCCTAGATATAATTTAAGCATGCATTCTTCTCGCAAAATTGGAAATAGGAAGACTGTATTTCGCCAATTTCCGATACGTGAGGTTGCCTTTATTCTTTGATATAAATCATTATTCGAAGCTCTATATTTCCCATCGAGCCAGGATGGCATTGGGAAAACAAGCAACGCCCCTAGCTTTCAATTTGACTCTCTATATTATATAATATATACATTTCTAAAAGAAAGTTATTTTATCTGTAATAGACTTCAGGACTTGGAATTGAATTCGAGCTTCAATTTATTTTTTTTCCTTCAGGAGAATCATTGCAAGACATATCAGAAGATTGTCCGAAGAAGAAAAACAGAATTCTGGGAATCATTCTCTATACTTTACGATTAGTTTGAAAATGCATCTGGTTGGTGCCAAAAAAGATGAAAAGTAAAGGCAGAACAGTTCTGGTAATCATTTTGGAAATAGTTTTTTTTTCTCCCTGTTGCAGAAGAAAATTACGTACTCTGTTTACAATAGACATGTACACCAATATAAAATACAGGTTTGTTGTCTTGTGTGCGAACAAATCTTTCTTGTGTGAGGACACGCCTTTTAATAATTCTAACATTTTGTTTTTGGATTTGTATCTCATTTCTTTACTGATAAATGATGATAAATATCAAGCCGACTCAGCAAACAGGGGCATAGTGGTTTGGATATTGCTCGCTTTCTAAAAATAGCTTGGTTTAGTTTGGTTTTATTTTGATTTACGGCTTATCAACCTTAATGGCTTATTTAATGCAGACAAGATTTTTGGTAATATTTTTTTTTCATAAATGTATTGCTGTATCTGTCTATATTTCCGAGATGAGGTATTATGTACATTATTTACATTATTCGGACTATTGTCCACATCTTTGTCGCCATATTTATTACAACCTTTCAGCGTTTCAGTATCTGTCTATATTTCTGAGATGAGGTATTATGTACATTATTTACATTATTCGGACTATTGTCCTCATCTTTGTCAACATATTTATTAGAACGTTTCGGCCTTTCAGTATCTGTCTATATTTCTGAGATGAGGTATTATGTACATTATTTACATTATTCGGACTATTGTCCTCATCTTTGTCAACATATTTATTAGAACGTTTCGGCCTTTCAGTATCTGTCTATATTTCTGAGATGGGGTATTATGTACACTATTTACATTATTCGGACTAGTGTCCTCATCTTTGTCGCCATATTTATAACAACGATTCAGCCATTGTACGCTCGGACCTGATTCAGGTGGTTGGAATGTCGAACTGAACTCTTTATTTCGATCACTGGGGTAGACTGTTCTAGTTCCACGTGCTATGTCTAATTTCTTACCACTTGGAAGGGGTGCAATCAGCATATTGTAAAGCCACAGCCGAAAAGGCAGCTAAAAGCTGCACGGTCGTTTACTGTGAAAGAGCTCGAACCTAACCAGTTGCTGAGTGATAGAGGATATGAAGGAAAAAAAATGTTACTAAAACGAGAGGATAAAAAAAGAACGGGATTTTAATGAAGAAAGAAGATAGTGATTGATATTGCAATAAAAGTTTTTGAAGATCAAAGTTGAATGGAACGCAAGAAGATGGAAGAGAGTTCCACAAGTGAGAAGTACGAGAGAAGAAACTATTAGCATAGAACTTACGGTTGCATCTAGATATTCAGGTGTAAAGATATTGCAACCGCCAAATTAGTAGTGCGCATAAATTCGTAAAGTCTAGCGAAAAGTTCTTTAAAACAATTAGCATGGAAGTGTTTATAGAAAATGCACAGTGAAGCTACGTTACGGCAGAGGGTAAGTGTCTGAAGACGAGATGCCAGGTCAGACCAATAACGTTGCAGATTCTACTCTATATTTTATCAAGAATCTCTAAATAGATAGCAGAAGCACCAGACCAGAAGTGGCAGAAATACTGAAATGCAAGGAGGGATTGTAATTTATAAATGTGTAAGATAGTTTCTGTCGAACACGAACACCCTTATCTCTCTCTTTACAAACACACACACACACACATATATATATATATATATATATATATATATATATATATATATGTATATATCCTCTGCAGAATCGTATTGAGCACTTTCTTAAAAAATAAATAATAAGAACACCGGATTATAAATCTTACTGTCCTTTCTCTTAATATATATATATATATATATATATATATATATATATATATATATATATATATATATATATTAAAAGGCCGGTAAATATTGTTAATACTGTTTCTCATAAACAGAGCTTTAACTTAATTATTTGTATCTATAAAAAAGAATGTATAAACATAAAAAAAAACATTTGTTTACATTTGGATACGCCATGAGCAGATAGGAATGTACGCGAGAGATTCATGGAAGATTGAAGTTTAAAGGCAGTAAATTCGACCTTGCTAAACGAAACGTTCCTCTGTGGCCCAATCGGTAAAAGCACGTCGGCTATATGACTGTTCCATATAGGATACAGTTTCGATTCCTGTCGGAGGACGCATATTTTCTATGACAATTTCTCGGACATTCAGGTCGGTAAATGTTGTTAATATTGTTTATTATAAAACAGAGCACTTACTTAAATATTTGTATCTATCAAAAAGAATGTATAAACATAAAAATGTCTTAAAATATATGTGTGTGTGTATGATGTTCTTCCATCTATGTGTCACAGTTTTTGAAATGAGAACTGCGATCTCCTTTTCTGATTCAATCTCATAAGAGGGAGAGGATATTTCATATGCTTGGTTTATTTGATGTGCAAATGACATCAGGATGTTACGGATCTGCGAAGGATATTCTCTTGAAAATTGCTATTTCTAAAGTATCTTGCTAGTTATTTTATATGGCTATAATAGAAGCCATTTTCTTTTGTAGGGCTTTTGCATCTTTACAATATTGGCCAATCACTCCTAGAAGCATCCATTTAGCTTCATAACCTTAAAATAGCCTCTTCTTTTTTTAACGAGATAATTGAATGCTAGATGTGCTTAGTCTGATACAAGGCCCAAATTTAGTCGGTAAAATATCAGAGGATTGTGTTTCGCCAAATATCTAAACCAGAAAACACTTAACCCTGTCACGAATGGAAAATGTTACTGTTAACTACCCGAATGGATCGTCCAAAAAATCTGTAAACCTGCTTCTAGTGTCACCAGGCAGGATCTTGACTGGAATCCACAAGGAAAGCGAAGAGTGTTTCGACTAAAATAGACTTGGCGCAAAAGTGTTGACGCAGAGGTGAAGGCAACCGGCACGACAAGGGCCGAGCTGAAGAGGATCGCCCGGAATCGCATCCGTTGGATAGATGTTGTGGCCCTATGTTCCTCAACGAATCAAGAGGCATGAGAGAGTGGTTAATTCCAGATAAAGGGGGATTACCCAGCTCATGTAACTGTTTCGTCTTACTGCAATCAGTCGACATATTGTTTTCATCAGTATCTTGCTCTGAAGTCAATTGACGCAGAGATGAGGGCAGCCAGCAAGAGATGGGCCTTGGTGAACAGGAACGACCGGAACTGCGTTCGCTGGAGAGCTGTTTTTGCGGCCCTATGTTCACCAAGGAATCAAGGGGCATACGAATAACACCTACCCGAGATAAATTAATCGAATACGAATATATACAAGGCCTGTGCTGTAGATATGAAATAATTTTGAATATCCTAAGAATCGCTTGCGTAAAATTGAAATAACTTTTGTAAGCGTTCTGAAAGCAAAGGAAGTATTTGTCGCAGATTACTTCCACAACACAAAGAAAAATCACTAATACAGACTCGAATATCGGGGGCAGAAAGAAATGCTGAAAACTCGATTCGCCGGTACTATCTCAAATCACAATGAGTGTAACCAGTCAGAAAAATAACTCACTCTCTAACAACTGCCGTAGCCAAAAATCCCGAATTTTCCTGCCCTCGAATCGAGAACACCAACTGCTTTTATCGGCAGAACCTATTTTTTTCATTCGTCGACTGCTGGGATAGGATGCTCCGTAATTTGCATATCAAAATACTCTTATAGCAACTCCTGCGACGGACTTGTTTTTTTTTTTTTTTTTTTAATTCAATTATTCCATTTTCATCATGTTATGCGGAATACGTGCCCTTCTCTTTGGTAAGTAATTTTCTTTTTCTATACTTTTTCCGTCGTAGAATACACGCGACGCGTTGTCGCTTGGTTTGACGAGGTAAGTCGCCATTTTCTTCGCCATAATTGTCATCGAATTAGAGAAAGCAATATTCCATATGTTTGTCTACAGACACTCGTAAATTGTTACATATGCATGTGCGATGTTATTGAGCAAGTATCCGCAAAACAGTACCGTACCATTTGCTAAGAAATTAAATTTTTCAGTAATTGTTCAGCAATAGTTAAAAAAAAAACAAAAAAAAACACCACTCAGATTTGTGCTTGGTAAGTCCATAGCCTCCATTTTTTTAATCAACCATAAAAGCCGTGACATCACGACAAAGAAACTGATCGTGATCCCGATTTATACTGTTTTTAAAATTGAAACATTTTCTAGCCGACAATCCGTTACTCACAGACGAAACGTCGCAAGCATCTCCCTGTTCTACACGCATTTCCATGGAAAGTTCTCAGACGAACTACATTCTATAGTCCACCAGCTCTAACCTTCACGGTTATGACGCGCACATTGCGGCAAACAACCATCATTCCGTTTGTAGTTCATTTGTAAGATGAAAGTTCTAGTCGAGCAGCTCTATCTCAGTGAACAGCTGATCTATGGAACCAACACCTAAGGGGGGGGGTCCCGATGTCTACAATCTTAACCTGTGCAGATCTAGGATTAACCGTTATCTTCCCGCATATCGACATAAAGCGTACCTCTTACTCTGTAACCGACTTGTAGTTTGAAAAAAGAATAAGTTACCTCATGGACGTCCGTACGTAAAAAGAATCTCGTGGGGAAGCCATATTGTTTTTATGCTGACAAACTGACGCAAAATCACGGCGAGCACGAAATTTGAGAAAATATAAATCTGCACTGTACGAAAGATGAAAAGATGAAACAGGAAGTTAGTCTACAAAAGAACAGACAATACTACAAATACAATATCTACACGTCTACTTGACTGGCTCCCGGGAATTGTACTTGGTGAACATAATTATAAAAAAGGCAACAGTAACAAGTATATAATTTAGCATTGGTATTACTTTGAATAGAAATAATAAAATGTACTACGTTATTGCTTTTGTTATGGTATTTTGTTTAAATTTCAACGTGATGGATCCAATTTCGAACGTGCCCTGTTTTGGAGTAACTTCTAGTGAGCGGACAAAGCACTTCATTACAACTTTGTACATTTAAACATCAGGGTGTATTTTATGTTTCCCTTACATTTCACACTAAACCATAACAATGGAAAAGGAGACTATATTCCATGGGTGATAGTAAAGGTGATAGCTTAGTACTAAGATGTATATGGAATTCTGGTGAGTCCTAAAAAGATATGAACAGAGAAAATGGAACTGAGTAAATATAAAAAGCCTTCGGTCTCATGTAACGGTTAGTGAGGTTGTCTATTATACCAGTATTACTATTTCGAAGGAAAATTAAACTATTATAGGCTGCGCTAAACTTAGTCTCTTCTAATAATGGAAGTTTCCAGAAAACCGAAACAGTAACATATAAAAAACAAAAAAAACAAAAAAACTCGTTATATTGTTAAATAGCCTCGTCAGCTCAAGACATTCATATGTATGTCATACATGACGCCATACACGTTGAGAAATAACTAAACTGTCAGCTGTAGACAAACGCTTTTCAGATCACTGATGAAGATGTTTTCAGGCAAATAAAACGTCTAGATCTTATCTAGGACCATCGTTCTTCGAACCTTGTGGACTGGCGCTACAGAATCAAAAAAAATGTACTAAAAGGAGTTTCAACAACGTCAACAACCTCAGAAAGAAGCGAATGTACCTCGAAGAGAAAATTATGAAAAAGTCAAAATATTGATTTTCCACACTACTACGATCAAAATGCGAGATAAGAACCATTAATTAATACTGAAAAGAACGATAAAAGCCGACAGACTTTTAAGAGAAAGATTCTATAAATTTCAGACCAAGGTTGATCGCTTTATTCATACCGAATGTTTCCACATAAGAAAACGACTAATATTGCTATTGCCATACTGTTCCAAATGTTTAGCTTTGTGGCAGAAATGGTCTAAGCATGGTAAATACTTAAATACTTCTAAATGTGTCTACTTAATTCTGTCCAGTTTTATATTTAAAAATCTAATTAGAAAACGGTTTCTAAACCGACAACAATATTGCTTTAAAAACGGCCAAATTGGAGTTGGAAGCAAACACAGTAACATATATTCTCAAAGACTGTCGCTTATTCTTCCATTTTATCGAATTTGAGCGCCGTTCTTTTGGAGGAAGCAGCGATAGGAGTGAATTAAAGCGGGAATTCTGTTTAATTACCGCATTTCTCCGAGACGAATCGCCTCAATTACCAGCATTTACGAATCCAATACCCATTATTATCAGCACTGGCCCTCAATGAACGCCATGCTTTTCAAAGTTTCATTCAGACAAAATAATAGAAGGAACATCTCATCATCAAGATGGCCAATAAAGATTTTCGGGTTTTTTTCTTAAATTTTTTCCCGGCAAAATTAGCGAGGAATAAATCGACTTGATTAGTTTAGCAAGGAAATAATTTGGATAAAAAATAAATTTCATTCCAAATGAACATGCAAATAGTACTTTTACTAAAATGTTGTAAATTAATGTCAGAAGATCGTGTTGCGCCAGAAGTTTAAGTTAGAAGAATCTATATGTCTTAAAGTTCAAATCCTGGTTTTCACCAGCTTGAAAATTTTTTTTGTTAATTCTAGTAAATCAAATGGATTGTGCCTCATCAGTTCGCCAATTGAAATTTCGATTGTTCAGTCTTTTTCTTCTTCTATAGGCCTGTTCTGGTCTCGATGTGTGACCGCTTAGTTATACAAATACTGCCATCTTGGAAGAGAGGATGGTGCAATAAATAATGTACCAGAATTGTTAATCGGAGAGCCGAGTTCCAATTCCCGTTGGATTCGTATTATTTACTTGCGCCAAAATACAATAAGGAAAAGTATGAATCAAGATCTTCTTTCCCAGCTATGGGTTAAATAGTAAATCTTGTGTTCTTAAATCTTAAAAAAAAATTATTACAATGAACAATTTTTTTGTCTTGAAATAACCAGCATAATAAGTCACATAAATCATAGAAACCAAATCAGTAAATATATTAAATATTGAACATTATAGCTCTCCACAACTTCCTGTCTTTTGTAGCTTTTTAATAAATTACGTCATCCTTTTAAAACCTTATTCCGTTAACCATTTATTTAAGCTTGTTAGGTAGGTTATGTGTTGTTTTTCCTCTGCCGTTCTTGTCTTGGTTCGATCTATAATAGACTAGCAGTAGAACCCGGCGTTGCCCGGGGATGTAACAGTAAGAGATAGATCAAGTATCGACCATCATAAAGACTGAAAAATAAAATTGACAAAGATTATTGTTTAAGGTTGACGGACACGCATGTCTTAATTTTTTTTTTTTTTGTTAGTTTTTTTTTTTTTTTTTTTTTTTTTTTTTTTTTTTTACGAATTGGTCAAACCCAAACTCAAACAAAAACATTGTTTTCAATCGTTATGAGTGAACCGATTGAATAGAATTTTATTATAAACAGTTGTCTTGTAAATGGAATTTTTAAAGCATTCTGAATGTAAGAATAAAAAAAAGTGTGCAAGACAATAAGAAAGACTACCTTCCAAAAAAAGTGAAATTTTGTTGAAATCGGTTGAAAAATTTAGGAAATCCGATCACATATATAAACGAACACACACACAAACACACAACCTGGGTTTTATAATAAGTATAACTCGATATGAGTTGTCCCCCTTTCATTCTCGCGATGCCTCTTAATCGTGTTTTCAAATTGATTTTGTGCAAAAACTATTGTGTTTTTCCAATTTTTGGCGCTGTCAGAACCACCGCAAGGTAATTTTAGGTAGTCCTGTGAAGTTTTGTTGAAATCGGTTGAAAATGTAGGAAATCCGATCCAATACACACACACACACGCACACACACACACACACACACACACACACAACCTGGGGTTTATAATAAGTAGGATAACGATTCTGAAAAAAATAGGAGAGAGGAGTTCGAATTCCAGTCGGGTTCGTTACATTCAGCAATGTGCAAATAGACCTGAAAAAATGATTCCACCTCTTCTTCCTAAAGGTATGCGTTTACTTACAAGACCGGCCCAGTCCTATAGCCTTGGTTGGCAACAAGACTACCACAGAAAGAAACGGCTACCTTGTGCAAAAATGCTCCTAGCAGGTCAATCGAAAGAGACACAATTGACCAGCAATAGCTCCAGCACTTCCCGTCTGTGGAACTCCCTTCAACTTACTTGCTTCCCCGTTGACACTAATCTTCAAATATTCAAGTGTAATGTCAATCGACAGCTGACAGCCTGAGCTTGTTCCCCGTCCATCTCCGTATCCTTTCCCCAGACATGCCTCTTTACTCTTGTTCTCAATCCCCTGTAACCCCTTGCGTGCTACTGGCACTCCCGCCTTGCTTGGAGTCAACTGCTTCAAAAAAAAAAAAAAAAAAAAAAATATCGGGTCAGCCCAATAAAAGACTACGGGTTGTTGGCGATATGTGGTGCTGAAAGAACCAGAAGTTACATCCTCTTCCACAATAGGCTGTTGTGAGAAGACATTTCTACTTAGAGTAAGTGGCCGTGACTGTTTGCATATGAACGATACTGGGCAGGTATTGGTCAATAGTCAGTGTGGGGCCTGGCACTGGGAGAGGTACATATCGCCAGTGCTTTTCTCAGTCGAGACAGGCTCTTTCAATGTGAGAAGAGAGCCTCCTGATTTTGTCTTTTGACAGAATAAAGCTGCCTCTCTTTAATCTCTTAAGGGTTTAACGGTTCTGACTAATATCAGCTCTTTTTATTTTGTCCATTTTTTTTTTTTTTTTTGATATTTTAGTTAATTTGGGGTTCATCCTCTCACCCTCTCATTACGTATCATTTACAAATTTCTAGAATTTTAAGCTCATAACATATTCATGTCATGGGTTTTGTTTCGTAGGTTTCCTAAGTGTATGCGGTATTATGTTATATGGGGGACTGAATGGTGATTGATGAGTTCTTGTAGTGTGGCTTTCTTTCCATAAAACTGACAACCTTTTCAAATGCTTTTTCAAATGTGCAAATTGTAACGAAATGAATTGGCCGTAAATAGGATTTGCTAGGTATGCGATAGTATGTGACGACCAGTCCTAACCCATTCCATCCCATTTCTGGCCTTGTGGCACAATTGTATTTTCTATGCACTAAATCTTGGCCTCTAAACGTGCGACAAACCTAAAAGACGGACACACATATTTGAAAGAAGAGTGGGCAACCTCAAAATGGTGTAATGGTTAGCAAGTTCGTCCTGTTAGGATAGTTTACGACGTAGTAGTGAGATCGATCCTCACTGCGTGCCGCATACTTTCAGCCTTGTGCCACATCTAAGCTACGCTTGGAAAATTACTAATTGGCAGGATAGTAAGAAACTGGAAGATATTTTATACAAACGAAAAGTGTGCAAGAAAGTATGAGAGAAAATATTTGAACAGAACTTACTTGTGAATTGAAATTGACACAGGTGTATTTTTGAAATGCTTAACGAAATTTTCCTTAATTAATCCAGGACTCCGATGCTATAATTATAAAATCCTAGACCAAAAAATAATGTAGAAAATAGGGCATCAGGTCGGAGTTCTGTACACTTCCGAAAAAAATCTAATTACAAGTCTGGATTTATTGTATTTGATCGACAAGGAAAAAAAAATAGTTGTGTCTTTCTTGAATGTTTACAACGTTGAGGCTTATAATTCGTGGCGCAAAAAAGCCTTCAAGGTCTGTCTATATTTACTTTCATACACTTGTCTATTGTGATTTCTGATCAATAATTTCGCGTTCTGAAGGAACTTCTTTTTGATGTTAAAAGATTTTTTTAAATGGTTTTATTTAAGAATTATATTTGTGTATATTACCTTCCGTTCAACCCGGGACTGTGTCCGATTAAATTACTTAGTTTTTTTTATCATCGCTAATGAGCAAACAGGAAATCAAAAATGCGATGAAAGAGAGAGAACAGTAATAGAAAATAAACACGAAAAAAACAAAACCATCAGAGAACAGTTGTACGTAAACACGGATAGAAAATGTGCAGGTATATATTAATAGTAACTTAATCTGACACAAGCCCAGCTACGGATACAACAACAGAATGCGTAACCTGTCCCGAAACGGCCAATAGTGACGTAATGGTTAGAACTCTGCTTAACTTAAACGATTGTGGGTATACGAAAATCTAAATCCGTGTCCTGTGTAAGACGATAAACTACATCAAAAAGCATGACCTCTGAACAGGTTTTGAGGAGCGTGTAACGACATCTTAACTGCTGGTGTTCCCATGTCCACACTAGACTGGAGTGGTAGCAGCTGTAAGAGTTCCAACTATGGGCAATTATTTAACCCCCAAAATGGGGTCAAAAATTATGTAAGTGTAAAAATGGGTTTTTATACCCGCAATAGGTTATTGTAAAAAATTACCAGCAATCAATTTTTGAAGAAAAAATTATTACCAGCAATATATTTTTGAAAAAAATATAACCAGTAATGCATTTGTGGAAAAAAAATATTACTAGCTATGTTTTTTTGAAAAAAATATTACCAGCAATACATCTTTGAAACGAAAATATTAAAAGCAATACATTAAATAAATATTATCAACAATACATTTTTGAAGAAAAAAAATTACCAGCACGAAATTTTTAAAGAAAAAATATTGCCAGCAATACATTTTTGAAAAGAAAATTTTACCAGCAATACACTAAAAAAATTTACCAGAAATAATTTTTAAAGAAAAAACATTACTAACGATGAAAATGTTATCGGCTTTAACTAACCCATTGTGGTTGATATGCTGTAAATTCAACCAAACTAAATGAAATAGAGTGGAATTGGATTGGAACGGAAGGCTGTTACTTTCTGGCACTGAGAGGTTATTTCTGCTTAAATTTGAATAAAAAAGAAAAAAAGAACGAACGAAAACCGTCAGTATCGGGGCGGCGATAGAATGTGGAAAAGACTTCTCCAATTCCAGATTCCTCGGTAAACCTGGTTTCAAAATATTAATAAGTTAGCACTTTGTGGTGGCAAGTCACTGACCGACCTTTGGAAATCATTCATCGTTATCTCTCTCTCTTTCTCTCTCTCTCGTGCTTCTCCCAAGGGACGACACAAAGACAAAAAATAGTGTAAGACAAGGGGGCCTCTTCTCACCAGATCTTTTCAAACTATACAGCGAGAGAGAATTAGACGACCTACCACAGTTCATTATTAGCGGCCAAAATCTTAACAACATAAGATCGGCAGATGACATAGCGTTGATAGTAGTTACAGTAAGGAAACTAAAGGATTTTCTAAAGAAGGCAGTGAAAGAAAGAGAGAAAAAAGGACTAAACACAATTTACAAGAAGACTGAATGAATGGTTGTTAGAAAAAAGAACAGAAAAACATGCAAAGTGAAGATGGCGTTTATGCAGGAAATAGGCGGTCCTCGCTGGGTGTTGACACCAATGTTCACTCTTTTATATATATATATATATATATATATATAGAGAGAGAGAGAGAGAGAGAAAGAGAAATATAGTCTTAAGATTTGTTATATTTATGGGATAAAGTGTTCAATATCAGAGATAGAGCGTGTGTAAATATAAAAGTGAACATTGAAGTCAACACTTAGAGGCGACAGTCTGTTTCATGCTATATGCAATCGTCGGGCAACCTAGCATGAAACTTAATGTCGCCTCGAAGTGTTGTGTTCTATGTTCACTTATATATATATATATAACAGTGAATAGTTTGAAAAGAAATTTTGATAACTGTTATCCTGGAAAGGTATGTAAAACATGATTCAACACAGCTTCCTCTTTTTTGGGGCTATGTCTAAAGTATAATCTATATGAAGCTGTTTTCTTTTATCAGTTATTAAAAACGACTTAAAGTGAATGGATCCTTTAAATATTGATGCAAACTAGCTTTCATCAGAATGGCGTTACAATATTACACAGACCAAGTAAAACAAAACACATTGCTTGAACACTTGCAACAAAATCAGCATTAATATAGATTACTACATGTAACAAGAAGGAGATGTAATATTAAAATGTTATCTTTCCTCACAAACAATTCAAAGAAAAAAAAAACGAATAGCGTGCTGTGCAATCTTTTAAGTCGCAGAAAGTTTTGAATAATTTCCTCATAGATGGAGAAGAGGATTGATTCGACAATGAGGGATTTTCTTAAAATAAGCGAAGGGAATGAAAGAGAGAGAAAAAATAAGATTTAAAGATTGGGAAGCATAGAGGTTGGCAATAAAGAGATAGAGAGATATAGACGGACAATGGGAGTAACATGGAAAGAAAGAATAATAACGTATTTAATAAGAGAGTGGGAAAAAAGAAGAAACTTATCGGAAGAGAGCAGAGAAAATGGAAATACGAGACAGTAGTAGCAGTAGTATTAGAAGAAGAAAAAAGAAGACGAAGATGAAGAAGACAAAAAGGAAGACAGAGAAAAAGACGAAGACGGAAATGAAAGCGAAGAAAAAGAAAACGAAGACGAAGAAGACGAAAAAGACGAAGACGGGAATGAAGACGAAGAAAAAGAAGACGAAGAAAAAGAAGACGAAGAAGAATAAGGCGAATAAAAGTAAAAGAAGACGACAAAGACGACGACGAAGAAAACGACGACAAAGACGAAGATGTAGAAGACGAAGACGAAGAAAACGACGACAAAGACGAAGATGTAGAAGACGAAGAAGAAGACGAAAACAAAGAAGAAACGTGCATTAAAAAATAAAACGAGAAAGATAAAATATGTAAGAAGCTAAGACGTGACACTTACAAAAGTCTTTCATATTAGAAGAAAAATAAGGCGAAGACGAAAAAGAAAGTGAAGAAGAAGATCACGACGAAGAAGGCAACAAAGAAGACCAAGAAGAAAACGAAGACGTAGAAAAAAAAGACGAAGACGAAGAAGAAGACGAAGAAGAAGACGAAAACAAAGAAAAAAAGTGCATTAAAAAAATAAAACGAGAAAGTCAAAATATGAATGAAGCCGATACGTAAAGTCTTTCATATTTGAATTTAATTTTTAAGCAAATCGTAACCTAAGCAGAGTATTAATAGACAGAAAATATTCGTTATAAGCAAATAAAAGAGTATTGAATTGTTACGCAATATCTGTTTTCCTATATGGTAGCGAATGCTGGACAGTCTACTCAAAGATAAAGAAGAGACTTGAAGCAACAGAAATGTGGCTTCACAGAAGGATTCTAAGGATTCCATGGACCGAACATGTGAGCACCGGTGAGGTTTTAGAGAAAATGGAAACGAAAAGTGAACTTATATTTAACACCAAATAAAGGCAGTTGAAATTCATGGGGCACGTCATGAGGAAGGGTGACATGGAAAACTTGATACTCACAGGTCGGATAGAGGGTAAGAAAGACAGAGAAAAGCAGCACTTAACATATTTTAGGAACTTGAACAAATGGATGGTAGAATAAGATTTAGAAAAAATAACCGAAAGATGAAGGTTATTAAGTTCTACAAGGGACAGGAAGATGTGGAGAACCATGATGGTCTACGTCATAAAGAGACAAAGCACATAAAAGAAGAAAGGAGAATAATTATGTTTAACGTGTTCAATATACCGATTTTAAGAGCCACATTTTTCGAAGAATTTTACTGCATAATCCCCTCTTTTTTTGTTTTGTTTGTACAATCAGTCACCTCTAGAACGTCGCTTATATGCCTTCGGGACACGTCCTGGTAAATGACTTCCACATAAACATATCAAAGAGAACATCTGTTCATATTTAAAGAATGCTCTACTTGTTCAACAAAAGTGTATACTGTCGATGAAATCATGCATCTTTTATGCGTGACTTTTCTACAAATATTTTCATGCTAATTGTTCGTATGAACTCTTTTCTATGGTCCCTCAATGTTTTTATTTTAAACGCAGTTCTAGACTGACGTCGGGATATCATCAATTTATAACTGAGCTGGCTAGATGTAACCGTAAATTCTATGCTAACAGTTTATTTTCTCACACTTCTCTCCCTTGTGGAACTCCCTTCCATGCTTTCCAGCCAACATTAATCTGCAAAAGTTTAAAAAATATATCACTCGCTATCTACCATATTTCTGATTAGTCTTTTCTCTTTCCACTCATTATTCATGTTTTGTCTTCTTAATTCTTCCATACCCTGTAACCGCTTGTGTCTCTGTGGCTTTATTGCCTTGTATGGGGTGATACCTATTAAACATATCTATCTATCTATCTATCTATCTATCTATCTATCTATCTATCTATCTATCTATCTATCTATTTGGTTTATAATGTGGTATATTTCTTGGAGAAAATAAAATATCAGAATAGAGAGTATATAGTTAAAGATCTTTACTGAAGCGCAAAACTCACAATCACTTTGAAGTGTTGAATCTTATGTCTATACTGCCTATCTCTCTCTCTCTCTCTCTCTATATATATATATATATATATATATATATATATATATATATATATATATATATATAACATTTTTTTAAATATGAATCCTTCGCTACATAAGAGTTCTCATGTTTCAAAAACGAGAGCCGAAACCATCCAAATAATTATTAAAATTATTGAGTTGGTGCAAAAATAATGACGTAATAATGTCGTTTTTGACATTTTTTAACGTCAAATACGACATTATTACGTCATTATTTTTGCACCATATAATAAGTTGAATTGAGATATTTAGTCCCGTTTCATCTTCAAGCGAAATTTTAAAACGAGACTAAACACCTCAATTCAACTTAATTTTAATAATTATTTGGATGGTTTCGGCTCTCGTTTTTGAAACATGAGAACACTTATGTAGCGAAGGAATCATATTTTTAAACAAAAAATATTATTATAATAAAGTTCTTCTTCTGTATGGAGTACTGTCTTCTTAAAAATAAAAACAAAAATACTAAGGAACTCCGGGTTATGCACCCAACGTATTCTTTTCTATTTTCTGCATACCTGCATATATATATATATATGGGACACATAAGTGTACTGTAATGAAAAACAAACCGTGCGCACAAAATGTATTGTATTGATTATACAAATATATCAATAATATTAGGTTGGTGCAAAAATAATGACGTAATAATGTCGTTTATTGACGTATTTTTTAACGTCAAAAAACAACATTACTATGTCATTATTTTTGCACCAACCTAATAAATGTACCAATATTACCAATGTACCAATTAATCCGTTGTAAAAATATGTTTTGTGCGCATAGTTTCTATTACTCCTATGTATCTTAGTTATTTACCGTTTTATAGTGGTTTGGTATATTATATTACTTTGCAGGAAGTTGTTGATGAGTGAGCCAAATATTTTTGTTTTTAAGTTTTTGTTGTACATTTTGGTCCACCGCAAAAGAAGTCTACACAACACAGTTACCTTCGATATGTGGTTTTGGACAGAGAAGCATTTTTCTGGTTAGGAAAATCGTTAGATTTTTTTGTATAAAAAAATCCACCATCATGTTAAAAATTAGTATAATGAAAGAAACTGCTGTAGCTGGCTCTATCACATGTGATATCTGCTTCAGAGTATCAACTGTGTGCGCTGCAAAATGACATTTTAAATAATACAATCCGAAAATGGTTTCTACGCGGTAACACCCAATTTGGTTGACAGTTAATGCAATGTCAGAGCAAACGGGTAAATAATTTGAATGCGCGATAATGGTTATATGAATAAAATATTTATTCAAAGAAAAATGTCGGGAAATTTTGCACCCGTCTAATGTCGTAAAGTCTATCAGTGAGTGTACCATTATAATACATATTGACGAAGAGTAGCTTTTTGCAGTCCCCGACCCAACGAATCTTAGTTTCAGAGAATAAGCGATACTATGTTAAATATTTTCGAGTGAGGGAAAAAAAAATGATTTTAAAATTTGAAATTTGAAACACGCCATATTGTAACTGACAGTGAGAAAGAGAGAAAAAAAGGGAAAATAAGTGAAACGAGGATGGTAAATATTAGGTTGGTGCAAAAATAATGTCTGTTTTTGACGTTAAAAAATACGTCAAAAACCGACATTATTTTTGCACCAACCTAATAAAAAAATGACTTGAAAACCAAAAGTAACGTCGAAAGAGAGAAAAGGAGAGAGTAGTAGAGAAGGAGAAGTGCAAGAAAATGGATAAAGAGAGATTTCTGGTCGAATGCGAAGAGTAACAGAGAACGTGAATGAGAAAAAGAAAAACAATAATAGGGAAAATGATTAAAAAGGACTAATAAGAGCTAGATAGATAGATAGAGAGAGAGAGAGAGACGAACAGAAGAATAAGCAAGAAAAAGAAAAAAAAAACAATAGAAAAAGCGAAATATATTTGTAAATAAGTATGGGGGAGACAGAGAGAGAGAGGAATACAGAAAAAAATTATATAGTGAGTGGGAAGATATGAGATCAGAGAATCGTAGCAGAAAACGGTGAAAGAGGGGGAGGGAGAAGGATAGCGAGAGAGATAGCGAGAGAGAGAGTGAAATAGACGAAGATAAGGAGTGATAGTAGATAAGGGAGAGAAATAAATTACGAGATTTCAGAATGAGTGATGAAAATGTAGAGAAGAGAGAGATGTTGCTAAAAATTGCAATAAACGAGAGATCTAAAGAATCGGAAAGAGTTTTGAGAAAAGTAACGGAAAGAGACATTGAGAAAGATTATTAATTGATCGATCCATTCATTTTCTACGGCTTATCAACCCTTTACATGTTATTTAAAGTCATAATACTTTTTTAGATTGTAAGAATGAAACAAATGATTTAATGACACAAGTACTTTTAATGAATGTAGACGTGGATTGATACCTTTCCCAAGATGATCTGTGAAGTGAATATAACGAATCTAAAAGGAATTCGAACTCGGTTCTCCGATTAACAATTTCGCGCCATTATCCATTACACCAACCACACATACATGTTCACTGCATCTGATATTCCCAAGCGGTCACCCCACTAGATACTGACCGGCCTCAAAGTTGGTTCACTTAAGCGATCGTAGGGGAAATCAGTGTTTCAGTATCATATGGCCGTAAGTTTAGAGAAAGTGTAATACAAGTGGATAACAGGAAGATAATATGAGATTAGAGAATGACTAAGAAAAAGCAGGGAGAGAAAGAGAGAGACAAAGAGAGAGAGAGAGGGTGAGATAGAAACAGAGAAAGAAATGAAGGAGTAGAATATAAGAGAGAGAGAGAAATAGAGAGAAAGATATATTAGGTCGGTGCAAAAATAATGACGTAATAATGTCGTTTTTTGACGTATTTTTTAATGTCAAAAAACGACATTATTACGTCATTATTTTTGCACCAACCTAATATTATTGCAAATTGCTTTTATTTTAATTTGTTCCACTGAATAAATATGCAGCAAAAAGGAACGCATGAAAATTTAAAATTCTTGTGATATTTGAAAAAAAAGATATTTTTCTTTTTAGAAAGAAGGATTGAAGAATTTACCAACGATGCGCATGTAGTCGATAGGAGGCACATATCGAATTCGCCTTTCATGATTGAATACTAAGAAATCCTTGAAAGTGACAGACGTCGAAGGAGAACTTTTATCATATGTTGTGTTCCTGGCCAAAATCTGATATTAGCCAATTTCCCTTTTTTCAGTCGTAACTCTTTATCACCAAATAGCTTTTCTTACCTTAATGTCTTTCCTTTTGTTGACGTCCTGGCTAATATCTGATGCTAACCTTCTTTCTGTCACTTCTTTTCACTTATCTGTTAATCATCACATACCAGTCGTAACTTTTGGTTCTTTCCTGTATTGACTTCAGAGTTAATATAAGATGTTAGCCTTCTTTTTGACAGTTCTCTAACACATCTCTTATCACTAAATAATATTCTTACTTAAACAGTACTGACTGATAGTATGGACTGAGAAACCCACCTGCGATGATGAAACGACAGCTTACTTTTCAAAGACAGCTAAACGTAATGATAATAAAACATAAATAAGGTTTTATAGACAAGGTATAATGGAAAGTAAGACATTTTGGAGAAGAAGTAGAAAAAGAATCAAGCGAGAAAAACACAGTAAAGGAAATGGAAAGGAAAAAAAAGAAAATAAAGGGCGATCAAGGAAAACGGAGAAAAGGTGAAATTAATGTAGGCAAATAGGTAACGTTGTAGATTTCGAGAAGAAGAAGAAGAAGTTACCATCCTCTAAAATTTAACCGTTCAAGAGTAAAAGAAAAGGACAGGAAGAAACAAAATGGTTAAAAAAAATTTCGGAATGAGTGAAAAAAAGGAACGAGAAGATAAGACAACAGAATAAAAGCTAGAGTCACGAGATGAATATCTAGGAGAAATAGGAGGCTGACAGACAGAGGAAAGAAAAAAAATTCCTAATAAGAGGAAGCGGTGAACTGGTGGATGATTGTGCTGTCTGTTTTTGCCTTTACCTAAATCAGGTGTCTTTTCATTATGGCTGATTAAAATTTTTATTCATAAAGGCGTCTGTTTTTCTGATAGCTTTTTGATTGTGTCGTCGGAAATAATGGTGAATTTTGTCTGGGAAAATTCTACGGCTACCTGTCATAATATTTTACTCCTAAGAGTGAAATTTGAAATGTCAATTAATTTCCTGATTAATTACATAATCACTTCACTTGATTCAAAAGCCTATCGAACATTTTTTTTTGTTTGCTACACGGGGTGTCGAAATTCTCTACCACAAGACACAGGCGCGAGACAAGAGAACAATAGTTAATTGAGACTTTTTTTTTTGTCCTGAAAAGATTTTTTCCAGATTGAATTACGCATATAAATTTCACGGTTTAAAAACATATAACTGTGGCTTATTTCCGATTTTATGGTCGTCGACGAAGATCCTTTTTCGACGTCAATATGGATGCCCGGGTTAATGCCTAGGATAAATGTAAGATACGCATGCGCAAAATTATACATTTTAAATACGATTGTGATTTCGCATTGATAGTGGTAGTTCTTAATATGCTTTTTTATCTCTTAAATAAATTTATAACAGCAGCGATATTTTTTTTCGATTCTTTATATTTAGATAAATGGATGATCCATTGACACAAAATGATTTTTCTGTAAAGTCGATTTGTGATTGTGATTTATTTAAAGAATACTATAAACTAAGCAACTATCACTAATTGTTGACTCTAAATGGACCTGTTTATGAATTCTTTCTTCAAGATTATCTTGAGACTTAACAGAAGCAAATGCAACGAATTGTATAATTTAGCGTTTCTTTCAACTTATACAAGAATGTATTTTTGGTCAACCATCACGTTCTGTTATACTAACGCTGAACATTTGAATTACACGCGATATCTCAAAAAAAAAGAAAAAAAATCTGAACGCATCAACTACTATCTGCTTGGAGAAACTTTAGTCACGACTATGATTTGGAGCTTCTTTTCTTTTTATGTGCCGTCCCTTTAGGATGTAGGCGATCATGGCTCTCCACTTTCTCCTATGCCTTGTATCTCATAATAAGATTCCTCCCTCTGTCACCTCCGCAGGACGGCGTTCTGTCATCAATTACTTAAACTCGCCAGTTATATCATGTGTTGCTTTCCCTTGTCTCTCTTTCTCTCTATTCGACCTGTGAGTATCAGATTCTCCAGACCTTCCTTTCTCATTACGTATCCCAGAAGTTTCAGCTGTCTCTTCCTTACCCATACTAAAAACTCATTTAATAACTTCAGTTACATATCTTCCTTTTTATTTATAAAAATCTTATTTGGAAAACTGTAGAATATATTATAAGTCTTCGTCTTTATGTGTCATCTCCACTCAGGACTTAAGCGATTATGGCTCTCCACAACTTCCTGACACTTGTAGTTGTTAATAAATTTTGTGTTTTTTTTTTTATTTCTCATAGACCTTGTTCTGCCAAACACTTGATTCGGCCCGCCAGGTATGTCATGCATTGCTTTCCCTTGTCCCTCTTTCCCTCTAGCCGCCCTTTGAGTATCAGATTCTCCAAGCCCTTCTTTCTTATTACATTTCCCAGAAATTTCAGCTGTTAAATATGAGCTTCCCCCTTGTTTGCATCCTCTCGTCATTGGCTTCAACCACTGCATCCAGCAGATTTCGGAATAACCAGCAACTCTTCTGGGGTGTCTCCTTGTTTACTCTGGCGAATGCTTGTATAATCCTTATTTTCAGTTCATCTTTTGTGTTACAAGGAGATTTGTTGGTCTCTCGCTCAATTGCACTCCACACATAATTATCAAGAGAGTTGCTGTCTGCGGAGTTAGGTGGCCAGATGTAAGGGGTGATGTAATCGCAGAACTTTTCTGGCAGCCATGACTGGGTTCTCCTGCTTGTGTGGCATTGTGCAGAGTCCTGGGCCGAGAGCTTTATATTTGTTTTCTTACCAAGTACTTTCAACATGACCCTGTCATCATCAGGGTATAGTTTATAATAAATATTATTGTATCCATTATTGTCAGAGGCAAGTTATGGTGTTATCTGAAAATCAATTTTTTTTACAAATGGAGTTAGGAACGCTACATGAGTGCATGACCGCTAAAACTGTTCTGAAAGTTAAATTTCATTTTAATTTCTCGTCTTTCTGTAATGACATCAAAAAACATATCCGAGAGTTACGAAAATGAGTAGACAGAATAAGCCTAAACTGTACAACAAAAGAGGTCTTAATGAAAACATGCTGCCGAAATATACGCATATATATATATATATATATATATATATATATATATATATCAAGTATGTGGTGTAGTTCAATTTACATTACATGAATCATTCATACAAAAAACAGATATAGAAGTTAATGATATAAATCCTCGCAAACAAATTTAATAAAGTACATTAACCCCGAACCTGTAGATGAATGTTATCATCCTTGTTTATAAATTCCAGTTGCATAAGGTCTTTTTTAAATTTTTTTACAAGCTTTTCATCTGTTCATACAGACATCATTAGGTATGGAAACAGATTTGTTTCGCTTTTTTACCCGGTAATAACAGGAGAACGAAAGAATAGATGTAATCCGAAATATGTTTTTAGAAATGTTTTATTGTTATATATAGTCAGATCATCTCTTAACACAATGTCAGATATTTAATAACAAAAATGAGTGAAAAAATAATGTTAATGTAATCGGCTCGTATTAGTAGTCACATCAACGTGAACATATATATGTCCGTAAATACATCGTTTTTGATCTATTAATATTTAGAGTAGATGCTCTTAAATGTACAATTCAAGATACAATCAAGCAATATTTTTACCGAATTTGGCGGCGGGGTTCAGACTCTAAAGAAACGCAGAAACTCATAACATATGTTTCAAATGTCTTCCGCTTTCTTCTGCACACACATACAACCGTCGGATCACTGACTGGCGGACACATTCAGCTACTCCTACATGGTGTCGCTATTTTACCGTGTTTTCGAGTCAAGAATCTGCTCCCAAAATCTGTAAAAGAATTTTTGATACGCAAAGTACTTGAGAAATGGAAATAAAACCGATTTTCATAGCTATAGGGCATTTCTCACATAATTTAATTGCAATCCACGGAAGGAATTTCGTGAATACGAACGGATTTTATTAAAAATAAGCAGACATAATGTCTGTATTTTATTTAATCATATATATATATATATATATATATAGTTATAAGGAACTTGGTAAACCGAATTGGTAAATCCAAACAGGATGAAATCCTGAGAGCTCAATGTGAGGACAGAGCTAATATGTATTGAAAAACAAACCACTTTAAGGTACCATTACGATAATTTATTTCACCTAAATCCTTTTTTAAGGATTCAGGATCCTGAATCCTTAAAAAAGGATTTAGGTGAAATAAATTATCGTAATGGTACCTTCAAGTGGTTTGTTTTTCATTACATTATATATATATATATATATATATATATATATATATTACGAAATGGAAAAAGTCCGACAATTTATTTATTAAAGACATTTTTATGTTTAACGTTCTTTTTATAGATACAAGTATTTAAGTAAATGCTCTGTTTAAAATAAACAGTATTAAATAACATTTACCGGCCTGAATGTCCGAGAAATTTTCATAGAAAATATTCCTGTCCAAGGACGAATATTTTCTATGAAATTTTCTCGGACATTCGGGCCGGTAAATGTTTTGTTTAATACTGTTTATTATAAACAGAGCATTTACTTAAATACTTGTCTCTATAAAAAGCACGTTAAACATGAAATATGTCTTTAATAAATATATATATATATATATATATATATATATATATATATATATATATATATATATTACTTTCAAATTATCATCAGGATTCAACATTATTTCATCCTTTACAAAAAACAACAACCCCATTCCGGATATTCAGCAACCTTTTACCATCCATGGCCCTTCAGTCTTGTATATTAGTTGTACGTTTTGTTTAAAAAAAACAAAACAATTCCTCATATGGCTTTCATTAATCACCGTTGGGAGATGTACATTGTATTGGGGTTATTTTAATTTACATTAAAGCGTTCTGGTAATTGCGACGATTCTTTTGGAATTAATTAGTTGCTGCCTTATTGGCAACAGTAAGATTTCTTGTCATTCATCAAACACCAAATAAGATTTCAGAGTAACATTGGATGAAAGGTAAGATTTTATTTCTCGAAGACGATAAGATCCTTCACTACAGAATTCTGTGTACAACAAAATATTTCTACGCTCATACATTTCGCAGAATAACCTCAAAAATATTTCAGACAATATTCTTTGGTGTATATCTCCTCGAAAATTTAGGGTAAAGAGAAAAGGAACACTTATTCTAGCCGCCGCTTTTCACAAACTGAAATAATCTGCTTACGGATTACATTATTTTTTCGTTTATTAGACATTAAATTATGTCACTTAAGGTCTTCAATATATATATATATATATATATATATATATATATATATATATGCGTATATTTCGGAAGCATGTTTTCATTAAGACTTGTTTTGTTGTACAGTTTAGAAATATTCTGTGTACTCATTTTCGGTAAGATCCTTTCATGTTCCCGGATAAGTTTTTTGATGTCATTACTGAAAGACGAGAGAATAAAATGTAATTTAACTATTAGTATAGGATTGGTGTATACAAAATAAATTCCAATAATCAATGAATACTATTCTTTAAAAAGTGCTCAATACAGAGTAGAGTAAATACAATTATTTATTCGAAAATTATAACATAAATATGTTATAAAATCACTACAAAAATAGCCATTTTGTTTCAACGTTTCTGGTGTCTTATCAAGTGATCAATCACTTGATGAGACATAATATTTTAAATATGATCTTTTTCTTCCTTACCCAGTAATTTAACTTGTTCAGCCCATAAAGAAAAATCATTTCTAGGTCACCCTATCGACTCATGTTTAATTCTGCCTTCTTTTCTTTCTTTTCTTTTCTTTCCTTTCTAACACTCCTCTATCCCCTCACTTTCTTCCTGTTTCTCTCTTTCTCTCTTACATCCCATTTTTTAAAGCCTTATATTGTTTTTTTTTCTTTTTCTTTCTTCCTCTTTTAATATTAATTTTTTCCTTTTCTTTTTATTCTTCTTCCTTTTCTTTTCGTTTGGATAAATTGACTCTATTTATTAACAAAATCTTTATAAGGATTGTCTTTATTCATTATATATATATATATATAATATTATAAATTAACTGATTTAAAATATGTTTTTTTCTTTACACAGTAATAACCACGTTTCAAAAACTGAAGCTAAAAAGCTTAATTATATAATTAAATTAAAAGCATTAGTTCCGTTTCATCTTCAAGCGAATATTGGAATAACTTATTTGTAAATTTATTGAGTTTTAAACGCACACATAAATTCATAATTTCCTGTTTCCAATGTATGTAATGCTTTTAGCTTAATTATATAATTAAATTTTGAGTTTTTAGCTTCGAGTTTTGAAACATGGTTATTACTGTGTAGCGAAAAGCACATTTTAAATCAGTTAATTTATTTATGCTCTGTAAGTTTACATTGAGCACTGTTTGGGAAAAATATCAATAAGAACACTGGATTATATATTTTACTGTTCTTTCTTTTTTTTTAAATAAATATATATATATATATATATATATATATATATATATATATATATATATATATATATATATATATATATATATATATACATATATTAATTCTACCTACTACCCGTGTTAAACGTTAGCTCCCTCTGTCCTGAGGAACACAGATTCAATTCCTACCTCGGGGCGCAAATTTTTATACATAGTTTAATAAGATTGATCGAAGATTATGGACTATAGACGAAAATTAATAAATATATCGCTTAATAAATAAACGGAACGTCTACTTAAACATGAGTATCCCCACAAATGAACGATTCAAGTGATAAAAATCTGCCGGTTTGATAAAAATGCATTCGAAAGAGATCTCTTTGCAGAGATGGGAAATAAAAAAAAATCGAGAGATCTAAGACAGGAGAAATTTCGCTGGAAAACACGAATTTTGGTCTTATTGACTGCTCTTCGTGGCCAAGTCGGTTAAGGCGTTCAGTGATAAATGGTACTCCCTCTTGTGCACTGATATATATATATATATATATATATATATATATATATATATATATATATATATATATATATATATCTGTGCGTGCGTGTGTCTGTACACAAGCAATTTTGCTACAGAATTCGGCACCGATTGGCGACAGTGTGTTTCACAATATTCCGGGAATAATGATTACGTTCTGGATGGATGACAGCTGATTCTAGATATGAAGAGGTTAAGATTATCAGGAACAACGAAGCATACTTTCGAAGAGGTTTTCAGAATGGAACTTTCCTTCTTACTAATGGAATACAAAGAGAATGAAAATCATTTGTATGTGGCATGGCCAGTCGGAAAAGGGGGAATTAAGGAAAACAATTCATTTGAACTTTTGCTATTGAAATAGCGATAGAATTACGATAGGCTTGCAAAGTTTGGCCTCTGGGAAACGGGTTGTAGGCTTGAAAATAATCAATGGCCCAGAAGGCTGGGTAAAATCTTTTGAACTGTATCAAGGCTGGTGTCATACCTGACCGTACCTATTCTATTATTAATAGACTCTCTACGTCGTCGCCTGAGTCTCCGTCCTCTTCCACACGTCTTGCTCCAGCGTCGTCTCCGATGTTTCGGAAACGCAGCTCAACGCCCGGAGGGAGAGCTCATCCGCAATGTACTTCTGCCTCCTTCTCTTCCTGGGCTAGCACAGTCAAGGATGACCTAGCAGTACTATCGGATCCACAAGTAGTTGGTCTTCGACGATGGAATAGCGATTGGCTCGCCATTTCGTGTGACCTGGCTCAAAATCGGCGAGCGTGAGCAGCGATGGTCTGTAATGCTGTACTTGCTCGGTAGGAAGTCGGTTCAACCTGACCAGGGTGAAAACCGATACAAGTCAAGTCAAGATTTACACTATTTACATTGTTCGAACTATTGTCCTCATCTTTGTTGACATATTCACGGTGTTTCGGCCGTTGTATTCCCCGGCCTTCTTCAAATGATTGGAATTTCGATCGAACTCTTTATTTCATCCATCAGGGCAGACTGTTCTAGTTCCACGAGCCATGCCTCTTCCAGGTATCTCAATTATCTCCTTTTAACTCAATTTTCCAAGTTTTTGTTCCTCTCTGCTCTAGCCATGTATTAAACTCACAAATCTTTGGGTTAAGCCACAGCATAACTTCAACCAACCCGTTCTTCCACTGGGCCATTTGTTCTTGAAGTGGGGCGAAAGAAAAGGTTCATTTTGAAATTTTAAACCCCTGAAGAAGACCGGAGCGCACAGCAGCGTAAATATCGTTAATATGACAACAAGGATCAGGACAACAGCCCGAGCAATAGAAATAGTGTAAATAATTACAATAACTCACCTCAGAAATATAAACAGATCCTTAAGAAGACCGCAGCCTAGAACGGCCGAAACGTCGCGAATATGTCAATAAAGATGAGCACAAAATTTCGAACAATGTAAATAGTGTAAATATTTGCAATACCTCATCTCAGAAATATAGACAGATCCTGACGATGGCCAGATCGTACAACGGCCAAAATGTCGTGAATGTGACGATAAATTTGAGAGGAGCCTAAACAATGTAAATAGTGTAAATATTTACAATACCTCATCTCAGAAATATAGACAGATTTTGATAATTTAATTCTTAGAGTGTTTATTTTCTACTTCTTAAAATCTTTTTTCTCCAGTCTATGGAATAACACCAATACGTATAAGCATCCAAAGATTTCAGTGAATCCACTATTTACATTATACAGACTATTATCCTCATCTTTGTTGCCATATTTATCACGATATCATGGTATTCTGCTCAGGCCGATTGTTAGTTGCCAAGGCTTTGGGTGCCACCCTCTAAATAGCTTCCTTATTGATATAATTGACCATTGATCGGAAAGTCACCTTCATATGTTCGAAACTCGGCCCACTTCGTGAAAATTATCGTGATAAATATGGCAAAAAAAAAAATAACGACAATAGTCCGAATAATGTAAATAATGTACATATTACCTCATCTCAGAAATATAGACAGATACTGAAAGGTCGAAACGTTGTAATAAATATGGCAAGAAAGTTGAGGATAATGTAAATAGTGTACATAATACCTCATCTCAGAAATATAGACAGATACTGAAAGGCCGAAACGTTGTGATAAATATGGCGACAAAGATGAGGACAATAGACCGAATAATGTAAATAGTGTACATAATAACTCATCTCAGAAATATAAACAGATACTGAAAGGCCGAAACATTGTAATAAATATGGCGACAAAGATGAGGAAAATAGTCCGAATAAGGTAAATAATGTACATAATACCTCATCTCAGAAATATAGACAATGAATCCAGTTTTCTATTTTCGCATCAAACTTGAGAGTCAATAACATATACTCACTACCCGTTTGTTTTCAAAAACAGAAGAAATATCTCTTCGTTATTGAATAATATTACGGGTTTTTCTATTCCCATTTAGCGCGCGCAATTCTAGATTCTAGATTTCTAACAATTATTCTAGATTCTAGATTTTAGATTTCTGGCACTCATTCTAGATTTTATATTTTTTTTATTTCTGGCACTGATTCTAGATTCTTACCAATTCCTGATTTTTATTCGATACGTAAGTGAATTTACTGCCCACTCAACCAACGGCCCTTTCCAGAAATTGAGAGAACTGGCATTACGAAATAACAGATAACAGGGTGTGGGCAAAAACGTAAAGAGATATGACATTGATGTATTTTCACAGGATGAGGAAACCTTTGTGTACATATTTTTTGATCTCATGGGCTTCAGATGACTGGTCATTAACAACAAACGTTCATGGACTTCCCTAAGAAAATCCTCTCCAGATAGACAGAAGCTAGAGCGTTTGTGTATCAACCTTCTATGCTGCACCTTGTCAAAAGCCATTGAGATATATAAGGCGATCGCTCACATGACGAATATATTACCGAGTAAATCACTTATTCTGTGTAAAATGAAAATACATCACCTGTGGGCCTAAAAATATTAAATCCGTACTGTTTGGCGTTCTGAAAGTTGCGACTATTGCGATGATCGTGGAGGAACAGAAATGAGGAAAGTAAGAAAGGTATATATATTCGAACATAATGATAGAATTAAACATATATGAATAGAGGGAAAGTCAGGGCTACGAAAAGAATGTGACAGATAGACACATGGCGCAGTGGATAAAGGCGTTGGTTAGATCCAGTCACAGGACCCAAAGAGTGTGAGTTCAATACCCGGTTAAGGCAGTGGAGAACTTTCAGAGGGAAATTAACAAGAGATAACTGATAACTGACATCCATCAAACATGGCACGTGGAAATAGAACAGTCTACCCCAGTCAGCGAAATAAAGAGTTCAGTTCGACATTCCAACCAACTGAAGAAGGCCGGAGCGTACAACGGCCGAAACGTTGTGATACATATGGCGACAAAGATTACGACAATAGTCCTAATAATGTAAAGGATGTACATAATACCTCATCTCAGAAATATAGACAGACTCAGATATAAAGAGATCAAGAAGTATTTAACATCTCTGAACACAAGGTGAGACAAATATGAACACAGTGAGAGGGGTTTATTTGGTGCCGAAATTTTTTATTGTGTACACACTTAAGATAGGATATGTCTGTAGCTTAGCAGTTAGTGGTAATTGAATACTGGCAGCCATACTCAGCTGGTCAATCAGAAAAAAGCGTTTAATTAGAATGGAGCAGAAAGAGAATCAGGTTTAAATGTAACAGAGTCTATCTTCAATTATTTTAAAGTACTCTAATTAAAAAACATTTTGAATTAATGTGGTTACTGATATAACAGATGTAGTGTGTATTTATTCAAGCCAAGTTAGCCGAGGACATGAGGGGGTAAAACAGGCAACATGAAGACCCACTTCTGTCCCCAATTATTTTGGAGTTTTTGAGATTCAATTTGTCAGTTGCTCTACCAGGGTGGTAAAAGAGGATGCATTTCTAAAGGAACTGTTAAGTTTGATGAAAATTGCTTGAAAGATCGACGAAATATAAGAAAGAAAGCAATTAAAATCGTCATTTTTCGCTATTTAAGCAAGTTTACACTATATGGATAGACTCAATTATCAAGTTAAACGACTGTTAAACAATCAACTTATTGAAGTGAAGTTTGTGTTAGATTGCTTGAAAAAAAAGGAGTTTTTAGTTTAAAATTTGTGTTGAAATCGAGTTTTTCGTTTTTCACTAAACGTAGTGGCGTAGAAATAAAAATGAGGTATCCTTGAGATGTTCTACATATAAGTAACCTACGTAACGTATTTAAACGAAATCGGTGGAAAAAAAAATTATCGATTTTTGATGGGCTATATTGAGTTTTGAAAATTATCGATTTCTTACGCTAAGACCCTATCTCTTATATTGTAAAATGTATGGCCAAAGTTTGGTCAAAATCGGTTGGATGTATCACGATAGAAATAGCATCACACTGGCAGACACTCACAGACACAAATACATCATCTGTTTCATATATATATATATATATATATATATATAGGGTCGGTTTGGACAAAATAATTGGAACGCTTGTTAAATTCAAAGAAAATTTATTTAATATGAAGTTGGTCCTCCTTTAGCCTTACAGACAGCTTTAATACGTCTAGGAATGGAATGATATAGCTTCCTGACTCAGAGGAATTTTCAATCATTCTTCCATTAAAACCTTCTCCAGCTCTTTACGGCACGACGGTGGAGGATAGCGGCTCCTAACTTGTTGCTCCAAAATGAACTACAAATGTTCAATAATATTGATGTCTTGAGATTGGGGAGGCCACTCCATGTGTTCTAGCTCACTTTCATGCTCTTCATACCAATTCTTAAACACTCGAGCGGTATGTATTGGAGCATTATCGTCTTGGAAGATGCAGTCACCATTAGGGAATAAAGTCTTGGCCATTGGATGAACATGATCTCCCAAAATGTTCAGGTAATCTTTGCTGTTGATTCTACCATGCAAGTCAACTATTGGACTGAGACATTTCCATGATATGGCGGCCCAAACTATCACTGATTCACCTCCACACTTCACTGTTGAAAGAAGGCAGTCAGGGTTGTAAGCTTCTTTGGGCTGCCTCCCCACATAAACTCGCCCTGAAGTTGGGAAAAGACAAAAGCTAGACTTGTTTTAGAATATAACTTTCTTCCATTGGTCTGCAGACCAGGCATTGTGATCTCTGCACTACTTCAACCTCTTTTGAATGTTGCGAGTGGAGAGAAGAGGGTTCCTCACAGCGGCTCTTCCATGATATGCAGCCTTATGGAGCTTACGGTGAACAGTTTTAGTAGAAACTGAACTAGTCAAATGGCTATTCAACTCAGCAGTCACTTTGGCCGCATTTGTCCGACGATGTTTTGTCACATTGCGTTTCAATGCACGTTAGTCCCTGTCAGAAAGTTTGCAATTCCGGCCTGAATTGCTATGGTTGCTAGAGGTCTTGCCCTGTTTCTCGAATTGCATCAGTGTTCTTGATATGGTAGCTCTTGAAACAGTTCAGCAACCTTAGTGATCGAGGCTCCTGCCAAGTGAGCTCCAACAATTTGCTCTTTTTCGAACTCGGAGAGGTCACGCATTTAGCTTAAATTTTACTAAATTCTAAAAATAAATAAGACAAAGACAGTAAATTCGATAAATAAACGTATTTACAATAGATATAACCTGCAATTACGAAGTTTTAGTTAAAGTTCTTAATATAATAGGTCTTTGAAATATAGGAGTGGATTTTGAAACTGTTCCAATTATTTTGTCCAACCCCTATATATATATATATATATATATATATATATATATATATATATATACACAGGGGTTGGACAAAATAATTGGAACCTTTGTTAAATTCAAAGAAAATTTATTTATTAGGTTGGTCCTCCTTCAACGTCACCGTCAGCTTTAATACGATTGAACAATGGTAAAAAAAATTGAATGCTGACACAGTAGCTTTATAAGTCCCAGAAATACATATGCATATGTCCCGAAGGATGTATATCTTCTTTCCAACCTTAGCTCTGATTCTATACTTAGTTATACTTTGTTAGACAGCTTAAACGTATTACTTGTTGTTGGTTTTGCTATTTCACTGATAAAATTATTAATTTTCTATCACTTTCGCTCATATCCAACACCTCACTCGTCAAGTCATTTATCAGGAGAATTTTAATATAAAATTGTAATTTGTAGTTTGGTCGGCTTCTTTGGTCTATTTTCCATTTGTTTTTGGTTTTTTCCATCTCTTATTTTTTTATCATCATATGTAATATATACAGTGCAGGATGCAATGGAAAAATTGTCGCCATTTTATATTTTGAATTTCGCGTATTGTTTTTTGTTTTTGTTTTTTTTATTTTGTTCACTGCACATTATAGTATTCTCAGTTGGGCACAGTCTATGAGAAAAAGAGAACATAATCTAATTCACTCCGCCGGAAGCTTAAATACGAAAGATTTCAGAGTGTTTGAGTGTCGATCAAGAACTCGCTAAATCTAATGGCGGTTACGAAGGTACGGCAGCTCAGAAACTCAGATTGTCCCGATAAGAAAAGAACTACCAAATTTGTCGGTGAAGACCTCAGACTCAATACGTAAGCCTGTTTTGATGAGTTAGTGCTGCCCTGAGTCAAGAGGTTGGCTGCGGGAAGAATTATGCCACGCAACACGACTTTGCACCGTGCCACACAAGCAAGAAAACCCATTATGGCTGTCAGGCAATTTCTACGACCTCATCACACCGTAACTCTGGCCAACTAACTCCCTAGACTGCAACCCCTTTGATTATTATGTGTGTAGCGCAGTTGTGCGGGAAACCCACAAAACTCCTTCTAACATCAAAGTTGAAATGAAGGCAAGCATTATGCCAGTATTCATCAACGTAAATAAGGTACAGTTGTAGAAGATTCTGAAATTGTCTGGAGGTCTTGGTTGAAGCCAATGGGGATTTTATTGGATAAATTTACTCTATAGTATTTCAAGATACTTTTGTGTAAATTTTGGTAAATGTATCTGTTAAATATATTATTTTTATTTTTGCGTCATTTAGACGACACTTTATCCATCGCGCCTTGTCTATCTGTTAAACCGAGATGTCCGTGTTATTTAAACAAAACATGACATTACTGATTATTATTTTTTTAGTCTGTTATTGACAAGCAGGAAGAAATTAGGGACGAGGAGAGTTTTTTGTTTCAACTTTATTGATTTATGGGCTTCCAATGAGACTTTCTTCATGGATCTCCCTTAAAAAAAATATTTGATTTTTTGATATTTTATTTATATGATTCACATTTGTCCTCATCTTGTCATATCGAAGAGGTTAAAACCGTTATACGGTCCGGCCTACTTCAGAATCTGTCTATATTCGTGAGATGAGGTATTTAACTATTTACACTATTTACATTGTTTGGGCTTTTGTATTCATCTTTATTTTTATATTCACGACGTTTCGGCCGTTATACGCTCCGGTCTTCTTCAGAATCTGTTCATATTTCTGAGACGAGGCATTTTAACTATTTACACTACTTACATTGTTCGTGCTGTTGTACCCATCTTTATTGTCATATTGACGACGTTTCGGCCGTTATACGATCCAACCTTCTTCAGGATCTGTCTATATTTCTGAGATGAGGTAATGTAATTATTTACACTGTTTACATTGTTCTGGTTTTTGTCTTCAACTTTATTTTTATATTCACGACGATTCCACTGTTATACGCTCCGGCATTCTTCAGAATCTGTTCATATTTCTGAGACGATGCATTGTAGTTATTTACATTACTTACATTATTCTTGCTGTTGTACCCATATTTATTGCCATACGACGTTTCGAGCGTTATACGATCCGACCTTCTTCAGGATCTGTCTATATTTCTGAGATAATGTATTCTAACTATTTACACTATTTACATTGTTCGGGCTTTTGTCTTCATCTTTATTGTTATAATCACGACATTTTGGCCGTTTTACGCTCCGGCCTTCTTCTGAATCTGTTTATATTTCTGATATGAGGCATTGTAACTATTTACACTACTTACATTGTCCGTGCTGTTTTCCCCATCTTTATTGTTATATTGACGACGTTTTAGCCGTTATACGATCCGACCTTCTTCAGGATCTGTCTCTATTTCTGAGATGAGGTATTTTAAATATTTACAGTATTTACATTGTTCCGGCTTTTGTCCTCACGTTTATTGTCATATTCATGCCGTTCCGGCTGTTATACACTCCGGCCTTTTTCAAGACCTGTCTATATTTCTGAGATGAGATACTGTAAATTTATTTTTTACACAATTTATTTTTTACACAATTTATTTTTTTCACAATTTATTTTTTTCGGATAGTTTTAATCATTCTTATTGTAATATTCATGACGTTTCGGCCGTTACACGCTCCAGCCTTCTTCAGCTGACATTTATTGGAATTTCGAAAACGAACACCTTATTTAGCCTACGAAGGAATTAGGTCTATAAACCCCTAGAGTTACCTTCCTGAAAGTCCCATGCCGCTGTGGGTAAAAGCGTTAGTTGCATGATCCGAAAGTTCTTGACCCAAATAGCTGTTTGTTTAATACGCAACAGAAGGTGCCAAAACTTAGAAAGTTTGGTTACCAAAGGGAATTAATAGAAACTGTGTTATCCAAAGGAATGGGACTTAGAATTAGAACACTCTGCCTTGTGGAAAGTTTTCGTCTTGAAATTCCAAGGTGTATCACCTGAAGAAGATTGGAGCGTAAAAGCACAGAAATGTCGTGAATAGGACAATATTAGTCGGTTCTGAGCGTTTTATCCATCATTTGATAAAGTACTTTTGTTCTGAGTGGTTCCGTTTTGGGTTTGACCTGGTTCTGATTCACGGAAAATTCTTTGACCACACTCTTTCTGAGGAACGCGTTCCTAGCTTATCCGCGTGAGTATGGAATATTTATTTGTTCTTTTTGCATTTGATGTTAAAGTGACTTTTATTCGTACTTTTATTCTACTGTTTTTTTCAGTTACTGGATATGAAAAGTTATTTTTCTAAAATTCCAAGCGAAAAAAGCCATTGTCAGATATTTCATTTTAAACTCTAAAAGAAATCTGTTAAAGATTTGAAGAAGTCAAGAATTATCTTGGCCGGCATCTGGATGATCTCATCGCAAATTAAGGCCACATAGTCAGTGTCTCATACCTCTTTGTTGTCTGCTGCATAAATTTCCATATTTTAGCTATTCAGAAAATTACAATCGCTGGCTTGCTTCAGATGGCGGTATCATGTCCAATTCTAAATGACATTAATAGATAAATTTCTCTTGCATCACTCATTTATCAGGAATTGGTACCGTTTCTTCTTCTGACCTTCAGCATTCATGCTTATCAAAAAATTATTCAAGACACGAGCACCTGAAGTGGAAAAATAGCTTTGCGTAAAAAGAGCTGATTAAGTTGCAAATTTCGAAAACTTGAAAAATTTGAAAACACGAAAACTGTTATTATCGAATTCAGCATCTAAATGATTTATAGGTTCTCGTTTGAAACTATTTTAACCTTAGTGGGGTTGTTAGCAAAAGGCACAACCCAGAATAAAAATTACAGAATGGAGACACCGAAATTTTTAAAAGAAAAAGTGCAACAATTTAGATATCTGGGAAACTTATTAACAGAGGACTGAAAGTGCGACACAGAAATCTGAATATGCATTGGGATAGCGAAAGATGCCTTTCAAAAGCTAAGCAAAGTATTAAGAAATAGAAAAATAACGTTAGAAACAAAGAAAATATTTCTGAAATGTTATGTAGTAACAGCCATCCTATATAGCAGTGAATGCTCGTCAGTTATCTGCCATGCGTGATACACGCTTAGGCGATCATGTATCTTTCGATACATGACTGACGAGGCAGATTTTTCCCTGTAGTAGGTTTCCATTTCTTTCTACGGCAGACTAACTGCCATCCAAGGCTATAAGACCCGGTCTGTACTGCTAATTACCCATAGCTGAGGGGGTGGAGAAAAATGGATTCTTACCTTTCCCAAGGATATTAGTACGTAAAAAGAGATTTGAAGCATCATAAATATGATTCTACAGATAGATGCTGAGAATACAATGTGCGGCCATTAAATGTGAACACGTAAGTAACGACGAAATTGTAGATACAATGAAAAACAAAAAAAGGACACTTATGCTAACATCAGGAGACCATTGAATGTTCCGTGGCACATTATTAAAAAAGGAGGACATACAATTTTGATGCTCCCAGTACAAATTGAAGATAGCCAGAGGAAAGCAACGCCCAACCTACCAGTCGAGCTTGAGCGAGTAGATGACGGCACAGGTTTTGCAGAGATGACAAAAAGATAAAAGTTATTAAGAGCTACAGAGGACAGATTAAGTAATTTAACGACATATCAATCACTACTGGGTTATTTAATGTTGAACAAAATCTTATAATAAAAAAGATACGTTTTATATCTCTGTAGGTATCCACGCCATATGTCGCAATGGTTGTTGGCTTATTACCCCTAAGCCGAGAACACACTTATTCTAAGTTCCCTCGGTTAGTTAGTTTTAATTTAGGTGATGAATGTCGGCCATTATATAACACATAAAATCGAATTTAATTTAGTTATATAGTTATAGTCAGTTTATAACGAACGTGCTTGTAAAATCGGTGATATTCTAATAAAATAATTTTCAAAATAAAACTGACTACTGCCTAAAATTTTACTTAATCCTCTTATTAGTTTGGTTCCTTCAAGTGGGATCAGAAATTGTACCATTTAATCCACAAATAATCTTCCCCATTTTTTTCATCCAATAATTTTAAAAAGGAGAACAAAAGCAAACTCTTATTAAATCTGTTTGTAAAATAATTCCTTACTTTTGGCCGTCTCATTTTTGCGTATTCTTTACAGGTACACGTGGCTGAGTGGTTAGCACGCTCGCATTCTGACCATGAGACCCAGGCTCGAATCTCACCATGGTCGATTTATCAGGAAGGAGACTTACTAATGCTATCGGATTGGGTTGGGGTGGTTGCTCGATCGCAGCGTGCGACACGCTTGGAAAATATCTTACAACCATACCACGGGTTAGTCCCAGCCTTGTGAGTGAAATTGGGTAGGACGAAGTCATAAGTCATCGTAGCCTTGTTCAAATTGTTGATAACGATGGATAACAGGCCTTTTCCCAGAAACTGTAACTATGGTTCGCTCAGCATAGGTGGGCTCCGGGCGTGTCGAATAAAAACAAATGCGCCTGAACAAGCGTCTACCTAGCCGCCCTAGTAGACGTGCATCCTCGAATACGTGTGGCCAGCTATACAAATAATAAGGAAATTAGATGGATTATTTTCTTTCTTTCTAATTCTTATGATATAGGTATTTAAAACTGGGATATGAATGATCTTGAACAGAAAATCAACATTCTCTACTAGGTGTCTCAAGATAAACATTTTCCAAAACAGTTACTATGATCTTGAATTGAATTGAAAACAGTGATGGCACCTATCCTGAAGCCATCGTAAACATACAGGTGGTGGGATTAATAAGTACCAAACTTTTCAGGTACGTTGGTGTTTGGATCAGCTATAAAAAATAAATATTGCAGGAAAAGAAATTGATTATAGAATACGCTGCGTTTGGGGTAGGTTTGCTCAACATCACAAATTACTACAGAACTAAAATATTAAGCTGAATATTTTAGTGAAGTCCTTAAATACCCTCTCCAGACAGAGACTTACATCTGGGGGTCTTGAATCGCTCAAAATCCTTTTTAGAAATATTTATACTGCAGCTTCTCGGATAAATTGTTAAAATGATTGAAACACTTATTTTTCTGAAAAATTGTTTTCAAAGAAAGATTTTATAAATTTCAAACGACACTCGTATTTGCTCGTCGGTCAATGAATGTCAAATCATTCTTTATAAGCAAACGGCTATTATTTTTGTCTTTCTTACTTTCTATCTTTTTTTTTTCTGTCAACGTTTTTCTTTCTTTCTTATCTTCTCAATTTCTTTTTTTGCTTCCCTTTTTTATTTTTTGTTTCCACCTTTCTTTCTGTTTTATTTTTATCGTTTTTCTCTCTTTCTTTCATTCTTTCTTTCATTCTTTCTTATGTTTTTTATATCCTCTTTCTCTCTTTTTTAAAATGTTATTACTCTCTTTCTTTCTTTCTTTCTTTGTTACATTTTTATTTTTGTCACTTTCTATTTTCCATTTTGTGCTGACGTGTTTCTTTCTTTCTTCTTATTGATAACTTCTTTCTTCTTTCTTTTTCTTTCTACCTTCGTGCTTTCTTTTTTTTAATTTTCACATTGTCTTTCTTCCTTATTCTTTTTTCCATCTTTCTTCTTTCTTTATTGTTTTTTTTTTCTACGGTGTTTCTTTTTTATTTATGTTACCTACAGATATTCGTTTTTTTTGTTTTTGTTTTATTTTCGTACCTTCTTTTATTCTTTCTCTTTTTTTCATTCTTGTAGGGCTATATTTCGGATAGAAAATGGTAGAATATATACAGCCCAGGCTGCGCAGACGATTCCCTTCACATCTACATATGTGAAAAAAAAATTCTAATTCATATCTGTCTGGGATCAAATGCCTCTTTCTTTACGTAAATTATGAAGACACACAATTATAGAATACTAACAGATTTTAACCGCTCGCTATCCCTTGGCTAATTAAGATATATTCACTACTTGAAATCTTTGAAACAAAAATTCCAAATTAATATTTCATTCATGAATTGGCTTGTTATAGTTAAAGAATGTTTCACAAAGAAATGCCGACTTATTGAAGGTCAAGTAAAAAGCAAATTTCAAAGATTTTTCTTCACTATATAAGACAGTATTCCCAAGTAGAAGTATTTTTTATATGAAGATTAAAGCAATCCTCGAATAAAAGAATAGTTATGACGGACAGTTAATGGAATATACTTTTGTTTTTTTAATCAATATGCAAATTAGTTAAACCTGAAAAGTGGTATCGCTTAGAAGTAGATAATATATAATACAGAAATTGAGCTTCTAATACGTGAATTATTATAAAGCGCTTTGGGGCACCTCGAGACGGTGTAACGGTTAGCAAGCTTGGTTCGCTAGAACAAATACGACCGAGTAGTGATTCTTACTGGGTACCCCCTAATATCGGCTTTCTGCCACATCTAAGCAACGCTTGGAAAATCATTATTATAAAGCGGTTTAGAACACATCTATTTATCATTTCTCAGTTGTGTCTCTATCTTTGGGCAGAGTGCACTCAGAAGTAAAGGACAGAGTCGAAACAGAGAAAAATTACGCTGAGAGGTGCCCAGCCCTGGGGAACAGCTGTCCGAGGCTACGCCCTCCCATTGCACCAGAGGGAGGGATCAGTGCTCGCACCAAGGCCAGCGTAATCGACGGTTGTCGGGGCTGCGGACACTTATAGTTTCTTGCCCGGGTGTACGCGCCCCGTTCGCCGCCTTAACAAATGACCTTGTGTCACTCACAACTCGTATTAGTGGGGAGACAGAGTAAATAACTAGTGCTTAAATTGCTATAAAGTAGTTTGGGCCTGCGTAACAGCTGCCCGAGGCCACGCCTTCTCATTGCACTAGAGAGAAAGATCGGTACACGCACCGAGGCCAGCGCAAACGACGGTTCCGGGGGCTCGGGGGAATTTTTGTTCCTAGCCCTGGTGTACGCGCTCGGGCTCCTCATATTAAACCGAACTTGTGTCACAACGCGACATCGTGCGGCGGGGATGGCGAGTCATTATCGAATTACTATAAAGTAGATTTATGGCTTTTTAATCCAAGTATTTGTGGGATAATTGTGTTCCTATTTCGCATTTATTTTAGATAAATAAAGCTTAGAAACTAGAACAAACGGCTTAAAACCAACTCTCGGTCACATACGTAAGTCAAGATTTCAGGGGTGTGTGGGTTTCTTTGTCTTAAATATAAAAGAAAAATGTTGAAAACTATTACATTAACCGATTAAAAAAAATAATAAAAAAAAAAACTGTACACAGTAATGTCTCGTGTACCTCATTTCTTAAATCTTGTTATCCCTTCAGGATTAATGGAAACTGTATAAAACATGGGGATTATCGTTCGAAGTTCTTTATTAATAAACGTCCTTTACGTAAGTTTTTCTATGCGTGTCGTCATTATACAAGAGATTAGCAGTACCATTAAAATTGACAGATATATGTAAGCAAATTTGAAATTCTACTGGTTACATTTTCTGCGTGAGTTACCCATGATTATATAAACACACAACAGACACATACAAACACACATACAAACACACACACAGACACACACACATAATATATATATATATATATATATATATATATATATATATATATATATATATATATATATATATATATCTATTATGAAATAGACAAAGTCCGGCAATTATTTTTAAGATATTTTTTAAGTTTATCCATTCTTTTTTATAGGTACGAATATTTAAGTAAATACTTATAATTAACAGTATTAACAACATTTACCGGCTTGACTGTCCGAGAAATTGTCATAGCAAATATGCGTCCTGCGAAAGATATCGAACCTGTATGCTATACGGAACCGTCTTATAGACTGACGTGCTTTTACCGATTGTACCACAGAGGAGCCTTTCGGTCAGCAAGATCGATTTTACTGTTTTAAATTACAATTCTCCGTGATTTTCTCACGTGCATTCATAGCTGCTCGCTGCGTATCCAAATGTCAACAAATAACGCCACACATTATGAAATGGACAAAGTCCGACATTTATTTTATATTTTATGACATTTTTATGTTTATATATATACACACACACACACACACACATATATATATATATATATATATATATATATATATATATATATATATATATATAACATTGCATATATGTATCTTATATAGTTATATAGATTGTATATAGCTAAAATAGTTGTGAAATATACTTACATTTAAATGGGCAAAAGTGCTCAGTACCATAGTGGATACTGAGTTCAGCACCTAGCGGTGTCAGTTTCTTTTATGATTTAACGCAGTCTTCAGGCCTGAAGATAGCATATATATATATATATATATATATATATATATATATATATATATATATGGAAAAGCGAAGAAATAAATAATCTTCAAACACATAACTATAAATTTAAATACTTTTTCATTATTGAGTATCAAAGAAACCTGTGTTTACTTTTAAGTTGAAATAAACGGAGAAAGAAGATGTAAATTCCTCGAAAAATATTTGGAATTTCTTTTTTACAACACAACAAAAATGGATTGTGTTATTATGAGAGAAAAGCTGTATCCGACTATATAACGCAATAGTTATGTATCTACATTATTTTATGTATGCGTGTAATGCTTTGCGTAATTATAGCAGCAGCAATGGTAATAGTTGTACTTATACTACTACTATTTGTTTACATATCTCCGTTCCTATGTTTTTTCAGTTGCATAATTTACTTTACGTAATATATACTTTATCTAAATAATTATATGAAAGGTATAATTAAATTATAGGAAGGTTGTGAGCAATCAGCATTTCACACAAATCCTTCTTCAATGATTTACCGGAAAACTGAAAACTGATTCTGATTTATAAGAAAATATACGATCAAGGACGCAAAATGTTAGATTTAACGATCTCAGAAATTTATTCGTTAATAAATCTATTTCCCAAATGTTGAATATCAGTTTTTGGAGAGAAACATTTTAAGATATATTTATGTTTATACAATTTTATAGTATTTAAGTAAATGCTCTGTTTTATAATAAACAGTTTTAAAAACATTTACCGGTTTGAATATCCGAGAAATTATCATAGAAAATATGCCTCACAGAAATGAAACCTTATCCTATAAGGAACAACGTGCTTTTACCGATTGAGCCACAGACGAGCGTTTCGGTTAGCATGGTCGATTTTACTGTTTTTAAATCACAATCGAAATGCTTCTCTGTGGCGAAATCGGTATGCACGGGCGAAAGATAGACTTCTAAAAGTGCAAGACCGATTCGGGTGATAAAAATGCTCTAAAACGACGCAGTGAAGCAATATTTTTTTAGCCTTAGAAGACCTAGCAACGCACCCGATTCCAGTTCATATCTGAAAAACACTTAAATTTATTTTTTCACTTTTTAACTCGCCATTTTCCGAGATATCGTTGCCTTTGCAATCGTGTCAACATTGCACTCAGTTCATGAATTCAAAATATTATACGGTGGAGTAATGGATGGCGGTTCGGATTGAGGAATCGGAGAGCCGAGTTCGAATTCCAGTCGAATCCATTGCATTCAGTTACGTGCTAATATCCTTATTAAAGTTATGAATCCTCCTCTTCTCCCCCCAGCTATGGGTAAATAGCTGAACAGACCGGGTTCTATAGCGTTGGATCGAAACTGATCTATCGTATAAAAAAATGTCAACCTACTGCGGGAAACAATCTGCCTCGTCAGTCATGAATCGAAAGGTACATTATAAGCTAAACGTGTATCACGCATGCCACATAACTGACTGACTGACTATGTCGATATTTTGCTGACCAATTCTGAACAATGGATTCAGCTGTTCATTTTAAACGACGCGTAATATATTATTGCCTTTTTTTAAATTATAGATCAATGATGGCTATTGGAAACTAGTCAACCATCATATGTGATGGTCATTGAGTCAAGATGCAGTTTGGCGGGGATAAAATCAGAATCTTGGACGCACTCTTTTTAAAACCAGTCGATTTTAATTACTTTGCCCATTCAACTAATCTAAAAATTAATTGGCTCTCAGGAATTCAGCTGAATTGATTTCTTTCTGAGAGAAACGAATCAATCGGAGACGACTGTGAATTCTTGAAAAGGAATTCCAAATGCGAAACGGCAGGATAATCAAAA
>OZ010578.1:126203884-126261384 GCA_963932145.1 Acanthosepion lycidas
ACAATGTTTCGGCCTTTGTACGCTCCGGCCTTCTTCAGGTGATTAGAATTTTTCTTTAATAGCTGTCGAGGTGGGATGCAGCTTTTAGGCACCAGATCGTCTAGAAGAAAGGCGGCGTTGAATACAAAACAGGTTTGCTTGTGGCTAGCAAGTTGTCCTTGTAAATTCTAATCAGAGCAGTACCACAACTGGCGAGCCTGTGACTCTATGCTCCTCGGGGAGTTTTCAGTTCCAAGAAGGGGGAAGAAGGGTCATTTGAATTAATTTCGGTCCTCTGCCTTATTTGGTATGTATATTTTGTTCTCTGTCTGAACGATCTCACCACAGATGAAAAGAATACTGGAGGCAACAGAAATGTTGTTCTACAGAAGGATTATGAGAATGTCATGATCGGAAGTAGTTAACAACGAGGAAGTCTTAAAAAAAACACTTATACACAGAATCGGAAAGACATCAGCTGACATATGTTGAACACTTAATGAGGACGGAAAGCTTGGAAAACATAAACCTCACAAGGAATATCGAACTAAAGTGAAATAGGATAAGGCATTGACCAACGGATTTGAGTGAGGCGGAAAAACCGAAATGCTTGGAAAAAAGAGAAAATGTGCTAATTGCCAATTGCGGAGAGCACTGATCTAGCATATCTTCAAGGTAAATGGCCCATACTTAATACTTCTCCTTTGCACTCTCGTGTGGTCATTTGCGACGTCACGAGCTGCGACACGATTTTCGCGTCCGCGTCTCGTATATACGAGTTAGTCGTTGCTATGAAATTTTTCATGCAACAAAAACAGACTATTGTTTTGTCCGTGTATTGGTTGATATATGGAAAAGTAATTGTCATCTTTGTCATCTTTGATAATGGCTTATGTAAGCTGAATTCTTATAAGACAATATGAAAGGAAATCACTTAAAATAAATAGACACAACTTGTCTATATTATTTTATATATATATATATATATATATATATATATATATATATATATATATATATATATAAAATAAAATATATATATATATATATAAACACGCTCATAAGGGAAGAGATCCTAGTTTATTATTAAAATAGGATATACAACAGGTAGGAACCAGATCTTAATCTGCAATATATTAAAACACGGAAAAGAGGGTGCGTAGAAACGAACCTGTGATATCCGGCTTTTCACAGACTCACGACTCCGCTATCGATGAGAACTTATTAAATTCTGTTGCTTGCAGGAAAAACTAATCTCCTGGGTTTTTCACTGTTTTGCACATGCCACTGACCAGACTCCATTTAGACATATTGGAGTCTGTTATTATTAATATGCAAAGTCCTGTCCTGTGCTGACAACGGTAATTAAAACCTTAAGTAGTCCTTAGTTGGGGAATCAGTTGCCTAACTGGAAATAAAATTATTTTTTTCCTTTCCCTCCACTAGTTCGGTAATTTACATCTTAATATCAGTTGTTGGTAAAAAAATTATTTCTTATCATCTTCACTGCTGACAATTATATTTCTGAAGAAATTTCGACTTAAATTTTAAACGTCATGATACTTTCGTATGCTATTTATCATAAATTATGATCCCTTTCCTTATTTTATCATGGTGTGGAAACAACAACCTGTTTATATATATATATATATATATATATATATATATATATATATATATATATTTCTGAGATGATGTATTATGAGGAATCAGCACACATGCTAGGCCACAAAAATCACCTGAGCCGACCAAGCGTAGAAATCAATACAATAGCGGAACCAGTAATAAGGAGTGCCAGAAAAAAGCGATAACAACAAAAATTGCAATATTAGCTCTGACAAAAACATGTGATAATAACAGCAAAATTTGCAATATGAGCACTGGTAAAATATGGTTGTTTAATGCATTAGGTTTATAATAGCGATGAATTCATACCCAGATGTCGTCAAAGACACATGAATACAGTGGATAAAGGCGTTGGTTAGATCGAGTGACAGGACCCAAAGAGCGTCAGGTTAATACCAGTGAAAAACTGGTACAGGGGAATTGACAGACATCCATTGAAACATGGCACGTGGAGCTAGAACAGTCTACCCCAGTGAGCGAAATAAAGGGTTGAGTTCGACATTCCAACCACCTGAAGAAGGCCGGAGCGCACAACGGCCGAAACGTTATAATAAATATGGCGATAAGGATGAGGACAATAATAAGAATAATGTAAATAGTGTACATAATACCTAATCTCAAAAATATAGACAGATACTGAAAGGCCGAAGAGTTGTAATAAATATGGCGACAAAGATGAGGAAAATAGTCCGAATAATGTAAATAATGTACATAATACCTCATCTCATAAATATAGACAGATATTGAAAGACGGAAATGTTGTAATAAATATTGCGATAAAGATGAGGACAATAATGAAAATAATTTAAATAGTGTACATAATACCTTATCTCAGAAATATAGACAAATACTGGCTTGTTATAGTTGAGGAAAGTTGAGGTTGGGGGTGCTAAGGGGAATTTTTGTCCCTCCCTGAGTGTACGCGCTCAGGTACCCCACCTTTATTCGACTTTGTGTCACATCTCATTCTCGTGGGGGAATGAGTAAACACCGCGTACAAATTCCTCTTTTGGGGTAACTTCACGTTTTCTTATCATCTCTCAGTTGCGTGTCTTTTCTTTGGAGAGAGTGCGCTCAGGGGCTTTTCTGTCAAAGGACAGAGGGGCAACTAAGTAAATTATACTGAAGAGGTGCCCAGCCGTGGGGAACAGCTGTCCGAGGCCGCGCCCTCTCATTGCATAAGAGGGAGGGATCGGTGCTCGCACCGAGGCCAGCGGAATCGACGGTTGCGAGGGCTGAGGGGAATTTTTGTCCCTGCTCGAGTGCACGCGCTCGGGTCCCCACATTAATCCGACCTTGTGTCATATCTGATTCTCATGGGGGTATGTGTAAACACCGTGCGCTCAGGGGCTTCTCTCTCTGAGGACAGAGGAGCAACTGAGGAAAATTATACTGAAGAGGTGCCCAGCCCTGGGGAACAGCTGCCCATTGCTCAAGAGGGAGGGATCGGTACTCGCACCTAGGCCAGCGCAACCGACGGTTGCAAGGGCTGAAGGGATTTTTTCTTCCTGTCCCGGGTGTTCGCGCTCGGGTCACCCACCTTAAAAAAATACCTTGTGGCACATCTCCTCTCAGTGGGGAGAGAAAGTAAATACCGCGAGTAAATAAAGTAGAGCTGGGGCTTTTAATCTCAAAATTTGTGCGAGAATTGATCTCCAATTTCGCATTTATTCATATATATTCCATGATGTAGATTTTTACTTAATTAGCTTTTATGTTTCCCTAACTCTTCAAATGTTGACTGTATAACTAAGTCTAATTTCTATTTTCTTTATACTATTTATTTCTTAATTATTTCTTATAAACTTTCGCCTGTTCTGTCAGTCAGAAAATAAAAATAATTGTTTGTACAGAGAATAAGCATCTACGTCTTTAAATTAACTGTCAAGAGAAGAATTATCGTTGAACTTTTAAAAGGAAAGCTAAAGCATTAATTCAATACTTAAATCCAGCGATCAATTCTGAGTCCTTCTATAGTTTATTCATTCCTATCATATCTACTCCTCCGTAGCTATGGTGATTATGGCCAAACCAAGAGTCCTCCACAGTAGCTAGCTTAAATACCGGTTGATAGGAAGATATTTATAATAATAATATAGAAATATGATGTGGGGCTCTTGAATACATCCAGCTGATTAAATAATCTGAATATGAAAATATATTGTGGAGATATTTGAAGATATCGCGCTGATAAATGAATCTGAATATAGAAATATGATGTGGAGACTATTGAAGATATCCAGGGGATAAAAGATTTTGAATATTGAAATATGTTGTAGAGGCCTTTGTAGACACCCAACAGCTAAAGGAATCTGAATAATGAGATATGATGTGGTGGCCCGTGAGTACACGCAGCAGATTAAAGAATCTCAATATGGAAATATATTGTGGATGCATTTGAAGATATCCGGCTGATAAAAGAAACTGAATATAGAAATATGGCGTGGAGGCACTTGAAGACATCCAGGAGATAAAAGAATCTGAATATCAAAATATGATGTGAGGTTCCTTGAAGACACCCCTCATGTAAAAGTATCAGAATTTGGAAATATCTTGTGGATGCCCTTGAAGACATCTCGCAGATAAAAGAATCTGGATATGAAAATATGATGTGGAGGCCCTTATATACATCCAGTATATTAAATATTCTACACATGGAAATATTTTGTGTAAGCCCTTGAAGATATCCACCAGATAAAAGAATCTGAATATGGAAATATGATGTGGAGGCCCTCAAAGACATCCAAGAGATAAACGATTCTGAATATGGTTATATATTGTGGGATCACTTGAAAACATCCAGGAGATAAAAGAATGTGAATATGGGAATATGTTGTGGTGACATTTGAAGACATCTATCAGAAAAAAAAGCTGAATATGGAAATATGTTGTAGAGTCCTTTGAAGACAATCAGATAAAAGAATGTGAATATAGAAATATGTTGTGGAGGCCCTTGAAGACATTCAGTAGATAAAAGAATCTGTATATGGAAAAATTAAAACTGACAATTTATGTAAAGCTTTTGTCAACACAAATTCACATTTACAAGCAACTATTTTTCTTCGGATTTTAATTGGTTTTAAATGTAAAAAAAAACAAACCAAAAAACAATCTATATTGAATCCAATCTCGCCCAGTTTTTCCCAAGTTACCAATTTATTAGCAGCTGTCAACAAGCATGCTACTCATAACATTGTCAGGGAAAGTGTGTGAAATATAAGATATTAAACCCATATGGACAGATGAAATACATAAAACAAATCGATACGAAGAACGTTAAAAGAACAAAAGTTAAATAGCGCTTGTCAGCAAAGCTTAATGATATCTTACTAGAATATTCCGAAGATTCTATTTTACTAAATGTGAACAACGAAGTAAGGACGTGAAAATCAGGAGAGGATATTAATTTCAATACATGGTAAATGGTTTAACAGAGGACTGAATTCGTGGAATCGAAATGCAAAGACGCCTTCCAAAAGCTAATCAAATTAAGAAAGAGGAAGAAGAATAAATGAGAACTAAACTCTTATTTAATATCAATCTTGTTATATGGCAGTGAATGCTCGGCAATTTCAAAAGAAGAGAAGAATGGATGCAACAGAGATATGGTTCTACAGAAGGATGATGAGAATATAATAGAGTAAGCAACGAGAAAGTCTGAATAAATATGGAAACGAAAATGACTCAAAATCAGAAAGAGACAGCTTGAATTTCTTGTATCCATAATGAGGAAAAACTGACACCCATAGGACACATCCAAAAGAGAGAGGGGGACACAACAGGCCCCCTACCTGACGGGTTTGGGTGAATGGATGTCGGGGCAGTTATTGGAGAAATAGATAAATATTGCTAACTTCATATAATGGATAGGAGGTTGTGTAGATTTATGATCGTGAAGAGACACGATACGTAGAAAATAATTTCAGCTTATGTTTACACGGATGATATAATCCATTGATGAGAGATTCAAAAGAATCAGATTGGTAAGGCAAGGGAGATAGAAAGTACGGTGGTGAGTAAAAGGGGCAGCGAAAGATATGAATTGCATAATTGGGATGTCAGAATGAAAAAAAGGCTCTTGTTGCAGAACAGACATGAGGAAAATGAATGTAAAAATAGGGACAAATATTTCAGAAGTTTTATACAAACGAAAGAGAAAAAGGAAAAACAGTGTTAACAAATTATCTATGCTACTCATCCGAACGCATGTTCCGTTTTTTGCCTTTCTTCATTCCTATTAAATTAATGCAATTGTTCTCGCTCTTTTTTTTTACCATTATTTTAATTATAATCGTCTCGTTTTCTCTATCAGGACATTGTTAAACAAGATAAATTATAACGAAATCTTTGTAGTCGTATTGGAATAACGGAAGATATTAGGTTGGTGTAAAAATAATGACGTAATAATGTCGTTTTTTGACGTTAAAGAATACGTCAAAAAGCATCATTATTACGTCATTATTTTTGCACCAACCTAATAATTTTGAGACAATGGATAACGAGCTAAGGCCTTGATTCTTTCCATTAGCGGCCAAACCTCATCGGGGGCGCTACAAACTCTTAAGAATTTCGTAACTATTATAGCGGCACTATAATTTTAATGAGGCAGTAATAATATCTAATTCTTTGAAGATTTATTTGAACAAATCAAAAAGACCTATATATGCATTTATATCTTTGCCAATATACCGGCGGTAACAGCAAAATTATCTATCTATCTATCTATCTATCTATCTATCTATCTATCTATCTATCTATCTATCTATCTCTCTCTCTCTCTCTCTCTCTATATATATATATATATATATATATATATATATATATATATATGTGAAAATATTGTAGAAAATAGGAAAGAAACTGGTTTAGTAAATAATCCAATGTTCCTTCGTATTTTTGTTATTATTTTTAAAATATTTAAAAATCTAGTTGGAATCACATTTTTAAATAAATAATTATATATATATATATATATATATATATATATATATATATATATATATATATATATATACCCAAGTATATGGAATGAATTCCAATAACCAACAATTACTATTCTTAAAAGAGTTCTCAATACAAAGTCGAGCAGATATAATTATTTATTTAAAAAAAAAAAATTATAACATAAATATGTTATAAAATCACTACAAAAATAGCCATTTTGTTTCAACACCCACGGTGTTTTATCAATTGACTACGTTGAATGTAAAATAAATGGTTTTAAAGGTTTAAATTAATTAACAATTCTTAAGGATTGTTAATTAATTTGAAACTTTTAAAATCTAGGTTGGTTTGTCTGGCTCTTTAGGTTTACTTAGTTTGCTCTACTTAGCGTATTGAGCACTTTGCTTAGTTATTTTTACTTTACTCGTGTCGCTTCTAGAAGATTATTTTCACCGGAAGTACATGTTCTTAGTTCTTTCTTTTTTACTCTTTTTTCTCCTTGGGTATTGGTTTGTTCATTTACAAGCTAAAACACCTAGGGTTTTGCCGGATGACTATAGCTACTTATATTTATAAGATTATATATATATATATATATATATATATATATATATATATATATATATATATATATATATATATATATTGTTATTGCTATTATTATTATTATTATTATTATTCCTCTGTCATTGTTTAACTTATTCAAAACGATCTTCACCCTCTCCACCCTTCTAACAATTTATTCTGGATTAACAAGGTGCTTCTCAGGTGTCACGTACGATTTCATTTTCAAGACATTTTTAAGTTCTTGTACTGTCATAGCTGAAACTCCACTCTTACGTGCCAATAGTCTAATGGATCTTTAGCTCTAAGTTGAAATTATGATTCCTCTTCTTGTTGTGACCTCCTGATCCAGTCTTACTCTTCCGTCTTTTCTGAACTTATTCTCCATTGTCTTGGTGATTCTTGAATAGACTTTGAAAACGGAAGTAAGAGTATGGATGTTGGTACCATTACTGAAGTCTTGAATTACCTTTTTCCACTTACCATTGCTCATCTGGGATGACAGTACCTAGGGTCACAAAACGATTTTAGCCTGTTCTATTTCCACTGATTCTTACGGCAAATTTGTCAAGGTGGCTAAATGTGTTATCTGAAAACCTGAAAAAAGCTCAGTTTGGTTGTTTTAGATATTAAATATTTCGTGGGATGATAAATTATTACACGTTTTGAACAATCTTGCATTTACACCCGGGGTTTACATGTTTAGACGGTTTTAAACATTTAGTACTTAATTGCAAAATGATATCAGTCCTCCTACATGACTGTGAATGATGAAGAATCTCATCACAGATGAAGAAAAAACGAGACAGCAGAAATGTGGTTCTACAGAAGGATGCTGAGAATATGAACTGGACGTGGGATCAATGAGGAAGTTTTAGAAATATGGGGACAAAAAGGACGTTTGCATTTAACGTCAGAAAGAGAATGTTGAAATTTCTAGGTAAAATCATGAGGAAAGAAGGCTTAGAAAATCTGACACCGGCAGAACCTATAGAAGGTACGAAGGACAATCCTAATTGTGTGTAAATGCCTGGCAGATGTGATATTAGGAAAGGTAACGAAATACCAACATTGACTAAGAGCTACAAATGAAAGGAAATTGTGAACTGCCTTGATCGACCACGGCAAGAAAATGAAGAAGAAGAAGAAGAAGAAGAAGAGGAAGAAAATAAACAACAGAAACAACAACAAGAAAGTGAAGAAGAAGAAGGCGAAGAAGAAGAAGAACAACAACAACAAGGTGAACAACAAGTAGAAGAAAGTGAAGAAGAAGAAGCTAAAGAAAAAGAAGTAGAAGAAGAAAGTGCAGAAGAAGGTAAAAAAGAAGAAGGGGAAGAATTCGAAGAAGGTGAAGAAAAGAATTCGAAGTAGAAGCTGAAGAAGAAGGTGAAGAAGAAGAAGAATTTGAAGTAGAAGGTGAAGAAGAAGCTGAAGAAGAAGAAACTGAAGAAGAATTCGAAGAAGAAGGTGAAGTAGAAAAAGATGAATACGAAGAAGAAGAAAATAAACAACAGCAACAACAACAAGAAAGTGAAGAAGGTGAAGAAGAACAACAACAACAACAAGGTGAACAACAAGAAGAAGAAAGTGAAGAAGAAGAAGGTGAAGAAGAAGAAGAAAAAAATAAACAACAGCAACAACAACAAGAAAGTGAAGAAGAAGAAGAAGAAGAAGAAGAAGAACAACAACAACAACAACAACAACAACGTGAACAACAAGAAGAAAGTGAAGAAGAAGAAGAAGGTGCAGAAGAAGGTAAAGAAGAAGAAGGGGAAGAATTCGAAGAATGTGAAGAAGGTGAAGAAGAAGAAGAATTCGAAGTAGAAGGTGAAGAGGAAGAAGAAGAAGGTGAAATAGAAAAAGAATAAGGAGAATACGAAGAATTCGAAGAAGAAGAAGAATTCGAAGAAGAAGAAGAATTAAGTTATTGAAATATGCGTAACAGCGAAAAAAACTGCAAGGTACAATTCGGGACACGATGAAAGCTGTTTCCGTCACAGTTTACTTCCGGGGAATTATGTTTCTCAAGTCCGAACAAAACGGAAACATATGCCGTTGACTCTCTTACATTAACTCTACATTTTAAAAGAGGGGGCATTAAATAACTGACGAAAATACACTGGAGTACAACTGTCATATCTAACCCTGCTTTAGGACTGAGAATCTGGTAGATTTCGTCAAGTGTGAAGAAAACAACTTGAGATAACCAAGATGAACCAACATTAAAGAGCATGGGAGAAACGCTAGTGTTCTAAGCAAAATACGAGCCATAGAAACTAATATTTTTGGAACACATTATGCGTAATGAAACTTCGACATTTAGCGAGTAATCTAACTGATTGTACGCAAAAATGGGAGGAGATATAAGTCCAATTATGGGAAGAAAATATTATAAATGACAGCTAGAATAGACAGAAAGAGTGGAGAGCCATTATCCTCCGTACCCCGAAGGATAATAACGAATATAGTGATAGAGAAAATGAACACGTTTTGACAACAATTGAAAAATTAGATATGCATATTATTTCTATAATACTTGCACTTTCATAGCAGTTTGGTTTGGTTTGGTTTGGTTTGGTTTGGTTTGGTTTGGTTTGGTTTGGTTTATGATATATCAACCTCAATGGGTGGGCACCTCGACGTGGTGTAATGGTTAGAAAGTATTGTCTTGTTAGATCAATTACGACTGAATAGTTAGTTCGATCCTCACTGTGTACCCCATACTTTCGGCATTGTGCCGCACCTAAGATGTGCTTAGAAAATCACTATCAACCTCAATGGATTATTTACTGCTGACAAATTTTTATTACTTGTAATATATTTTCTTCAAATCTGTATTGCTGGTAATATTTTTCCTGCAAAAATTTAACATCGGTAATAATTTTTCTTCGAAAATTCATTGCTGGTAATATTTTTTTACAAAAATGTATGGATGTTATTAAAATCTATTTTTAAAATTTCATAGTGTTTTGACTCCAGTTCGAGGGTTAACTATCTGCCCATAGCTTGGACCCTAACAGGTGCTACCATCCCCAGTCAGGGTAGACCTGGGAACATCAGTTATTCAGAGGTGATTCCACGCTCCTCAAAATCTTCTCATGAGAGGATTGCTGCTGGATGTAGCTTATCGTCTTATTCAGGACGAATTTTAGTTGGTGATATGCAGTAGGGTTCATGTGACAAAAGGTAGCACCAATATTTTAAGACTCGTATGTTCGTATGTTTTGACTCATATGTTTTTTTAGAAGTGCCGTTGACTGGACAGTTATGGCTCTTTATAGAATTTCCTGCAGACAGTTAACGAGGTTTTATTTTAGTTGGTCCCAGGACACAAAATACTGATTAGTACGTTCATGTTTTATCATTTTTCTTATATATAGGTTAAGTATTCTTTTAATGGTCTCCCGTTTCTGTGGGAATGATAATTAGATCTGCTCTTCTGGTCTGGATTCTATATTCTGTGTTAATATAAACAGTCCCACAGGTGCTCCAACATTGAATGATCAAACCAGGAGAAAATTACATCTTACACGCTAGATTGTGTACCAGCAAAGCTCGACAATTTTATGTAGAATGTCATTCACGATATGACGATTATAATAATGCTCAACATATCTTTAAAATTCGAGCATGTACCATCACAGGTCTACCATCCATTCTGATAAACATTAAATGAACCACTGACTTCTTTTGCTTCCCTTGCCGTCACTCCTGTGATTATATCATTCTCTACCCAATCTTTTCTTATTATGTGTCTAAGAATTTACAACTGTTGATTTCTGATTGTATGTTACCTTCAGCCAGTTAAATGCCTATCATGTCTATTTCGATTCATGACTGACTCGTCAGAAGATATACCCGCAGTAGTTTGGCGTTTGTTTCTACGGTAGGCACGTTTTCACCCAAATCTATAGGACCCATTGTGATATGATATATTCAGCCCATAGGTGCTGGGGAGAAGAGATGGATTCCTATGTTACTGACTCTATTTTGCCTTCAATCAGTTAAGTGTCAACCGTGATAAATACTTGGGCAATCATGTATCTTTCGATTCATGACTAACTTGGCAGAAGATACTCCCGCAGTAGTTTGCCGTTTGCTTTTAGGGTAGGTCTGATGCCAACCAAGTCCATGGGACCCAGTCTGACCTTATATTAACCCTATAGCTGTTGGGTAGAAAAGATGTTTCTTAAGTTCCTTTATTTTTCTTAAAGATTTCTCCTTGCCGAAAGTTTTTTTTCCATTCTCTTCATTCCTCGGTAGGACTATAACCTTCATATTCCACAACTTCGTCAAATTTCTATATTGGTCCAGATAATTAGCTCTATTTTCTCTTTTTTTCAAATGTAATCTGAGGTTAGCCTTAATAAAATACAATGATTAACAAGTTTTACTTTCTTTTCAGTAACAACTCCCAAATATGCTTTTCTGGATTGGATGAGAAGTTTCGTTTGAAACACCGAATATTTTCCGTGTCTTTCTCCAAGACAGATTCTACTCTGTACGTTGTCATTAGGCTTCATGGCTTGTACAATTTCCCTTAGTTTACATTCTTATCCAGTCATATCTAAAAATTCCTAGTTCAACTTGTAATTATATTTAATTATATTTAAAAGAGCAGCACACCTACAAAGTTATTCTGGGTTACAAATATGCCAAGCTAGATATATCTATCATGGGTTCTAGGACATTTGCCTCCCGGACAGTTAGGTTCCAGAAATTGCATCCCTGGATAACTGCTTACCTTTGATCATTTTTGAAATTTTTGAAGGCAATAAATATAATTTTTAAAAAAGCATACGTAGTCACCATAAATTAAAAAAATAAAGAATTAAAAGAAATAAAATAAAAGTTTATTTTTGATTAAAATACAATGACAGATTAACAGTGTTGCAAGATCGCTCTACACATCGACAGTATGTTTTTTGTTTCATCGACTTTTTTTTATGATAGTGGTAGATGTAACTTTCCTCAACCACAAATATTTTTTCACCAGTGTTTGATTTTCGGACCTTAGCCATGGGTTCCAAATAAAAATTTAATCTATAAAATCCAGAATCTATTATATGTTTGTGGTACGCACTGCTGGAGTGAGCTGAAGCTGCTAGCTTAATTTTCTCTTACTTTTAGTTATGACAAATATCTTTCGGCTTGTTTAAAGATCTGGGTGTGCAAATTTCTATTTTTAATCTTTTTTTGAAAAATATTAAGTTAAAAATTATCAAAGGTAGGCAATTATCCAGGAACACATTTTTCTCGGGACGCAAATGTTTAAGGTCACCATTTTCTAGTACGCAGTTGTCCAGTTGGCAATGGTCTGTCCACCATCCAAAAGTTGGATAAGAGTGCAGGAAATAAAAGACTTAATAGGTCATTTTTCACGAGTTATGAAAATCTTAACATGAGGGGTACGAACTAAATATTATGTCTTATATTTCTTAATTTTTATTATTCTAAGACAGGATTAACCAACCTTTTGGAGAGTGCGGGCCAGAAAGCTATGAATTGTCTTTAAGGAGAGCCATGATATCAAATGCATTATATTAGGTTGGTGCCAAAATAATGTCGTTTTCTCACATATGTTACTATATGAGAAAACGACATTATTTTGGCACCAACCTAATATTAAATTGTCTCAAGCTTCAACTGCTTTGTTCAGAAGGTTGCTTGTTCTGGAGGTTTAAAGAAAAAGAACGAATTTAATACTATATTATTTAAATAAAGTTCCTTATTTTTCCACAAGATAACAATTGACACAATGAACAAAAAATGCAAATTACTTACTACCAACGAAATACAGTTAGAAATGGTAAATCATTTAATGAGACATTTGTTTCTGCTTATTGTCTGATAATTTCTTCACATCAGGTGAAATATTTCTCGATGGCAGGAGCAAAAAATTATCCGGGTAGTCATCGCCCAAACTTGTCTTTAAACGACTTTTAGTATATTTCATTTTCGAAAGAAGTTGTTCACAAGCATATGTACTTCCAAATAATGATACTATCATTTTCGCATTATTTAATAGGCTTTTCTATTTTCCGCTTGTCAAAACATATTTCTTGAAAAAGTCAACAATGAATTCGGAATAAAATTGTGATTTACAAAAAAATTGTCGCATTGTAAGTCAATTAACTCCAACTAATATTTTTTCTGCAACTTGCTCAACAAATTAATTACTTAATTATTGTCCAGGTATTAAGCTGGCGAGCCGGACAAAAATTCTTCGCGGTTGGATGTGGCCCGGGGTGGGGGCCGAGTGTTGTTCTAAGCATTAGCCTCTTCGTTTAAAACAAAAGGTTTGAGAGCGTGATATTATAGAAGTACAAAAAAAGATATATACAAAACTGGCTTTTATGGAGAAAGGCTGAAATGTTTTATAAACCCCTGCTGTTAAGATTTGGACGACGAGAAAAATAAAATAAAATTCTCATTTTTAGTCATTCATACTTTAAAATTATGCAAGGTTTTTGAGATACTAAATTAGCAAGTAAAAGATTATAAATGATGATAAAATTCTTGCTTGAGCATCTCACTTCTTGCTTCAAAAATATGATTGGTCCTTACCTGGCATATCGACAGCAGTCAATTTGTCACCGATGTGCTGTGGCTTCCCTCTGTCTTTTCACGTATTTTATTGGCAACTGCACTGACAAATTGCTTTCAGTGGTTCCCAAACTGAATGATTTAAGCGTGCTACTAGGTTGGCATCTCGGTCCCACCCTTTCATTGATTAAAAGGTTAAATATAGCCAACTCTTCTATTCGAAAAAACTTCTTATCTTGCACTTCCCGTCAGTGAAAATCCCTTTCTCTCATTTGCTTCCCTGATACCTATAATCTTCAAATTTTCAAATCTAATGTCAAGCGACATCTTCTGATGACTTCATTTACATTATTCCGATTATTGTCCTCATCTTTGTCGCCATATTTATTACAAAGGTTAGGCCAGTGTAAGCTCCGGCCTTCTTTAGGTGATCGGAATGTCGAGTTGAACAACTTATTTCCTCAAGGACACATGGCATAGTGGATACAAGCGTTAGTTAGATCCAGTGAGAGGACCCAAAGAGAGTGTGTTCAATACCCAGCTAAGGCAGTGGAGAATTTGGAGAGGGAAATAAAAAGGAGATAATTGATAACTGACATCCATTAAACTTGGCATGTGGAACAAGAAAGGTCTACACCAGCGAGCGAAATAAAGGGTTCAGTTCGACATGCCAACCAACGGATAAAGAACGTAGCGGACAACGGCCGAAACGTTGTAATAAATATGGCGATAAAGATGAGGACAGTAGTCCGAATAATGTAAATAGTGTACATAAAACCTCATTTCAGAAATATAGACAGATACTGAAAGGCCGAAACGTTGTAATAAATATGGCGACAAAGATGAGGACAATAGTCCGAATAATGTAAATAGTGTACATAATACCTCATTTCAGAAATATAGACAGATACTGAAAGGCCGAAACGTTGTAATAAATATGACCATAAAGATGAGGACAATAGTCCGAATAATGTAAATAGTGTACATAATACCTCATTTCAGAAATATAGACAGATACTGAAAGGCTGAAACGTTGTAATAAATATGGCGACAAAGATGAGGACAATAGTCCGAATAATGTAAATAGTGTACATAATACCTCACTTCAGAAATATAGACATATAATGAAAGGCCGAAACGTTGTAATAAATATGGCGACAAAGATGAGGACAATAGTCCGAATAATGTAAATAGTGTTCATGATACCTCATTTCAGAAATATAGACAGATACTGAAAGGCCGAAACGTTGTAATAAATATGTCGATAAAGATGAGGACAATAGTCCGAATAATGTAGATAGTGTACATGATACCTCATCTCAGAAATATAAACAGATACTGAAAGGCCGAAACGTTGTAATAAATATGGCGAAAAAGATAAGGACAATAGTCCGAATAATGTAAATAGTGTAAATAATACCTCACTTCAGAAATATAGACAGATACTGAAAGGCCGGAACGTTGTGATAAATATGGCGATAAAGATGAGGACAATAGTCCGAATAATGTAAATAGTGTACAAAATACCTCATTTCAGAAATATAGACAGACACTGAAAGGCCAAAACCTTGTAATAAATATGGCGATAAAGATGAGGACAATAGTCCGAATAATGTAAATAGTGTTCATGATACCTCATCTCAGAAATATAGAGAGATACTGAAAGGCCGAAACGATGTAATAAATATGGCGAAAGAGACAAGGACAATAGTCCGAATAATGTAAATAGTGTACATAATCCCTCACTTCAGAAATATAGACAAACACTGAAAGGCCGAAACATTTTAATAAATATGGCGAAAAAGATAAGGACAATAGTCCCAATAATGTAAATAGTGTACATAATACCTCATTTCAGAAATATAGACAGATACTGAAAGGCCGAAACGATGTAATAAATATGGCGATAAAGATGGGGACAATAGTCCGAATAATGTAAATAGTGTACATGATACCTCATCTCAGAAATATAGACAGATACTAAAAGGCCGAAACGTTGTAATAAATATGGCGAAAAAGATGAGGACAATAGACCGAATGATGTAAATAGTGTATATAATACCTCATTTCAGAAATATAGACAGATACTGAAAGGCCGAAACGTTGTAAAAAATATGGCGAAAAAGATAAGGACAATAGTCCGAACAATGTAAATAGTGTACATAATACCTCACTTCAGAAATATAGACAGATACTGAAAGGGACGAAAGTTGTGATAAATATGGCGATAAAGATGAGGATAATAGTCCGAATAATGTAAATAGTGTATATGATACCTCATCTCAGAAATATAGACAGATACTGAAAGGCCGAAACATTGTAATAAATATGGCGATAAAGATGAGGACAATAGTCCGAATAATGTAAATAGTGTACATAATACCTCATTTCAGAAATATAGACAGATACTGAAAGGCCGAAACGTTGTAATAAATATGGCGAAAAAGATAAGGACAATAGTCCGAATAATGTAAATAGTGTACATAATACCTCATCTCAGAAATATAGACAGATACTGAAAGGCCGAAACGTTGTAATAAATACGGCGAAAAAGATAAGGACTATAGTCCGAATAATGTAAATAGTGTACATAATACCTCATCTCAGAAATATAGACAGATACTGAAAGGCCGAAACGTTGTAATAAATATGTCGAAAAAGATAAGGACAATAGTCCGAATAATGTAAATAGTGTACATAATACATCACTTCAGAAATATAGACAGATACTGAAAGGCCGAAATGCTGTAATAAATATGTCGAAAAAGATAAGGACAATAGTCCGAATAATGTAAATAGTATCCATAATACCTCACTTCAGAAATATAGACAGATACTGAAAGGCCGAAACGTTGTAATAAATATGGCGATAAAGATGAGGACAATAGTCCGAATAATGTAAATAGTGTATATGATACCTCATCTCAGAAATATAGACAGATACTGAAAGGCCGAAACGTTGTAATAAATATGGCGAAAAAGATGAGGACAATAGTCCGAATAATGTAAATAGTGTAAATAATACCTCACTTCAGAAATATAGACAGATACTGAAAGGCCGGAACGTTGTGATAAATATGGCGATAAAGACGAGAACAATAGTCGGAATAATGTAAATAGTGTACATAATACCTCATTTCAGAAATATAGACAGATACTGAAAGGCCGAAACGTTGTAATAAATATGGCGATAAAGATGAGGACAATAGTCCGAATAATGTAAATAGTGTACATAATACCTCACTTCAGAAATATACACAGATACCGAAAGGCCGAAACGTTGTTATAAATATGGCGAAAAAGATAAGGACAATAGTCCGAATAATGTAAATAGTGTACATAATATCTCATCTGAGAAATATAGACAGATACTGAAAGGCCGAAACGTTGTAAGAAATATGTCGAAAAAGATAAGGACAATAGTCCGATTAATGTAAATAGTGTACATAATACCTCACTTCAGAAATATAGACAGATACTGAAAGGCCGAAACGTTGTAATAAATATGGCGAAAAAGATAAGGACAATAGTCCGAATAATGTAAATAGTGTACATAATACCTCATCTCAGAAATATAGACAGATATTGAAAGGCCGAAACGTTGTGTAAATATGTCGAAAAAGATAAGGACAATAGTCCGAATAATGTAAATAGTGTACATAATACCTCACTTCAGAAATATAGACAGATACTGAAAGGCCGAACCGTTGTAATAAATATGGCGATAAAGATAAGGACAATAGTCAAAATAATGTAAATAGTGTACATAATACCTCACTTCAGAAATATAGACAGATACTGAAAGGCCGAAACGTTGTTATAAATATGGCGAAAAAGATAAGGACAATAGTCCGAATAATGTAAATAGTGTATATAATACCTCATTTCAGAAATATAGACAGATACTGAAAGGCCGAAGTTTTGTAATAAATATGGCGATAAAGATGAGGACAATAGTCCGAATAATGTAAATAGTGTATATGATACCTCATTTCAGAAATATAGACAAATATTGAAAGGCCGAAACGTAGTAATAAATATTGCGAAAAAGATAAGGACAATAGTCCGAATAATGTAAATAGTGTACATAATACCTCACTTCAGAAATATAGACATATACTTAAAGGCCGGAACGTTGTGATAAATATGGCGATAAAGATGAGGACAATAGTCCGAATGATGTAAATAGTGTATATAATACCTCATTTCAGAAATATAGACAGATACTGAGAGGCCGAAACGTTGTAAGAAATATGGCGAAAAAGATAAGGACAATAGTCCGAACAATGTAAATAGTGTACATAATACCTCACATCAGAAATATAGACAGATTCTGAAAGGCCGAAACCTTGTAATAAATATGGCGATAAAGATGAGGACAATAGTCCGAATAATGTAAATAGTGTACATAATACCTCATTTTAGAAATATAGACAGATACTGAAAGGCCGAAACGTTGTAATAAATATGGCGAAAAAGATAAGGACAATAGTCCGAATAATGTAAATAGTGTACATAATACCTCAACTCAGAAATATAGACAGATACTGAAAGGCCGGAATGTTGTAATAAATATGTCGAAAAAGATAAGGACAATAGTCTGAATAATGTAAATAGTGTACATAATACCTCACTTCAGAAATATAGACAGATACTGAAAGGCCGTAACGTTGTAATAAATATGGCGATAAAGATGAGGACAAAGTCCGAATAATGTAAATAGTGTATATGATACCTCATCTCAGAAATATAGACAGATACTGAAAGGCCGTAACGTTGTAATAAATTTGGCGAAAAAGATGAGGACAATAGTCCGAATAATGTAAATAGTGTAAATAATACCTCACTTCAGAAATATAGACAGATACTGAAAGGCCGGAACGTTGTGATAAATATGGCGATAAAGATGAGAACAATAGTCCGAATAATGTAAATAGTGTACATAATACCTCATTTCAGAAATATAGACAGATACTGAAAGGCCGAAATGTTGTAATAAATATGGCGATAAAGATGAGGACAATAGTCCGAATAATGTAAATAGTGTACATAATACCTCACTTCAGAAATATAGACAGATACTGAAAGGCCGAAACGTTGTTATAAATATGGCGAAAAAAATAAGGACAATAGTCCGAATAATGTAAATAGTGTACATAATACCTCATCTCAGAAATATAGACAGATACTGAAAGGCCGAAACGTTGTAATAAATATGTCGATAAAGATGAGGACAATAGTCCGAATAATGTAGATAGTGTATATGATACCTCATCTCAGAAATATAAACAGATACTGAAAGGCCGAAACGTTGTAATAAATATGGCGAAAAAGATAAGGACAATAGTCCGAATAATGTAAATAGTGTACATAATACCTCATTTCAGAAATATAGACAGATACTGAAAGGCCGAAACGTTGTAATAAATATGGCGAAAAAGATAAGGACAATAGTCCGAATAATGTAAATAGTGTACATAATACCTCAACTCAGAAATATAGACAGATACTGAAAGGCCGGAATGTTGTAATAAATATGTCGAAAAAGATAAGGACAATAGTCTGAATAATGTAAATAGTGTACATAATACCTCACTTCAGAAATATAGACAGATACTGAAAGGCCGTAACGTTGTAATAAATATGGCGATAAAGATGAGGACAAAGTCCGAATAATGTAAATAGTGTATATGATACCTCATCTCAGAAATATAGACAGATACTGAAAGGCCGTAACGTTGTAATAAATATGGCGAAAAAGATGAGGACAATAGTCCGAATAATGTAAATAGTGTAAATAATACCTCACTTCAGAAATATAGACAGATACTGAAAGGCCGGAACGTTGTGATAAATATGGCGATAAAGATGAGAACAATAGTCCGAATAATGTAAATAGTGTACATAATACCTCATTTCAGAAATATAGACAGATACTGAAAGGCCGAAATGTTGTAATAAATATGGCGATAAAGATGAGGACAATAGTCCGAATAATGTAAATAGTGTACATAATACCTCACTTCAGAAATATAGACAGATACTGAAAGGCCGAAACGTTGTTATAAATATGGCGAAAAAAATAAGGACAATAGTCCGAATAATGTAAATAGTGTACATAATACCTCATCTCAGAAATATAGACAGATACTGAAAGGCCGAAACGTTGTAATAAATATGTCGATAAAGATGAGGACAATAGTCCGAATAATGTAGATAGTGTATATGATACCTCATCTCAGAAATATAAACAGATACTGAAAGGCCGAAACGTTGTAATAAATATGGCGAAAAAGATAAGGACAATAGTCCGAATAATGTAAATAGTGTAAATAATACCTCACTTCAGAAATATAGACAGATACTGAAAGGCCGAAACGTTGTGATAAATATGGCGATAAAGATGAGGACAATAGTCCGAATAATGTAAATAGTGTACATAATACCTCATCTCAGAAATATAGACAGATACTGAAAGGCCGAAACGTTGTAATAAATATGGCGAAAAAGATAAGGACAATAGTCCGAATAATGTAAATAGTGTACATAATACCTCATCTCAGAAATATAGACAGATACTGAAAGGCCGAAACGTTGTAATAAATACGGCGAAAAAGATAAGGACTATAGTCCGAATAATGTAAATAGTGTACATAATACCTCATCTCAGAAATATAGACAGATACTGAAAGGCCGAAACGTTGTAATAAATATGTCGAAAAAGATAAGGACAATAGTCCGAATAATGTAAATAGTGTACATAATACCTCACTTCAGAAATATAGACAGATACTGAAAGGCCGAAATGCTGTAATAAATATGTCGAAAAAGATAAGGACAATAGTCCGAATAATGTAAATAGTATCCATAATACCTCACTTCAGAAATATAGACAGATACTGAAAGGCCGAAACATTGTAATAAATATGGCGATAAAGATGAGGACAATAGTCCGAATAATGTAAATAGTGTACATAATACCTCATTTCAGAAATATAGACAGATACTGAAAGGCCGAAACGTTGTAATAAATATGGCGATAAAGATGAGGACAATAGTCCGAATAATGTAAATAGTGTACATAATACCTCACTTCAGAAATATAGACAGATACCGAAAGGCCGAAACGTTGTTATAAATATGGCGAAAAAGATAAGGACAATAGTCCGAATAATGTAAATAGTGTACATAATACCTCATCTCAGAAATATAGACAGATACTGAAAGGCCGAAACGTTGTAAGAAATATGTCGAAAAAGATAAGGACAATAGTCCGAATAATGTAAATAGTGTACATAATACCTCACTTCAGAAATATAGACAGATACTGAAAGGCCGAAACGTTGTAATAAATATGGCGAAAAAGATAAGGACAATAGTCCGAATAATGTAAATAGTGTACATAATACCTCATCTCAGAAATATAGACAGATACTGAAAGGCCGAAACGTTGTGTAAATATGTCGAAAAAGATAAGGACAATAGTCCGAATAATGTAAATAGTGTACATAATACCTCATCTCAGAAATATAGACAGATATTGAAAGGCCGAAACGTTGTGTAAATATGTCGAAAAAGATAAGGACAATAGTCCGAATAATGTAAATAGTGTACATAATGCCTCACTTCAGAAATATAGACAGATACTGAAAGGCCGAACCGTTGTAATAAATATGGCGATAAAGATAAGGACAATAGTCAAAATAATGTAAATAGTGTACATAATACCTCACTTCAGAAATATAGACAGATACTGAAAGGCCGAAACGTTGTTATAAATATGGCGAAAAAGATAAGGACAATAGTCCGAATAATGTAAATAGTGTATATAATACCTCATTTCAGAAATATAGACAGATACTGAAAGGCCGAAGCGTTGTAATAAATATGGCGATAAAGATGAGGACAATAGTCCGAATAATGTAAATAGTGTATATGATACCTCATTTCAGAAATATAGACAGATACTGAAAGGCCGAAACGTAGTAATAAATATTGCGAAAAAGATAAGGACAATAGTCCGAATAATGTAAATAGTGTACATAATACCTCACTTCAGAAATATAGACATATACTTAAAGGCCGGAACGTTGTGATAAATATGGCGATAAAGATGAGGACAATAGTCCGAATGATGTAAATAGTGTATATAATACCTCATTTCAGAAATATAGACAGATACTGAGAGGCCGAAACGTTGTAAGAAATATGGCGAAAAAGATAAGGACAATAGTCCGAACAATGTAAATAGTGTACATAATACCTCACATCAGAAATATAGACAGATTCTGAAAGGCCGAAACCTTGTAATAAATATGGCGATAAAGATGAGGACAATAGTCCGAATAATGTAAATAGTGTATATGATACCTCATCTCAGAAATATTGACAGATAATGAAAGGCCGAAACTTTGTAATAAATATGGCGATAAAGATGATGACAATAGTCCGAATAATGTAAATAGTGTACATAATACCTCATTTCAGAAATATAGACAGATACTGAAAGGCCGAAACGTTGTAATAAATATGGCGAAAAAGATAAGGACAATAGTCCGAATAATGTAAATAGTGTACATAATACCTCAACTCAGAAATATAGACAGATACTGAAAGGCCGGAATGTTGTAATAAATATGTCGAAAAAGATAAGGACAATAGTCTGAATAATGTAAATAGTGTACATAATACCTCACTTCAGAAATATAGACAGATACTGAAAGGCCGTAACGTTGTAATAAATATGGCGATAAAGATGAGGACAAAGTCCGAATAATGTAAATAGTGTATATGATACCTCATCTCAGAAATATAGACAGATACTGAAAGGCCGAAACGTTGTAATAAATATGGCGAAAAAGATGAGGACAATAGTCCGAATAATGTAAATAGTGTAAATAATACCTCACTTCAGAAATATAGACAGATACTGAAAGGCCGGAACGTTGTGATAAATATGGCGATAAAGATGAGAACAATAGTCCGAATAATGTAAATAGTGTACATAATACCTCATTTCAGAAATATAGACAGATACTGAAAGGCCGAAATGTTGTAATAAATATGGCGATAAAGATGAGGACAATAGTCCGAATAATGTAAATAGTGTACATAATACCTCACTTCAGAAATATAGACAGATACTGAAAGGCCGAAACGTTGTTATAAATATGGCGAAAAAGATAAGGACCATAGTCCGAATAATGTAAATAGTGTACATAATACCTCATCTCAGAAATATAGACAGATACTGAAAGGCCGAAACGTTGTAATAAATATGGCGATAAAGATGAGGACAATAGTCCGAATAATGTAAATAGTGTTCATGATACCTCATCTCAGAAATATAGACAGATACTGAAAGGCCGAAATGTTGTAATAAATATGGCGATAAAGATGAGGACAATAGTCCGAATAATGTAAATAGTGTACATAATACCTCATTTCAGAAATATAAACAGATACTGAAAGGCCGAAACGTTGTAATAAATATGGCGAAAAAGATAAGGACAATAGCCCGAATAATGTAAATAGTGTACATAATACCTCATTTCAGAAATATAGATAGATACTGAAAGGCCGAAACGTTGTAATAAATATGGCGATAAAGATGAGGACAATAGTCCGAATAATGTAAATAGTGTGCATGATACCTCATCTCAGAAATATAGACGGATACTGAAAGGCCGAAACGTTGTAATAAATATGGCGAAAAAGATAAGGACAATAGTCCGAATAATGTAAATAGTGTAAATAATACCTCACTTCAGAAATATAGACAGATACTGAAAGGCCGGAACGTTGTGATAAATATGGCGATAAAGATGAGGACAATAGTCCGAATAATGTAAATAGTGTACAAAATACCTCATTTCAGAAATATAGACAGACACTGAAAGGCCGAAACGTTGTAATAAATATGGCGATAAAGATGAGGACAATAGTCCGAATAATGTAAATAGTGTTCATGATACCTCATCTCAGAAATATAGAGAGATACTGAAAGGCCGAAACTATGTAATAAATATGGCGAAAGAGACAAGGACAATAGTCCGAATAATGTAAATAGTGTACATAATCCCTCACTTCAGAAATATAGACAGACACTGAAAGGCCGAAACATTTTAATAAATATGGCGAAAAAGATAAGGACAATAGTCCCAATAATGTAAATAGTGTACATAATACCTCATTTCAGAAATATAGACAGATACTGAAAGGCCGAAACGATGTAATAAATATGGCGATAAAGATGGGGACAATAGTCCGAATAATGTAAATAGTGTACATGATACCTCATCTCAGAAATATAGACAGATACTAAAAGGCCGAAACGTTGTAATAAATATGGCGAAAAAGATGAGGACAATAGTCCGAATGATGTAAATAGTGTATATAATACCTCATTTCAGAAATATAGACAGATACTGAAAGGCCGAAACGTTGTAAGAAATATGGCGAGAAAGATAAGGACAATAGTCCGAACAATGTAAATAGTGTACATAATACCTCACTTCAGAAATATAGACAGATACTGAAAGGGACGAAAGTTGTGATGAATATGGCGATAAAGATGAGGACAATAGTCCGAATAATGTAAATAGTGTATATGATACCTCATCTCAGAAATATAGACAGATATTGAAAGGCCAAAACATTGTATTAAATATGGCGATAAAGATGAGGACAATAGTCCGAATAATGTAAATAGTGTACATAATACCTCATTTCAGAAATATAGACAGATACTGAAAGGCCGAAACGTTGTAATAAATATGGCGAAAAAGATAAGGACAATAGTCCGAATAATGTAAATAGTGTACATAATACCTCATCTCAGAAATATAGACAGATACTGAAAGGCCGAAACGTTGTAATAAATATGGCGAAAAAGATAAGGACAATAGTCCGAATAATGTAAATAGTGTACATAATACCTCACTTCAGAAATATAGACAGATACTGAAAGGCCGAAATGCTGTAATGAATATGTCGAAAAAGATAAGGACAATAGTCCGAATAATGTAAATAGTATCCATAATACCTCACTTCAGAAATATAGACAGATACTGAAAGGCCGAAACGTTGTAATAAATATGGCGATAAAGATGAGGACAATAGTCCGAATAATGTAAATAGTGTATATGATACCTCATCTCAGAAATATAGACAGATACTGAAAGGCCGAAACGTTGTAATAAATATGGCGAAAAAGATGAGGACAATAGTCCGAATAATGTAAATAGTGTACATAATACCTCATTTCAGAAATATAGACAGATACTGAAAGGCCGAAACGTTGTAATAAATATGGCGATAAAGATGAGGACAATAGTCCGAATAATGTAAATAGTGTACATAATACCTCACTTCAGAAATATAGACAGATACTGAAAGGCCGAAACGTTGTAATAAATATGGGGAAAAAGATAAGGACAATAGTCCGAATAATGTAAATAGTGTACATAATACCTCATCTCAGAAATATAGACAGATATTGAAAGGCCGAAACGTTGTGTAAATATGTCGAAAAAGATAAGGACAATAGTCCGAATAATGTAAATAGTGTACATAATACCTCACTTCAGAAATATAGACAGATACTGAAAGGCCGAACCGTTGTAATAAATATGGCGATAAAGATAAGGACAATAGTCAAAATAATGTAAATAGTGTACATAATACCTCACTTCAGAAATATAGACAGACACTGAAAGGCCGAAACATTTTAATAAATATGGCGAAAAAGATAAGGACAATAGTCCCAATAATGTAAATAGTGTATATAATACCTCATTTCAGAAATATAGACAGATACTGAAAGGCCGAAACGATGTAATAAATATGGCGATAAAGATGGGGACAATAGTCCGAATAATGTAAATAGTGTACATGATACCTCATCTCAGAAATATAGACAGATACTAAAAGGCCGAAACGTTGTAATAAATATGGCGAAAAAGATGAGGACAATAGTCCGAATGATGCAAATAGTGTATATAATACCTCATTTCAGAAATATAGACAGATACTGAAAGGCCGAAACGTTGTAAGAAATATGGCGAGAAAGATAAGGACAATAGTCCGAACAATGTAAATAGTGTACATAATACCTCACTTCAGAAATATAGACAGATACTGAAAGGGACGAAAGTTGTGATGAATATGGCGATAAAGATGAGGACAATAGTCCGAATAATGTAAATAGTGTATATGATACCTCATCTCAGAAATATAGACAGATATTGAAAGGCCGAAACATTGTAATAAATATGGCGATAAAGATGAGGACAATAGTCCGAATAATGTAAATAGTGTACATAATACCTCATTTCAGAAATATAGACAGATACTGAAAGGCCGAAACGTTGTAATAAATATGGCGAAAAAGATAAGGACAATAGTCCGAATAATGTAAATAGTGTACATAATACCTCATCTCAGAAATATAGACAGATACTGAAAGGCCGAAACGTTGTAATAAATATGGCGAAAAAGATAAGGACTATAGTCCGAATAATGTAAATAGTGTACATAATACCTCATCTCAGAAATATAGACAGATACTGAAAGGCCGAAACGTTGTAATAAATATGTCGAAAAAGATAAGGACAATAGTCCGAATAATGTAAATAGTGTACATAATACCTCACTTCAGAAATATAGACAGATACTGAAAGGCCGTAATGCTGTAATGAATATGTCGAAAAAGATAAGGACAATAGTCCGAATAATGTAAATAGTATCCATAATACCTCACTTCAGAAATATAGACAGATACTGAAAGGCCGAAACGTTGTAATAAATATGGCGATAAAGATGAGGACAATAGTCCGAATAATGTAAATAGTGTATATGATACCTCATCTCAGAAATATAGACAGATACTGAAAGGCCGAAACGTTGTAATAAATATGGCGAAAAAGATGAGGACAATAGTCCGAATAATGTAAATAGTGTAAATAATACCTCACTTCAGAAATATAGACAGATACTGAAAGGCCGGAACGTTGTGATAAATATGGCGATAAAGACGAGAACAATAGTCGGAATAATGTAAATAGTGTACATAATACCTCATTTCAGAAATATAGACAGATACTGAAAGGCCGAAACGTTGTAATAAATATGGCGATAAAGATGAGGACAATAGTCCGAATAATGTAAATAGTGTACATAATACCTCACTTCAGAAATATAGACAGATACCGAAAGGCCGAAACGTTGTTATAAATATGGCGAAAAAGATAAGGACAATAGTCCGAATAATGTAAATAGTGTACATAATACCTCATCTCAGAAATATAGACAGATACTGAAAGGCCGAAACGTTGTAAGAAATATGTCGAAAAAGATAAGGACAATAGTCCGAATAATGTAAATAGTGTACATAATACCTCACTTCAGAAATATAGACAGATACTGAAAGGCCGAAACGTTGTAATAAATATGGGGAAAAAGATAAGGACAATAGTCCGAATAATGTAAATAGTGTACATAATACCTCATCTCAGAAATATAGACAGATATTGAAAGGCCGAAACGTTGTGTAAATATGTCGAAAAAGATAAGGACAATAGTCCGAATAATGTAAATAGTGTACATAATACCTCACTTCAGAAATATAGACAGATACTGAAAGGCCGAACCGTTGTAATAAATATGGCGATAAAGATAAGGACAATAGTCAAAATAATGTAAATAGTGTACATAATACCTCACTTCAGAAATATAGACAGATACTGAAAGGCCGAAACGTTGTTATAAATATGGCGAAAAAGATAAGGACAATAGTCCGAATAATGTAAATAGTGTATATAATACCTCATTTCAGAAATATAGACAGATACTGAAAGGCCGAAGCGTTGTAATAAATATGGCGATAAAGATGAGGACAATAGTCCGAATAATGTAAATAGTGTATATGATACCTCATTTCAGAAATATAGACAGATACTGAGAGGCCGAAACGTTGTAAGAAATATGGCGAAAAAGATAAGGACAATAGTCCGAACAATGTAAATAGTGTACATAATACCTCACATCAGAAATATAGACAGATTCTGAAAGGCCGAAACCTTGTAATAAATATGGCGATAAAGATGAGGACAATAGTCCGAATAATGTAAATAGTGTATATGATACCTCATCTCAGAAATATAGACAGATAATGAAAGGCCGAAACGTTGTAATAAATATGGCGAAAAAGATAAGGACAATAGTCCGAATAATGTAAATAGTGTACATAATACCTCAACTCAGAAATATAGACAGATACTGAAAGGCCGGAATGTTGTAATAAATATGTCGAAAAAGATAAGGACAATAGTCTGAATAATGTAAATAGTGTACATAATACCTCACTTCAGAAATATAGACAGATACTGAAAGGCCGTAACGTTGTAATAAATATGGCGATAAAGATGAGGACAAAGTTCGAATAATGTAAATAGTGTATATGATACCTCATCTCAGAAATATAGACAGATACTGAAAGGCCGAAACGTTGTAATAAATATGGCGAAAAAGATGAGGACAATAGTCCGAATAATGTAAATAGTGTAAATAATACCTCACTTCAGAAATATAGACAGATACTGAAAGGCCGGAACGTTGTGATAAATATGGCGATAAAGATGAGAACAATAGTCCGAATAATGTAAATAGTGTACATAATACCTCATTTCAGAAATATAGACAGATACTGAAAGGCCGAAATGTTGTAATAAATATGGCGATAAAGATGAGGACAATAGTCCGAATAATGTAAATAGTGTACATAATACCTCACTTCAGAAATATAGACAGATACTGAAAGGCCGAAACGTTGTTATAAATATGGCGAAAAAGATAAGGACAATAGTCCTAATAATGTAAATAGTGTACATAATACCTCATCTCAGAAATATAGACAGATACTGAAAGGCCGAAACGTTGTAATAAATATGTCGAAAAAGATAAGGACAATAGTCCGAATAATGTAAATAGTGTACATAATACCTCACTTCAGAAATATAGACAGATACTGAAAGGCCGAAACGTTGTAATAAATATGTCGAAAAAGATAAGGACAATAGTCCGAATAATGTAAATAGTGTACATATTACCTCATCTCAGAAATATAGACAGATACTGAAAGGCCGAACCGTTGTAATAAATATGGCGATAAAGATAAGGAAAATAGTCAAAATAATGTAAATAGTTTATATGATACCTCAACTCAGAAATATAGACAGATACTGAAAGGCCGAAACGTTGTAATAAATATGTCGATAAAGATAAGGACAATAGTCCGAATAATGTAAATAGTGTATATGATACCTCATCTCAGAAATATAGACAGATACTGAAAGGCCGAAATGTTGTAATAAATATGGCGAAAAAGATGAGGACAATAGTCCGAATAATGTAAATAGTGTAAATAATACCTCACTTCAGAAATATAGACAGATACTGAAAGGCCGGAACGTTGTGATAAATATGGCGATAAAGATGAGAACAATAGTCCGAATAATGTAAATAGTGTACATAATACCTCATTTCAGAAATATAGACAGATACTGAGAGGCCGAAACGTTGTAAGAAATATGGCGAAAAAGATAAGGACAATAGTCCGAACAATGTAAATAGTGTACATAATACCTCACATCAGAAATATAGACAGATTCTGAAAGGCCGAAACCTTGTAATAAATATGGCGATAAAGATGAGGACAATAGTCCGAATAATGTAAATAGTGTATATGATACCTCATCTCAGAAATATAGACAGATAATGAAAGGCCGAAACTTTGTAATAAATATGGCGATAAAGATGAGGACAATAGTCCGAATAATGTAAATAGTGTACATAATACCTCATTTCAGAAATATAGACAGATACTGAAAGGCCGAAACGTTGTAATAAATATGGCGAAAAAGATAAGGACAATAGTCCGAATAATGTAAATAGTGTACATAATACCTCAACTCAGAAATATAGACAGATACTGAAAGGCCGGAATGTTGTAATAAATATGTCGAAAAAGATAATGACAATAGTCTGAATAATGTAAATAGTGTACATAATACCTCACTTCAGAAATATAGACAGATACTGAAAGGCCGTAACGTTGTAATAAATATGGCGATAAAGATGAGGACAAAGTTCGAATAATGTAAATAGTGTATATGATACCTCATCTCAGAAATATAGACAGATACTGAAAGGCCGAAACGTTGTTATAAATATGTCGAAAAAGATGAGGACAATAGTCCGAATAATGTAAATAGTGTAAATAATACCTCACTTCAGAAATATAGACAGATACTGAAAGGCCGGAACGTTGTGATAAATATGGCGATAAAGATGAGAACAATAGTCCGAATAATGTAAATAGTGTACATAATACCTCATTTCAGAAATATAGACAGATACTGAAAGGCCGAAATGTTGTAATAAATATGGCGATAAAGATGAGGACAATAGTCCGAATAATGTAAATAGTGTACATAATACCTCACTTCAGAAATATAGACAGATACTGAAAGGCCGAAACGTTGTTATAAATATGGCGAAAAAGATAAGGACAATAGTCCGAATAATGTAAATAGTGTACATAATACCTCATCTCAGAAATATAGACAGATACTGAAAGGCCGAAACGTTGTAATAAATATGTCGAAAAAGATAAGGACAATAGTCCGAATAATGTAAATAGTGTACATAATACCTCACTTCAGAAATATAGACAGATACTGAAAGGCCGAAACGTTGTAATAAATATGTCGAAAAAGATAAGGACAATAGTCCGAATAATGTAAATAGTGTACATATTACCTCATCTCAGAAATATAGACAGATACTGAAAGGCCGAACCGTTGTAATAAATATGGCGATAAAGATAAGGACAATAGTCCGAATAATGTAAATAGTGTATATGATACCTCATCTCAGAAATATAGACAGATACTGAAAGGCCGAAATGTTGTAATAAATATGGCGAAAAAGATGAGAACAATAGTCCGAATAATGTAAATAGTGTACATAATACCTCATTTCAGAAATATAGACAGATACTGAAAGGCCGAAACGTTGTAATAAATATGGCGATAAAGATGAGGACAATAGTCCGAATAATGTAAATAGTGTACATAATACCTCACTTCAGAAATATAGACAGATACTGAAAGGCCGAAACGTTGTTATAAATATGGCGAAAAAGATAAGGACAATAGTCCGAATAATGTAAATAGTGTACATAATACCTCATCTCAGAAATATAGACAGATACTGAAAGGCCGAAACGTTGTAATAAATATGTCGAAAAAGATAAGGACAATAGTCCGAATAATGTAAATAGTGTACATAATACCTCACTTCAGAAATATAGACAGATACTGAAAGGCCGAAACGTTGTAATAAATATGTCGAAAAAGATAAGGACAATAGTCCGAATAATGTAAATAGTGTACATATTACCTCATCTCAGAAATATAGACAGATACTGAAAGGCCGAACCGTTGTAATAAATATGTCGATAAAGATAAGGACAATAGTCAAAATAATGCAAATAGTTTATATGATACCTCATCTCAGAAATATAGACAGATACTGAAAGGCCGAAACGTTGTAATAAATATGTCGATAAAGATTAGGACAATAGTCCGAATAATGTAAATAGTGTACATAATACCTCACTTCAGAAATATAGACAGATACTGAAAGGCCGAAACGTTGTAATAAATATGGCGAAAAAGATATGGACAATAGTCCGAATAATGTAAATAGTGTACATAATACCTCATCTCAGAAATATAGACAGATATTGAAAGGCCGAAACGTAGTAATAAATGTTGCGAAAAAGATAAGGACAATAGTCCGAATAATGTAAATAGTGTACATAATACCTCACTTCAGAAATATAGACAGATACTTAAAGGCCGGAACGTTGTGATAAATATGGCGATAAAGATGAGGACAATAGTCCGAATGATGTAAATAGTGTATATTATACCTCATTTCAGAAATATAGACAGATACTGAGAGGCCGAAACGTTGTAAGAAATATGGCAAAAAAGATAAGGACAATAGTCCGAACAATGTAAATAGTGTACATAATACCTCACATCAGAAATATAGACAGATACTGAAAGGCCGAAACGTTGTAATAAATATGTCGAAAAAGATAAGGACAATAGTCCGAATAATGTAAATAGTGTACATATTACCTCATCTCAGAAATATAGACAGATACTGAAAGGCCGAACCGTTGTAATAAATATGGCGATAAAGATAAGGACAATAGTCAAAATAATGTAAATAGTTTATATGATACCTCATCTCAGAAATATAGACAGATACTGAAAGGCCGAAACGTTGTAATAAATATGTCGATAAAGATAAGGACAATAGTCCGAATAATGTAAATAGTGTATATGATACCTCATCTCAGAAATATAGACAGATACTGAAAGGCCGAAATGTTGTAATAAATATGGCGAAAAAGATGAGGACAATAGTCCGAATAATGTAAATAGTGTAAATAATACCTCACTTCAGAAATATAGACAGATACTGAAAGGCCGGAACGTTGTGATAAATATGGCGATAAAGATGAGAACAATAGTCCGAATAATGTAAATAGTGTACATAATACCTCATTTCAGAAATATAGACAGATACTGAAAGGCCGAAACGTTGTAATAAATATGGCGATAAAGATGAGGACAATAGTCCGAATAATGTAAATAGTGTACATAATACCTCACTTCAGAAATATAGACAGATACTGAAAGGCCGAAACGTTGTTATAAATATGGCGAAAAAGATAAGGACAATAGTCCGAATAATGTAAATAGTGTACATAATACCTCATCTCAGAAATATAGACAGATACTGAAAGGCCGAAACGTTGTAATAAATATGTCGAAAAAGATAAGGACAATAGTCCGAATAATGTAAATAGTGTACATAATACCTCACTTCAGAAATATAGACAGATACTGAAAGGCCGAAACGTTGTAATAAATATGTCGAAAAAGATAAGGACAATAGTCCGAATAATGTAAATAGTGTACATATTACCTCATCTCAGAAATATAGACAGATACTGAAAGGCCGAACCGTTGTAATAAATATGTCGATAAAGATAAGGACAATAGTCAAAATAATGCAAATAGTTTATATGATACCTCATCTCAGAAATATAGACAGATACTGAAAGGCCGAAACGTTGTAATAAATATGTCGATAAAGATTAGGACAATAGTCCGAATAATGTAAATAGTGTACATAATACCTCACTTCAGAAATATAGACAGATACTGAAAGGCCGAAACGTTGTAATAAATATGGCGAAAAAGATATGGACAATAGTCCGAATAATGTAAATAGTGTACATAATACCTCATCTCAGAAATATAGACAGATATTGAAAGGCCGAAACGTAGTAATAAATGTTGCGAAAAAGATAAGGACAATAGTCCGAATAATGTAAATAGTGTACATAATACCTCACTTCAGAAATATAGACAGATACATAAAGGCCGGAACGTTGTGATAAATATGGCGATAAAGATGAGGACAATAGTCCGAATGATGTAAATAGTGTATATTATACCTCATTTCAGAAATATAGACAGATACTGAGAGGCCGAAACGTTGTAAGAAATATGGCGAAAAAGATAAGGACAATAGTCCGAACAATGTAAATAGTGTACATAATACCTCACATCAGAAATATAGACAGATACTGAAAGGCCGAAACGTTGTAATAAATATGGCGATAAAGATGAGGACAATAGTCCGAATAATGTAAATAGTGTATATGATACCTCATCTCAGAAATATAGACAGATATTGAAAGGCCGAAACTTTGTAATAAATATGGCGATAAAGATGAGGACAATAGTCCGAATAATGTAAATAGTGTACATAATACCTCATTTCAGAAATATAGACAGATACTGAAAGGCCGAAACGTTGTAATAAATATGGCGAAAAAGATAAGGACAATAGTCCGAATAATGTAAATAGTGTACATAATACCTCAACTCAGAAATATAGACAGATACTGAAAGGCCGGAATGTTGTAATAAATATGTCGAAAAAGATAAGGACAATAGTCTGAATAATGTAAATAGTGTACATAATACCTCACTTCAGAAATATAGACAGATACTGAAAGGCCGTAACGTTGTAATAAAAATGGCGATAAAGATGAGGACAATAGTCCGAATAATGTAAATAGTGTATATGATACCTCATCTCAGAAATATAGACAGATACTGAAAGGCCGAAACGTTGTAATAAATATGGCGAAAAAGATGAGGACAATAGTCCGAATAATGTAAATAGTGTAAATACTACCTCACTTCAGAAATATAGACAGATACTGAAAGGCCGGAACGTTGTGATAAATATGGCGATAAAGATGAGAACAATAGTCCGAATAATGTAAATAGTGTACATAATACCTCATTTCAGAAATATAGACAGATACTGAAAGGCCGAAACGTTGTAATAAATATGGCGATAAAGATGAGGACAATAGTCCGAATAATGTAAATAGTGTACATAATACCTCACTTCTGAAATATAGACAGATACTGAAAGGCCGAAACGTTGTTATAAATATGGCGAAAAAGATAAGGACAATAGTCCGAATAATGTAAATAGTGTACATAATACCTCATCTCAGAAATATAGACAGATACTGAAAAGCCGTAACGTTGTAATAAATATGTCGAAAAAGATAAGGACAATAGTCCGAATAATGTAAATAGTGTACATAATACCTCACTTCAGAAATATAGACAGATACTGAAAGGCCGAAACGTTGTAATAAATATGTCGAAAAAGATAAGGACAATAGTCCGAATAATGTAAATAGTGTACATATTACCTCATCTCAGAAATATAGACAGATACTGAAAGGCCGAACCGTTGTAATAAATATGGCGATAAAGATAAGGACAATAGTCAAAATAATGTAAATAGTGTATATGATACCTCATCTCATAAATATAGACAGATACTGAAAGGCCGAAACGTTGTAATAAATATGTCGATAAAGATAAGGAAAATAGTCCGAATAATGTAAATAGTATACATAATACCTCATCTCAGAAATATAGACAGATACTGAAAGGCCGAAACGTTGTAATAAATATGTCGAAAAAGATAAGGACAATAGTCCGAATAATGTAAATAGTGTACATAATACCTCATCTCAGAAATATAGACAGATACTGAAAGGCCGAAACGTTGTAATAAATATGGCGAAAAAGATAAGGACTATAGTCCGAATAATGTAAATAGTGTATATGATACCTCATCTCAGAAATATAGACAGATACTGAAAGGCCGAAACGTTGTAATAAATATGGCGATAAAGATAAGGACAATAGTCCGAATAATGTAAATAGTGTACATAATACCTTATCTCAGAAATATAGACAGATACTGAAAGGCCGAAACGTTGTAATAAATATGGCGAAAAAGATAAGGACAATAGTCCGAATAATGTAAATAGTGTACATAATACCTCACTTCAGAAATATAGACAGATACTGGAAGGCCGAAACGTTGTAATAAATATGGCGAAAAAGATAAGGACTATAGTCCGAATAATGTAAATAGTGTACATAATACCTCATCTCAGAAATATCGACAGATACTGAAAGGCCGAAACGTTGTAATAAATATGTCGAAAAATATAAGGACAATAGTCCGAATAATGTAAATAGTGTACATAATACCTCATCTCAGAAATATAGACAGATACTGAAAGGCCGTAACGTTGTAATAAATATGTCGAAAAATATAAGGACAATAGTCCGAATAATGTAAATAGTGTACATAATACCTCATCTCAGAAATATAGACAGATACTGAAAGGCCGAAACGTTGTAATAAATATGTCGAAAGGGATAAGGACAATAGTCCGAATAATGTAAATAGTGTACATAATACCTCATCTCAGAAATATAGACAGATACTGAAAGGCCGTAACGTTGTAATAAATATGTCGAAAAATATAAGGACAATAGTCCGAATAATGTAAATAGTGTACATAATACCTCATCTCAGAAATATAGACAGATACTGAAAGGCCGAAACGTTGTAATAAATATGGTGATAAAAATGAGGACAATAGTCCGAATAATGTAAATAGTGTACATAATACCTCATCTCAGAAATATAGACTGATGTCTTGATCTTGATCACTGTCCTTTTCTATATCTTTTGCTCAAACATGCCTTTTTACTCTTGCTCCCTACCCTCTGCAACCCATTGTATGCTAGTGGCACTCCTGCGTTACTTGGGGGGTGGGGAAATGCTTAAAAAATATAAATGCAACGTTTATCATCATTTCTCCTTGAATCGTGTTTATTTAATTTCTCTTCAATAATGTTTTGTTTATTTCTTTCCCTCTAATTAATCCTTTTGCATTGTAGTGGCTTTATCGCCTTCCCTGTTGCAAAGTAGAAGGCAGATTCGTCAATATGCTTAAAGATTAATTATAAAATCGCATTATCATTGGCTAACTTTTACCGATAATAAAACCGTACAAATTACTAGCTTGGGATTATATCAGGAATGCCATTCTCATGCTACAGATATTTTACAAGCATGCGAATCAAAGTCATATTAATATTACTGGAAATTCATTTAAAATCCAATAGAAAGATAATCTGCTAAATGATTTAAATCCAAGCCATCTTTGCCCAACGCAATCTTCTCAGAAGAAATTTTATTAATAATACTTTCCCCAATTTTTTATTCTGCTAACCGTTACGATTTTTTTTATTTTGGAGGAAGGAGGAACGTGGAGACAATTTTTTGTGCCTAACAGGATTTCCTTTCGGCAAATCCTAATGTTTAGTAGGAATGGTTCATTCCATTTTGATTTTCTTCTTCTGTGCGGTTTGTAATAACATTTTTCCGAAGGCGAAAACCCATTACTTTCTGCTTTACTCGGTATAGAGTAGGTTTACTAGAAGAAATAATGAAAAATCTCGCCTTCTTTCTCTTTTATCCATTATCACACGCACAGACACACGCGTTTAGTTACAGCCATAGATCTTTTGAAGAACTCAGGCTGCGAACAGAGCATTTTCCTGTTTGAGGGAAAAATGTTTTTATTCTTATGAAAAGAAATAAACTTCGGACCAGCTTTTGAAAGAGAAGGTGAAATTAGAAAAAAAAGCACCTTATTAAAAAAAAAAAAAAAAAAAAAAAAAATTGAAAGTGATTCCGTTTGAAAGAGTGCAGATGGATTCTGCTCCTCACCCAACAGTTAGAAGAAAAAATTTAAAACATCATATGTTAGCAATAATTTTTTCTTTTACAATTTGAGCATCCCGAAACATTGGTTTTATAAGCATTTTAAAACATTGTTGGTACACTCAAAATTTGGTGTTGGTAGTATTTTTTAATATAGTGAGATTCAATAAATTGAAGTATTTGTTATGCAACCAATTAATCCGTGTACTTGAGGGGATTAAAATAAAATGGTATGATACGATACGTATAGATTATTCAACCAAACATGCCTGAATGAAGATATGCTAACTAATTACACAGCCACCCACTCACCCCCCCCACACACACACATATATATATATATATATATTAAAAATAGAGAGAAACCGCAAAAGTTTTTGGTTTTAATGTGGATTTTTAAAAATAAATATTATGCTTTATTTTCCAATTTTCCATAAATTTGCTACACACACACACACACACACACATATATATATATATATATATATATATATATATATATATATATATATATATATATATATATATATATATATATATATATATATATATATATATATATATATATATATATATATATATATATATATATATATATATATATATATATATATATATATATATATATATATATATATATATATATATATATATATATATATATATATATATATATATATATATATATATATATATATATATATATATATATATATATATATATATATATATATATATATATATATATATATATATATATATATTCGCGTGTAAATAAATGAGGCACGGTGGAGTAATAGATAGCAGCCTGGACTGAGGAATCTGAGAGCCGAGTTCGAATTACAGTCGAATCCATTACATTCACTTAAGTGCTAATATCCTTGATATGGGTCCTATAGCCTTGGATGATAACTGGTCTAGGAGGAGGACAACTCTGAATTCAAAACATCAGGAGGGTCGTTTGAGAACCCTGTGGCACATAACGCACCAGGTCTCTGTTTTCGACCCTTTAAAAAGTGTGGATGGTTCTGCAAAGAAACTTCAACACTATAATCAAATCACATGTGTTGCTGTAGGGCTTTCGTTTCCTGGGTAGTCATCTGCTTGACCCTCATATGTCGAACATCACTTCTTACGCCGTATGATACGTCACAAAGCCCCATAATATGGTTTGATGAAGTGCGTGCGCCTGTTTAATACGAGACTTGAATCTTCATTTTAATCACTGCATTTCTTTGCCAGTTAATCTCAGACAATATGTGGTGCGACCCTGTGACTTCGGGTGATATTGTGATATTCTGAAACCAAGATGTGTGAGAGACTGCTCTTTCCTCTATGCGGTGTCTGTTTGTATAAACACGCTTAATACAATTCTTTTTACCAGTCTGTAAACCAGATGTAGGTGTGAGGTCACGTTCATCGGAATTCGGCGTGTGGGAATCTTTATGTCATTATTTTCTCTTCGAGTTAAATGTAATAACCGTTAATCTGTTCCTATAGTTCTTTCTTTTATCTTTCGTCACAGCCATTTTTAACAGTTGATCTTGGAAATCTGTTGTATACAGCTGACGTTTGAGATATTATTTAATGGCTTGCTGCTATGCTTGGCAGCCATACAAATGTCTCTATATGTTGAGGCTATTTAAGAACATGACTTCAATATTGGATACTGTGAAAACGATGGATGGATAATGTGGGTAACACTGAAGATTTAAGAAAAATGGGAGCAAAAATAAATCATAAAGAGACAATCGAATTTTCTGGGCCACAAAATGAGAAAAGAAGGCCTGGAGAATTTAACACTCATGGGAAATATTAATGGCAAAGTTATTGACACTCTCGTGAACTACGGCGTTACTTATACTTGGCTATTTTAAACAAAGACAACATTACAAAGCTAAACGTGAGTATAATATGGCAAATTGTATTGTAACGTATTATTCTGGGAAGGAGGCCTTCCATGCCGAATGATTTCCTTGAAGAATAAGTATCTGAGGAACAAACTCCCGCCTGGGTGCTCCCTAAAATACTACATCCTTTACATTTTTAAATAATATATATATATATGTGCGTGTGTGTGTGTGTATGTATTCGACACTTCCGTCGTATTCGACATATGAGGGTCAAGCAGATCAGTACTCAGGAACCAAAAGCTCGATACCAGCAGATGTGATTTGATTATATAGTTGAAGGTTTTGTGCAAAACCATTCACACTTTTTGAAGGGCCGAAAACATAGACTTGGTGTGCTACAATTTCCATTTCCCCCATATCGACGAAACGTTTACTTTCTACTTCCCCCTCTTGCGTTTATATCACGCAGATCATTCAGTAACCGTCTACCTTGAGTAACTCTTGGGCTCTTGGGGATTTTTTGTAAAAACAAAACGAAAAAGTTAACATTATCTGTGCACCTCATCAGGGAATGTATCGTTTCGTTCACTTTGAGAGAAAATGGAATATTTTGAAAAAGTTTGAAATGTCGTTTGGCTGTTAGCTTTTTCCAACTGGCTCATTATCCGGTTTTCATCAGATGATTCTAATATTCCCGTATATGGCAAGTAGCTTTTGAAGGGAAGCATTTCTTTTCTTTCCGTTAGAGTTGAATTTATCTGCAATGTGTTATGGCAGTTTTCCAGGTGGCGTTGAAACGTTCTCGGCTCGACAAGGAAGAATGACCTCGAGACATGAAACTTACATACGATTCATTCCAAGTTTAACACATTGGTCACATCGTTTCTCAAGTTTCTGTTACCGTTCCTCCCTACATTAGGATGATTTATCATATTTAGGGAGTGGGTCAGACCAAGAAGTTTCCAGAACTCTCACAGGTTACTATACATTATGAGGAATAGAGAATAGCACTTTTAATGTGTATGTGTGGAGGATGTATTTAGGCAGGAGATTTTCATTCAAGCAAGTTTTGTTTAAATAACTTAGACGTATTATGAAAATGACAAAGGTTACCTCTCTTACATGACGAAAAATTTTGGAATTGAGACGCCATAATTGAAGAGTGAAAAAATATTTAGAATTTAGGGACCTTCTGTATACACATCTACAAATATTTTAATCCTCTGAAGATGGTCTCAGACGATTTTGAAAGAACTTGAGAAAATAAAAATTAATTGAAAGGAAATTTTGATATTTTTCTTGTATCAATTTTCTACATGTTATATACCGTACCTATGAACACTAATGAGTATGTCCCAATCCTCATAAATACGTTGGACACTATTGTAAGGGAGGGCAATATATTGTCTAAGAAGTCCATTACTAGAAATGGTTTACCTATTTCACGCCGCTGGTGAGTATTGTATTTTGTTGATGTTATAAAAATGACCATATCATTTCCAACCTTGGTTTTGGTCATTTCTTATTCAGTAATCTTATCCAGGTTACAACACTACATCTACCAGGAAATTAATTTGTAGACTTGAAAGGATTAAGAATAAATTAAATAGACGTAATAAGTCTAAAATATTTAACCAAAATGCTTGAATATATATATATATATATATGATGCGATGAGAACGAAAGTAATATATAAATTTCAACGTTCACAACATTAATCGAAAAGAGGGCTCAATACCGATAGTAGAGCGATAATTATTTATTTATTATAATTTTATCATATAGACAAAATCATTTTACTCACTACAAAGATGCAACTTGGTTTCAGTGCATTTCAATTGAACTTCGACCGGTGAGAATCGAAAATGTTTATGAAGAATTTTCCATTCTCACTCATCAAAGTGCAGTTGAAATGCTCTGAAATGAAGTTGTAGTGAGTAAAATGTTTTTGTCTATATGGTAAAATTATATATATATATATATATATATATATATATATATATATATATATATATAAAGATACATAGATACAGAAAATATAGACAGATCCTGAAGAAGGCCGGAGCGTACAACAGCCCAGACGTTGTGATTATGGAGGAGAACTGTCCGAACAATGTAAATAATTACAGTACCTCATCGCAGACATATAGACAGGCCCACATTTGCTTGTGTTTGAGCAGTTTCGCCTTTTCGAAATATTTCCGTGTTTGCTGTTTGAACACGATTATTAAAAGTTAACATGTGACATTCGATATTTAAAAATGAAATTGACATCCAATAGAAAACATTTTTTGAAAATCACTAATGTTAACTGATAGAGCTCGAATGTAGGAAAATGATTTCACATATGAAACATTGAAAATATGCGTTCTCCGGCAGAATTCGAACCTACATTCCGATTGTTAAAACGATTATTAGATCTGACGTGCTTTGGACTCCTCACCGTCGACGACAAAGCGAAGTTGAAGGCTGGCGGAGGACGCATATTTTTCTCTAAGATTGCTGTGTGTTTAAAGGTACTATTCAACTTTGCCTGCTCATCGACACACTCTGTAGTCGAGACGTACAAATCACGTCAGGTCTAATAAAGATTTTTCTATGGGAATAAAGGTTCGAGCACTGCCGGAAATGCATACTTTTTCTTTTATATGATTTCTCGAATATTCATACAGGCAGACGAAAATAAATAAATATACTGTTTAATAATTAAACACAGCGTCTATTCAAATACGAGTATCGACTAAAAATAACTTTTGAAGTGATAACATCTGTCAGATTAATAAACTGAAATCCATCACTTCTTTCGAAATTGCTTTGTTTACGTTAGGATAGAAAACACAGCAGATATGAATATTTCGAAAGACAGAGAAAAATCCGTGTTTAAAGGCACTATTCAACTTTGCATGTTCAAATGCTGTCGGAAACGCATATTCTCTAATAGGCCAATAGATGAAAATAAATAAATATACTGTTTAATAAATAAACAGAGCCTCTATTCAAATACGAGTATCCACTAAAAGTAATTACGTTTAAGTAATAATATGTATGTATATATGATAAAAATATATTTGTATGGTATACTATATTTATAGTTAAACGTGCACAATAGAAGAGATAGGGCGTATGTGTGTATATATATATATATATATATATATATATATATATATATATATATATATATATATATATATATATATATATATATATACCGTTTCTTCTTTGGGCTTATATCTTTTTTACAATCCATATATATAGTGTTATTCATTTAATCCCAAGAAAGCCAATAAAACCACTATGATACAAGGGGATAATGAAGGGTAGAGAATATTACAAAAAACTACTATTAAGCGGAGCGTACAATAAAAGAACATGCATTAAGAAGACAGAAGATAACAACTGCATATAAATTTACACTATAAATAATTAGAAATGTGAGGTTGAAAGTTTACGTAAGCAGTCGATATTTTCTTAGCCCGAACTTACAATTCATCGTAACCGCGGAGAGTGTACTGGGCGTATTCAAAGTTTTGATCCAGTCACATTATACGCTCTCCCACACAAACACTAACTAACGTCCAAAAAAGAGAATGTGCCTGAGCAGACGTCTGCAAAAGAATTGGCTAGCAGAACTAGCAGACAGGTATACTCTGATACAAAATGTTCATCGTTATAAAAGAATTAGTATACATACTTTTACCTCGCGAGAGAATACTAACGACCCGTTTCGTCTAATTTCGTTCCCTTTGGGGACAACGCCTGGAAAGGTTTAAGAGTCCACTCTTGCATACAATCTTAAAATTTCGTGTAAAACACTCTGCCCGAAGATGTCCTGTGATCAGATCACCTTACATGATGTCTTTTAACATGTCACCGTCATTGCTTGGAAGTAGCTTGAACGGCCATCGAAGACTTCATTGTCAGAGAAAGCGACCAGTATTCCTGGTCTCTATTTCCTTTAGCATAGGTGCGTTGGTAAATGTAATGCCAACGAGTTATCATGGACAGCGGAGATGGATGCCTCCCAGGAAATTCTCCTGCCTGGTGTATGTCTTCCAGCTTTTGCTACTGAAAAACGTATTACCAAGGACACATGTCTGGATTAATTTTAGTTTCATACGTAAAATCAGCGAACTGCTTTCCCATGTTGCCTTACCCAGTTTTGCTATCACAGCCGCCTTTTCACCATATCCTTCCAAAATGACAAAGCCTAGACATATGAAGTGATCTGTGACTTCAAGCACTACATCGTCAATGCTGGCTGATAAAGATGAATGAACCTACTTACCAAAGAAATTTGCTTTATTTATGTTAATAGTGCAACGCTGAAAACTGAAAACTCATTCGAATAGCGAAATATACCCTTCAAAATCTGAGCACAATATTATGACGCAGGAAAATTACGTTAAAAAAAAGAAAAGAAAAGTATATTGATCTGTTAGGGGTATCGAAATGTTTTTGGAGTTGGGAGATGAAAAACAACTTGAGCAAAAGGGATTGTAAACTTATCTCTTTTATTAAACGCGTCGATGTGTACATTTTCTACGTAGCAAGTGGGGTTGCTTTCCCAGCGCACGTCTCCATTCTTCTACGTGTAAAAACATCATTGAAATCATTTTCCCTCTCTCTCTAATATTCCCACGCTCGGCTCAACAAATCCAAATAAACATCACCACATTGTCCAATCATCAGAGTGCAAAAGTCAGTCGCAGAAGGTCTGAGCAAAATACACTGCCACCAAAAGAACAACAGTCTGAAACAATTATTTCACAAAAATACCAGAAACACATGTTTATAGTAAAATTTCCAAAGATACTTATTTATAGCAAAATAACAAACAATACATTTTTAAATCAAAATGACGGGTAATAATTTTTCTTCTAGAATTTTCAACAATACATTTTATAGCAAAAGAACCAACAATACATTTTATCTGTAATTGAAGGCATACACCTTTGTGCAAATTAATTGAAACAAAACGAATAATTCCGTTATTATCTGTCTATATTTCTCAGATGAGGTATCATGTACACTATTTATATTATTCGGACTATTGTCCTCATCTTTATTGCCATATTTATTACAACGTTTCAGCCATTCAGTATCTGTCTATATTTCTGAGGTGAGGTATTATGTACACTATTTACATTATTCGGACTATTGTCCACATCTTTGTCGCTATATTTATTACAACCTTTCAGCGTTCCAGTATCTGTCTATATTTCTGAGATGAGGTATTATGTACACTATTTACACTATTCGAACTATTTACCTCATCTTTCTCGCCATATTTATTACAATGTTCTGCCTTTCAGTATCTGTCGATATTTCTGAGATGAGGTATTATGTACACTATTTACATTATTTGGACTATTGTCCTCATCTTTATCGCCATATTTATTACAACGTTTCGGTAATTGTACGCACCGGCTTTCTTCAGGTAGTTGGAATGTCGAACTGGGGTAGACTGTTCTAGTTCCACGTGCCATGTCTAATGGATGTCAGTTATCCGTTATCTCCTGTCAATTCCCCTCTCCAATTTCTCTACCGTCTTAACCAGGTTTCTGTGCCCTGTCATTGGATCTAACTAACGCCTTTATACACAGTGTCCTGTGTCCTTGAGGACATCTGTGTATGAATTTCTGGGTATTATAAACCTAATGTTTGTAGCTATCATTTTTTTACCAGTAGTCCTATTCCAATTTTTGCTGTTATCATCTCATGTTTTTACCAGAGCTCATATTGCAATTTTGTTGTTATTATTGCTTTTCTCTGGCACTTCTGATTACTGGTTCCCATATTGTATTCATTTCTATGGTTGGTCGCTTTTCCTAGGCTTCTTTAGAGTATCGTTGATCGCAGACAAAATCGTAGGACAACTAATCGACAGTCGTTAGTGTCTGGGTGTGATAAAAATCTGATGCAATCAGGATTGATTCAATATTTTTCAAGGTCGAACATATTTCATTAAACACTACGTAAATAGATCCATATTAACGCCCACCACTTCAAATGATCTAATCTGAGGAAAAAAAAAATAGAAATCGGTTACATTTGTAAATCCACTGGATCTAAAACTGACCTTATTGTGAAAGAAAGGCAACTAAAACAGCGGTTTTAATTAATTTGCACAGGGGGGGGGGTGTATAATTGCGTTCATAATGTATTTAGTTGAAGCCATAAAAATATTTAGATTTCGGCATTAAATAACCAACAGAGGTTGATATGCTGCTAACATAATCGAACATGCTAACAAGCAACATAAAATAACTCTTTTATTATATTAACCAATATAATATCCTATAATGTCTTAAAAAATCAAACTGTATTACAAAATATAATTTCAACATAAATACAACATAAAACATTCACATCACAGCTTCCATTAATTATGTCCACACAAGGATATATATATATATATATATATATATATATATATATATATATATATATATAAGCTGAGTGTCAATGAATAGTGAAAGCAGAATAACATATATCATATATTTATTACTTCAAAGTTCCCAAGAAAATTAGATTTCGGTATTAAATGACCCACAAAGAGTTGATATGCAGTTAAGCAAACAGATCAATCAATATTCCACAATTACTGTTTTTACTGTGTTAGCATTTATTTGTTTTTGAACAACTAACCTAAAGTTCGTTTGTCTTGTTTTTATTTTCTTTTTGCTTACATAAACTTATATTTACCAACCCTGCCTTTCCTTGTCTCATTTATTTTTTATCAATTGATGCGTTATATTGTCAAAATTATACTATAGATTATTTTTATTGTATATAATAAATAATGACTTCATAATAGAGTGTTTTACGCTCACAAACCAATCTATATTTTTCTTTTCTGCAACCATTTACCAGATTTATGAAACTTTTCAATCTTTGTGTTTGTAACTTCATTTTGAAATTTGTTTTGCTATCTGTCGTTTTTGCTTAGTAACGTTATATATATATATATATATATATATATATATATATATATATATATATATTACTGTGTTCAGCTTATATATTATAACATAAAGAAGAAATTTATACAAAGATTAATGTAGTAATGTTAATGTGATATTAAAATCATAGAAATCACTTCGATAACAGAACTTAATGAGGCATTAACTTACTATCAATTCCTTGAATAATAACTTCCTTATATCCGAGTAGTTGCCAGATGGAAATCCCATGTCAAGTACTTTTGACAATTTGAAATTGTCATCTTCAGGGCGCAATTATTTTTTCCCATATATAAGCTAACACTAAGACGAAATATCTGTAAACCGAAAGATATTTTTTTTTAATTATTTTATTTATTGACAGTTAAGTATATTTTGGAGCGTGCGAGGATACGAAGCTGCGACGCAAGAGTTCTTGTTCACATGGATCAAGTGAGAATTTTGTATGAACTTTGAAAAGTTATAAATCCACGAAATTTTTTTTTGTTATATTTGTTTATCAGTTAAAAGGAAATGGACTTAAGTATAATTTATTTGGTAGTTCAAAGACGTTTTAAGAACTTTTCCACAGAATTTAAAATCGGAAATTGTCGAAAGTAATTGGCATGTGTCTTCCATCTGACAAAAACTCGAATATAAGGATTTTATTTTATTATATAATTGTTTTTATGATGTAATATATAATAAGTAATATTAATAATAATATATTTACATCAGATCCGCATTACAGTAATAATCAGAATTTAAAAATTATATATATATATATAGATAGATAGATACACCTAGTGAGCCAGACAAACCTACCTAGGTTTCACCTAAACGGATCGTCAGGGAAAGTATGGGTAACAAGTTAAAGAGAAACACATATTTATAGGCGATAATTAAAACCATACCACGTGACCGAAGAAACACACACTAAGTAGAAACGAGTCTAGTTATCTATATATATATATATATATATATATATATATATATATATATATATATATATATCAAAATCTGAATGGCCTTTTCACTATAGAATTAATAATTATCACAAATTTAACAATATAGATAGCATTAATATATAACCCCACAAATCAGGACCTACGCACATTTATCACCCACACAAGACAGACACGCTTACGGAGGTGTTGAGGACTCACACTTATACACCCACCCACACAAATATACACACTTACACACACCATGCTCACTCACTTCCTAATGAGCCAAATGATAACACACACCCATAGTAATATACACGCTTACACACATCATAGTCACCCACTCCCTAAGAACCAAATAACACACACACACAGAACACGCACTTAACAGAGACACATCCCTTTTCCAGGAACCAATAAAACAGTCAAAATGACCAAGGGAATGCAGAGCAGCATGATCTTATCTTAAATAACAACTTAAAAGTGACTGTTTGACCACACAAGGACTGACCAAATTTCATGTTAAAAAATTAAAAAACAAACAAATGAAAACTACCGACGAAAATTCATTTTCTTCATCAAGACATTCATTTCTGTAGTTCACTGCTACTAACAAGCAGAATGTTTTTCTCCTGATGATGACCATGTTGGCCGAAACTAGTTGAGGAATCTAAATGAAATAATAATAAAAACAAAAGAATATTAATAACAGCAAAATTCTTTCGAGGATCTGTAGATTTAATTTGTTATTTTCATGGTATAGGATTGTTGTGTCATCTATCAGTATTTCCCTCTACTGTAAATGTGAACAGGAATGTCGGTGTAAATGGACAAATGGCCAGACATCTGTAGCGTAAGACGACTTGATAATGTAGTTGTTGCATATCCAACGTATGAATTTGTTTTTCTGTCGAAGATGCACTCTTTGACAGGGCATTTGAATTGATATATAATGTTGATTTTATGTAATACATCAGTTAGTGATTTATTACGAATTATTACGAATTATTAAATTGGTCGAAATGTTTTTTTTTTGTTTTTTTTTTAATAATATATGATTTATCTTAAACTTTATTGGCATCAGTTGGAGACTAGCACTAATGGGTTTTTTTTTTAAATATTTTTTTAACCTGTTTGTAGCTAGCATTCGTCTGGTTATATTATAAAATTTGATATATTTAGGTTCCTTTCAGGAAGTACTATATTCTATTTGAAGTGTGTTGAAGTTTTGATTAATCGTATTATTTGCTCATTTACAATGTGGCTAGGGAATTCATTATTAATGAGAATCTGCTTAATATTTTTTACTTCAGTGTAGAGGAGGAATTAATTTTCTCCTCGGTTAATTACATTCTGTATAAGTGCTATTTTGTAGTGATTAGAACATTCCCTCTTATAGTTCAGAAGAGTTTTTGCTGTTTGTTTTTTTTATATATATAGGGACGGAGTAAATGTGTTATTATTTGTGTCTTTTAAAATGTAAAGGAAAGGGATTTTGTTATTGTTGTGAAGTTCGTATGTGAACCTGAGTAGAGTTTTTTTTTTTTTTTTAAGTTTTTTGAATGTTTTTTTGGAGTTAAGTATGTCGTCTATATTTTTAACTAAAATAAGAATATCATCTACGTATCGTAAGTAGATGCAGGGTTTCTTATTGGGGAAAATATATTATTTTCCAGGTCGGCCATGTAGAAAAATAACGTAACATTTGTTGGTGCTTTTAAAACACGTAAAGTTCATTTATGCACATAGATAAGTTCGAAAAGTTGTCATAGTCGGAGGTGAGAGGGAGCACATGAACTCACTATCTATAAAATGAAAGTATATACAAGAATAATTTATTAACACTCACACACACACACACACACATATATATATATATATATATATATATATATATATATATATATATATATATATATATAAGAAGAAAGAAACTTACACAAAGAAAGAAAGAACCAAAAATAATGAGAGTGAAGGAGAAAGAAAAAGAGGGAAAGAGAAATAAATAGAAGAAAATAGAAGAAAAAAGAGGAGGGGAAAGAAAGAAAGAAAGAGAATGACAGATAGACAGATAGATAGAGAGAGAGGGTGGGGAGAAAGAAGATAAAAATGAAATAAATCTTGTTTACATGGCCAGGGAGAGGATCTCTCATATTCTGCGATTCTGCCAAAGGCCCGGGGTGTTCATGTGGGAAAGCCAACAGCAGCTGCAGATGGTTCGCCAACCGAAGTGTAGAGAGAGCTTTCAGGCTACTCCTATAATCTGTAACTTATAATCCATATATATATATATATATATATATATATATATATATATATATATATATATATATATATATATATATATATATATGTATGTATGTATGTATTGTGTGAGAGAAAGAGAGTAAGAAAGAATGAAAGAAAGAAAAAGAAAGGTCCAGAAAGAAGAAAGAATAATATTGGATATATAGAATCAACAGAACATGAGCTGAGAAGCAATTTCCTGCTTTTATCTCCATTAATTCTCTATTCACAAAGATGCCCTTTGAATTTTTAAGTTTAAATCAATATTTACATACACTATGAAATAATCAAGTGGATTTACAAACCGAGATAATCTTACATTAAAGTAAGTTTGACATTAATTTGGAGTATTATCACGTAGCGGAAACATATAATTATTTGCTATTTACGCATTCTAGCTTCTAGAACGTTCGCATTCAGACTATGAGATCCCGGATTGAATCGCATCATGGTCGATTTGTCAGGAAGGAGACTTCCTGATGTTATCGGACTGGAGGGTTCGAACCCAGCGTGCGGCACTTTCGGAAAATGTCTGAAAAACCATACCACAGTTTGTCCTAAGCTTTGTGAGTGGAACTGAGTAGACGGAATGAAGTCACAAGTCATCGTGGCCGATGAGCGCGCTGGTCTTGTTCATATTGTTGATCACGCTAGATAACACGCTCTTTCCCAGAAATTTTTATTAAGGTCTGCTCAGCATAGTCGCAGTATAAACTACAGCTAGGCTCGGTGGGTGTTGAAGAAAAACAAATGCGCCTGAGCAAGCGTCTGCAATAAGGATTGGTTAGTCGCCCTAGTAGACGAATATGGTCGAATACGAGTGGCTAGCTATAGTATACCCATTCAAAAATATCATGATTAACAGAAGAGAAAAACTTGGATCTATATAGACATGCTGGATTAATAATTAATAAAAAATATCATTGGTTACAGTTTAGATACGATTTTAAATCAATAAAAATGAAAGTTAATCAAGTAATTTTTAGATATAACATTGATCTTGCTTTAAAAAAATAAGTACAATTTATATAAAAATAAAATGAATCGCTTATTAATATATCACGTTGTCGAATCATCTTCTATATTTAATGAGAAATAGACAAAAATACACAGTCGAAGTAAAGGAAGACAAGGAAATATCAGTAAATAATGTAGACTTAGACAGAATTTAGAATATACACCAAAAGCAGAAACGAAAATAAAGAATAGAAAAATAATTTCGTTTAATTCCCCATACAATGAGAATGTTCATTCAAATGAATGTTTTTTTTTCTTTACCTTATAAACAAAATAATGATAAATAAATATTATACAAATTATTTAAATATAAACGCCATAAAATTAGTTACATCTGCATGGATAACCTTGGAAAAACATAAAACAACATTTTAAATACAAAAAAAAGCATCTGTAAAATGAAGAACCCAAATGTACACTATGGTGGAATTGCAAAGCGAAAAACATATTATACAAGGCGAAAGTAACAAGGGAAAGCCTTGACGAGTAGAAGATTGAAAGCAGAACAAATGGAAAATAATTTAAAGAATGATATTCAACGGGTTGCAAATATTGAAATACGAAAGTTTTCATAATAATATAACACAAGGTTTCAAACTTTATATCGGAACTAAAAATAAAAATGAAACCACCTTTAATTTAATGGATCTCCCATCAACTAAAGAGAAATGCAGACAGTTATTGTAGTTTACGTATGCAGAAGAAAATGAATATTATAGAATTCATGAAAACCTGAATAATGAAATAAACAACAGGAATATATTTCTGTCTGAATTTCTGGGATGAGTGTGTCATTATTTACATTCAGACTAATATCCTCATCTTTGTTTTTATTACCACCTGATCGCATCTGTTTGGATTTCGGGGATGAGGAGTTAGCATTATTTACATTCATACTGATATCCTCATCGTTGTTGTTATTATCCGCTGATCGCATCTGTTCGGATTTTGGGAATGAGGAGTTATCATTATTTATATTCAGACTAATATCCTCATCTTTGTTTTTTTTTATCACCTGATCGCATCTGTTTCGATTTCGGGACTGAGGAGATCATTATTTACATTCAGACTAATATCTTTATCTTTGTTGTTGTTATCACCTGATCACATCTGTTTGGATTTCGGGAATGAGGATTTATCATTATTTATAATGAAACTAACATCCTCATCTTTGTCGTCATTGTCACCTGATCTGTCTGGATTTTTGGGATGATGTTATCATTATTTACATTCAGACTAATATCCTCATCTTTGTTGTTATTATAATATGGACGCATATGTTTGGATTTCGGGAATGAGGAGTTATTATTTACAATATTTAGATTTGGACAATGGCGTAATGGATTAATCCGTTGGTTTGTTAATTTGCTGAAGTTGTGATAGTGGGTTCAATCCCTGGGTCGGGCAGTGTGTACTTGCACTTAGTGCAAACTAGAATTAGACGGTATATCTAGACATGAGAATTGGAACGAGAACAGTCTACAATCGTAGATAAAAAAAGGGTTCAGTTCATAATTTCCTGTCGATTACCCACTTCGATATACACCCGAGGAAGGCCGGAGAACCCAACGACAGAAACGTTGTGATAACAACAAAGATGCAAATTGTTTGAATAAGCTTCACATTGAAAATTGTGGACTGGCGCTATACAATCACAAACAGAACTGTAGTAAATAACAAATAACATCACTTGTGGACTACCAACAGAAGCAACCACAAAAATGGATAGCCCATTTAACTTGAAGATATTGACATTCGACGCTACTTCAAATAAACGGTTACAAAGAAAACCCCTACCAATGCTTATATGACAATTTGAGATGCCTATTCTCCAGAAAGAGAAAGATATAGTACCGGCTGATGGGTCATCGGCATTATCAACATTCACTTCACTTCTTCAATCTTCGGGGTGCAAAAGAAACAGACAACCTCCTCCAGGATGAACTGTTGGGGTGGCTCTCAGAAGTTCCGGCATTGTAATATTCGTTCACTCTTTGATTTTTTTCTGATCATGCTTTGCGTTGCTGTCTCCGCTTGCATTCGCCTTCAACAGTACCGTGCATGATGGTTTACAGAGATTCTTCTGCGCAGTGAAGTGGCCAAATTGATGCTCAATAGTACCGAGAAGTGAATCCTGTCTGCCCACGAGACGTTTGGCTTTGCTCCGTACATAATCATTTGTTCTGGTCCCTCGAGTAGAAGGTGAGAAGGATCTTTGTCAAGCAGTTGTTATCGAACACCTGAACCCTTTTTCCTATCTCAACCAGGAACGTGCAAGTCTCAAGGAGGATTTTGCTCTTCCATATCCTTTCCAATCTGGTCATTGCTGCTGTGGCTGTGGCGATCCTTGTACGGATATCGGCTTTGCAGTTTCTATATTTAAACAGGGTTACTCTTAAGTATTTAAAGCTGGACACTTCATTCAATGGTTTACCGTCCATACTGACGCTGTCACTGGTGATATTAAGCATTACTTTTCTTTGCACAGTGTTGAGATTCATTTAGTGTGTACCGGCTCCTTCACAGAGTTTGTCGGTCAGGTTGTACATCTGACTTAATTAAAAGTAAAACTCGTATTTCCAACGAATGATTCATTTCATGTAAATATTTTCACCTAGCTTGGTCACACCTTTAATTTGAGTAAAACAATGAAAAGAAACTAGAAACGTTTAAGAATTAAAATCAATGAAAAAACCGAGTTGATGACATTTACAAAGAGTATAGGGCTTTTTTAGCGAGGTGCATGCCTTATTCGTATCAAAGTTATTTCCATGATATAAATCAATCGTTGGGATTAGAAGTTTTTCTGTTAAATATGCAACTACCAGCGGAGAAAAGCATCCTAACTTTACAGCTGACTGTTACATCAGGTCAATGTCGTCTGATAAACGCAGGTTTCAGACAGGTCTACCACTGATAGAGATAGAATATGTGTAGCCATAGCTTTTCTTACATAATTCTTTGCAGAAACGGATTAAAGATTATTGGAGAGAGTAGACATCCCTGTCTGTGAAAGCTGAATGTTTCCTTGGAAGGAAACGACTTGTATTACCATTATCATTTTCCCATTGATAATGATTGATTTCAGAACTGTAAGATCGAACCAGAATCAGGCGTTTTCTTTATCTAAATCTTATCAGAAAAATATCCCCCAGCCAAAATCTTGAGGTGTTGGGCCCAAATATATATAAGCGATTGATTTTCGTCTCCTAATATCCGTGGGTAATATGAATGCGCACAAGATGATAAACGGAGAAAAAAAAAACGTTTATTTCGCATTGCCGAAGGAAACTGTTATTTCTTTATTTCCCGAAATCCTCTTTGGTGTTTATCATTCAAATATATTTCGCACTTGAGGCAACGTTCAGCTACCTTTATTGTAATGTTCTTCTCTTATTGCACGTTTGGAAGTTTTAATTTAATGCGAAACACAACAAAAAAAAAAAGAAAAAAAAAAAGAAGAAAATAAATTAACAGAGGAGTGTGTTTGATCGATCAATAAAATCCGTTCTTTTGCTTCTCTCCTCTCCGCATTCTTGTCCTTGCTCGGAACGGAAGAGTTTTCGAACGTTAAAACAGTACCTGGTGCTCGAGGTTATTTCGTCTTCAAAAACCTGTTTCTCATCAATGTAAAGAATAAAATAATTCATCCTATCTACCAAATTTCTATTTAGATCAAAGCCATAATAGGCAACGTTTATAATATTAAACACTCTTATGTCTACAGATTTTTATTAGCCTGTACCAATGGAATGCGTTTTCAGCTGAATTCTATCGCAATAAAAAAAAGGAACATGAGACATCAGGCAGAATTAGGTGAAGTGAGTTCAATGCTTTTGTTTGGATTTCGACTCTTAAATGGATATCAACTTCAGGGTAATCTATCTATCTATCAATTTCAGACAGTTCATATCCATTTAAGTCTGTCGCATCTATCTATCTATCTATCTATCTATCTATCTATCTATCTATCTATCTATCTATCTATCTAGGTCTGCCCATATCTATCTATTTATCTATCGATTTATTTTGGCGTGATATAATTGTTAGTGAGGTTTATTGAACGTTATATCTAAAAAGTGCCCCCCGTGACAAATTTGGCATGTAATAATATATCTAGGGTTGTTGTTTCATAAAATATCTATCTATCTATCTATCTATCTATCTATCTATCTATGTATTCTTGTTAAATCATAGGTGATAAGTCGCAAGTGATAAATGAGAGTGAAGGAAACTTAGAAAACATTAATGAGGAGAAAGGACAAAAGAACGACATTCAAGATAACAGAAGACGAAGATTGACATCGGGTTTAAACTCTTGATTATTATAGCTGACAAGAAAGCAAAAAGCGGAAAATGTGTCCCACAGGCGAGACGAGCAAGAGAATAAGCTGTTAAAATGAAACTTTTAGACTTCAGCAGTAAAAGGATGAGACCTAGCTGCCAATCGAGTACTGCACTTAAATTCATGAAATCGAGGTTCAAAAGAGAAAATATGTATAGGAAATGAAAAAAAAAAACCCCAAAAAACTACATTACGGCAATAGAAAGTCCTTGAAATCGAGATGCCAGATCAGATTATACTGCAGATTCTTCAATCACAAAACCAGATTTGGCAAAAGTATTCTTTATTTTTTTCTTTCTTTCTTTCTTTCTTTCTTTCTTTATCATTCTCAGTGTGTTTAGTTTTCCGTCTTTACAGCAACGAATGTTTTGTCGAAAGAGGTTTCCACTTACGCAAGTTGATTTTAAAAATTATCTTATTCATTCATCAAATAATTCATTTAATTAATTACCTTAACAGAGTTAATAATTCTTTCGACCTAGATAGCGATTAAGTCCTGATCGAATTTATTTTATTGACAGAAATGTAAATATTATTTCAAAACAGTCTAACACCTGTTGTAAGGGCGTCGATGTTTTTGTTTTTTTTTAATTTCAACTAACATCGTATCATATTCCTGGAAATATAGCCAGATTAATACAAAAATATAAATAGTGAAATTGCTATAATATATTAAAGAAAACATATATTAAACGAATATATTATTAAACCCAATCTAGAAGTTGAAGAAAGAAAAAAGTGTTTGGATTTTCTTTTTTATCTTCTTTAAAAATTAAGCTTTCATTTTGTTATTTAATAATAATATCTATCTATCTATCTATCTATCTATCTATCTATCTATCTATCTATCTATCTATCTATGTCAGCATGCTCATATCTATCTATCTATCTATCTATCTATCTATATATCTAAGCCTGATCATATCTATCTATCTATCTATCTATCTAAGCCTGATCATATCTATCTATCTATCTATCTATCTATCTATCTATTCTAAGCCTGATCATATCTATCTATCTATCTATCTATCTATCTATCTATCTATCTGTGATACTTTTGTGACACAGGTAGTATGAAATTAGGATTAAAAAAGGTCATCTTAAAACGCCGTATTGGAATTGGAAAACTGGAAGTGTTAAAAACGTTAAGGTGAAAACATGAATTGAAATAAGAAGCAATGTAAAATGTAAGCTGAAAGACAAATAAAATTATTAGAATTCGCAAAGCCAGTAATGTAAACAATGGACAATATCGTTTTGGAAAATGGGCAGAAAATTACATGAGTCATATTCGAAAATCGACAACAAAAGCATTTCTTTGACGTTAAGGACATAGCAATAATTTATGAACAAAAGTTTGTTATCGTAAAAATTATTGTTTTGAATAAGTAACTCATCGCGAGACGATTGATTTAGGATATGGAAAGTAATGATAAACCATGTTTATTGTCGAAGAATATATTGTTTGGAATAATTTAGACCATTTTAAAAGTTTAGTGACGTTTCTCCAAAATTAAAGAAAATATTTAATTAATATGAATATTGATGAATCCTGAGGTGCGGTAGGAGTTTTGCAAGATACATATAAACAGAGTGCTTCAGCGACACAGCAGTTGGAGCGAGAAACGGCAAGAGACGCAGAGAAGACGAGACAGCAGCTGACGAAGGAGCTGTGAACTCCACGTTACCTGCTGTCGAGAAAATTCCCGGTCGGCTTTTTTCTTTGTTGAACCCGCTCAAGTTTTAGAAGATAAAGACAAATTGTCACGACAAAGATTTTCATGGAGAGGGTTAATTTTGTTGTATCAAAAACTATATAAAACAATTGAAAATTAACCCGGCGTCCATCTTCGTTATTTTGTTGTTATTTTTATTTTCGCCAGCGAGGGCGTTCGTTATCCTTTTGCAGTACGGTTCCGCCATGGTCCGATTCAGCGCTCAGGTACGGACGAAATTCGATCTTCGCTGCTCTGTGATCAAGGAACACATCGTGTGACAGTAGCAGATGAAGGAACAAATCGGAAAGCAGGTAACCATCAGTTGGCCGGCTGCACTACTGACCAGCGACGGAAGAGCCCAACATCGAGCCGGGCCGGCCGTATTATATATCTCTTTTCTAATTTTATTATTATTATTATTATTATTATTATTATTATTTCCTTTGATTTCTGTCGTTTACACATTTTTTTCCGGGTCCCGACCAGGGACCTAAGGTTAGAAATGGCATCATGACACTTTCCACTGACTAAAAAAAATAAAAATAAAATACATAGATAACGCTCTTCGTCAAGTGTGGGCTGTACTTGTCAGAACAATTTTTTGTATTTCTTTGAGGCATATACTTCTAGGAGTCCCTTCAATTAGTCTACTGGAATCTTTTCCAATCAATCCTAGGGCTCCAACTACAACAGGTATTGTTGATGTTCCCATATGCCACATTTTTGAGATTTCTACTTCAAGGTCCTTGTATTTTGACAGCTTTTTGAATATCTTCAAAGATACATTGCAGTCAGCAGGGACTGCCATATCAATAAGGAGGTACCGTTTTTGTTTGTGGTCTTTAATAACAATATATTATTATTATTATTGTTATTGTTATTATTATTATTATTTTTATTATTGTTATTATTATTATTATTATTGTTATTATAATTTCCTTTGGTTTCTGTTGTATATAAAATTCATTCCGTGTCCTAACTGCCATATCAATAAGAAAGCACATTAAATAAAAATAAATAAATTATATAAAATATAATATCCCCCACTTTTAACATAGATAAAACACTTCGTAATGTGTATGCTGTACTTGTGAATACATTGTTTGTTTTTATTTCTTAGAGCTGGATTTATTGATGTCCTCATGTGCCACATTTTTTAGATTTCCACTTCAAGATCCTTGTATTTTCATAGTTTTTTTTTTTTTTTTTTTTAATTATCTTCAGATACATTGTAATCTACAGGAACATCCATAATAATAAGAAAGTACCTTCTGATTTTGTAATGAAATTACGATATCTGAGCGATTGGTTTTGATTGTTCTGTCTGTGTTTATTATAAAGTTCCATAATTTTTTTACTGATTCTATCTTTATAAGCTGGTCTGGGCGATGTCCATGCCAGTTCTAGTTGAAGTAATCTTCTGCCTACTTCTGATCTGGAAACATGTAGACAATCAACATCAGCCT
>OZ010578.1:126266384-126291384 GCA_963932145.1 Acanthosepion lycidas
ATCTGTCAGGAGGTGCTATGCGACCGAGAGGTCAAGGTACGTCAGATATAATGATAGTTACCCCTAGGGGAGGCAGGTTTGAATATTGCCAAATCTTGTTAGATATATGGTGCATATATCTAACAAGATTTCTTGTATATTCAGGCCGCCATATGTGAATAAATAAATATACTTTATATATATATATATATATATATATATATATATATATAAAACAAAAAAAAAACACACAGCATCTACTCAAATATGAATATCCATAAAGAATAACTTTTAAATAAATATATTAAAAATATGTCAGATTTTTTACATTATTATCATTATTCGGACTGTTAACGTTGTACACTCCGGCCTTCTTCAGGTGATTGGAATTTCGAATTTTGACCACCATGTTAGATTGTTCTAGTTCCACGTACCATGACTCTTCCGGGTGTCTCTGTTATTTCGCTTTAACTCAACTCCCCAAGTATTTGTTGTTCATCACTGCTGTAACCTGGTATTGAACTTTTTGAATCTACTTACTGGATCTAACCAAAGTCTTTATCCACAGGGCCTTCTGTCTTTGCATTGTAATTTTTGTGTTGTTATTTATTGGTTTTCTCCAGCACTCCTTAGTATGGGAACCAGTATTAATGAATGCTAGAGAAAAGCAATGACTAAAAACAGAAAAAAATTGCAATATAAGCTTTGTTAAAAGATATGCAATAATAACGCAAACATTGCAATATGAGCATTGGTAAAAAATTATTTTGAGATATTCGGTTTATAAGTCCCAGAAATTCATACGCAGATGTCGTCAAGGACACATGACCCAGTAGATAAAGATGTTGGTTAGATCCAATGAGTTGTGAGTTCAATACCAGGCTACACCAGTTGTGAACCAAAAATAAAAGAAAAAAAAACGGTGAAGATTTGAGTTAAAAGGACATAATAGAGACATCCGGAAGAGGCATGGCACGTGGAATTGAATCCTGGTGGACAAAATAAAGGGTTCGTTTCGAAATTCCAATCAACTGAAGACGGCCGGAAGGTACAACAACCGAAACGTTGTCAATCTGGCAATGAAGATGAGGATAACAATCCAAATAATGTATATAATTTAAATAAGCTTCATGCCTCATCTCAGAAATATATACAGATAATGTTGTGTTTTATCCATTTCCTAAAAAATATCTATGTCTGTACACCGTGTGTGTATATCTTAATCTTAATATATAATTCACTTGGTAAAGAGGTGTTTAAAAACAGATGAAATAACGAGTTATTGCTCTATTGTCATAATATTTCGCCAGCAATTATTTTTGTTCAAAGCCCCTCTCTTCATTTTCATTGTTTCAATGTCTTTGTCTTTTGTTTAATACGACGATCCTTCCCTTAATAAGCATATTGTCTCATTATGCTTGCCTAATCATCTAATCACGAATTGTGAAAGAAAAACAGATTTGAACGCAAGCACCTCGATGAATCGAATCAAAGGGAACATTTGCCGAAACTTCAAAATAGTCGTTAGAATTAATTGTGCTTTAATAATAAAAGATTGGCATTCAGGCAACGTGATATGACAACAGTTCATCTCCGCAGACACTCTACGCCTTCGTATAGATAATGCCGATGAAAACAAAGCAGAAAGTATAATAGAGAAGAAACATTGGAAAATCACAGTTTCTGCATGGGGACCAAATCGGCCTATTCTAAACAGATATACACGATTTTCACTTCACACACGTACACACGCGCATATATATATATATATATATATATATATATATATATATATATATATATTTCTGAGATAAGGTATTATGTACACTATTTACCTTATTCGGACTATTTTCCTCATCTTTGTCGCCATATTTATTACGTTTCGACTGTTGTACGCTCCGGCCTTCTTCAGGTGCTTGGAATGTCGAACTGAACCTGAAATTGCGCACTTCTCTAAGTGTTACAACAGTTAAATCAATCATTTTATTATTATTATTATTATTATTATTATTATTATTATTATTATTATTGGCACATGAAGGGTATTAACAGGAGATAACTAATAACTGACATCCATTAGATATGGCACGTGGAACTAGAACAGTCTACCCCAGTGAACGAAATAAAAGTTCAGTTCGACATTCCAACCACCTGAAGAAGGCCGGAGCGTACAACGGCCGAGACGAAATGAATATGGTGATAAAGACGAGGACATTAGTCTGAATAATGTAAATAATATATATATATATATATATATATATATATATATATATATATATATATATATACTATATTTATGTCTGTGTGTGTGTGTAATTAGATAGCAAATCTTCCTTTAGACATGGCTTCTTCATTCACAGTATAAAAAATATAGAAAAATACAGACTGATAACACAACTGTCCTGAACGAAGAAAAAACAAATTAAAATTACAGATCCTCGAAGCAATCTAAATTCATTAAATTGAATCAGCTACGAATACTGTAATAATGTTCTAAAATGCCAATAAGATGAACAGTTTTCACGCTTTACATCGCGTTTGACCATGACTTTCCGACATAGAAGAACAAATTTCATTGTGGATAATTTTTCACGTTCTATGAACGGTAATGTAAAACTGTCTGCCGTTGCATTTAAACGCAAAAAGGAGAAAAACACAGTAATGGATATCTACCCATTTTTTTTGCCTTACTAGTTGCAAATCAGATGATGATATCAGAAAGTGATTGAAAGTACTTGCGAAATAAAAATGATTTTCATTGTTACACTCCATTTCTTGCATCATTTGATTGTAACACACGTGAAAATAACCGAGAAAATGAACGGATTATGTTAAAAATAAGCAAACATGTTTATAATTTATTTAACCACACACACACACACACACACACACACACACACACACACACATATATATATATATATATATATATATATATATATATATATATATAAAGTACAGTGTATGTGTGTTTAGCGTGTTTTTGTCCAAGCAATTCCTTCGCTTCCACTGGACCGATTTCAATAATTCATAGCTCATACAAAAGCCCTGGAAAATTTAGGTGCAGAGAACGATTTTCTTTGAGCTCAGATTCAGGGTTACAAGATTATGCGAGTGGAAAATTATATATATTAATATATTATACTAGTTATTATCGTTGCTTTCCTGGTTCAAGGTGAGTAACTCTTATTTTCCTTTTCTGTCGAAAACTGCAGCTAGCTTAAAATGTAAATTAGCTATAGGGTGGCATTTAAGCTAGCTACTGTGGGAGACTCTTGATTTGCCATCATCACAATAAATTTAGAGGAGTAGATGCGATAGGCATCAATAAACTACAGATGAACTCAAAATTGATCGCTGAATTTAAGTATTGAATTAATGTTTAAGCTTACCTTTTAAAAGTTCAACGATCATTCTTCTCCTGTCAATAAATTAAAAGACGATTTGATGCACATTATTCCTTATTTTCCGTACAAACAATTATTTTTATTTCATGGCTGAGCGGACAGGGGATAGTCTATAAGATAAAATTAATGTAGTGTAAAGATGGGAAAATAGAAATCAGAATTAGTTATACATTGAACATTTTAAGAGTTAGAGAAACATAATCTCTATGAATAAATAGGGAAATGTAGCTTAATTCTCCCACAAATTCTGAGATTAAAAAGCTCCAGATCTATTTTATAATAATTAGGTATTTACTCGCCCCCAACCTACTAAAGTCCCGTTGTAATACAAAGTCGGTTTAATGTGGGGAGACAGAGCCTAGGAACAAAAATTGCCCGATTCCCCGCAAGCGTCGATTTTGCTGGCCTCGGTGCTTGTACCGATCCCTCTCTGTGGTGCAATGAGAGGGCACGACCTCAGGCAGCTGTTCCCCAGGGTTGGGCACCTCTCAGTATAATTTTTCTCAGTTGCGTCGTTTGAAGGAGTCGCCCCTGAGTGCACTTTACCCAAAAACGGAGCCGCAACTACGAGATGATAAATAGGTAATAGTACTTTATGGTAAATTACACACTAGGTATTTATTCTGTCTTCCCACTAAGACCTTGTGTCTCTTTTAAGGTGGGAACCCGAGCGCGTACACCCGGGAAACGAACAAAAACTGCCCGTAGGCCCCAATGAGAGGGCACGGACTTGGGTGCTGTTCCCCAGGGTTGGGCACCTCTTTTGACAAGAGCCCTCCGCAGGAGCTAGCTTAAATATATAAACGATCAGAACTCATCTCAAAATGCAGACACGGAAATAAATAAACGAAAATAAATAAATTAAACAAAAACTAATAAAACAAACATGTAAAGAAATACACTAAGTAAATAGACAAATTGTCAAACCACGAACTCTCAGATAAACACAAGAAAACGTAATAATAACAATAAAATAACAACTAATAAATAAAAACAAATAAATAGACAAAAACTGCATTCTGATCCACAATTATTTCCACTCAATCTACTCTAGAATAATTCCAAGTGCAACCGTTACCGGCCACCAAATTAACAGTTAGAATAATGAAACTCACTTCATCCAATGCAATACAATAGACTAAACACAATGCATCAGTGAAGTGTATACATAAATAGTCGAGCACAAATACAACGCACATGCGATTGCGTTTAGCATGAGACTGTCTCTTTTGGGTTTTGGTTTCAATGTTCAAGGTGGAGTAGTGGATAGCGGCTCAAATTGAAAACCGAGTTAGTTTGAATTACAGTCGAATCCATTACATTAACTTACGTGCCTGGGAAAGAAATTAATCCTCTTCTCCATCCACCCAGCTATGGTTAAATAGCAAGGTAGACTGGATTCTTGGATGTCAACTGGCCTAGGAGAAGAACAACTCTAAATTCAAAACCTGAGGAATGTTTGGGGACCTTGTGGCACGTAGTGCACTGGTCTCTGTATTCGGCCCTTCAAAAAGTGTGGTTGGTTTTGCACAAAGCCTTCAGCACTATAATCAGATCATATGTGCTGGTGTCTGGGCTTTCGGTTCCAAGGATATGATCTGTTTGACCCTCATATGCCGAAAACTACTATGGAAAATAAAACATAATATATTTAAAAAAAAAATCCACATTACAACCAAAAACGTTTGCGGTTTCCCTGTTCTTTCTAATTTATATATATATATATATATATATATATATATATATATATATATATATATATATATAATATTTGAAAAATTACAATTTGTCATGTTTCGCAGATATATTGGCTTCTTCAGAAAAAATAAATGTATTTCACAAAACTAAATTAACAAGTCAAATCAAAATTCATGTTTTTGAGATGATTCTACCTTAGCTGTCAGAGTTCATCTTCTAGCAGTGGCATTATTCAAAGAACAAGATGTCGTCGTGGCAAAATCTGGTACTGATTAGACGTTTCTCGTTTAAAATCGGGTAGGATTTCTCGGTCATCAGCGAATTGAGTAGCGCAGAGAAGAACATACTATAACCCCGTTATGTCCTGTTCAGATTAATATCACTCTCCAACACCTACAAATCCCTCTTAACGATTTGCAATCCAATTACCTCTTCTTCTTCTTCTTCTTCTTGTCCTTTTTAGATGAGTTAATTTAGACTTTTTGCTATCTCACCTACCCCCCCCCGGCTCTCAGATTCCTCAACCCCGACCCTATCCATTATTCCACAGTACCTGTGATAATTTTTACGTATGCCAAATTGTTTGAGTACAAATGTAATAAGAAACTTGAATAACAGAACTCAGTCGTATATTCACCGCTCGGGGTATTGTTCATAGCTCTTCCAATGCATTTTCGAGTAATTTTTATCAATAAGTGGTACCCTTGGAAATTCCACGGTGTTACTGTTTTGCATTTAAATTAATACTTTTGAGATTACCTAAGTTCATGGAATGTGCTTAATAGCGTAATTACAATTATATTCTTACGTAATTATATTCCCTTGATTTTTTGACAGCAGGAACAGCATGGTACAATCCGGGATATTAGCATTAGAAATAATTTAGGTACAACAATATGTAAATAATATTTTTTACACTTAAGTTTCAATTATTTAATACATCTGGGATAATATGCGCAAGATGTTAATGATATGTACACTCAATTCAAAATATTAGGTTGGTGCAAAAATAATGACGTAATAATGTCGTTTTTGACGTTAAAAATACGTCAAAAAACGACATTATTACGTCATTATTTTTGCACTAACCTAATATTTAACCATTCTTGAAGCAAGGAAAACACAATTCAATGAAAATTATATATATATATATATATGTATGTATGTTTGTATATATATATATATATATATATATATATATATAAATCAATATATAGATAAATCAACAGATATATATATATATATATATAAATCAATATATAGATAAATCAACAGATATATATATATATATATATATATATATATCAATATATAGATAAATCAACAGATATATATATATATATATATATAAATCAAGATATATATATATATATATATATATATATATATATATAATTATTTATTCGAAAATTATGACATAAATATGTTATAAAATCACTACAAAAATAGCCATTCTGTTTCAACACTTCTGGTGTCTTATCAAGTGATGATGTTGAATGTAGAATAAAGGGTTTTAAAAGGTTCAAATCAATCAAACACGCCTCGCTAAGGGGAAATGCTATTACATAAGCTGGAATGACCAATCAAAATACAAGTATACGAGAATTCAAAAAAATCGAATAAAGTTAATATAATAATAATTGAATAATTATTATAACTTTAGTTCGTTGTCAATTTTTTTTGAATTCTGAAACGCGAGTGCATCGTGTTTGTTGTTAAATTACTCACTTGTGCAAATTAATTGAAACAAAACGAATAATTCCGTTATTATTTACATTTTTGTACTCTTCTAATGAAACATGACCCAGTGCACATAAATATACTGTTTAATAAATAAATCAAGCGTCTCCTCAAATATGAGTATCCACTAAAAAGAATGATTAAAAGAATTATTATTATTATTATTATTATTATTATTATTATTATTATTATTATTATTCATTTATAAATTCTCTACTTCTGTTTTCTACGTATCCTACAATATACCCTTCAGCAAATTAATTGAAACAAAACGAATAATTCCGTTAACATTTCCTTTTTTTCGTGTTCTTTCAACGAAACATTATCCAGTGCACGTTTTAGTACTTCGTATGTCCATTCCACGAAAGCGTTCCTTGCAGATTGACCACAGATGAAGCTCAAGTGAACAATTACCATGACAGTAAATATAGAAAAAGACACAGAGATACAACCTTATATCTGTGGCAAAGCCGAGGTGCCAGATCAGGACCAATAATATTGCTGATTTTTTTTTGGATTTTGCCAAGGAGCGCAATTATAGCAGGGCACCAGACCATATGTAACAGTAATGCTCTAAGCATGGACGAATGGTAGATATAAATATGTAAGATAAACTGAGAGAAAAACAGTCTTGTACGACACAACGAAACAAATTTCTGAGCAGCTGACCTAGCATTAATTGTAGGTGTTTGTGAACGTCGTATGTTGAATGTGTATTTGCTACAGGGTTTACGCGCTATCTGGATTGCAGTGTAGCTTAAGAAGCCAACCCTGGTCCCCATTTAGAAATTAAATCATTTTCCATGTACATAAAGATTGAAAACCTTATCAAATAGAAGGTCATAGCCTTTTGCTTTATCAATGTATTCAGCTGACTCTTTATTGCGCTTTGTTTGTTGTTAAATTTTAATTCATTTCGCAATCCTACATTCTTTAAACCTCGCGATGTATTGAAGATATATCTGAGGAGAAACATTGCTTATATTATCTTTTTTCTTATCTATTCATTATGTTTGTTCTTAAATTACTCTAAATTTTTAAAGATAGTTCCACAAGCGAGAAGTGCGAAAGAAGAAACTGTTAACATAGAATTTACGGCTATATCTAATGAGCTTAGCGGTGAGATCCCGACGTCAGTCTAGTACTCCGCTTAAATAAAAAAAAAAACAAAACAAACCTCTAGGTGCCATAGCGAAGAGCTTATTCGAAAAAATCCCATGAAAGTAATTATAAAAAAGACACTGTCGGTTGGAAAGTGACTAAAGCCGATCTGCTAGATCAGGACTAATAATATTGCTGATTCTTCTTTGGATTTTATCAAAGAACTTAAGATAAATAGCAGGGCACCAGACCATATGAAACAGCAATGCTCTAAGTATGGACGAATGGTAGATATAAATATGTAAGATAAACTGGGAGAAAAACAGTCTTGTACCAGACAACGAACCAAATTTCTGAGCAGCTGACCTAGCATTAATTGTAGGTGTTTGTGAACGTCGTATGTTGAATGTGTATTTGCTACAGGGTTTACGCGCTATCTGGATTGCAGTATAGCTGAAGATGCCAACCCTGGTCCCCATTTGGAAAATAAATCATTTTGCATGTCCATAAAGATTGAAAACCTTATCAAATAGAAGGGCATAGCCTTTTGCTTTATCAATATATTCAGTTGTCTCTTTATTGTGTGTTTGTTGTTAAATTTTAATTCCTTTCATAATCCTACATTCTTTAAAACTCGTGATATGTATTGCAGATATGTATGAGGAGAAACATTGCTTATATTATTTTTTTCTTATCTATTCATTCAAGATTTTTGTTACCTCATCTTGTTTTAGGACAAATTAATTAGGGAGGCGATTGACTGATGGTATACGATTCGTTGATGAGGAAACATTCAATGTATATTCGTCTAAGGAAATTACACCTTTGTGTAAATTAATGGAAACAAAACGAATAATTCCGTTCTTAATTAGTTGTTTTTCGTATTTTTGTCATGAAACATTACCCATTCCATTGAAGTCGTTCCTTGCAGATTGACCACAGATTCTCGATTGGATTTAAATCGGTAGAGTTTCTGAGCCAGTCTATAGTAATTTGATTTGTTCACTGTTAAGACGTGCCAGTGTGTTTGCGCGGCGTTACAATTTTCGTACGCTTCCTTGGAGTAAATCAATCGCAGACAATGACATTAGGACAATTAATCGACAGTCGAGACAATAGGGAAAGGGCGGGATAAAAAATCTGATCCAATCCCGGATGATGCAATACTTCTCAAGGCCAAACCAATTTCATCATACGCCCCGAAATTCAGTATCTGTCTATATTTCTGAGATGAGTTATTATGTACACTATTTAAATTATTCGGACTATTGTCCTCATCTTTTTCGCCATATTTATCATAACGTTTCGGCCTTTGTACGCTTCGGCCTTCTTCGGGTGGTTTCAGTTTGACGTTCCAACCACCTGAAGAATGCCGGAGCGTACAACGGCCTAAACGTTGTGATAAATATGGTGGCACAGATGAGGACAATTGTCCGAATAATGTAAATAGTGTTCCCCGAAATTCATAGATCCATATTAATGTAAACCACTGAAAATGACCTATTTACTCTAGTGGGTCTTAAAACTAACTGTATGGCGAAAGAAAGGTAACTAATGTGGTTGTTTCAATAGGGTATGTATTAATTTCGTAATACATTTTGGAAAGACTTTGCTTGAACATGTTTAATTGCTTATAGAGCAGCATCAGAAATATATTTTGATATAAACAAAATCTTCTTCTTTTTCTTCATCTACTTCTTCTTCTTCATCTTCTTCTTCATCTTCTTCTTCTTCTTCTTCATCTTCTTCTTCTTCATCTTCTTCTTCTTCTTCTTCTTCTTCTTCTTCTTCTTCTTCTTCTATGTCCCGTTTCCTTTGAGGAGGTTGGCTATGATGGCTATCCACAATTTCCTCTGAATTCGTAGTTCCTAATAAAGTTCGTCTTTTTCTTATCTGCCCATAACCCTTGTTCTGCCATCTATTCAAATAAGCTCGCTATGCAGGTCAGACATTGTTTTCCCTCTGTCCGTACTGTGAGTACCAAACCTTCCAAAACTTCATTCTTCTTGTTCCCTGGCGATTTCAACTGTCTCTTTCTGATGTTAAGCAGGAGTGTCCTTTTTGCTTCTATCCTGTTCCAAATTTCGTCGTTTTTCATATGTTTGACTTCAACTGTCGTCTTCATTTTTGGTGCGATCTTCCTGTATTCACTGTGATATAGAAGGACTGATTTTATGTAACAGATCAGTAGACCTTTTTTTTTCTTTGTAACACATTTTTCTGTTTATTAATACTTTGCTTAGATTTTGGAAGACATATTTCGCTACCCAACTTGACTTCGGATTGTGTATATTGATAAAAATAAGATTTTATCTAATCTCAAGTCATTTTCTTTTCATTTTTTACGTGCCCGAAATTTTTTAGCACTATAAGAAATGAGAATAAATTTTCGGCGTTAATAACAATCGAGATTAAATCAAAATAGTATGGCTCTGAATAATCGTAGGGATCCTGATGTTTTCAGATTTACATGCATTTCTAGTGTTATTATCTGTTAGCCAAATGCGATCTGGGATCTCCTATTTCCTGTATCTGCTGGAGACAATTCGAGTTAGGCTGTATACAGCGTTTTTAAATCCTTTCTCCCCAAAGAACGATATAAAACGATGATAACGCAAGAGGTGAAAGAAATTGAAAAAAAAAATTATTGGATAGAGAGAGGACAATAAAAGAACAGGCTTCTAGGAGACAGATGATGATGATGATCGATGCTTCATATAAATGTTTGAATGTCGTTGCTAACAGGAAAACAAGTAGTCGGAAGGGCGTTCCACAAGCGATAAACATCAAACTTATGGTTATATCTAATAATTCCATCAGTGAAATAATGAGACCTAACCGCCAATCTAGTACTGTGCTTTAATTCGTATAGATCAAAGTACCAAAGAGTACAATCTAAAAAGAATTATCACAAGAATTAGTATGATAATATTTGTAGAAAACATACAGGGAAACTGGGTTACAGCAGTAGGAACGAAACTGAAGTTGAGATATCAGGTCAGATAGTCAAATTGCACATAGTCAATATTCTGAATCACTAGACCAGATACGAGGATAATATTCCACTTCAATACATGATATATTAGTCATAACGCAATTTAATGCTGTGTCAAATTGATATAGTTCTCGAAATTTAATATCGTAAATTAATCTCTCCTGTTCAAAATCCGGAGGAGACTGTGAACCAGAGAATAGGCAAACATATCCACTCATACAGAGGAAAAATTAGAAAATAAAATTTCAGAGCTGAGGTGGAGCCTTTAGAACTACAGAATTGAAGTAGACTTCAGAAGGAACCTGAAACTCAAGACTAAACAGGAAACAAGGCATAGACCTCTGCTCCTGATCAAAAGACCGAGGAGGTGCGTGTACCGGGCGTGAGCCGAGATTATCTTCCGTCGTATTTTGTAAAGTCGACTTTAACAACCATCAGGTTTTACAAGTTATTTTAAAGATTCCTTTTTCTTCGTCGATATTACAAAGATAGTTACAAGATTGTCTTATAATAAATTGTTATATTACAAAATAGTTATATTACAAAATGTTGTTATTCTCTATCGTGGTTTTGCAAGGTTCACCTGAACCAGAATCACAGGTTTATTACAACGCATCACTGAATAAAAGGGGTAGCCCGATTAATGTTTCTCTGGCAATGTGTTAAATAATCTTGCCGAGTAAATGCACTGGAATTACTTCCTATAAAGACCGATGGTTACAGTAGGTTCATTAAGATACCCGAAGTAGGATAGACGTCTCGTGTTTTGCGTATGATTTCATAAATTGGATAAAGTAGCAAGTTGTAGATTTGGGCATTTTGTCTTTCTGTGAAAATATAAGGAAGCCACTCCGGTTAAATGGATGCTAATTGTATAGAAAATCAAGTATTTTTTTTTTTAACCACGAGGCTTTTTATTTCGTCAAAGTGGCATTTTATTGCAGACTGTGGTGTCTGTACAAGTGGAGGGAAAAATTTCTGTGTTCAGTTCTAAAATGAAGTTCATCTCTCTTGGAGATTCAATAATCAAGGAACGCAGGAAGAAATCTCTTGAATGTTATTTCCATATTGACTTCGCTGATGATTACATAATGACGAATTATTCAAGGTGAAAATGAAAACGTATTTGGATAATGTTAGTTATAGTGAGAAAATGAGCGTGCATTAGCTTAGGAGATATGGGGTTGATTATACAGCCAATTCTATTCAACGAATGCAAGATCCCCTGGTACTAACTGGATAAAAATAGGTTTCCCCATCAGCCGTAAGCTTATCTAATTTTGATTCGCTTGACCTTCGCTTAATATTGCAGTTAGCGAGAAGCGAGATGCAATGAAAATAGATATTAAACTGCAGATGTACTCGGCTATCTAAAGACTGCAGCCAGAATTCATTTTCATTTCTTTTTACCAAGGAATACCAAAATTAAGAGGAAGTCTTGCTTTTTCATATCAATAAAAAAAAAAGGTTTATTTTCGGTTGAATCTGATATATAACTTTACCATTTAAAAAATTAAAATAAAACTATTCATGATTTCCTTACAGAAGACAGCGTACTGATAGTAGGTTGGTGCAAAAATAATGTCGTTTTCTCACATAGTAACATGTGAGAAAACGACAATATTTTTGCACCAAGCAAATAATTAGGTATTTATTGCAAATAAAATAAGTATTCATAAATAGAGCGTTACTGATATGTATTCATAGATTGAACATAAATAAACGACATTTTGTACGACGTGTTCTAAGAAACATGAATCAAGATACATATTTCCAGAGCAAAAATTATGATCTGAAACCTGAAGCAATATAGTGATGGAACCTACAGAGAATATCTCATAAAACTCAGACTGTCGAATTAATGAATACTAAACACTTCGAAAACATCGATGTTATAACAGCCGAAGTATATGACATAAGAAAATTAAACATATAATAGATTGTTCTTGGGTTAGTTTTATCCAACACCGGAAGATGCTACACAACGAAAACATCAACCTGAATCATGAAAACTCGAGTTCATTATTTACATTATTCAGACTATTGTCCTCATCTTTGTCGCCATATTTATTACAACGTTTCGGCCTTTCTCTATCTGTCTATATTTCTGAGATGAGGTATTATGTACATTATTTACATTATTCGGACTATCATCATCATATTTGTCGCCATATTTATTATAACGTTTTGGCCGTTGTATGCTCCGGCCTTCTTCAGGTGGTTGGAATGTCAAACTGAACCCTTTATTTCGCTCATTGGGGTAGACTGTTCTAGTTTCACGTGCCATGTGGACGTCATGCCATGGACGTCAGTTATCAGTTATCTCCTGTTAATTTTCCCTCTGAAAGTTCTCCAATGCCTTAACCGGCTATTGAACTCTTTGGGTCCTGTCACTGGATCTAACCAACGCCTTTATCCACTATGCCATATGTCCTTCATAACAATATCGATACCCCTCCCCCCCAAAAAAATTGAAAATGGCTAATGAAGTAGCAGAAAGTGCTTGGTACAATGGGCAACTTTTGCGCTGTCTTATTCGAACCAAACGGAAAAATGTAAGGATACTGGAAACACTAAATAAAAAAGTTATTAAACTGGCCTTTTTTATCATATTCAAAGAAACATATTTAAAAGAAACATGCTTAATATAAATATATATATATATATATATATATATATATATATATATATATATATATATATATATATATATATGTGAAAATATTGTAGAAAATAGGAAAGAAACTGGTTTGGTAAATAATCCAAAGTTCCTTAGTATTTTTGTAATTATTTTTAAAAAATAGTGCTCGATACGAAAGTAGAGCATAAATATAATTATTTATTTAAAAATATGATTCCAACACGCTACATAAGAGGTCTCATGTTTCAAAACAAGAGCCGAAAACTTCAAAATAATATTTGAATTAACTTGAGTTAAAGTGGGCTCTGTTCCATCTTCAAGCGAAATTTTTTGGGAATGACTTATTTCTGAAGTTTACGAGTTTTAATAGTATGGTCAGTATGGAATTTACAACGGAGGAAGTTTTCGCATAGTCAAGCTTGACTATGCGAAAACTTCCTCCGTTGTAAATTCAGCCACCCCCACCTTACCGTGACCCGACATCTATGAAAGTAACTCTATACTGATACAAATTATTAACACCCCACCCCTGTCGATTCCAAACAATCCGCCCTTGATGTTACCATGGAAATTTTTGATTTCAATTCTGACCATACTATTAAAACTCGTTGCCATCCAAGGCTATATAAACTAGTCTGTCCTACTATTTTACCCATAGCTGGAGAGAGAAGAAGAGGATTCATACCTTTCCCAAGGGTACGTAAGTGAATGTAATGGATTCGACTGGAACTCGCCTCTCCGATTCCTCAATCCAAGCCGATATCCACTACTCCACCGTGCCTTATATATATATATATATATATATATATATATATATATATATATATATATATATATATATATATATATATAATTATTTATTTAAAAAATTCATAACATAAATATGTTATAAAATCACTACAAAAATAAAAAAATAGCCATTTTATTTCAACACCCTCGGTGCCTTATCAAGTGATGGCGTTGAATGTAAAAAAAATATTTATTTTACATTCAACGTCATCACTTGATAAGACAGCGAGGGTGTTGAAACAAAATGGCTATTTTTGTAGTGATTTTATAACATATTTATGTTATAATTTTTTAGAATAAATAATTATATCTGCTCTACTTTGTATTGAGCACTCTTTTAAGAATATTAATTGTTGGTTATTGGAATTCATTCTATATACACCAATCATATACTTGTATATATATATATATATATATATATATATATATATATATATATATATATATATATATATATATATGGACTCAAATATAATCACCACTAATGTTTGTCCATTGAATCATCTATAAACCTAATCAAGGTATTGCTATAAGCGCAAGTATAATCCTGACCAATGTTTAACTATTGTCTCAAGTATAAACTCACTGAGTGCATTACCTATAGATGCATGTATAACAAAACTTATTTCGAAATCTAATGACCAAACAAGATTTGGTGCGTCGTACAGCAGCTGTGAAATTATAATGGTTCTAAAAATATTGAAATTCAAAATTGGAAAGGATTCAGATCAAGAGAGAGCAAACTAAAGGGAGAGAGAGACAGAGACAGAGAGAGACTTTAATGTTTACGATGTAATAATTCATTCCATTCCATTTGTCTTCTACTTCATAACTAATTAGTCTGAGAGCCGGCACTGTTTTATACAATGAGCAATGAGCATTTCTTACGTTTTAAATATTATCCTTCGGGAATATTATCCGACTCTCAGTGCCACATGACCGGAAGAAAAAAAGATTTGTATATCGATACTGAATGGGGAGCTGTCATAAGTTTCATCTGCTCATAGCAGGCTTTTCTCGTATTAATATTTAGAATTATTCAACTTTTATAAAAATCTTGGCATTAAGTGAATATTTATTTTGTTTGGGGAATTCTAAAGATTAACTGAATTAAGACACTATCCATCGTTATAATGAAATAATATCAGTCATTGCATACAGACGTACTTACACAGACACACACACATTATATATATATATATATATATATATATATATATATATATATATATATATATATATATATATATATAATATTCTTATTTAGTTATCAGTATGGATAATAAGTCCACAGAGAACTCAATGTAAGAATAGAGCAACTCATAATTTAGAAACTCATGGTAATATCTTAATTCGCAACATCTCATACGGCCAAACAACGTAAATGATGTTTCAAAATACAGATTCAAAACGGCGAAAGAGAAAAAGAAACTAAGAGAAAGGGGGACAAAGAGAGAGAGAGAGAGAGAGAGAGAGAGAGAGAGAGAGAGATAGACCTCTGTCCAAATAGATATAGGGGAGAGTGAGTAAAAACGTAATGGAAGCTAGTAGACAGGTTGATCCAATTCCACCGGATGCGAGAAGTGAGGTAGAGTGAGTATCTTCAAAGGGGAACAGAGGAAAGAGACAAAGAAAAGAGAGCAAAAGAACTGAAGTAAGGAGGAAGAAGTCAGAGGTGATTCGGAATTGCATGTAGTTATACATATATAGCGAGGGAGATAACAAAAATGAAAGAAACCAACCAATATCTTAAGAACATAAAAGTGCTCAGTAATCTCGAGAGGGAGGCAGAGAGTGGTGGATATAAAAATAGAAATAAATATATGGATAGAAAAGTAGATTAAATGTCAAATGATATATATCTATCGATATATATATATATATATATATATATATATATATATATATATATATATATATATGTATGCATATATATATATATATATATATATGTATGTATGCATATATATGTATGTATGCATATATATATATGTATGCATATATATATATGTATGCATATATATATATATGTATGTATGCATATATATATATGTATGCATATATATATATGCATATATATATATGTATGCATATATATATGTATGCATATATATATATATGTATGCATATATATATATGTATGTATGTATGTATATATATATATGTATGCATATATATACATGTATGCATATATATATTTATATGTATGCATATATATATGTATGCATATATATATATATATATATATATATATATATATATATATATATATATGCATATATATCGTGTATATTTAGGCATCAATTTAGTTCCTTTCATATTGTATGATAAACTTAATCACATTTTCGTTGAAAGACGAAAGGAAAACACCATATTGATAAATGTTTTAATCCAATCTAAGCTCTCGGCTTACACAAGCCATTATCAAAGAAGACAATTTCAATAAATCAAACAAAACACGGACGAAACAACAATGATAGTTCGCCCTTGCTGCATGAAAATTTTCAAGTAACGACAAACTCGTATATATATATATATATATATATATATATATATATATATATATATATATATATATATGATAGGATAAAGAAGTAGAAAACATATATTAAACTAACACGCTTGACTTAATTATAGTTTCATCTTTGATCAAGATAGAAATGATATAATATTATAAAGAGCAGAGAGACGCAGATTAATGGTATAATGTGTTTGGTTATTTCTTATTGGTTAAGTACGTGTCACGTGTAATGAAGTAACAGATAACATTCAAATTTCAAATTCTCTCCGAGTCTCAGAATTTTTCTGATTTTGGATGAGGAAGTGGATATAAACATTACAATGTCCGATGAGTGATCCATCTCTCCAACTGCGTGTTGGCTGTTGGCTCATCTTTCTCCAGATTGGTTTCAGTTCAGAGTTTTCTTATCTAATAGAACCAAGGCTATCGTTACCAGTTTGTTCTGCTATTTAGTCCATAGCCCCGAAGGAGAAGAAAAACGATACATAGCATTTCCAAGGGCATGTACTCATAAGTAAATGCAACCGACTTGAGTAGATTTCGAAATCGGCTCTCCAATTCTTATTACTTTATACATACACCAGCACATAAGAGTTTGCAGCACCTGGTATTTCAGAGCTGTTATCCATATAGCTACAGACAACGCTGGACATTGTTTAACTTCACATATCTGGTGGTAACAGGTGTTTCAACTCAAGCACACGAAAATTTACATGATTTTTATTATTGTGTACGTGTTTTCTTTCAAGATAAAATAGACAAATTACAAAGATCTAAACAAAAAAGTCGCAAAAGATATATTTTTCTTTTTTTCAACAGTACAGAAATAACTGTATTAATATGATTTAAAAGCTTAATGCGCCCACTTAAGGAGAAAGTCCCGTATTTACGTGTTTATGTATGCATGAAATTTTTCAGCATCAGCGAATGACCACAATTGATACTTCTACTATCCGGTTGTTTACATATATCAGTTTGCATGTTTAACGTATTGTATAATTAACTTTAAATTCGCTGAGCTCTTTGCGAGTAAATGAATTAGTAGACTATTCTAGTTCCACGTGCCATGCTTAATAGATGTCAGGTATTAGTTATCTCCAGTCAATTACCCCGTGAAAGTTCTCCACTGCCTTAACTGGGTATTGAACTCACACTTTTTGGGTCCTTTCACTAGATCTAACTAACGCCTTTATCCTTCTATGACATGTGTCCTTTCAGTATCTGCCTATATTTCTGAGATAGTGTATTATGTACACTATTTACATTATTCGGACTATTGTCTTCATTTTTGTTGCCATTTTATTACAACGTTTCGGCTGCTGTACGCTCCGGCCTTCTTCAGGTGGTCGGAATGTAAAAACTGAAGCCTTTATTTCTGTGGGATCAGGTTAAAATCATAGACAAGGAACACCATTGGAAAGTTCGTAAACTTAAGGAATCAGCACATATGCTAGGCCACAAAAATCTCCTGAGCCGACCAAGCATAGAAATGAATACAGTATGGAACCAGTGATAAGGAGTGCCAGAGAAAAGCGATAACAACAACAAAAATTGCAATATGAGCTCTGGTAAAAACATGGTGATAACAGCAAAAATTGCAATATGAGCACTGGTAATTAAGTATCCGAAAGGTAAGAGTAATCTGCATTGCACAACAACCCTGGTCAGTTTTTGTTAATTTACGCGTTGATTTTTAAAGAAAAATAGATGGATGAAAATAAAATTTAGATTTACTAAACGCTGAAGTTTATTGGTTAATAAATATCTTCCGCGATTATTAATATCTATTTATCGAAGATGAAATATTGTTACTGATTTCTGGGGTGACTTCTCAATTTTTGATGGAAACAAACATATGATTGCTTAAATTACCCAAGCGTTAGGAGCATTTGAGATGTCACTGATTGGCGAATAAAGGGTGGGAATTTTTATTTAGAGCCTATGTTTTGTACGAACATGAGTCGATTTCTGTGGGAGCCTGTTTCTGCACAGAATTGAAATTTCTAATATTCCTTAAAACTATTGGATTTGTCTACAATTCATGCATATATATATATATATATATATATATATATATATATATATATATATAAACACACTCATAAGGAAAGGGATCATAGTTTATTATTAAAATAGGATACACAAGAGGTAGGAACCAGATCTTAATCTGCAATATAATAATGCACAGACAAGAAAGTGCGTAGTAACGAGCCTGTGATATCCGGCCTTTCACAGACTCACGACTCCGCTATCGATGAGAACTTATTAAATTCTGTTCCTTGCAGGACAAACTATTCTCCTGGGTTTTTCACTGTCTTGCACATGCCACTGACCAGACTCCATTTAGACATATTGGAGTCTGTTATTATTAATATGTAAAGTCCTGCCCTGTGCATAAGCTGGCCTTAGTCAGGGAAGCAATCGCCTAACTGTAAAGAATTTTTTTTTTCCTTTTCCTCCACTAGTTCGGTAATTTACATTTTAATGTCAGTTGTTGGTAAAAACAAACTTCTTACCAATTCCCCTGTTTTATTCCGTCGACGATTATATTTTTGAAGAAGTGTCGGCCGAATGGTGCCTTAAATTTTAAACGTTGTGATATTAGGTTGGTGCAAAAATATTGACGTAATAATGTCGTTTTTTGACGTATTTTTTCACGTCAAAAAACGGCATTATTACGTCATTATTTTTGCACCAACCTAATACTTTTGTATCCTGTTTTATTAAAAATTTATGATCCCTTTCCTTATTTTATTCTGGTGTCGCAACAACAACCTGTTTATATATATATATATATATATATATATATATATATATATATATATATATATATGTGTGTGTGTGTGTTTCATTAAAGACGACTGACAAGTACAAGTGTTTCCTTCTTTGGTCATAATGTGCGTAAAAACTATCTGTTAGTCATTATATCAAGGACTTTCCTTTATTCTTGACTGAATATCTACATATCTTTCTGTTCCAAGAAATATTTGGGTCGGATTTCATAAATCGACAGCGAAAAGAAATTGCTCATTTGAAATAAAATTTATTGACCAGAAAATTATAGTTTGAGAAAATAAATAAATTTTTAAAAACAGAGATTATTGTTTTGAAATATAAGAACATGTTGTTTTATGGTCGATGTCATGTCCCCAGGGTTGGAAAAATAATTGATGAATACGTAATGAGATTTGCGAGGTAGTTAGAGTTAGTCGATATGCATATGAACCGAACGTCGGTTGAATGAGTAGCAGTCGCAGTTGAGGGATAAGCGACCAGAGGCCACGAGAAGCCAGGTGATCTACTGTCAAAGAGAATTGCCAGCCGAAGCGAATTGCTTCCGAAGACAATTTCTGACGTTGGGCCTGAGAAAAGAATTGATGGCGAGCATCCCGATGATCTAGCATTTCGTGTAAATGTTTAACTACCTTCAAATTTTAGAAGGAAGAGCTACAGTGTCAAGTTAGGGAGTCGAAATGCAAGGGTTAATTTTGTTGTATCAGTGATTACATAAACCAACTGAAAATTAACCCAAAACCTTTGCTGTTATTTGTTTTGATAATGGTTTTTTTCACCGGGGGAAGCATTCTTCTCCATATTTCATGACACGAATCCGTCAACTGAAGGCAGCCTTTAAGTGCAAACGAAAATTTGATCCTCACTGTACTGTGATCAAAGAAAACAACGTGAGCAGAACAGATGAATGAAATATGCCGTCAACAGACAACAATCAGTTGACCAGCGCTAGTATTGACTAGCGTGGGAAAGACCCCGGATCGAGTCGTGTTAATAATGGATTTTTTCAAAACACGGAAAGTACGTTGTAGCCGTGTTCATAGTTGATATTAATGAGTGTTGTCCTTTTTCATTTAATTATTAATTCTTCCACTATTTTTAGCTGTTAGTATTTCTGGGCGAGAGCGCAAAATCTGTTAAGAAATGTTTGAAAAACGCCACGACACTCAAATCCTCGTTTCATAGGATACAGGGAAACTAATATTATTGGCAAAAATTATTTAATGTTAAGAAAGAAAATAAAATGTACAGCACATTGAAGCTAAATGACATATGTTGGTTTCTCCTTCAGGCACTATTTGACCTAAATATACAGAAATATAATCTGATGATCATTTGACGTGTGAAAATGACAGTCAATAAATTTTATATCTACCAAAGATCGATCTCCGATCAATACCATTTCGTCCCTATAAAAGTATCAAAGTTAGCCCAATATATATATATATATATATATATATATATATATATATATATATATATATATATATATATATTGGGCTAACTTTGATACATATATATATATATATATTTATATATATATATATATATATATATATATATATATATATAGCCTTGTGCAAAATTATTGAAACGACCTCTTTAGTTCTTTCTTTTAACATAAGGTCAGTTTTAGACCCACTGGAGTGACAAGATGCATTTATTTTCTATTTCCCACTCAGAATAGGTCATTTGCAGTGGTGTGCTGCAATATGAATGTATTTTCGGAGAGTATCATGAAATTTGTTTCGCCTTGGAAAATAATGCGTCATCCGTGATTGCATGAGATTTTCATCATGCCCATACACTATTGTCGCGACTGTCGATTAGTTGTCCTATTGCTATTGTCTCCAATGGACGTTACCGCAAGCAAGCGTACAAAAATTGTAACGCTGCAGGTACACCAAGGCAAGCCTTAACAGTGAGAAAATCATAGTACTATAGATTGACACGGAGTCTCTCCTGAGTTAAATCCAATCGAGAATCTTTGGTCACTCTATAAGGAACAACTCGTGGAATGAATATATGAAGTACTAATATATGCACTGGGTCATGTTTCGTTGGAAAAATAGGAAAAAATAAATAAATAATAATGGAATAATGGTTTTGTTTCAATTTATTTGCACAAGGGTGTACATTCAAGTAATGATATTTTCAATAAAATTTTATTGAATTGGTATATTAACAAATCATATCTTCAGTATGCTTTCAATCATTTGTGAATTCAAATTTTGATGTTCTTTGTAAGATTCACGGGAACTTTAACTCCACTTTGCCGTCAATTTTTAGCAAATTCACTGTTTATGCGTTTAATCAAGTGTGCTACATCTGTGATTTTCATTGAGTACAGCGTCTCCTTTAGCATAGCCAAGAAAAAGAAATCAGTTCTTTCTTCTTTCGACAAAACCATTTTTAATCTGTGGATGTAAAAAAAAAATTACAACTAATGAGATTTCCTGTGTGTCTAGACTTTATGGAGATCCATTATTTCCGGATTCAATAATCACAGATCTGTTAGTTTCCGGACATTAGAATGTTTAGCTAATCCTTTTTTTTTTTTGCAGACATCCGTTCGAGCATATTATGTGTTTCTTCGAATGCTTATGTTGAAACTTGCTTAAGCGGACATCAGTCAAGGTTTCTGGGAGAAAGCGTATACCTTGGAGTGTTTAACAGCTGAACATAGCCTCACAAAAGCCCGGTAATGATGACATTAATTCGTGCTATTACAACTATCGAGCACTTATGAACATTTAAAACTGTACAGTTTCAATCAGAAGACGTTGGAAGACATATAGTTTGGCTTGCAAACACTTCCCAACTGCATCTAATGCTAACCGTCTCCCCGGGTTGATATTCCCGAAACGTCACGTCCTTGACAAATCGACTATAATGAGATTCGAATCCTCGGAAGAGAGCAATACCCTCTTTTTAAACCTTAAAAGGAAAGAAGGGAATTTGTTTTTCATGTTTCAATTGTGATAAATACAACTGAGAACTATTTTAATTATCACCACCATTAGATTTTCATTGGTTAATAAAACGTCAGATATGATGATTGGTTTGGTTTGGTTACGGCATATCAACACATCCATGGGTTATTTAATGCCGACAAGACTTTTATTGCTGGCAATATTTTTATCTATCTATCTATCTATCTATCTATCTATCTCCGTCCTGGGTATGACGATAAACAGCCTCCGCGTCCTGGGTAAGACGCGTCCAACAACAAGGCCTCTGATCAGGAGGTTTTGAGAAGCGTGGAACCAACTCTTAATTGCTGGCGTTCCCAGGTCCACCATGAGCCGGGGTGATAGCACCTGCTAGGGTCCCATCTAAGGACAAATAGTTGACCTCACTATCTGACTCAAAACACTATGAAAGCGTAAAAATAGATTTTAATACCAGAAATATGTTAAAAAATAGTATCAGTAATAAATATTTGAAAATAGAAAATATTAACAGAAATGAAAATCTTGTCTTCATTAAATAATCCATTGAGGTTAATATGCCACAAAACAAAACAAACCAAACTATACATTTTTGAAAAAAATATTACCAGCTATACATTTCTGAAAAAGTTACCAGCTATACATTTTTGAGAAAAAAAGGAAATTTTGACGGTATTGAATAACCTAATTGTGCTTGACATGCCGTAAAACAAAACAAACCAAAAGCACACTATCTATCCATCTATCTATCTATCTATCTATCTATCTATCTATCTATTGAACCATGTTAATATCTATCTATCTATCTATCTATCTATCTATCTATCTATTTATTTATCTATCTATCTTTGAAACAGTCTTCTCTTTCTCAGTCCATTCATATCTATCTATCGCAGCCTTTTCATATCTATCTATCTATCTATCTATCTATCTATCTATCTATCTATCGCAATCTGTTCATATCTATCTATCTATCTATCTATCTATCGCAATTTGTTCATATCTATCTATCTATCTATCTATCTATCGCAATCTGTTCATATCTATCTATCTATCTATCTGTTTACATGATTATATATTAGTTTGTTTTACAACATGTCAACATCAATAGGTAATTTAATATCGATAAGATTTTTTTTCTGGTAAAATTTTTTATCAAAATTGTATTACTGCTAATATATATTTTCTCTTCAAAAATGTATTATTGTTAATGTTTTCCTCAAAAATGTATTCCTGATAATATATTTTTCTTCAAAATGTATTGCTGCTAACATGTATATTTTTTTCTTCAAAAATTTATTACTGTTAATAATTTTTCTTCAAAAAATTTATTGCTGATAATATTTTTAACAAAAATGTATCGCTGGTATTAAAAACTCTTTTTACACTTTCATACTGTTTTGACGCCAGTTTGGGGTTAACTATTGGCCCATAGCTGGGACCTTAACAGGTGCTACCACACCGAGCCAGGGTGGACCTGGAAACACCAGCAATTAAGAGGTGGTTCCACGCTCCTCAAAAACTCCTGATCAGAGGACTTGCTGTTGGACGTAGTTTATCGTCGTACCGAGGATACAGAAAAGATGAGACGTGTGTATTGCGGATTGGAGATGTGGAATAGCATTTCTCTAGTTTTGTCTCTTTCTGTTCGTTCCAAAACTTGTTTCTTTACTCCATCTTATATATAATTCAACATATCGTCAGTTGAACATTTTTCGCATTTGCTTACGTAGATTGATTAATTTCACCAATTAGCGAACAGCTTCAAAGATTTGGTGTTATTTCTTCCCTCTGAATGACCATCAAACAAAAAACGAGTCTCAGATTAAGTTTTTACAGGAAGAACCTAATAAATCAATCATTTCCAGGCCTTTTCAAACGTTGACTTTCGCCCGTTCAAAAACAATTTCGCTGCTTTTTTTCACGATCTTTTGACCTCGAACTGAAATAAATAATTTCCGTTTGGAAGATGCGGACGTTATATTTTGAATGAAGGCAGAAATACAGACTAGTTGTATTCAACGAGACGGTCGACAAAGAAAAAATATGAATTTTTTTTTCAAGAAAAATAACGGCAGTAATTAATAAAAAAAAAATTATAATTACAGCATTTAAAAATTACTGTCAAATATTCGCAATTTTGATAAAATAAGAAAGAAAAAACACACTTTTACATTTCAATGCGCCAGATCGCATAGATACGTAACTTGACAAATGTTTCGTCACTGGTATTTTAAGAGACATTTAAAAAAACAAAACAAAAAGCAAACTAATGTTCACCTAATAACTGGTCCAGGAGTAACATAAGGTTGAGGGTTACTGCGTGGTTTTACACGAGCTTAAGAAAAACCAAGTTCATAATTTTATGTAGAAACTATATCCCTT
>OZ010578.1:126296384-126311384 GCA_963932145.1 Acanthosepion lycidas
TATTGAGTAATAAATATAGGTCGTCTCTTAAAAACAACTTTCAAAAAATAAAATTTTTATTTTTATTTTTTAAAACTTGGAACAGCTAAAATTGAAAAAAGAAAATAATTTGCATGGAGAGTGACTGGTTTTTCTTAATACATATTTTATATAAGTTCAAATATGCAGAATTTCTTATTTTAGATTACTTTATTTAGACAACACACGAGGAAATAATTAAATTTACATTTTATAAAACAATAGCCGTTTGTGTTAAAAGGGCTTTTTACAAAGACGGAAACCAAAGAAGAAGAACAGTATCGACAACACACAGAGAGAGAGAGAGAGAGAGAGAGAGAGAGAGAGGAGATTTCACGAGGGAGATCTGGCTTGCTCTCCTTCGTGTATTCTAACAGAGAGTTAGAATACACGAGGGAGAGCAAGCCAGATCAGTAGGTATGGCACAAGAGACAGTGAGAAAGACAGAGAGAGAGAGAGAAAGACGGCACGAAGGAGATAGAGAGTTAGAATACACGAGAGAGAGCAAGCCAGATCAGTAGGTATAGCGAAAGAGAGAGAGAGAGAGAGAGAGAGAGAGAGAGAGAGACGGCACGAGGTAGATAGAGATTTAGAATACACGAGGGAGAGCAATCTAAGAGAGAGAAATCTGTTTTTATTTTTAAATTATTTTGTTTTTATTTGATATATTTGATTTTTGAAAATCGACTTTTGAATCGTTTGCCCTTTCAATAATTCTGTTCTATTTTTATGTAGTGTTCAAGAAATTAACTGTCTTTAATTATGAAGAAAGGATAACAGCTTGGCAAAAATTAATCTGAAATCGCAACATTCAGAAAATTACTCATGTGATTGTGATACAGTGATTATAAAATAAAATTTGGTTGAAATTTAAGACTCCGGATAGGAAGAAAATAACTTAACTAAGAAACAACCAGCCAGGTTTTTGCAGATGTATCTTAGTTTGTCCAAACATCATTACGAACGACAGAATATGTAGTGACAATGCTTCACCCAGATTACAAACTATTTTTTTTTTTTGCCATTTACCAGTACTTGAATTCTTCAAACCAGTATTGTTGATTAAATCATTTTTTAAAATCGTAGGTGTATTTTGAAAGTTAAATAATCCAAATTTTTATTCATCCAAAAAAATGAATGCAAATTAATTGTACTAAGCTACACACCCTAGTAAAACCAACTGTACTTTATAACACCTTAACTGTTAGCAATTCTCCCCTAAATTTGGTTTCGATCGGTTAATGGATGGCTATTTTAGAGGATGTGACTGATAGACGGACGGACTAACAGAATTCTCAAAATTTTATAGATAGATGTACTTAAAAAAAATGTAATTAGATATGGTCGATCATAATGGCAGTAAAAGTGTAGATGGTAGCAATGTAGATGAACTTGAATCTCAATTTTTTATTTCTCGAAAAATAATAATAATAAGAAGAAGAAGAAGTAGTAGTAGTAGTAGAAGAAGAAGTAGTAGTAGTTGTAGTAGTGTAGTAGAAAAAGAAGAAGAAGAAGCTTTACCTGTTGAAATACCACAGAGTTGTTATTACACTGTCTTTTTTAGATTAAATTATGAATGTTAGTACTGTTTACTTACCGTCAAGTGTGACGTCAGAATTAAATTATGTATGCATTTTTGCACTTTTAATTACTCATTTGAAAATACTACTAAACCTTACCGTTACGTATTTGATAGATTTCATACTTCGGGGTATCGAATCTCCCATAACATATCACAGGCTACCGATGTGTAAGTAAAAATGTTATTTTGCTTCTGTTTTGTGTAAAAGCTAACGATTTTTCCAGGAAAAATATTGGATTTGAAAGAGAATTTTAAATTTGTCTATTAGATTTTTCTTATACAATGGCCGCTCGATGAGTTGATGTATGACGAAAAAACGCGCAAAATTAATTTTGCTTTTTGTGGATTAGCCTTAGTCCATATTCTTTCAAATAGAAGGGAAATTTAAGTTCAAAGAAGGCATTTAAATTATTCAAAATCCGTTTCTTTTTTTTTTTTTTTTTTTTTTTTTGAAAGTGCGTGTCGGTACTTAGTATCGGGAAATAGATTCTGATGAATTAACGAATTAAAAAATTAAAACAATATTCAATAAAATAAAATAAATTCATATGCGTCCCCCCACCCATCGTTAAGAAAAATAACCCCCCCAAAAATGGTGGCTTTTATGCTTCTTACCCACTTTTTCAGAATTTTAGCAACTGCACGTTTTAATCAATAAATTGGCATAGATACCTTACCCTTCAAACCCGTCATCAACATTTTACTTACATAGCTTAATAATAATAATAATAATAATAATAATAATAATAATAATAATAATAATAATAATAATAAGAAGAAGGAGAAGGAGAAGAAGAAGAAGAAGATGAAGAAGAAATTGTTCAAGTACCGACAACTGAGATTAACTGGATGTAAAAAATGAAGACTCAGACTGTACCAATGGTAATCGGAACTTTGAGAAAAGGAATAGGCAATTTTATTAAGTGTCCCAGGTAACATCATTATAAAGGTTGGACTGAAGATCGCCTTACCAGGAATATTCTATATACTAAGAAAAGTGCTATCAATGAAATGATCAATCTCATATAGGGCATAATGACCATAGCTTGGACCCGGCTCAACCGGATCCAAAGCAGAAACAACAATAACAACAGCAACAGCAAGAAGAAGAAGAAAAAAGAAAGAAAGAAGAAGAAGAAGAAAGACATTTTGGAGAAGAAGTAGAAAAAGAATCAAGCGGGAAAACCACGGGAAAGTGAACTTGGAGATCGAGATTCACGGGGTATGGGAAATGAAGAGTGGTCCTCGTGAGAAAAGGAACAGGCAATTTTACTAATAGTGTTCCAGGTAACATCAACAGGCAGGTTGACCAGAAGATCGCCCTACTAGTTATCCCATACTAAGAAAAGTGCTATTAATTATGTCAATTCTCCTATTGGAACAAAGGACCATAGTTTGGACCCGGATATACAGGATACAAAGCATAACATACACAAATAATAATAATTTTGATGTCGATCAAACACTTACCCATCGAACCAGAATCTAAAATATTGATCATTTCTGCCCAGGACAAGTGTCACCAATGCCTTCCAAACAGGATTTACCAATGTAAATTCTTGTAACAGCATCCGCCTTTCCTGCCGCATGTATGGAAAACATAAGGCGGCAGTTGACCACATAACATCCAGATGAGGCCGACTGGCACCAACAGAGTTCTTACAGTGACATTATAGGTTTACTCATTATATACACTGGGGTTTTTATATCACGTACACATCCTTTCTCACAAAGAGAATTGACTTGGAACATATGTAACCAAAATTCATACAGAATTAAGATCTTATCATCTTCTACAAACAACACATCTCGAGGTAGAAATCAGTAGAATGTGGTACCCGAAGACAACTCTGCTCTTACTGAGGCTTTGAGAATGATATCAAACGGAGACAATAAATATGTGGTTCACATTCCTGATAACCTTAACAAATGTGAATTGCAAAAATCTATTTAAACTACAGTAGAATCACGTTCAACCGGACTAAGAAGACCGTCCGGATCTGAGGAATTGGTTACAAAGTCTGGATATGAGAGGTTATATTTAGATTAAAATAAAAGAACGGCAATCAGATTTAACTTTTATTTTCAATGTTTTACAGTAAACAAAATAAGCTAATGGTGAATGAAATATAACGGAATTGATTTTAAGGAAAAAGAAATAAATTATTTTAATAAACATTCATTAATTTAAGTATGCCAGGTAAGCATAACAATGTAACGATGATTTTTTAATCGCTGTTGCATGATGATTCTTTCTCTTCTAATGTCATTCTCAACTTTTTCTGCATTTTGCTTTTGTTCGTGAATTTTTTAAGCGAAAGACATTTTTTTTTAACTCTGCGGTGTGTCTGCAATTGTCATAGCCAAATACTGGCTTTCTTTCCAATAACTGGCAACCTTTTCAATAGCTTTTTCAATTTCAGTCCAGGTTTCAGCACAATCATGTTTTTATTCCCTTATTAATTTCTCCGCATTTTTTTTTTCGTATATTTCCATATTTAGGTACTTATAATGAATTTAAAACGGTTTATGTTTGCAAATAATTTGTGTAAATTTCAAAAGGCTTACTGAGAGTTTCAAAGAGTTATCTTTCTTTGAACAGATATTTTATATTGAAGTTGGTTGCGTATTCAATTTGTAACTTTGTTCCAAATAATATATATTGCTTGAATGAGAATTATTGGTAGAGTGGCATTATGTTAGCAGAAAGTTTAACATTAAATCTGAATTATGAAATTGCATGACTTAGGTTCTGGTTTCAAGTTGAAATTTTTGCACTCCTCACTGACGAGAATGAAGGATTTTGATTCTATAACTTCGCTTATTAAAATACTTAAATCGAATTGATTAAAAAATGCACTGAAATTGTTTTACGGCAAAATATCCTATACGGCAAAGTTTTCTGCGGCGAAAATTGCTGAGGGGAGCTTATCTATGGCAATTGTTTACAGCTAATGTTCCTAGAACTGTGAATATCCTGCGAATATTGATATCTACCTGATGTTGTATAACTTGATGAAAAAGCCATATTGTAGGATCTCCTGGTATAAAAGGAAACACTGTACCAGAGAGGATAATAATACAATAAAGATAACTGACCTGATATGACATCAAGCACGGTCGTCATGGTTATTGATAGGTTGGGAGCGTTAATATGTACATATTTTGCCTTGGTGAATTTAGATTGTTTTTTTTTTCTTTGGACAAAATACTTAAGGCTCTGGACGATTTATTTCGCACTGTCTGGATTTTTTAAATTTTTTTAGTTCTTTCTTTTTTATTTCCAATTTTTTTCTTCGGCTATCGATTTGTTTTGACATATCTACATGTTGTAGTTTTCTGCCTCAAGTTTTTCGCTGAAGATCCGTTAGATGAAACCTTAGCAGGGACATCCAGGCTCACTAGATTTTTTTTTGTGTTTTTTAATATTTTGCTCTACTTAGTGTATTGAGAAATTTTACGTTTTACTAAGCTTTAGGTTCGTGTTTTTTTGTTTTTTTTGTTTTCTTTCGGTTAGGCATTGCAGTGTTGGGTGATTTTTTTCAATCAACGCGGATGTTTTTAATCATTCCCCTTTTTGTTACTGATTTTTTTTTCCCCGATGTCGACATATTTGAAAATTGCACTATACTTTTTTTCACACTATATCGGTTATATGTATCAAATAATACATATTACATACATACATACATACATATATATATATATATATATATATATATATATATATATATATATATATATATATATATGTATGTATGTATGTATGTATGTATGCATGTATATTTAAATAAAAAGATATGAAAGAGAGAAAGGCTTTTCTATGACACGGACCGACCGCTCTCGCCACTACATCCGGGCAATAAGCTATAGTTTTATGAGGTACGCCTTATTTACGATGATATGTAATCCGGTGTTCATATTTTTTTTTTATTTTTTACAAAATCGTGCTCAATGTAAATTTACAGAGCACTAATATTATAAATTAACTTATTTAAAATATGTTTTTTTCGCTACACAGTAATAACAATGTTTCAAAAATGGAATCTAAAAACTTTAAATTTAATTTTGTAATTAAATTAAAAACATTAGTTCCATTTCATCCTCAAGCGAATTTTGGAGTAACTTGTTTTTTTAAAATTTACTGAGTTTTAACTGGAAGGAAAATTTATAATTTGCAGTTACCAAGGATACAGAGAAATCCAATCATCCAGACAAGGAGTGGTAGCGTGTTCAGCGAAAAAAACATATTTTAAATAAGTTAATTTATAATATGTATATATGTTTTAATAATAAAAAAGAAAAAAAAATCTTAACAATATTAACTACGAACAAGGCCACAATTTGCTAAACGTATTCAGAAATTAAAAACATCCCTACCACAAACTAAGACATACGCAGAACGCACACACCCAATTAAGCTGAAAAATCGAATCATCCTTGATAATGGCTAAAGGTATAGCCGAAAGCGCTCGGAAATATAAAACATTTGGACAGTTCTTACACACCTTTTGTCCAGAAAAGAAAGCTCTTGTTCGAACACAATATAAATTAAATAAAAAGCTTAACCATAGTACCTTGTCTGTCGTTTTTAATGAAACATGCATATATACATACATACACACACATATACATACATATATATATATATATATATATATATATATATATATATATATATATATATATACACACACACACAAACACACACACACACACATATATATATATATATACATATATATATGTATGAATGTATATATGCATGTTTCATTAAAAACGACAGACAAGGTACTACGTTTAAGCTTTTTATTTAATTTTTCTTGTGTTCGAAAAAGACCTTTCTTTTCTGGACAAAGGGTATATATATATATATATATATATATATATATATATATATATATATATATATATATATGTGTGTGTGTGTGTGTGTATGTGTGTGTGTGTGTAAAAGACAGGAATAGGGAAACTGTAATATTAGCCGACACGTTTCGTCCAATGTGGACTTTTTTCAAGTAATATTAATAACAAAATATCCTTAGCAACTGGAAGAATTTAGAAAACACTATTATATTAATATTGTCAACTCAAAATTACTTCAAGTACTGCCACTTGTGTAAATATTGTTCTTATTGCTGTATTACAGGATTACTACTCTCCCAAGCAAACGTACACAACTGTATCATGAAATCAAAAGAAAAAATATTACAGTTTTCTTATTGTCTTTTACATTCATAAATATTGTCTTTTTCTACAGGTTAACACTGAGGAATTTTTCACATATGTATATGTGTGTGTCTGTTTTATAAATATAATATTATCGGCCTGTAATTATCTGATATTTTAGTACGATTTTATGGAACCTTTTACCCTCCTCATAGTTATTTTCCAAGCGTGGCTTAGATGTTGCACAAGGTCGAAAGTATGGGGGCACCCTTTGAGGATCAAACTCACTACTCAGTCGTAATTGTTATAGCGAGACAAACTTGCTAACCATTACACTACCTGGAATTGACCAACTCTCGTCCTTATATATATTGCACAAAATCATCTCTGGTCCATATAAATGAACTTGGCAGCGAACAAAATTAAAAAAAGGAACCAAAGAAAAATAAATAAATTAAAATAAAAAAACAAAAACAAAAAACAATTCTTTAATCATTTAACTGGAAAAATTTCGAGAAAATTTTGAAATTTTTAATTATTCTTAATTGGGAATTTCAAATTAAAAGTGATGAAATATTTCATAACTGACATTTTCTCTGCAAATCAAGACGAGAAAGTTCTTATGGAAATTCTTTCTTCCTCTCAATTTGTATGCAATTTTTTTTCTTTTTTTCTGATATCTTTGCTAACTTGTTTACAGAAACTACTTTCTTCACGAACGTCTAATCTTTTCACTGAATTAAAATTAAATCGCTCAAAAAATATGACATCCTCATTATTGGATTAAGAGCATTCTTTTTGTTTCACGTTCAAGATTTAGTGAACGTGAAATTATCACTACCAATTTCGCGAATAAGTAAAAATAAAATGAAAAAAAAAAAAAATTACAAACAGTTTTTTAAAAGACCTGACATTTTATCAAACCATTTTCTCTTAGTCATTAGAATTATAAAAATAGAAACTTAAAACGGAAAGAAAATATAATTGGAAGGATATCTTTTACTGTTCCATCGATATTAATCATAGAAGTTATATATTTGACATTTAACCAGTAAATGTTTGTTTAAAATGAGTTGCAGAAGGTTAAATTTATTTCCGATGACCCCGTCCTATCCCGAATAATTGCCGAAGAATGGATCAGTCTTCAATTTATAAAAAAAAAAACTCTTTCAGTTTATCATATCACTCGTATTCTCTCTGTTACTTGTATCATGTAACTTGCCGCATTATCCTGTCATCACTGACTAAACCGGTTCCCCACCAGGCTTTCCCGGTGAGGAGGCTGACTACACACCCAGTAGAATTCAAAACAAGAACTATAATTGGCAAATGAAACCTCTTATAGGATTAACGGCCAGTGAAGTGAGTGGGTCCCATAGCTAATATGCAGTCAGTGTGATGAAAACACGGTATCGTTGTTTGTTTGTTTGTGTGTGTATGTGTGTGTGTGTGTGTGTGTAGCGGAGTGGTGGCTTCTTAGGTTTGAGGGTTTCCATAATCGAGTCAAAGGCCTCGCATCCGTGACAAAGGTGAGCTTTTTTATCTGGAAGATATCGGCTCTGGTTTAACCTGGGAAAAGACGGGCTCCGCCAGTTTTACTTGCCAAAAATGCTCTAAGAATGAATGAATACCTTCCCAACTTTCAACTCAGATATGTGGAAGAAACGGATTAGTTTCTGAGCTGTGTAGCGATCGTATAGGTCCATCCAGTGATGGGACTGATAACGAAGGTGGTGATAGTGGTAAGGATGATGACGATGATGACGATGATGACGACGGTGATGGTAATCATGAAGACGACGATGGTGATGACGATGATGATGATGATGATGATGACGATGATAGTGATGACAATAATGGTGATGACGACAACGACGACGATGACGACGACGCTGATGATGATGATGATGAAGATGATGATGGTGATGATGATGATAACGATGACGACGACAACGACGATAATGATGATGACGATGATGGTGATGACGATTTTTTTTTTTGTTCAAGAATAACGCCAGGCATTTTTTGCGAATTTTCTCTTTAAATACCAGAATCTGACAGAACCGATGCAACCATGGCTATCACCATTTTCTTTCTCTTAAACAAAAAAACAACAACTTTTAGATAAAAAGTAAAAAAAAAAATGGTAGAATACAATTAAATTTACCGTAAAATTTTGTGTACAAGTCGACTTGACGTAAATGTCGACCTCAAAACTTTTAACTCAAAATTCCAAGTCAGGCCTATACCTACCGTATAGATCGACCCACAAAAAACAGTAGTCTATCAGTAACCCCAAACTTAGGCCTACCGATAAATAAAAGTAGGCTACAGCATAGGATAATCTGTACCAAAAACTATCTAATTGCACATCACTTACCTGCATACTGAGGCAATAACTGTAATATCTTTCTACATGCGTTGTATAGCAAACAACTTACACCACGGACCGGTAGGTACCGGATATTCGTCAGGTTTACTGATAAACACATTAAAGTCAACATCAACTCCGATAAAATATTACAGTCTTTATGATCGTGACAGCCTGCTAGGGGTGTGGTAATCTTGTACAATAGTGCGCTACTCTTATTTACAACTCCTTAGTGAATATTTTAAATTTGTCAGGTCTATTGATAAACACATTAAAATCAACATCAACTCCTATAAAATATTACAGATGAAACAAATATCATACCTAGTTGTCTGAATGGCAGACGGAGTTAAACAGCCCTTCGGTCTGTGTTTACACTTAGTGTATCAGTTGTTGGACGCAATGTGTAGTTACATTGGTAGAATGTTAAAGTTGTGTTATTATTTTATAATGTCTCTGTTAATGTGACAAATGCGTTCACTAAGTTTTGTGTGGGATATATTTGTGACAGCCTGCTGGAGGTATGGTAATCGTGTACAAGAGTGATGTCTTCCTTATTTAAAGCTCACTGGTTATGCAACAAGTCACATATTCTTGGAAATTATATTTTAGGCTTGAAAACTCGACTTATACGCCGCAATTTACTGTATAATTTCCCCCTATGGCAGTGATTACTGAACTGTTTCCTTTCCGTCGAATAAAAGTGAATGGTAGCGAATGCGTTACCTTTGACGAATGCCGAGAATAAGATGCTCTGATTATATGATGGGATATTTAAAAAAGGGCTTAGTACGTAAACAAACAATCAGAGAGATGCAGTTGATATTTGAGGTGGAGTCACAATGTGGGGAAAAAAATCTTGCTATATTTAACACTCACAGGATGTCGGGGAAAGCAGTTCATAATCTACTTGACCTGTTCAAGTAGGCAGAACCCTTACTATGAACACCACGAAAGATCTTAACAGAGTTAGTAATATTTAGAATAAGAAAAAAAGATAAAGTTACAATAAGTGATGTTCACCACTTTCTTAAAGAACGTCTGTGAATTACTGTGATACTTTATATCAATGCCTCTGTTAATATAACAAAAATGTTCACCAAATACAAGTTTTAGTGAGATATATATGTGACAGACAGCTGGAGGTATGGTAATTGTGTACAAGAGTGATGTCCCCCTTATTTAAAACTCACTGGTAATGAAACAAATCGTATCGTCTTGGAAATATAATTTATACTTGAAAACTCAATTTGTATGTCGCAATTTACTGTATAATTTCCCCTATAGCAGTCAATGCCACCATTGTCCCAAAACTTATTTACCGTAAGTTGCGGCCTACAGATCGAACACTTCCTTAAAGAACGTCTGTGAATTGCTGTGATTCTTTTCAATGTATGGTTTCCTATTACGTTCGTCGTTGTTTGATAATAATTTCGAAATACTCGTATACTGGTTGGAAACAAAAACAGGAATGTCGACCTTCTCAAAGCTGATGGAAAGAAGGCATGAAGCCAAGCATTTCCCTGAGTGCGATTTCAATGAAATCAATGTCTACGGCATTCCGGGTGCTATTTTCTCCGCTAATCTCCCCGTCACACTAAAGAGATACGGATTGATTTTTCAAATATTTCTTCTCTTCATAGGTTCTTTCGTTTGTTGCTCTAAGTAATGTTCACCTTTTATTATTGCCACAAGTGCCAAAATTTAATTGTTTAGGTAGTATCTTAACAGAGGACAGAAAGTGTGACACTGAAATCCGAAGATTTATTGGGATAGCCAAGAAAACATTCTAAAAGATAAACAGAGTACTAAGAAATAGAAGAAAAAAACTAGACTAGAAACAAGGAAAAGAGAATTGAACTCTTCTGTTATATCTGTTCTTCTGTATGGTAGTGAACTTTGGCCGATTTTCGCAAAAATGAAGAAGAAAAAAGAACGTGTTTCTACATAAGAGTACTAAGGAAACCATGGACCGGACATGTAAAGAGGGACAACATTTTAAAGAAAATGCAAACTAAGAGACACTTATAATTAACATAAGGAAGAAATGGTTGAGTTTTCTAGGTCAAATAATTTAAAACCAATAATATACTTTTTACATGTTTTTTTTTTTATTCATGTTTTAAAATCAATAATACATTTTTGTAAAAAATCTTTGAAGAAAAATTTATTACCAGCAATACATTATTACCGGTAATACATTTTTGGCCAAGATTATTACCAGCAATACATTTTGAAAAAAATATTACAAGCAACACATTAAAAAAGATAATATTACCAGCAATACATTTTTGAACAAAAAAATATGAGTAATATGTTTTTGAAAAATAAAAATATTACCAGCAATATATTTTATAGAAAAAAAATATTACCACCAATAAAAATCTTATTGGCATTAAATAACCCATTGAGGTTGATATGCCATAAAACAAAACAAACCAAACCAAACCCATTTTTCAGGCTGCCTTATTATTTGGGGAAAGACGGCTTAGAAACACTTGATACTGACATGACAGATTGAAGACTGAGAAAAACGACGCATAACATTGTTAGTGAGCTTTTAGTAAATGGATGGCTGTACAGGGTTTAGGATAAATAACAGAAAGAAAAACTTTATCAAGATCTATGAAAGACAGAAAATTATGGAAGGCCATAATCGCCAACGTCCTGAAGGAACACGACACATAGAAAATAAGAATGCAATGAGCTTGTAATTGGCTTTCCTAAAACAAGTATAGCTGGACATTCGTATTCTTGAATACCCGTCTACTAGGGCGGATAGCCAATCCCTGTTTGCAGACGCTTGCTCAGGCTTGTTTGCGTTCATTCAGTACCCAGAGAGCCCACCTGTGGTATATTATGCAACTGTTGAGCAAAACTTACAGTTTCTTGGGAAGAGCGTATCATCTAGCGTGGTCAACAATTTGAATAAGGCCAGCACGCTCAAGCCCTAGGCCACGATGACTCGTGACTGAGCTAGTTCCGTCTACCCAATTTTACTCACAAGGCTAGAGTTAGCCCGTTGTAATGGCTTCAGACACTTTCCAAAGGTTCCGCACGCTGGGATCCTACCTAACAAAATCGACCAAGTTAAGATTCGAACCCAGGTCCCATGGTCAGAATGGTAAACGTTCTAACCATTCGGTCACGTGCTCAGCAAGCAGAACCAGAAGTAGTACCAGCAGTTTAAAGATTCAAGTCAATCTACAGTTAATTTTGTTTAATCTTGTTGGTTTTAGTTTTATTTTATGAAACCAGGATGCTCAGCGATTAAATAAAAACCTTTCGTGTCATATTGATAAATAACAGAAGGATAAAATTTATTAAGAACTACAAGTGGCAGGAAGTTGTGGATAGGCAAGCTCGCCTACGTTCTGACACAGCCCTTATAGAAAAACGAAGAAGGCCTTTGCTTTGTCATCAACTCAGGCAATTGACCAGTCGGCGGGGCCAGTAATACACTGATTCCATCTCGAAGCTAATGAGGATAATAGCTTAAAATGTAGTTCTAAAAGTTTGATTCCACCATTAAAATAAACTATCAGGATTGACATTTAAAATCACTGTCCTGGGTGTGACAATAAATTACATCCAGCAACAAGGCCTTTGATCAAGAGGCTTTGAGGAGCTTGGAATCACCTCTTAATTACTGGTATTCCCAGGTCTACTTTGACTCGGGGTGATAGCACATCTTAGAGTCCCAGCTATGAGCAAATACTTGACCCCCAAACCGGGGTCAAAACTATGAAAGTGTAAAAATAGGTTTTAATTCCACCAATATATTTTTTTTGTAAAAGATTATTACCTGCAATTTATTTTTGAAGAAAAAAATATTACCAGCCATGCATTTAAAGAAAAAAAAAGTATATTACCAGCAATACATCCATGGAAAAATATTACCAGCAGTACAAACCTGTCGGCATCAAATAACACATTAAGGCTGATATACCGTAAGCCAAACTAAACCAAACCATTCAAAATCAACCAACATTAATTAAACTCAACTAGTTTTTACTCAGTATTTCCACTTGGTTTTCTTTGCGATCATTATGTCCTGTCAGTGTTAAATTCACCAAGACCTCTTTTCTCATTATATGTCACTTAATTTTCAGGAACCAATTCTATGATAACAAATACCAATTTCTTTAACTTCCTATTTTAGTCGCTCATCGTAATTTCCTCATTTGCCGGTAGAAACACATTTCTTCAGGTCTCTTCTTCATCTGCCACACAGGAGATGCTTTATAACAGATGAGCACTTCTCTTTTCGATTTGTTGCTGCAGAGTTTTTTTGCTATTCTTAATTGTACACTTTCGGTGGATAGGGATACAAACTCACCCCGGTAGTCTTTCCTTGTGTGGAAAAAGCTGGAGTTGCCTTTGCGCACGGGACAGCACGTCAGTCGGTAGGCATTGTGCATTAGCATATCATGGTAAATAAGATATACCTCATAAAACTATAGCTTATTGCCCGGATGTAGTGGCGAGAGCGGTCGGGGTCCGTGTCATAGAAAAACCTTTCCCCTTTTTCTACTTGCTGGCAGTTCAATTTTTCATTTCTTAGCTAAACAGGCAGGCGTCCACCGTCAGATGAATGCACAATTGTTACCGAAAGGAGCACAAGTTACTAACTCGCTGTTGGGAGAAGAAATAGGCCGACACAAACTAATGATACCAGGACGGCCACTTCTCTGCTTGATAGCTGCAATTATGATACATTTCAATTATTTTTAATAGATCCTAGACAGGTGTCGAGGTCGCGACACCAAGGCAGTATTTTCGCAAAATGCTACCGGGTAACCGAACAAACTCTTCCCCAGACCTAGACACCTCTTCGTCGAGAAGAAACGCAACTTTCTCGAAACTTCTATAGATTGCATACCAAGTGGGTTTTACGGAGTGAAGTTGCTTGCTTTTCAACTAGCATGTTTCAGATTCAGAATTTTCTCCTAAATTGGTTTGGTTTGGTTTCTTTTACGGCATATCAACATCAATGGGCTATTTAATGCCGACAAGATTTTTATTGTTGCTAATATTTTTTTCCAAAATATTTTGGAAATATTTGGAAATTGTTGGTAATTTTTTTTCCCCAAAATACATTTGTTGTAATATCCTTCTTTTTAAAACAATATGCTGCTGGTAATAATTTTTCAAAAAGTATTGCTTGTACTAAAAACTATTTTGTATGTTCATAGTTTTTTGACCATTTTGGTGGGGGTAACTAGTTGCCCATACTTGAGACCCTGACAGGTGTTAACACAACATGTCAGGGTGGACCTGGGGATACCAGCAATTAAGAGGTGCTTCCATGTCCCTCAAAACTTTCTGATCAAAGCTTTGATATCGAGTGCTGTGTATTGTCTTAGCAAGGACGCGGATGTAGTTCATCGTCATACCCAAGACACGGATGTAGTTTATCGTCCTACCCAGGACGCGGATGTAGTTCATCGTAATACCCAAGACGCGGATGTAGTTCATCGTCATACCCAGGACGCGGATGTAGTTTATCGTCCTACCCAGGACGCGGGTGTAGTTTATCGTCTTACCCTGGACGGTACTGCTAATTTGTTTCCTAGCCAAAGCTAGAGTTCAGTCTGACCTATGCGTATCCCCTAGATGAGGGACAAGAGATTCATTCGTATCTCTCCCAGGGTATCTGTGTGAAAATGAACGCAACGGTTTCGGTTGGAAATTGAACCCGATACTCCCACCCTACATTTTTGCAATGAATCCTTTATGTAATGCGCTTACTTGTTATGCCTGAACATTTTATTTATTATTATTTAATCGTTCAGCTGTTTTAATATGGAAAAATGTGAAAATTAGGAATAAAATCATCCTTCGGAATTCTAATTAACTT
>OZ010578.1:126313884-126323884 GCA_963932145.1 Acanthosepion lycidas
CACTAAAATCCATAGCACAGGTCAGATTATTTATCAAGTGTTTCGCTATAGAAGACCCGTATGTATTTCGAATTGTATCACGAGACGAAAAACTTTTGATAAGTATTTTATCAGGCACGTGGTGTTTAATTCTAACATTTAAACGCTGTCGTTCTACCTATGTAGTCTACCCCATAACTACATTTAATATAATAAATAACGGAATTAATATGTTAGTGGGGGGGTTGTACGTCTTTACACAGAGATGAAAGGATAGAATTGGTTTGAAAAACAACATGGACGTTGGCTGCATAATAACACTCACGGGAACGCACGGCTTACTGGTAGAATCTGCGACTGACACCAATTCAGTCGGTTTTCTATCCGAGCTAGAGGCAACCGGATGTCTAGCCACACTGAAGAGCTGCGAAACAGTCTGTGGATGACGTTATATATATATATATATAATAATATATATATATTTCCCCAACATGAAAACTGAATACTTTAAACACAAATTCCCTTGACAAAACATGTAATGTTTAGAACTGCAGTGATATGTAAGCGACACTTCTTTTTATTTACAGACATTGTTAAAGTCATTCTTTCAAACAATCTAAAAGCTGCCAGTGTCGTGCTTATTCGCCATTTTGTTGGGTTATAATGTAGTGATATTTAATAATGTATTATGTCTTCTAATATAAATACGCGACAACAACTTATTTAGGGTTTCCAGCTGTCATATTTGAAAGCTCTAAATTCGAGTGGTTTCGACTTGGGAAAGATAATTGTTGAGGCTCTCAAAGAATGACATACAAAGTAATCAAACCTTCAAGAATTGGATTGAGTAATCTCATGAAGAAATTCAAGGAGAACAGCACATGACAGAACAAGATTGGTAGAAGGAAGAAATGAAAGATTTCAAAGACAGTGAAAAGAAATCTAGTGAGAGATCTTAATGACTCTAGAACAATTGCCAGGACATAAAGGAATGATTTAGCTAAGTTAGAATTTAAGAAAAAAAAAAAAAAAACTCCAATAAGGTAGTTACTAGGCTTCTGTCCACAAATGGCATGTGATATCAGAGGTCAGAGGTCAGATAAAAAAAATCCATATCTGCAGGGATATCTGCAAGCCAGAGTAAGGTAAAAAGATGATTGATGACGGATACATGGCAGTTGGTAAGCTGACATAAAATGGAACCTCTGTTCGTAAATATTTTCTTTGCTTGGAGAAATTCTAAAAGTGGTAGAGCCAAAATTACACTGTACTGTGGAAAATACTGTGCGTCCAGAATTTGGTATATTGTTTCGGTGTATTGTATCATAAAAACAAAAGAATACCAAATGTTTCCGAAATAAACTCTCAAGTAGTCAGGAGCAAAATTTGAATTTACGTTTTGTCTTCAATATAACAACGACTCAAAGCTTACTGCGTTTCTATTTCTTCATTTCGCTCACTGGGGTATATTGTTCTAGTTCCACGTTCTTAACGGATGTTATTTATCAGTTATCCCTTGTTAATTCCCCTCTCCATGTTATCCACTGCCTTAACCGTGTATTGAACTCACGCCCTTTGGGTCCTGTTACATGAGCTAACCAACGCCTTTATCCACTCTGCTATATGTCCTTGAGGATATCTGCGTATGAATTTCTGGGTATTATAAACCTAATGACCTCAGCCATCATTTTTTACCAGAGTTCATATTGCAATTTTTTTCATTATTATAAGCTTTTCTCTGGCACTCCTTATTACTGGTTCCCATATTGTATTCTATGTTTGGTCGGCTCAGGAGATTTTTGTGGCCTAGCATATGTGCTGATACCTTAAGTTTACGAATTTTCCAATAGTGTTCTTTGTCTATGATCTCAACCTGATCCCACAGAATTAAAGGGCTCAGCTCGACATTCCAACCACCAAAGATGAGGACAATGGTCCGAATAATGTAAATAGTAAGCTAGTGTTAAGTTTCTCCAAGAATTGTCGATCTGATGTGTACGACTGTCGTTTTCGATCCGATCCGTACGACTATCGTTTAACTATTATTATTGATATCCAAGATATTCAGAGGTTGGATCTAAATCTTTAAATCTCCATGTTGTTTTGATTAAAATGCAGCTGTCAAACATTGCTGTCGACATGAACTTGTGCGCCATGATAAAAATACCTAAGTAGAGTTCATCTTTGTGCATATTGCGTAAATCAAATTCTTCTAGAAATTTTGGAATCCCAAAAGCTTGTTGTAAGATCATAGTTCACTTTTTATTCATTTCTTTAATTAAAAATTCTTATAGAATCTGAAGCCTTTTCGCGCGGTTAATTCAACTAAGAATAATGTAAGGAAGCGCAGTATATTGGGATATCTACGAAAAACGATTGCACGTATTTTATTGATTTATATTTCTTACGGCTTATCAATTATTATTGGAGTTACGGACCTATCACGTCGAAACACCGGTTTCCTTACGAACACCGAAGTTAAGCAACGTCGAACATAGAAGGTTTACCGCTTAGGGACACCAGACGCTGTAAGCTTGGATCTGTAGTTGGTGTAAATGATAATGGCTCGGAACTGTTAATCCGTGACCCGAATTCCAATTCCTGTTGGGTTCATTATTTGCACTTACGAGAAAGGTATGAATCTATCTATTCTCCCCAAGATATGGGTTAATTAGGAAGACTTCTTTCACTAACAATTATTATTTCCAAAACCATTCTTAAAATCTAAAAGTATTTTCTGGTTTTCGATAACCTGCAAAAGGTTGATAAACCGTACAAAAAACAAAACAAAACAGCCATTGAAATATATCAGTGAGTTATTTAAAGCCGAAATAATTTTTGACTACAATTAATATTTTGGCGCATGAATATTGCAATGATCATTATTTTTAATAACAAGGAATTTTCTAGATAAAAGTCCTATTATGAATCGTTGTGGTGGGGGTACAAATATAAATACGTATATTTTGACAGCATATTTATTGTTGAAAAATTTACACATGGTCTGTCTGCTTATTTTTAATTGTATCCTTTTCATATTCACGAACAATTATTTTGGTGTTGTTATTGAAGGACGGACGAGAGAAAATCGCCATGTCGATACATATTTCTTTTATCTCGAGTACTTTCGACGTAGCACGATGTCATCATCAGGGTATTGTAGATTTGCAAGACAAATGTTGTAGTGTTCATTATTGTGTAAGACATTTGATTAGAAAGAAATAATGAACACACTCTCACACACACACACACATATATATATATATATATATATATATATATATATATATGTGTGAAATTTTGAAGGGATGATTTGCAAAGACGTTAAAGAGGAAACAGAACTAAATAATGAAAGTGAAAGAATTGCAGAGCGCCACACAATTCTTTAATCATGTGACCTTTTAAAGAATAATACTATTTATGGCTTACCATAGTTAGAAATTCGGAACGCTTGCACAATAATTTTTTTCTTTTTAATTCTTTTAAAACATTGGGTACACACTATTGCTAAGAACTTTTCCGTTTTTGATTCGTAAATGTAGTCTTCACTTAATAACGAGATCACCTAACCACCTTGAAAAAATGCAGAATGTTAAACAATTTTTTAATATTCTAAATTATTTAACTAAATTTAAAAAAATAATACAATTCTTGTAAAAATCCACTATTCATTGAAAAAAAAATTCTTCTTAAGACAATAGTTTCCTTCATAAATCTTATTTATAAAAGCATTTAGAAGTTTTCCTAATTAAATAGTATAGTAGTTTTATTTGATTTTGTATTTTACAATTCGGAACAGATTTTCAGTGGAAACAGTTTTACAAGAAAAACTGATGATTTACATTATCCAAGGCGTTCTGCTTTTAACTAATAAAAAAAATCCCAGCCCTAAAAATTAAATTTCTCGAAATTTCATGAAATTTTGTAAGTGGGTGGTAACATTTCTAAGAAAACTATTTTTACGAGGATTTTCTAAACAAAACTTTTAAAAATATTTTCATTTATTTTTAATAATTCCTGAAAGTTTTATTAAAATCTGACAATTATTTGATTTTTGTTAGAATTTTCAAATCAATGTGTTTTTCACCCAAAAATAGCGGAAAAACACTAATCATAATTATTACGTCGAAGATGAGGTAAACAAAACACGATGTTTAACGAAAATTTAGAACGTGCTAGAAAGGATTAAAAAAAATTCAAAAAATAAAAAAAATATATAATTTGGCCTTTCCTCTTAAAAATAACATAAATATTTTGATGACAAAAACTTTGTTATTATTGAGTCTGGAGCTTTTTTTTTTTATCCTCCTACGCTTTTTTTCCGCAAAAACGTAAAGATATCTAAATCTATTATAACATAGATTTAGATATCTTTACGTTACAATCCAAATATCTTAGAATATTGGAATCAGATTCTATAAAAATGAAGCAAATGAATTTTATGGCATATAGAAATCAATAAAATGATAAAGAATTGTTCTATGTTCTTTGAATTTGGTGGAGGGAGGCGTTCATCTTGAAGTACCATTTGCCAAAGCTAAAATGTGAAATTTAAATATAGCATATAAGAATTGCCCAATAGCAAGAACAGAGTTTATGTAAATATAAAAGTGAACATTGAAGTCAACACCTAGATTCGAATGATGGTATAACAAATTGTTTACATTTTAGCTTTGGCAAATGGTACTTCAAGATGAACGCCCCCCCCCCCATTCAAAGAGCATAGAACAATTCAATATCATTTTAATGCTTTCTATATGCCATAAATTTCATTTGCTCTATTTTGATGGAATCTTATTCCAATATTCTGAGATATTTGGCATTGTATTTTTTGTTTGAAATCCTTCAGGTTATCCTGTTTAATAGTTTAGTGCCTCTTGTTGATTCTCGTATTCCATTCATCGTTGCTATCATTGTAAATTCTTTAAATCTAAAGATGAGAAAGCCATTTTTATATGAAAAAATTACCAACACTACATTAGTTTTACTGAAATTATCATCAACAGATTTTTAAAATACCAACAATACATTTTATGATCTACAAATTATATATATATATATATACCAACAATACATTTTATGATATACAAATTATATATCTAAAAAAACTTACCTTTACTCTGAAAATATAAAATTATGTACAAATTATGCCGTAAATTTCTTTTGTTGCGTTGATATAACCTTGGATTGCACCCAGAACCAATGAAGATATCTTTTTTGAAAATCCCATGTCGATGAATAAAAAATTTTCTCGGATATTATTCATGAAAAATCCGATCTTGAAAATCGGACAAAGCCCTTCATCAATCCATAATTCCTTTGCCGAAAATCAACCGTGGATTTCTACAAGAGAGAAAATTCTAAAGATGAACTTATATGCTACGCCAATGTTCCGATGTTGTGTGAGCCCCAGTAAGATCCCAAAAATACAGAGAAAAGCTGAAGGAATAGTATTCCTGAAGGCCGGTGAAGACGCTGCTAGCCAGAAGAGCTACCGGCCAGTCTCCCTCCTCTGCCACCCCTATAAACTCAGGCTTCAGACCTGGAATGTTTTTCACTAGTCATAAACCTAACACAATTCATGGACGATAGATTTGAGAAGGGTGAAAACACAGGAACAGTACTCGTTGATCTCTATACAGCATAAGAGTCTGCCAGCCATAGGATATTTCAGATAACTGAGGAAGCTCATTTTCCACGTCGGGACCATGTTCTGCAAGAGGTGATTCTTTGTGGATCTCAGTAGGCATCTCAGCTGCTGCCAAACACAGGAGAATGGTCTCCCCCACCCAAGATAGCGTGCTCGCTCCTCTCATCTTTATAATCTATACAAATTATCAGTCCATCCACCGAAATAATAGGAGCTTTCTCTATACATGGCTATCTGTATTGCATCCCAGAAGCAATCTTTCGACCTCACCCAATGTTTGCTCTAGACAGCCTTATCCATACTAAGCTGTCGACCAGCTTCGAGCCAACCCTGACAAGTTCCAAATCAGTGCTTTTGCACATTGCAAAGACTAAAACCAAGGTCGGGTCAAGGTACAACGTCATAAAGAAGCTGGCTAACACCAAATGTGGTTCCCATGCCGGTAAAATCTGCATCACAGTCCTGTCTTTTTTTTACTCAATAGCAAAACATACATCATAAGAGCGGAGCAGATCACCATATGCAAAGAAAATCGACCCTGCCTTGTAGTTCAATCACTGGCTGTCTCAAGTCAACCAAAGCAGAGGAACTCTAGAGACATTCCTTTCCCCCTCTTTATATCAGAAGACAATCGATTTACAAGTTGAGAAGTTAAATGATGAAACTAAACTTCGTTATCCATTAAGAAAGCGGATGATGTCAAAGCAGAGTTTTGTGCATTAAGTCAAACCACTGAAGAACAGAGTTCCTAGACAGCATCTGCCCCTGCGGTGCAAATAAAACATGGAAAACAAGCTCTCTCTCTCTCTTTTGTTCTCTCTCTCTCTCTCTAACCCTTACGGAAACCCTCCCCTTTGTCTCTACTGCTTTCTGGTTATCCTTGTCCTATTTGAATCACCTGCGAACTGCTGCTGGTAGGTGTAGAGCCAACCTTCCGAAATGAGGATATATCGTGGATGATGACTTTAATTGCCAATACCGGCAATTACAAATTAGGGAGCATCTTCTACTTTACCCCAGTCTTGAATATTCATGCACACTGGAAAAATTTGAAACCTTAACACTCCAGGAAAGGCTTCGTGTGCAACACTGAATGAGTGTAGTGTCGCAGCTCGATAAAAAAAAAAAAAAAAAAAGATGTCCTGAAAACTGTGAACTTTTAATCACATGAATCGCTGTACTTTTTTGGAGAATTTTAATCACGAATAATCTTCTGCTTAAATTTCAAAGTGTTGGTATTTTTTTTAATAGCAGACTTTACAAGTCTGTAAAACATTGAACTTCTGCGACTAAGCGTTTATTCAATCGACGTTTTTACACAAGGCCAATTAATTAATAAGCATCCGTTTAAGAAGACACTGACAATCTCGCATCGCATCTAACGAACTGCCCACAGGAATCTGTTTTCTGTAGACTCTTCCGAAAATGACTTTGTTGAAAATTATTAATAATCTCTGCTTAAATCTGATTGGTTTAAAGAATTAATTAATTGACTAATCTGACTGATCAAATTAATTAATTCTCTTTTGATAAGCGTGGCTATCAGTTGAGAAATTTAATTAGATTTATTTTCATTTATCAACTTTGGGATTTTCCAAATTACATTTCGCTCTCTGACGCTTTTAGCCATTTTGGGAAAAGATATTTAATAAAATCTTTGAACGATCCGAAAAATCAGAAATAAGCGTGAGAAACAATGACTATAAGTAATATATATATATATATATATATATATATATATATATATATATATATATATATATATATATATATATATGCACTATTTCTATTGTTCCGACTATTATTCTCATTTTGTTGCCATATTTATCACAAAGTTTTTACCGTTGTACGCTCCAGTCTTCGTCAGGTGGTTGCAATGCTTGGTAAAGACTGTGTGTACTCCACCCTGTGCAGCCGTGGAAAGAAATATAAAGGGGAGGCAGGCCGCACCCTTAAGGTAAGGCTTGACGAAAACCAAGACACAAGAGGAAGTGGAAGATCAGGCGTGGATGACCACATATGGTGAGCAATGTGAAATCACCGTCCTCTGTGGGATCAGGTTGAAATCATAGACATAGATCATCATTGGAAAATTCGTAAACTTATGGAATCAGAACATATGCTAAGCCACAAAAATCTCCTGGGCCGACCAAGTATAGAAATGAATAGAATATGGAAACCAGTAAGAATCAGTACCAGACAAAAGCAATAAGAATAAAAATATGAGCTCTAAAAAAATAAAAAATGATTGCTGAAGAAATTAAATTTATAATACCCAGAAATTCATACACAGATGTCCTCAAGGACACATGGCACAGTGGATAAAGGCGTTAGATCTAGTGACAGGACCCAAGGAGTGTGATGTCAATACCTTGTTTTGGCGGAGATAATTGATAACTGACATCAATTAGAGATGGCACGTGAGCTAAATAAAGTGTTCGAAATTCCAACCACGTACAACGGCCGAGACGTTGTGATATATATGGCAACAAAGATGAGGATGATAGTCCGAGCAATGTAAATAGTGTACATAATACCTCATTATATATACTACTCGACTCTCCCGTCGAATTCAGCGTATGATTGTCAAGCAGATCAGTTCCTAGGAAACCGACAGCCGGACAACAATACATGAGATTAGATTATATTCCGTCGTGGAACTCATCCAATTTCCTTTACTCATAGGACTGTGCCTACGAGAACCATGACTACTATTATCAAGCCACTCCATCCAGAGCATTAGAAGCCGGTTAAAGCAAGGATATACAATTGATAGAAATTAAGGAGGATTTGAGATAAGTAAGTAATTCATCGAGTCTAGAAGAAACCTCAACAGAGTGCATTTAAGGATTTTTGTTTGTTTTTTCCAAATATTTTTCTCCATATATATACATATATATATATATATATATATATATATATATATATATATATATATATATATATTATAAATTAATTGATTTAAAATATGTTTTTTGCTACACAGTTCTAACCATGTTTCAAAAATGGAAGCTTCCATTTTTGAAACATGGTTAGATCAGTGTAGCGAAAATAATCATATTTTAAATCAATTAATTTATGAGATTAATGCTCTGTAAATTTACATTGAGCACTATTTTGTAAAAATAAAAACATCCATAAGAACACCGGATTATATATCTTACTGTTCTTTCTTATATATATATATATATATATATATATATATATATATATATATATATATATATATATATATATATGCGCTATATTTTGGCAGAAATTATTCATCCAAACGTGTTTAATTAGAAGGTTCGTAAGTTTAATTTTTTATTATACTTTTCCAAATTTCGGATAACATGTTGCGTATTATGTTCGAATATGTTGATAAACTGTCCAAAGTTCATATTTTTTTTTATTTTTGTTTAAGTACTTTAGATTTTCCAGTCATTACCAAGAACATATTTCGTGTCCGTATGGTAGTTTTAACTTTTTTTTCTGAGTCTCGGTATTCATTAGGACGCTGGACATTTGCAATGATCGAACGTGACGTCATATGTAACTGCTATTAGTAATGATTGAAGTACAAAAAAAGGTTCTTGAATTTATTGCATTTTCAGTGACAATTGTTATCCTGACAATGTAATCAATCACACGTTTGAAGACAAAATTAATGATTCATGGTTCCAGTAGTTTTTGATTCTTCCTTGTGTTCCGTATATTTAAAATTGCTTTGGCTGGGCAGGAAAATTCAGACACTAGCCAATACAAAGTTGGCCTGTGTTACGTCGGCATTTTCGACGCTTAGGCTACGTGTTGTCCTTGGAACTAATCCGGTTTTTCCCTCGTTTGTCAAAGATGTTTTTTTCTACCTTCAAGGCTTTTCTGTTCTTTACAAATGCAAATGTCAGTGTGAGGCTGACTATTTAGGACGAACCAATCAGCGACTCGAAACCCGGATCGGATCACATGTTCTTGTAAATATAAGACAGGGTATTGTACTATGTCTGTTCACGACGCAGCCATAGGTCAGGTGTTGATGGAAAATCCGAAATATGCAGCAAGATATAGTGACGATTCGTTTACTGTACTATGCAGAGCTCTGACTCTGGGCAGACAGAAAGAGCATTTTGTTCAGTCTTTTAAGAGGTATGTGAGTGAATCCTTTCAATTTTGAATAGATCATTGAGGATGGATATCGATTGACTGTAAACTTGAAAACCGGCTTCGTAACACATCCGCCCTTTTATATCTAGTATATCAAAACTCAGCTTGTCGGACTGTCTGCTTTCGGGCGGAAACGAACTCAGATGAGTTTATGCTTAACGGTAGAGTCTCATCTGCGGGAAAAATAGACAGACACCCGATCACGTGTACACTCGGAGTCTACGGAGA
>OZ010578.1:126328884-126356384 GCA_963932145.1 Acanthosepion lycidas
TGCGGTAATGCCAAGAAACATGTTCTAATTCAAAATTATAATTCAGGACGTGCGCAAAATGTAGACAGACAATTGTTCTGAACCCACTTCCCAAAAACAAAACGGAAAGCATTGTTGTAACTGAAACTAATAATAGATAACACCACTGTTAGATATCGTGGACTACGGGGACAGAGTACGGGACTCAGAGAGATGATTTCGAATTTCCGTTTAACTTTAGCATTCGGACCAATCTTCTTGGAATGACCAATCTTCTTGGAATGACCAATCTTCTTAGAAAAAAATATGGGTAAAATAGCTAGACCCTAGCCGTGAATGTTAACTAACACTAAGATCCTGACTTGGTGTTATCGATTCTGACTAAGAATCCCACCGCTGTGACGTGGCTTCCCCCTCTCTTTTCTACATATACTTTCATGTCAGCTGCTCTGACGAGCGGGTTTTTTTCCCTGGTGCCTCGACTGCATGAATTTAGGTGTTCCTTTAGATCGGCATTTAGGTCCTACCAGTTTACTGCTGAAATAACTAAATGCAACCACCAACAGTCTTTATTCTCGTACTTTCCCCGTGGTACTCCCTGCCGTTTACTTGCTTTTCTGATAACTGCAATGTTCAAACATTTATATGCAACGTCAATCGCCATCTTTTATCCCAGTGGTTCTGTAATGGTGCAACTGGGTACATTGGTGCGCCCTGGCATTCCACAGAAATATGTGTCCAGATATGCGTATAGCCCTCAAGGAAAGCTTCAATGATAGGAGGCTTTTGTTTTGCTGTATTGAACTGGGAAGAGTTGCTGGTCAGTACTCCATACATTTTTCGAGAAAGCTGATTACGAAAAGATGTATTGTGTAACATAAAATGATGACGAGGATTAACATTGTTTATTTAAAAGTTGTCTTATTTATAATTTCATAGCAATTTATCATTTATAATTTACCCCTTATTTGTTTCTAAGCAAATGTGATAAATTAGTTACTTTATTATAAACTCATCAGTCGGGATTACTTATTCTATGCAGTGGGTGTACTGCAATATCATTTCTGTATTTAAAATGCGAAAGATTTCAGTCTACGCTAAAACCATAGATTTCTTTTTTCTATTCAAAGAAAACATTTAAAAGGTGACTTAGCAACTGAGCCAACCAAACATTAAATATCACTGAAGCACGTTTTTCAGATTTTCCAGGGAATTTCATGATAAAACTTTAGAAGGTTTTAAATTAGCGACGCTGTCGTAGAAAATCATTTAATTATAAAAACAGTTCAATTAACATATCTACATTTGTGTTTCGTTTTTTTTTTTCAAATGCTTTTATTTTTAGTGAGTGTCTTGTTTTGCGCAATGAATCCCACACACATATATAAACATAACATTACAGTACTTTTTAAATTCAAATATGGCGCCTTTCCTCGGATATTTGTACAGCTCTGCCAACCAAACACGCGCCAATGAGGCTTTAACAGTGTGGTATTAAAAGTTGAAGTGCCTTGCATACAATGTATTTTCAGATAAATGTATAGTTGGCTACTCGTATTCGAAGATACCCGTCTATAAGGACAGCTATCTAAAGCAACGTCAATCGCCATTTTCTATCCCAATGGTTCTCAAATGGTCCCACCAGTTTACTGCTGAAATAATTAAATGCAACCGCCAGCATAGAACGATTTCAGTCTACGCTCAAACCATTTTTTTCTTTTTGCAGTTTCTGTTTACTATTCGGACAATCCCTTGAAATATCTTGTACTGAGAGTAGTATTTTGTGAGTATTTGTTTTTTTTTTTTAAATGTTTACTCAATTTACAAGGAAGCAATGATTCATTCGCCATTTTACATCCACATGCCGAGAGAGTACGTGACTCTGCTAGATGATTTGAAATTCCCGTTTAATCTTAGCATTCGGACCAGGTGCACCATTTGAGAACAAATACCCACAGAACCCACCTGTGATTTATACTGCAACTATGCAGAGAAAAAGCGTGTTATCTAGCGTGATCAACAGTTTGAACAAGGCCAGCACGCTTAAGCCCTCGGCTACGATGACTTGTGACTTCGTGACAGGACAGCTATCGACGGCCCCCAAAGGTTCCCTCACAAGTCTTGGGTCAACCCGTGGTATGGTTTTCAGTCACTTTTCAAAGGTGCCGCACGTTGGATCGACCCCTCCAGTGCGATAACATCAGGAAGTCTTCTTCCTGGAAAATCGATCATGGTCAAAATGCCAATGTTCTAATCACCCGGTCAGGTGTCCATATGATAAATACACCCATACAAAATCGATAGGGTTTCTAAAACAGAAGCGTGATATTGAAGAATCCGATTCTGGAAGTGAGCTAAACATAAGTGTAATGAAGAAAACAGAATTGCGGTTTACTCGCAAATACAATGAAAGTTATTTAAGCTTTGGTTTTACTTGGATCGGAAGTGAAGATAACACTTTGCCGCTATGTTATGTGGATATAAAATGTCAGATGAATCATTACTTCTTTGTAAATTGAGTAAACATTTAAAAACAAAAACTCTCGCTTACAAAATACATTTAATGATGATAAGATTTTCATTTCTGTTAATATTTTCTTTTTTAAAATATGTATTACTGATATACTATTTTTTTAAAAAGTATTTGTAGTATTAAAATCTATTTTTACACTTTCATAGTGTTTTGAGTCACATAGATGGGACCCTAACAAGTGCTACTACACCGGCTCAGGGTAGATCTTGGAACACCAGCAATTAAGAGTTGGTTCCACGCTTCTCAAAACCTCCGGATCAGAGGCCTTGTTGTTGGACGCGTCTTACCCAGGACGCGGATGCTGTTTATCGTCATACCAGGACGGAGATAGATAGATAGATAGATAGATAGATAGATAGATAGATAGAACACAACATTTTCAAATTCTTTTAAAATATAATGACCCTTTATGAGAAAGCTCAAATCGCTTCTTATCAAGTCACGTAAGTGATAGCACAAAATTTGAGAGCTCATACTTTAGCTGAGTAACGTATTTTGCCTGCATGCAAAAAATAATTGTCTTGGCGATGCTGGGAAATGAAGCAGCAATAAAAATAAGCAATATTCTTCTGTTCAACTATGCAGTTAACAGGCTTATTCTAGAAATGTCTTCTGATACCGAGAAAAATGCATGCAGTAATAAACTTCACTTGACTTATTTTCATTATTCGAACCAATATCCTCATCTTCGCTACTATATTCACAACGCTTCGTCCGTTTTACGCTCCGCCCTTTAAGTCTACGTCTCTGTATATATCCGTCTATATCTCTGAGATGAGGCATTATGAACACTTACATTATTTACATTATTCGGAATGTTATCATAATTTTCATTGTCATATTCACAATATTTCGGCTGTTTTACGCTCCGCCCTTTAAGATTATGGCTCTCTATATATTTGCCTATATCTCTGAGATGAGGTATTATGATTACTTTCATCATTTACATTATTCGGATAGTTCTCCTCATCTTCATTGATATATTCACAACGTTTCGGCCGTTTTACGCTCCGGCCTTTATGTCCACGACTCTCTCTATAGCTGTCTATATCTCTGAGATGAGCAATTATGATTACTTGTATTATTTACATTATTCGGACTATTATCATCATCTTCATTGCCATATTCACAACGTTTCGGCCGTTGTACACTCAGCCCTTTAAGTTTATGTCTCTCTATATATCTGTCTATATCTCTGAGATGAGGTATTATGATAACTTGCATTATTTACGTTACTCGGACTGTTATCCTCATTTTCATTGACATATTCAAAACGTTTCGGCTGTTGTACGCTCCGCCCCTCTTCAGGTGATAGGAATTTCAAACCGAACCCTTTATTTTGACACACCAGGTAGATTGTTCTAGTTTTACGTGTCATGTCTCTTCTAGATTTCTCAGTTACCCATCTTTAACTCAACACTCCAACGTTTTTAGACACTAGGGCATGTGTCCTGAAGAAGGCCGGAGCGTACAACGCCCGAAACTGTGTGAATATGGCAACATATCGAATAATGTAAACAATGCAAGTAATCATAATTGTTGTAACCAAGGAAATGGTTAAAATAACAAGACAAGTGTTACAGATATATCATATATTAAACAGTAAATACAACAGAAAAGTGTTACACAACTAGTGAGTGTGTGTCGGTTGACCAGCGTTCAATCTATTCGACTGTTATATTCAACAGACCCCCACCACCACGAGAGATGTATGTGGCACAAGTCCAAGTTTATCGTGGGTTCTCCGAGACCGTAGGCTCGGCCAAAAAGTATTCCCTTAGAACGCGTATAAAGAGGTTCAGGGCCTGTCTACCTCACCGGACGAAACTCGTCCGGGTTCATCTCTGCTTAAGGCAGATAGTTCGACAGTTGAACAATATATACCACTGTTCCCCAAGGACTTCTCTCCTACGAATGTTATAGTAGGCGGAAGAGTCCAACATAGACTCTTTAGAGGAAGGATACCACTATAATATAGATATAGCCATATATTAATAAACTTTAATATTCAAACTGTGTATTGCAAGTTTATGAGTCAACAGAAATTACCGTCAAATAGTAAATCAGTTTAATTTTCGCAAATAATTAAGTGTGCCTACAAAAGGTGAGGACGTTTTTAACATTCTCTGTGACTATCTTGATAAATGGCAGTCATCATGGAAGTCCTGTGTAGGCATTTGTAACGATGAGGCTCTTTCCATGGTAGGTTGTATGAAGTATGTAACAAAACAAAATGAGAGGTTGTTCAGATAGTAAATTTTATTAAAACAAGATCTGTCAAATCGTGTTTATTCGAACAATGGATTCTCGAAACAGGCGGTTGCTTTTACACACTGAGGTGAGGTTGCTTGTCAACGGGGAAAGTACTTAATCGTGTACACAAGTTACGACAAGAACCTATTACGTTTTTTGAAACAATTACATTAGCGCATCTCTTTTGGTACGAATTTTCCCTTTCTAGGTGACTGTATCTGGCCAATATGTTTCAGCAGCTCAATATTTGAATACAAGCATACGAGGGAAAGAAGAAAATATTCTCTCATCCACTGACAAAATGAAAACCTTTCAGAGAAACCGACAGATATGGAAAAGAAAAGCAGTTGAAAGTAATTTGGAAATGTTTCCATTGGTAAGTAACACTTGCTTAAATGAAAAAATTCCAATAACTGTTGAACATTTAACAAGTTTACAGGAAAAAGTGATTTCTTATTTTCCATCGCTTAACACTGAATAATACGATTAGTTTACAAACCCATTCATGGAAACTTCAAGTGATTTTGGTTTAACTGAAGAAGAAAAATTGGCGGCTATATCCACTGATCGTGGGTTGATGATTAAACATAATGAATTGCCTCTTGAATATTTTTTGATTTCTATAAAAGGAGAATATGTGTCAATATCTAAAAAAAAATCTCTGGCTATTTTACTACAGTTTGCAACATCATATTTATGTGTATTGGGCTTTTCTGTTCTCACCATAATTAAGGGTAAAAATAGATGAATCTTAAACGTATTGACGAAGAAATGAGAGTTTGCCTATCAAATATACACCCAAACATTGTAGACGTCTCATCATGTTTTTCATAAACACAGAAACGGATAAACTTAAATTCATTTTACATATTTTATTGCCTTATTTCTTTTCTGAAATGTTTTACTTCATTATAAGTTTAAGAAATATATATATAGTGCCCCTACAATTATTGGTAGAATTTGAAGTGTGCCGCGATATCACAAAGTTTGGGAATCATTGTTTTGTATTTTTGAATCCTGTTCATCTTTTTTTTTTCCTTTCCTTAGTCCTCATTATATTTACTCTTTTCTCTCACTTTACCCCCTTGTAAGCCCCTGCGTACTATTGACATTTTCATCTTGCTTGGGATGAAATGATTAAAAATAAAAGATAAGGAAACGTCGCAAGTCAAACTATAGCGGAAGAAATGGGTAACCACGCCAATTTCCCAAGAATGCATAGCAATGCGAAGACAATGAATAAAAAGGGATAGCTGGAGAATAAGAACCTCATAATTCTAGAAGATTTCGTTTGGTTTGTTTGGTTTTACGGCACATCAACCTGAATGGCTCATTTAATGCCGACAACTTTTTTTCCTGGTAATATTTTTGTTTTGTCAAAAATCCATTTCTGTTAATATTTTTTTTCTCAAAAATGTATAGCTGGTAATATTATTTTTTCAAAAACGTATAGCTGGTAATATTTTCTTTCCATAAACGTAGAGCTGGCAACATTATTTTTTGAAAAACGTATTATCAGAGGCCTCGCTGTTGGACTTTATCGTCTAACCCAGGACGCGAGTGTAATCTGAGTGTTAACTATTTGCCCACAACTGGGATCCCAAAGGTGCTACCACGCCGGGTCAGGGTGAACCTGCGAAAGCCATGAACCAAGAGGCGGCTCCACACTCCTCAAAACCTCTTGATCAAAGGCCTTGCTGTTGGACACAGTTTATCGTATTACCCAGGACGCGGATGTAGTTTATCGTCATACCCAGGACTGAATTCCAGAAGAGTTTTGGTGTTTAAGAGTGTGAAATGTTTGCTATTTGTCGTGACATTAGTTTAAAAAACATTAAAACACAGATTTTGTAAACTGTTTTGATATGAAACTGGGATCTTGTAATTTGGCCGTCTCTTAGTATAAACTTGCCGCTTCAACAGAAATGATCTAACTTTAATCAGTTTAAAAACGTCGAGTGTGTTTTAAAGTCATTTTTTTCGTCTTTGCCTCTTTTTTCATCGCTGAACGTAATGGAGAATTACCAAGCCTAAGAATGTCTTTTTATTTAAATTATACTTGAGCCTTGAGTCCATGATTGTTTAAAAAAAATCGATGCCTATATTTATTATTGCCATCATACTCATAATGGGTTCACCACTTAAGCCTATCTAATCACGCACCAAACACTCAACTCAGCCTCATTGGGTGAGGATGTCATTCAATGTCTTTCAACGTAGAACCAGTGATCGATCTTTCAGTTGATTTTGGACAAGTCATCTCATGCTTATGTCGACATTTTTTCTTCTATAAAGACGGAACCTTTCAGAACTTGAAAACGCATTTATCTTGTTTTTATATATATATATATATATATATATATATATATATATATATATATATAATTTCCTCACCCGCCCTGAACATACCTGATTTCAAGCTGTCAAATATATTCAGTTTCTTCACAGTTCCGTGACAGCTGCCGATCATTTTCCCAGTGTTATTTGCAATCTCAGGGATTATTAAAATTAAATATTTTTTTCTTTATCAATCAAATCAGAATTATGATACAATTTAAAGATTCAAAACTCGAAACGGTTGAGATCTCGAAAGTCAGGATATTTCATATAAGTAACTCCTTCTAACCTTTTATTTTAACATCTGCGCAGAACACACCGTTTTTCATCTTAACTGCGCAATTTGATGTTGTCGCCGTTCAGCAAATAAACCTGGTTTCAATAATTATTTTCGTTATATTTCGACAAAACGCGAGATTGTTATTAATGCGATGCGTGCATACATACATACACACACACACACACACACACACACACACACACACAGACATTATATATATATATATATATATATATATATATATATATATATATAAAGAGAGAGAGCTGTATAATGTCAGAGTGATTGGCAAGTTCATCTTGCAGCAAAATTAATAGCGAGAAGAGCTTTATTCTCACAATATTTTTGGCCTTGTTCCAATTCTAAGCCTAGGTTTAGTGTGTATATATATATATATATATATATATATATATATATATATATGTGTGTGTGTGTGTGTGTGTGTGTGTGTGTGTGTGTGTGTGTGTGTGTGTGTGTGTGTGCGTGTAGTTGTGCACTGGCTTATTCTGAAATCAAGCAGGTGTTCACTCGGATATTAATACGATTTTCTCTGTGTACGAGGTAGGGGAGTGTTTAATCAAATCATCGATTTTTTGAAAACAGGAAAATAAATAGAACGGATCTGAAAGTCTTGTTTAAGCGTGGTTCACTGAAAACGCAGGAACAAGAAAAGAGTGGCGTTTTTATAAAAACAAGCTGTGAGCTTAATGAATGATTTCTTCTGTTTTCCCGTTGGAATAACGACGTAAGGCACGTTCGGAAGTCTATCTGCACCGGAAGCGCTGGAGATAGCGAAGCAGGTGTTGTCAGAGATGATAAGCATTAATGAATAAATAAAGAAATAGATAGCTTCGCATATCGACCGGTTCACACTCCTCGTCAGGATTTTGAACAGGAGTCGAGGTTTATCCCTTCTTTCCTATTTAAGATTAAGTTTCGGTGTCTCTTTTGAAGTATTTTTATTCTCTTTCACTTCCAGTAGGCCCTTACGTCTTTGTGGTATTTTCACGCTGCTTGAGGTGAATTGACTTTTTTTAAAGAAAATGCGTCTCTAGTTTGGGAGACTTGCATGCAAATTACAAATATGGGAAACCAAAAATCAGACAAGTTAAAAAAAAGGACAGAAAATGCGTCATTGAAACAATAAGGAGTATTTGGATGGCCAAAGCTGGAATCCAAAGACTGTTTAGTCTTTGGATTTATTAAGAAACAGAAAAAAATTTCGTGATAAACAAAAAAGATATACTGAACTATTACCTGATATCAGTGCTCCCATACAATTCATGTGGTAATGGAAATTCTGCAGAAGGATGATGAGGATAGCGTGGGTGTAATATGTGAGTAACAGCAAAAATGGAAACAAAAAGAAAACTTATACTTAACAACAGCAAGGGACAGTTGAAATCTCTAGGGAACATAATGAGGAAAGAGTGCTAGGAAAATCTGATACTCACAAGGCGGATCGAGCGGAAGAAGGGCAAATGAAAACAACGCATGACATATTTAGTCAGCTTGAGTAAATGGATGGTGGTACATGTTTTACGGTAAATAACAAAAAGACAAAATTTATTTAAGGCAATCAGAATGTAAAATATCTCTAATAAGTCATGAAACATTATTTTTAAAAAGACGATGAGCGTTTAAAACATTTCCGTGCGGGGAAACAGGAAACAAGTGGCAAGTAATTTATTCTTTTGTCGGACAGATCATTTAATGTACAGGGCATGCTTTTAATTATCACGCAAACCAGTTCAAAATAATTCTTTCCTATCGCAAGACAATAGAAATATGTTTCCGAAAGATTGCGAGACAACTACCATTGTTCCACGGACAAACAGATTCCTGTCTCGAACAAAGTTCCACATATTGCAAACGCTAGAAAAACATTATATACAATTACTGCTGGAATACAGTGGAAAGAATTCGATGTTGTCTCACGGTTATGTGTTCGGTGGAACAGAACCGAATAGAACAATGTCATGTCTACATGTAATCACTTCTTACAGTCTTAACAAAATATACTTGTTGCTTTTTTTTGTTAGTTTTTTTTTTATCATTTCACTCCAATCAAGGCGCTAATGCCACTAAGACGTTACAAAGAATGAAAGAGAATGAGAATAAATAAAAAATAGGAATTCGGGAAGACAGCAGATGTTGCATATTTAAATGCAACATATTCTGCTTTCCTGAATCCTGAATTTTAAAGATCGTGGGTAGCAGGGAAGCAAAGAAAAGCAGACGAGAATTCCACAAAGATACTACAAGAATCGAACTCCTTTTTTTTTTTTAGAGTTCCCTTTGAATTCTAGAACGAGCGACTGATTCAAGATTCAAGTTAAATTTTGAAAAAACCTGACGCCTTGTTTCATCCTTTTTTTTTCGTTGCAATATTCTCATTAGACCAAAAATGGAATATTGCTAGAGCTGCATAGCCATCAGTTTCCAGTTTTGATAAAGTTCAAAATCGTTTAAACCGCCTTCTAGTGGGGAAGATTGATTTTGATGGGACACGGCACGTGAAAAAAAAACCAAAAAAAAAACCGGATCGTTTAGAAATTTTTTAAATTTATTCTGGTTTCTTTGGATGAGGAAGTGATTTGTGGAGCAATGGATAACGTCTCCGAATGGGAAATCGGAGAACCGAGTTCGAATTCCAGTTGGGTTCGTTCACTTACTCTCCAATACCCATTGGGAATGGGTGAATCCATCTCTACGGCTATGTGTTGAATAAGACAGACCTCGGTTAGTAGCCGGTCAACCGCAGAAAGAATCGGCAACCTACTGCGGGAATTTCTTCGGCCTTGTCAGTCATGAAGAGAAAGAATCATGATCGCCTCCGCGTGTATCGCGTATGGCACTTAACTGACAGATTCTTGGATTGCGTACTTTCATTCATTTCACTGAATTTAATTTCGTTATGTTATTTTTTCTAAAAATATATTTTTTTTTAAATTGTGAAGATTTGAAATGTATAATTAGTTTTAAATCACCTAAAGGCTGATATTCAATAATGGAAGAATTTGTATTCTGCAGAACAAAATCAAATCCATTCAGCCAACAAAATTGCACATATTAAGCAAGTTTGGTTTGTTTTGTTTTACGGTATATCAACTTCAATGGATTATTTGATGCCGAAAAGATTTTGAGAATAGGTTCTTCTGAATAGATCGGGTTTCATTGATGCATTTTTCTAAAGAGGATTTTCATTGATATTAAAATATACTGCTGATAATATTTTTCATTCAAAAATGTGTTGCTGCTAATATTTATTCATTTAAAAATGTATTGCTAGTATTTTTACAATAAAAATCTATTTTTATACTTTAATAGAAGTTTCACCCTAGTTTAGGGGGTTAAGTATTTGCCCATAACTGGGACCTTAACAGCTGCTATCATCCCTGATCAGGGTGGACCTGAAAACAACATCAATTAAAGGGTGGTTACGCTCTCCACAAAATTCCCGATCAGAGGCCTTACTGCTGGATGGAGTTTATCGTCTTACCCAGGACAGATGATCCGGGAAGGGAGAGTCATCTCTATTTGGCAGATTCGTGAGTGACGAATTTTTTTCAAAGCTCCAGATGAAATGTCGTAAGTCTATAACTACTATATCAATATTTCCACGCCAAACGTTCAGACCAGCTCCATTCCTGAGTTCCACCATTTCAGGCATTTTTGCGCAGAAGCCGACATGCCATGTCTACAGGGTCAACTTATCCTCATTCTCTACGTAATGAAGGAGTTCCACTCTAGCAGCCTCTTCCCAAGAACCATTACTTTGTGGAAAAAATCCGGAAGGTAGGCTTCCATGATCTCTCAACCTATCCAAGTCTAACGTCAACTGTTATCTATCCTACAAATCTTCATAAATTAATCCTCTTATATCCGTACAATAAATTTCAGTAAATTAATCTCTACTTTAAGTATCTCTTAGGGCTTGTACTGTATGAACGTTTAATACGAAAAAGAAAAAAAACAACTGGTTGTTTCCTTTGATAATTCAGGATGATCGTTGACGAGCTAATAATAATATGAAAGTCCTAAAATACGACGAGACTGATTTAGGGTACTTATAGGATAAAAGCAACGGTCATGAAAAACGAGCCCCCGATATATGGCCTCTTTTTTTCTGTATTCTTGTAATTCCGTTCAGCGAACAAAAAATGGATGGATAAAAAGAATGGGTTTTTATGGTAGAAAGACAGAAACACCGTCATTTGTAAGCAAAAGCACAATCAGGTAAAGACTTTTTTGAAAAATAAAACTTTAAAAATCAGTCATCAAGATGAGGATTACAATTGTTAACTTTCAAATTTTGTCGTCCACAAATTCAGTCTGTTATCGAAATCGGGAAACACTTTTTTAAAAAAAAATTCTAATTGCAAACAATGCCAAGAAAAGGACAACACTTCTTTTTTTATTTTCTATTTTAAAAATCTCATGTAAAATTAATATAAAGCAATTATGTGCAAGATTTTTATCTGGACATTAAAGAATCATTATATGCAATGAAGCTTTAAAAAATATAAATGCAGTTCTTTGGAAGAAAAAAGATTAAATTCATTAGCAAAAATAATATATGGCAACAAAATTGTAATTATTAAAAGGAAAGGCGCCGATTGCAGCATTTATAATTCTTTTAATAAATATTAGGTTGGTGCAAAAATAATGTCGTTTTTTTACGTTAAAAATACGTCAAAAAACGACATTATTGCGTGATTATTTTTGCACCAACCTAATAGTAGGGATAAAACTGCTAATTAAGCCAATTAACCTATAAAAAACAGCAGAATAAGCACTTTGGTTCTGTTTATTTGTTTAGCGGCATATCAACTTCTTATGGGTCATTTAATTCTGAAATTTAGTTTTCTTGGGTGCAATAGTAATATATTTCACAAAAAATGTGTTGCTGGTAATTATTCTAATATGAAAAGGTATTCCTGGGATTTTTACTATAAAAATGTATTTTTATTTTTTCATAATGTTTTTGATCCCAGTTTAGGGCATAAATATTTGCCCAGAGTTGTTTCCCTAAAATGTGCTACCACCCCGGGTTAGGGTGGACCTGGGAACAACAGCAGTTACGAGGTGGGCCCCACGTTCGTCAAAACCTCCTGATCAGAGGGCCTGCTGTCCCAGTTGGTTTATTGTCAGCACGTATGTACAGGAAGGTGATCTACTGGTTACTGCATAAATAAGTAACAGTATTTTGACTGTAGAAATCAAAGCTATATGCATTGAGTGTTAAGGGGTCCACCCCTTTTTCATACAAGTGGACTCGCCCAGTTTGTACTTGTACTGATGGTGGTGAATACCCGGCAGTGAGGGTGATACAGTGAGACAGTGAAAGAATGAGAGAGTGTGAGGTAACCGCTTTGTAGGAGTCACATTTGCGAGCACGTAGACTCAGGAGGAAGTCGTACTTCGAAACTGAATTACCCATACTGTATATATATTATTATTGCTACTAATCGCATTGCTGGCTCTACTACCCGTATTACCAATTGTATTATTACGTCAATACATTTATTTGCTATATTTCATTCCTGCGTTTGTCATTCATTTGAGACCGGATTTCATCTCGGATTCCACAACATTGACAAAATGTTGTTCTATAGAATGAAACATGAGATATTGAGTTTCAAACAGATCAGACAGTCCTAGACAGAACATCGGACTGCGTAATTCTTTTGATATTAGTCGGTCGACCTTGATTTCACCGTTAAAAAAAGACAAAACAAACTGAGATGATTACTCAAACACCTGTGTTCAATGCAAACGCTTGTCCTAATCAAAATATGTTGGATTGAAAATAGTTGCTTTAAAATATTATTTCGTTTGTGTTTGGGGTAAAAATATGAAACGTCCTGGGTATCACGATAAACTACATCCGCGGAATGGGTAAGATAATAACTTACGTTAAACAGCAAGGCCTATTGTCAGGACGTTTTGAGCCACTTCTTAATTGCTGGTGTTCCCAGGATCACGCTGATCAAGGGTAGTAGCCCCTGCTAGAGTCGCAGCTATGGGCAAATATTTAACCCCAAACTGGGATCAAAACACTATGAAAGTGTATAAATAGTTTTTAATACCAGAAATACTTTGCAAAACAAATTATTACCAGAAATAAATTTTGAAGGAAAAAATTATTGCCAGCAATACAAACAGCTATACATTTTTTTGAAAAAAAATATATGATAAAGAGATTTTTATAAAAAAAATATTTTCCCAGAAAAAAATTTTAAAGAAAAAATATTAACAGCAATACATTTTGTTCCCAAAATGTATTGCTGGTAATATATATTACCAGCAATAAAATTTTTGTCGGCATTGAATAACCCATTGAGGTTGACCAAAACAAACCAAACCAAACCAACAATGAATTAGACAAATATAGACTTCGAAATGTCCCAACGAGAGATATGAATTTCTTAAACAGAATAAATGACACATACTTTGTTCCGTAGGCTTCCAGTAGGAAGCAGGATTGACTTGAAATTCTTCTCAAGGAAGCAACTATTTTTCCAGCCATTTTAGCGATGGATCGAATATAAGTCCCACTTGGGATCTGGAGTGAACATGAGTCCCATTAGAAGTTCAAAGTAAAGAGTCGTATGTACAACGGTTTATCATGTCGAGTAAAAACACGGCCTCTGCTATGCGATGATGATACGTTCTGTGCGGGTGGGTGATGATAATAAATTAATTTTTTTCTGTTGCTACATATGAGTAAATATGAATGAATTGGAACATCTACAAAAGTATCCTGGATTTATAGAAGAATTGTAAGAAAAGGACCTGAAGTATAGACTTTGTACCCATCATGATTATCAAACATTACTGAATTCAGCTCGAACGCTACGCGGTGTGCTGGACTATTAAGAGTACTTGGTATAATTCTCCGGCTAATATTGAAGTAAAAAGATTATATTAGACCCATTGTTTAGCTTGGTGCTAGGAAAGCTAGTTCACTATTTCGAATTAGACAGTTTTTTTTTCTCTTCAGAATCTTTCGTATTTATCAGTCTGCCATTTGATCATGCTTTCAAAATTGCTACCACATCTGATCTAGTTCTTCTATTATACATTTCGAGATTCTTCATACAATTCAAACTAGAATTGGCAATGTTATTGGCCTTCTCCTGGCATCTCGGCTCCAGTCACTTTCTCATCGCTCTAATGCATCTTCTTTGTGCCTTTTCTATAATTACTTTTATGGTAATCATTCTGACGAATTACTTTTATAGGCCTCTGGGGTTCTGGCTCTCGCCAACCGAAATCACCCTTTGAACGAGTCTCTTATTTTCGTCTCACCTGTAATGGGTTTTGGTCTGTTAAAACCACCGATTGGGTCCATTTAGCGGCCTTCATTCCACGTAAAAGCATTTGTCCACGGTTTGTGCGGTTACGGAGAAGCAAAAGTGGGAAGGGTAGCTCCAGGCAGCTGTATCACTTTGTCACCGGAAGCCCCAACTAGTTAAGATACAAACAAGGCCCACTCCCTTTAGCAGTTACAATGGTGATGCCGCGGCCAGCTACGCGTAGAAAATCAGGGAGCAACGATTAAAACCCCAGCCTAGCTTCGAAAAGTGAGTTAAAAGTAAAAAAACAAAACATTTTTAACCCTTACAGCTTACCCTTTCAGTCCGGAACCGTCTTCCCAGTAAGCCAAAAATCAGCTCATGGCGCCCCCACCAATGACATTAAACCCAATCCTTCTAAAATGACCACTCTCAAACCGACGTTCATTCTAAAATCACACTCTAAGAAAAAATTTACACTTACAATAATTCCCAATCCATCCCCTGTACAGACCCCCATCTATTCACCAAGGAAATGAATTGAACACCAAAAAAACAAAGCAAAACAAAAAACAAGGAAACGAAGTTCATTATCAGATTCAGCTGAACCTACATCAGAAATTTAAAAAAAAATCCAATCCCATTTATAACACAGGGGAAGATGTGTGTCGCGTTTCCAAAGAATAGGCGGATAATATCTTAACACAGTTCCGCAAAATAAAGGACTTGAAATATCTTTTAAATATTCCTCATATTGCACGTCCTTCTGCATTTGTATTGCTCTTTCTGATAACATTCTGAGCATGAATATTGCGTTCGTTGTTCTGGTGTCTTTAACAAACCCGCATTGTTCTTGTCCTATCTCTGGCCTGATTCTGCAGCGCGCTTTATTCATCCGAATACGGATGATGAGTTCACATTCGTTTGCTAGGCATTGGTATGAAGATGGATCTGCTGTGATCTTTCAGTATATCCCCACTGTTGTAGATTTCATTTATTATTTCTGTGATCTTGTCTATGCCAAAGTCATCTACAGCTGTAAGCATTTCCGTTACAATTCCGTCCGGCCCAGCCGCTTTCTTTCTGTTCAATTTGGCCAATGCAGATTCTAATTCTTTCAGAATTTCATATCCATTGGTATTTCTGTGTATGGTGGGTTATTATTATTATTATTAACATTATTTTGCTTAGTTTCTTCAATAGAAATTGTATTCGTTGTAAATATTCATGTCGGTTCCTTTTTTTTAAATGTTATTATATTCCATCCCACCACTAAAAAATTGTACATACGGGAACTAGTTAGGACGTCATGAGGACTTTAGGTTTTATGGTGGCTGTAGTAAGAATGGTAAGTAAGAATGTGTTCACTATTTACATTGTTCTGATTATTGTCCTCATCTTTGTCGCCATATTTATTACAACGTTTTGAACTTTCAGTATCTACCTATATTTCTGAGATGAGGTATTATGTACACTATTTACATTATTCGGACTATTTCAACATCTTTGTCGCCATATTTATCACAACGTTTCAGCCGTTGTACGCTCCAGCCTTCTTTAGGTGGCTGGAATATCGAACTGAACCCTTTATTTCGCTCACTGGTGTAGACTGTTCTACTTCCACGTGTCATGTCTAATGGATGCTAGACATCAATTATCTTTTGTTAATTCACTTCTCCAAGTTCTTTACTGCCTTAACCAGTTATTGAACTCACAAATCTTTGGGTTCTGTCACTGTATCTAACTAACGCCTTTATCCACTCCGCCATGTGTCCTTAAAGATATCTTAGTATGAATTTCTGGGCTTTATAAGAATGTGTTGTTTTGGTGTAAGGAATACTGTGGTATGTTTGGGTCAGTAACCGTAGTAAACTAGCTAAGTAATACAGCTAAGATAATACAGATTTGAAGACCTATCCCCTGTTTTGGCCTTGTGCCATATTATTGTAATAAAACGAAAGAAATATTACTTTCCTCTATGGTACCTATAGTGGAGTAGATTATGCAAAGCATCGTGCAAATTGTGAGATAACCATGAAATTTGGCATAATTGTCCCTGATAGGTCACTTTTTCAGAAAAAAAGTGCTAGCCACGAAAAAATACAATATGGCTGCCATTTTTCAAGGTAGGTTATTTAGGTGAAAGTGGTAGCCACGAAAAAATTTCAATATGGCAGCCTTTTCTCAAGATGACCTCTAAACGGACCTCTGTTTCATGGTTTTACTCAAAAACCATATTACAAATTGCGATATAAACTTAAAAATTGGCAGGAGTGTTCCTTGCAGATCTGTTTTCAGATATAAGTTCTGGCATTTTAAAAACTCAACATGGCGGCCATTTTTTCAAGATGGCATCAAGTGCCTCATAGTGGCAGTTCATCGAGGAGGCAGAGTAGGACAGTTAATTGATAAGGTCGAGTAGTGGCAGTTCATCAAGGAGACAACATTTAAATTGAAATGTGATGAGATATGAAGAGAGTGTATGTCACTCACTACCAGGGCACACTGGTGATAGACACTGCTGTGGAACTCAGTATGGGGTTCAATGCCAGGTAAATATGGGGTTTAGTATCCCAAATTCTATCTAGTAAGCCCCTAATATATTAGACGTACCTGAATGGACATGTGCCAACGCGCGAGAGCCGAGCCAAGGATAACAAGGGCTTTTAAAGTTATCTGGATGGTGCACAGATCGCACGGGATTCAAATGGCATTGGATGAACGATCGGGCTAGGTGTAGGGCAGTTGCGTGAACCTAGTTGTATCCGATACATCAAAGTGAGCAAACGGTGGTAAAAGGATAAACCCTCGGCCGTTCCTGTCAAATGATGGGTAAAGATTCCACATCTAAAACTGATTGGAGCAAATGCTGCCTTCGTCAGCTGGAAAAAACACAAAGAAACCCTCATTTCACCTCTTAGTTCATTCCAGACGAAGCAAGATTATGCCAGATACAGTAATATTGCAAGAAATTTGCCATTGTTTTATACCATCAATGATATGCCGATAGCACTTGACCCTTCAAGGCTTGATGAAGGTGAAGGTATAGAAATCTCTCTGGTTCGAAATAGAGCTATATATCATCAGAGTTGCCGATTGCTGTTCAACAACACCAAGTTAGAAAGAGCACAGCAAAGAAGAGCGGTCCCGAGCAGCTCCGAAGCAACAGATGAACCTCGAAGCAAGAGACGAAAATTTGCAGACATTCCAAAAGTGGAATGTTTCTTATGTGAAGATGTTATTTCGAATTTGCAAGAGGGGATGACAGAGAGACTAAATGATCACCTCAATCAATGTGCCAGAACCCTAAACGATGGAAATCTCCATGCAAATTTAAGTGGCGGAGACGTTCTTGCGCTGGAGGTTAAGTACCACCTTCGATGCCTCCAAAAGTTGTACAATGCTGAAAGAGCGTACCTCAATTCCCAAGAGAAAACGGAGGTTATGATCCAGGGAAGGATTTATAGCCAGTGGCCTTTTCAGTTATCTACATCATGGATAGCAAAGTCACCAACATGGAAGCAGCACTGGTTGTATCTCGGCTTGCTGACCTAGCCTCACTCTACAAGCTTCGCTTGGAACAGCTTCTGGTTGATTCCCCGAATGTCCACTCTACCAGGTTGAAGGAACAGCTACTTGCTCGGATTCCCGAACTTGAAGCCCATAAGAAGGGGTGTGATGTAATTCTTGCCTTCAAAGCGGACATAGGACCAGTACTCCATGAAGCTAGCCAGTATAGCAATGCTCTCCGTCTATCTAAGGCAGCAGGTATCCTGAGAAAAGAAATGCTCCAGCACAAGACAAAATACAGCAATGAGTTCAAAGATTTGGTGAGGAGGATATCCCACCTGCACTTCTTCAGTTCGTTGTATACAATTGAACATGGTGTTGATATAAAATCACATCTGAAGCACGGAATAGCGAAGTCAGACTTAGCTATTGCTCAGCTTTTACAGTTCAACTGCTACTCAAAACGTAGAGAAGTATTGACAAACCAAATAAATTCTGAAGACCGTGAGACCCATTTTGCTGTCTACGTTGGGTTGAAGGTGTACGCCAAGACACGAAAAAGAGAGTTGATTGACAAATTCCATGAGCATGGACTAAGCATATCGTATGACGGGGTATTACAGATATCCGTCAAGCTTGGTGAAACTGATAAAACAGTATGTTGTGTGCCCATCAGTGCTCCGAAAAGGGCTGTTCACTACGGCCGCTGTCGACAGCATTGATCACAATCTCACGGCCACCACAGCTAGCACGTCATTCCATGGTACAATTATTTCTATGTTCCAGCACCCAAGTAAGGACAACAGAGGAGAACAGCGGGTTTAATCGGAAATAACAGATATAGGACAAGAAAGGTACCTGAGCTTCCAGAGCATTATACAAACATCGTGCTAGCCTACTTCAAGAAGAACCCAACCCCAGCCTCAGTAGATGAAGTATCACTGCCTGACCCCAGTCTCTTCCAAAGAAACATAAGAGTTGAATACGAACGGTTGGAAAAATTCAAGGTACCACCGATGTAGATGATGAATCCAATATAACCTGGTCAGCTCATGCGAGCCAGAAATGGACTAGCTAATGTGAAACCAGCATCACTTCCTTGCTACCTCTTCTCCGAGATAAAGCTCACAGCGTTGTCACAATAAAGCACGCCATGAAGAAAGTAAGAGAAGCTGTAGCATTTCTTAACCCAGGGAAAACCCCCGTCCTGGCAGCTGATCAACCACTCTATGCCATAGCAAAAGAAATATAGTGGTACTGGCCAGAGCAATATGGAGAAGACAAGTTTGTGATCATGTTTAGTAGGCTGCACATTAAGATGACAGCACTGAAGTCTATTGGGTCGATGCTAGCAGGCAGTGGATGGACAAGTGCACTTTTTGAAGCTGATGTAGCCTCTTCCGGAACCTCAGATTCATTCCTGTCGGCAACCAATCTCTCTAAAATACGACAAGCACATCAAGTCACAGCGTGCAGTTTGTTTCAGCTCCTGAGGAAAGTCTTCATTTCGTACCTTGTCGAACATTCTGATGGAATGTGGAATGGTGTGATAGTCGAAAGAAGGAGAGTTCGCATTTTGGTTCTCTATCCTGAACATGGAATTGACAATCTTAACACTGGTGGGAGCATTTAGAGAAGGGAATTTCAATCTGTATCGAGAATCACTGTCGGAACTAATAGCCTACCTCTTTGCCAACAACAATATCAACTATGCAAGATTTCCTATTCATCTGCGTGATATGATATCATTAGAGAAGCAGCACCCCGAGGTCGCCAGAGAATTCCACAATGGGAATTTCGTGGTACATAAAATTGACAGGAATTTCTCCGCAATGGCAATCGACCAAGCCCATGAACAAAACAATGCCGTCATCAAAGGGGATGCAGGAACTGTTGGTCTCACAGAGGATCCGTCAGCTCTTCGGAGGTGGATGGTGCCTGGTCCAGAAATGAGCAAATTCGTTGCTGACTATGAAGCCGTATCAGGAAGGAAAGAGGCGAAGAAAGGAAGTCATCACCATGAGCAGTCGCCAACTGCTCAGAAGGCATTCTTTGAAAAGGTTCAGCGGCTTACAAGTGTGATAGAAGAAATGGGCAATCCATTTGCGGAGGAGTCCAGTGATCTACTGTCACTTGACACTAAGGACATTGCTGATCCTACAGCAGCGCTGCTGGTTCCATCTCATCTGGAGAAAGGGAAACACCCATGGATAAACTCAAGACCAACAGTCAGCATTTCTATCAGCCAATCAAACAGAATAATAAAGACTTCTTCAAAACAAGCACAAATTAGAAACACAGCTACTAAAGGAGGTTTGTCAACTGTTCTCCCGCCTTTTCATCCCCTGCAAAAGCAGAGGGTGTGATTTACCAGAGTTTTTCAAACATGAGAACCAATCTTTCCCTCCGTCACTCAGCAAGCGAGACAAACTACATGTCGCTACCATGTATGATCTCGTGGACCTCCTGCAAACCAAGGTGGAGCTTCCAGACACGAAGCCAGAAACTGACGTACTCATAGTAGATGGTGCATTTTTAGTTAATGCAGTAAGGCCTAGGACAACGAAGACTTTTGAAGAATATGCCAGACAGGATATTCTTCCTACGGTGAAATACTACAGTAACAATTACAAGAGGACAGATATCATTTTTGATGTCTATCACGAGTCTAGTCTGAAATCTGAAGCACGATCAAAACGCGGGAAAGCTATCAGGTGGAGAGTAACGGCAAAGAGCAAAACACCGACTAATTGGAAGAGCTTTCTAAGAGACAGTGCCAACAAAAGAGAGCTGTTGAATTTCCTTGCTGACGACGTGGGTAAAATGACCACAACGAATGAAGTAATTGTAACACGAGAGGAAAATGCTCCAGCCATCCTGATATTAGATAGACGAATTGGATCCTTGCACACATGAAGAGGCAGATAGCCGAATATTTTTGCATGCCTGGAATGCGGCTAAGGATGGACACAAGTCTCTCAAGATTGAAGCTAATGACACGGACATTGTAGTCATAGGCTTAAGCCTGATGTCTTCTTTCAATGCAATGGGCATGGAGAAAATGTGGATCGCCTATGGCAAGGGGGAGGCACACTCGATGGATCCCAATATACGACCTTGCATCTTCTTTGAGACCAGAAAAAAACGAAGGGATACTATTCTTCCATGGGTTTTCCGGATGTGATTTGTTATTGGGATTCAATGGCAAAGGGGAAAAAAGCATGGCAGACATGGAATGTTTGCGACGATGCCTCGGCTACATTTGTGAAACTCAGTCACTGTCCTCCTGAAATTAATGAGTCTGATCTACAAGTTCTAGAGAGATTTGTTGTTCTGATGTACGACCGGTCAAGTGATGCTACTACAGTAGATGAAACAAAGTTAGATCTCATTGCCAGGAAGCAGATGTCATACGAATTAATCCCGCCAACACAAGGAGCCCTAAAGGAACATGCCAAACGTGCTGCCTTCTAAGCAGGATATATCTGGGGGCAGTCCGTCGTTCGTGATCCAGAGGTTCCGTGTCCTTTCAAGTGGAGATGGTTGAAAGACGGTAACAAATGAAAAGTTGCCTGGACTTCCTTGGAACCAATTTCTAAAAGCTGTCGTGAACTGACAAAGTGCGGATGTAAGATAAAATGTGGTGGAGGACGATGTAAGTGCTCAAAGTTTGGAAAAGGCTGTACTCTGCTTTGCAGTTGCCCTTGTGAGATTTAGTAAACAACAACGAATGAATTTCGGGTTGGACTTTTGTCGCCGGTTCTTGGAAGGTTAGCCTATTGAAATTCAAATGCAGAGAGTTGTAAGGATATATATGACCTGTAGATACTTCCCAGATATGGACAATTTCCATGCTGGGTATTAGCACAGAAAGTAATTTTGACGTTGAATTGGACATTTCACTAGGATTGTAAATGTCGACTTTAAATCATTTCATGTAATTATCTACCGTAGGGTATGTGCGCTATATCATGCCAAATCAATTGAAACGGTGCAATCATTGAGTTCTCTCACTCAGATTTAGAACTGATACAGCAATAAATCAAAAATATTTCATCAAATTCAACTAATTTAATGATTTCAGATCAAAATCCTAAAACAGGGGCCCGTTTGGCAGCCATCTTGACAAAGTGGCCACCATATTGCTTTTTTTCGTGACTAGCACTTTCACCTGAATAAGAGACCTACAAGGAACACTCATGCCAAATTTCATGTTTATATCACAATTTGGACTATAGTTTTTGAGCAAAACCATAAAACAGAGGCCCGTTTGGCAGCCAACTTGAAAAATGGCCGCCATGTTGAATTTCTTTCGTGGCTAACACATTTTTCTGAATAAGTGACCTATCAAGAACACTCATACCAAATTTCATGCTTATCTCACAATTTGCACGATTATACCCAAAATTTACATTTTCCTGCTTCACAACTAAACTTTATTAAGCGTAATAACATAATTGCGACCAGGTAAAATCATTTTGCAGTTGAAATAAGTGTTTTCTACGCTCACAGTTTCTTCTCTCACTTGACGTAAAATTAAGAAAAGTTGATCAAAATAAGTTTAATGATAATAATAATGCAAATGCTTTTATAGTCACAGAACCCTACACGTTTTGAATGATTTCTTCATATTTTGATAGATTTTCTGCGTGCATTATTTTCTACTGTACACCTGCGACATGATTTTAACTTTTCATTCTCCCTATTTATCCTGTTTACACGTTTTAACTTTAAAAAATTTTTATGAATGCAGACACAGATAAAATATAAAGGCAAATTAAACTAAAATGCACAACCTTACAACATCATTCAATTTAGAAAGAAAATGATGCTGGCAATATCTGCAATAAAAACAACCCATTGTACCAGCAATCATGATATGTCTGCTTGCAGTCTCTTGAGGTTTCAGGTTGGAACTCGTAAAAAAACGAGCAGACATAATACCCGATAATAATAATAATAATAATAATAATAATAATAATAATAATAATAATAATAAGAAGAAGAAGAAGAAGAAGAATGGCGAGTCTAAAATAACCATGGGCATTATTAGTATGATGACGTCTCTGCCATTACGCCTCGTAATTAGCAGCACCAAGAAGTTAAAAAAGTCGCTGGAGGAAATTAAACTGGATTAATTGGATAAATTAATTCTACGAATTTCACGTGGTTTAGTATGCTTCAACTTTTCAGGTTCTTGGATTTTTCCTGATAAATTCTCGAGACCTCTGCTGATGTTAGACGATTGGAAATGTTTGCGAAAATGAAAATTGACCTGAGATATTCACCGACCGGCTCTGCATTTCTTTGGATGGCATAAAAAAATGATACAAACTTCAATAACACGGAAATCGCTTGTAAAAATTAAAAACATCGGGAATTATGAATATTTTAATGATTTTTAGCGTTTCTTATTTTGTCATTTGAAATCGTACACCTCTTATCCACAAGCGTTGATGAAAACTAAGAAATAAAGTTAAAACACACAACTACAGCCCCTGAAAATCATTATTACGTCGATGACATACAGAATGAAGAGGATTGTCTAGAATGGCAAACTACTGGTCCCAAGACCTCGTAGGTGTGGAATTTTGATAATAATGGATTGCCTTTTGGCTATCTTTTGGATATGAAATCAAACCGGCTTGAAAACGGGGACGGTCACGGAATTTGGAAGATTGAATACCCGCCTACTTCATCTAAGTAACCAACAAGTAATGAATTTACTTCTTTGGTGAAGTCTATAATATAGGGTTGGGATATGAAGAACTAAAACTAGAAATGACACGAAAAGCAATAAATCTTACTGTTTTTGCCACAGAGATTTCTCATGATTAGCTATGGTAACGATCATCGCAGGTTTTGTAGTTATGGCAAATTAAAAGAAATCTCCATGTTTCCTCATCTCTAAAATGGCTAAACATTCGAAATCGCTAGGCCAGGAAGTCATATTTCTAAGAAGTGATAAGAAATCGTCCTGAATAAAGATGACTCAGCATAAACTGGAGAACTTAGCTAGAAACAGTGTTGACCATGTTTGCCGTAGTTTCTGAATATGGAATCCAGTGAAGTCCGTAATGTGTTCAATATCAGAGTTTGGCAGTGAAGATTCAGAGAAAGTAACGGCTGTAAAGTAATTCTTTAAGTCTTCGATATCAGATTGACAGTGAGGATTTTTTGGGAGAAAAAAAAATTGCTGCCTTTATACATGTCGGATTGAATATTTTGAGCTTTCTGATTGGTTAACCCCTCTATTGGTGCACTATAAAATGAGTCAGCTCATTTTGACTGGCTCACTAGTACAAAGTCATACCCCCAAAAGTGCAACAAACAGTCCTAAGATCTGACGAATGTGAGCGATAACAAGTTACTCATTCTGTGCGATTTTACTTTTTTGGCTTTTTTTTTTCTTCTTTTATTTCATGTTCCTACATTTTCCTACATGTTCCTACATGTTCCTAATTTCCTTTTGCCAATTACTCAATTATGTACGTCTTTATTTCTCTTAACATTATTCCCTTATCTAGTTACCGTAATTCCCCATGTATAATACGCATTCATCCATAATATGCACACCTAAAATTGTACTGAAGGTGTGGGAAAATGATTCTGCTCACGCATAATACGCACTCCTTGTTTGGTAATCAAACCCTATAAATTGTACCTCTCCAATTTCATTACGGCCAGCATTTCCTTTTCTTATTTTTTTTAAAAATAGTCATAAAAGCCGGAGCTCCCCATTCCCTGAACCCTTCTAAACTATCGTGTCGTGGCTGCGGACATCTCTTCAGATCCAACATAGGACTCATTCTACACAGAAAGAAATGTCGATGAACACCCCAATACTCATCAGCGAGGTCCGCCAGCGACGACGGTGTTAGGCATATTTAGGATTACCACAATTTCCCATGTATAATACGTATTCATCCATAATACGCACACCTAAAATTGTACTGAAAGTGTGGGAAAATGATTCTACTCACGCATAATACGCACTCCTTGTTTGGTAATCAAACCCTATAAATTGTACCTCTCCAATTCCATTACGGCCAGTATTTCCTACTATTATTAAAAAAAATCTTTTCAAACAGAATAATATCATTCTAATTTAGTTTTATGATAATTTTTATTTTACATTTGTAAGTATTGTTATGTACATATGATTGTATTTGATATCCTTATGGGGTCGCAATCGGCGAATGTTAGTTCATAGAACCTGTAACAATTTTTATGGGACTGCACAATGCAAACATGCTCGCTTACGGAGATAGGACCTGTAACAATTTTATGGGACTATACAATACATACAGAGATAATAATCAAAGTTAATCTCCCAGAAATCGTTATTAGGGACCACAAACAAATAAAAGTGCCTCCTTATTTATATGGCAGTCCCTGCGGACTGCAATAAATCTTTGAAGATCTTCAAAAAGATATCAAAATACAAGAACCTTTAAATCGAAATCTCAGAAATGTGGCACATGAAAACATCAACAACTCCTCTTGTAGCTGGACCCCCCACCCCCGGATTGATTGGAAAAGATTTCAGTAGACTCTTTGAATGGATTCCTTGTAACCCATCCCTTAAAAAATACAAAAAAAATTCTCCTCATGAGTACATCCCACGCTTTGCGAAGAGATTTATCACATGTTCCGTAATTCCCCATGTATAATACGATTTCATCCATAATACCCACCCAAAATTTGAAAGTGTGAGAAAATGCTTCTACTCTTGCATAATAGGTATTTTTGGTAACCAAACCCTATAAATTGTACCTCTCCAATTCCAATAGCATTTCCTACTCTTATAAAAAAATCTTTTTAAGCATAGAATAATATTATTCTAATTTAGTTTTATGATAATTCTTATTTTATTTTACATTTGTAAGTATTGTTAGGTACATATGATTGTATTTGACATCACTATAGGGTCACAATCGCCGAATGTTAGTGTCAAATTGTCACATGTTGTGGTGAGTAGACATTTTGCAATTGAAATCGACCTATGAAATAGCAATCTTTTAAAGATTTTCTTGTCACTGTGCTTAATATGCACATCTAAATTTGCTTAATTTTTAGAAAAATGGTATCATACATGGAGAATTACGGTATATAGCCTGATTATTGCAGTGTCATTAACTTGTAAAATTTACAGTAAAGCGCGGAAGTGTGTCCATAATGCTTTTTCACTGATCTTAGAGAATCAACTTCCTGTTGCTGATCTCCCGTGTATTAACATTTGGAATCATTGCTCAATAATTACAAAGCAGGAAGAGTGCTGTGCTTAAATGCAAATAGTCTGTCATATTTTATTTCATATAGCATATGTGTGTGTGCGCGCGCGTGTGTGTGTGTGTGTGTGTGTGTGTGTGTGTGTGTGTGTGTGTGTGTGTGTGTGCGCGACACCCTTGGAAAGTGTGTGCTTGGCCCAAGTCTTGTGAGTGAAATTAGATAGACGAAAATCTTTGGGGAGCCGTCGATGGTTGTGCGAGCACCAAGCCGCAAGTCATAGTGACCGAGGGATTATGCGGGCTGGCCTTGTTCAAAATGTTGATCACACTAGATAACGCGCTACCTTTCAGAAACTAAGATATCCTCAGAATAGCTGCAGTATAAACTACAGGTAGACTCAGTGGGTGCTGGAGCAAACACAAATATGCCTGAGCGATGGTCTGCAACAGGGATTTGCTAGGCCACCCTAGTAGATGGGTATCCTCGAATACTATTGTCCAGATTATATATACATACACACACACACGCGCGCGGGCACACACACACACACACATATATATATATCAGAACTGATATATATATATATATATATATATATATATATATATATATATATATATATATATGTATATATATATATATATATATATGTATATATATATATATATATATATATATATGTATATATATATATATATATAATTATTTATTTAAAAATATGATTCCATCGCTACATAAGAGTCCTAATGTTTCAAAACAAGAGCCGAAAACTTTGATTTGAAACATGAGAACTCTTATGTAGCAATGGAATCACATTTTTAAATAAATAATTGTATTTAGGCTTTTGTATCGAGCACTGTTTTTTTTTTAAATAATATCAAAAATATTAAAGAAATTTGGAGTATTTACCTAAGGAGTTCTTTCCTATTTTCTATATACTTTTACACACACACACACACACACACACACACACACACACACACACACACACACACACACACACACACACATATATATATATATATATATATATATATATATACTGGGAAACCATATGATGTCACATAGGAAAGGG
>OZ010578.1:126358884-126366384 GCA_963932145.1 Acanthosepion lycidas
CGCCATTGTTCATCATCAGGGTCAATTTTTTTCCTTTAACTTTTTCGATAAATTAACCTTTCTGCAACAATCCTTCAAAAATAATACAGTTCTAAATTTTACACATGAACTAACTAAAGATAATAAAATTCCTTTTTTGGATGTTTAATTGATACTAGTAAAGACACTTTTACCACTTCTGTATACAAAAAAGCCTACAAGCGATAACAATTGTACCCACAACTTTCTTTGTAAAACCCCATTAAATATAAACGGTAAATTATTTCAAACTTAGTTACTAGAGCAAAACTTATCTATTCTACCAATAAAATATTTTATAAGCAATTGACTAACATCAAGCAAACCCTTATCAATAACGGTTTTCCTAGCTATCTAGTTGATAATGAATTTGATAGATACTTCTCAGACCTCACAAGAGATACACCCAGAAAATTATCCTCAATTAACCTCTTTTATAGAGGACAAATGCACATACAATACGTTATGGATGAAAAGGCCCTTAAGTCTATAATACAGCATATTGTGTTTCCTGTTGATTCTAACAAAGCCTTCAAACTTAATATATATTATAGTAAATTTAAAACCTCTAACCTGGTAATGAGCAATAACCCTTCTCTAGTTGCTGTAGTGGTTCATTGGACTAATGTTGTGTATGAGTTTAAATGTCTTTTGGAAGAATGCTCTTCTAATCCACATATATACATTGGATTTACACCTACCCGGCTATCCAGACGATTCACTATGCATTTAAATAATTCTAGTGCCATTAAATAACATCTTATGTCCTATACGGTTTCCCTTCTGCATTCTGACATTCGTAAAATCCTTATAGACAATACTAAAATTATTGATTAACATACAGACATTAGACATTAGAGAGACTACATATTAGAAGGAATAGACCTCTTATTAATCGCACAGCTTATAATATTTCTGGAAACATCCTTCAATGTCTATAATATATTTCTACGTAATTAGATAAATCACATAAACATTTCCCTTGAACTTTTTAAAATTCCATAACATATTTTTTGATTTTTAGGCTTTTACAATAAAAATCTTTTTTACCCCTTCACTTGATCACATGGCTTCGCCTGCACGTGATACCATTAACGCGTCTTTTGAAGTAAAATATTTCGTAACGTTTATTTGGTTCATATAAATGTAGCAATACGATTCCGCTGCAATTGGTTAAAGTTAAAGGAAAAATTTGACCCTGATGATGAACGATGACGTTCGAAAATACTCGGTTGTCTTTTGGAAAATATATATGTATCAATATAATTTTGAAATAAAAAATCTTATTCTGAAATATAATACAAAAGAAAATCAGCAGGACTTTGTTGTCTAATATATATATATATATATATATATAACGTCATCCACAGACAGACTGTTTCGCAGCTCATCAGTGATGCTAGACATCCGGTTGCCTCTAGCTAGGATCGAAACCCGAATCGGTGTCAGTCGGAGATTCTACCACTAAGCCGTCGGCGCACCGCAGGGATGTAGGTGGATTTTTAGTATATTTAGATAGATAATATAATTATTCATCTATCCGCACGCACAAAGACATATATATATATATATATATATATATATATATATATATATATATATATATATATATATATATATATATATATATATATATATATATATATATTATTGCCATTGAGTGAAGGTTTTTAGATCAGCCGACACCATGTGTTTTTTCGCTATTAACTCGTTTACCACAGAGTGCTATTATCGTCTTTGAGATGATCGGTGATATAACATATGGTCCTCCTCTTAGATCTATTTTTGAGATTAGTGCACTCTCAATGACTCAATTACTTTTCAGTGAACCCTCTTCTTTTCTGATCAGATTGACATTTTTTAAAGTCAAAACTGTGATCAGTGTATCATGGTGAACGACCAGTGCGTTTACAGTTGTGTTATGCAAAATATCCCTTCGATGTTCACATATTTTTTTTAGTATTCTGGATGTTTCACCGATGGAAATTTTGTGTAGTCTATTTTTTTTTATATTCCTGCCTCTGTCGTTGTCATTCCGTTTGATGCTAACTATATGTCTTATTGTTTTAAGAGGATGTGTTGAATTTTGGGCAGGATTTTTCGATGGCGGTTGTTATCCAGTTTATGTGTTTAATTTTATTATGGTTGTCAAGCTTATTATTATTTGTGGATTTTTGTATTTTTCTTTTAGCATTGTGCAGGAAATAATTGCAGTACAAGAAAAGATTTTGTTTCTGATGCATTTGTCTTCTTCGGGCAGGAATTGGGTTTTATAGAATCTCTTATATAATAATATATGGTTACTCCGGATTTGATTTTATTGCTTTAGTGGGAGTAAAAGTGCATGAGATCATTGTTGTCTTTTGGTTTTTGATAGTCTTTCAGCTGAATATCGTTACATGTGCTCAGGATTATGTTTAATCAATTTTAACATAACATATTATATCTCTATTACATCACACGGACTTTTCATCGCGTAAAAAAACATTTAAACATAAGATATACATACGCTCTTCTGTCGTTTTAAACGTATGAGGTTTCAACAACATATCCCCCTTTCTACCTTACTCGTGTTTGTGCCTTCGAAGTATTTTAAGACCAGTCGGTATCCACATGCTGTTCTACAGATAAGATAAAGAAAGATATAAAAAGACGAGAAGAAAATCTTATTTCTGCGAGGAGCGCAAACCGGGTTAACTTAGCAACCAGTAAGTCCTTCTTGTTACTGCTCCATCCATTGGAAAGTTTAAATATTTTTACTTTAACTTAGTTTCTACAGATATTTACTGTGAACGCACATACATTTATTTTTATCATTTTTATAAATTTTTTGTTAAACATTTCAGCCCAACAAGGCGAGAATTCCACTAGTACGCAGGGGATTACAGGGAGTGAAAGAGAAGATTGAAGAAATGAAAAAGAATGAGTAAAAGAGAAATGATTAACGGGATTCAAGAAGACTGAAAATGTCGATTGATGTTGCATTTAAATTTTTGAAGATTGTAGTTGACAGGGAAGCAAGAAATCGGAAGGGATTTCCATAGGTGAGAAGTGCTGAAAATTATCAATTAATTCCGTGTAGTCTTTTTGTTAGACTAGTTGCGAGATAAATCTAGACAGTTTTGCCTTACCATTTAACACATAGATTGAGGTGAAATTTGTTGGATGAATACTTTTTACAAGTTTATTAGACTGAAATTTTGGGAACATGTCCGAGTGGTTAGAACATTTGCTTTCTGACCATAAGAATCACACCATGGTCGATTCGTCAGGAAGGTCACTTCTTGATGGTATCGATCTGGAGGAGGCAACCCCAGCGTACGGCACCTTTGTAAAGAATCTGAAAGCTATACGACATGGTGACTCAAGCCCTGTGAGTGAAATTGGGTAAACGGAGCCGTTGCGAGCCGTCGATGGTTGGTCTATCACGAAGTCACAAGTCATCGTGACCGAGTGTTTGAGAGTACTAGCAGTGTCCAGACTACTGATCACGCTAGATAACGTGCTCTCTCCCAGAAACTCTAACTAAGATCTGCTTAGCATAGTTGCAGTATAAACCAGAGATCGGATCTATGGGTGTTGAACAAACACAAAGGTACCTAATCAGGATTGGTTAGACGCCCTAGTAGACGGGCATCCTCAGATTCGATTGGCTGCTTTTAAGAATACTGAAATTGAACGCAGCAGACGACGACTGGAATTGGACTTTTATTAATGATCAACTGTTACGCTTCTTAGTCAATAAAGCATTAATAATTCGATCATTTATTTTTCACATGGCTTTTGTTTATTTTTGATAACCGGCATCCGTAGAGTTTAATATAATCATATGTATTGTGCCATCTTTGTGAGAGAATCACATAGCAATTTGTTTTTGTGGATTCAAAACATCTTCATAATTCCAACCTTTCATCTTTTTTTCTTAATTTCAAGCGGCAGATAGAATCTCTGTCCAGAATATTCGAACGTTTTGCTATCCTTTCATGTAAAAAATCAAAACTTCCTTCCAAATCAACTCGGCTGGAATCTCGCTCTCACCCTTTCACTGTTGAAACTGTTAAATGTAGCCGTTTCTTCTACTCCAATAGCTTCATGTCTCGCACCTCTCTCCTGTGGAACTCCCTCCCTCTCCTTGTTTCCCTAATAGCTATAATCCCCAACTATTCAAATGTAATGTCCATCGACGTCTCCAGATGGCTTGATTCTTCTCCTTCATCTTTTCCTGTATCACTCCTATTTGCTCTCTCGCTCCAACTCTCTGTAACCCTTTGCGTGCTAGTGGCTTTCCACCTTGCTTGAGGGGGAAACACTTAAAAAAAACAAAAACAAAAACAAACAAAAAAACAAAAAAAAAGAAACCCTAAATGAAGAATACACATTTTTTTTTTAAATCTTAGTCATTTTCATTTTCGACTCTTTTTAGTTTCTTGTACAGTTATTTATCAGACACCAAGTAGACGAAATTAAATATCCCTCTCGATTCTTTTTCGCACACTTCGCCTTAACACCCATGGAAAAGGCATGAACTCATCTTGCTCAAGATATGACTTAAACAGAAAGTCAACTTCGGACACATTACAAACAGCCTAAGCGAAGGAAAAAAAATCTTAATTCAAAACCCTAAAATACTGGGTAAGGTGCTGGGGCTATATTTTTTGTTTGTTTCATGGTGTGTAATGATCATTGGTGAATGAAGTAAAATTGACGTATCGAGTTCAAACTCCAACCGCATCTATTGTTCACACCGCACTAATGCTCTTTGCAAAGACGTCTAAATTCAGTTCTGGATTAAATATCAGGACAAATTGGGTTCTTTTTAACTTTAGCCAGCAACTATTATCGGTGATGGAAAACTATGGATTCAAAACCAGCCTTAAGCTATCTTACCAACGACCAACTACTATTGCCATAACTACATTACACCTGGCATCCTTACGACCGGAATGGTTTACAGGACACCTGACATAACTTATTTCACGAAGTAGAATTTCTAACACATTCACTGAGAAACGAACTCCTGGAAAGGAGTACAGGTCTGTCCCTTGGGTCTTGTTTAGGGATGGGTTTCCGGTTCCATCTAAAATCTACTTCAACTCTATACTTCTAATGTTTCCGCCAAAACTCTGAAATTTTATTTACTATTTATTTTGTACTTTCTATGAGAGTAGACAGGTTAACATATCGCCCGGTTCATTCTCCTCCCCGGTCTTTTGCACAGTAGTAGAAGATTATCTCTTGTTTTATGTTTAGAAGTGAATTTCAGTTCCATCTAAAGTCTACTTCAAGTTTATACTTCTAACGTCTCCGCTAAAAAAACTCTCAATTTTTATTTAGTTTTTATTTTTTTCCTTCAATTGGAATTGTTAGGTTCACATGTTGTCCGGTTCAAACTAATTCCCCGTCTATTGCACAGGAGTAGTGGTTTTTCCCTTGTTTCGTGTTCAGGATTGCATTTCCAGTTCCTTCTAAAGTCTCCTCAATCTCTATCTCTCCCAGTAGTTTGCTGCATGTTAGTGGAATTATCGCCTTACTTGGGGTGAATTGTTTGAAAAAAAAAAGAAAAAAAATATGTTTCAAGGTAGTCAAATAAACATCACTCTATGGCAAGTGCCCAGCTTAAATCATTTTACTTCATCTTCAGTCGAATTAAACACTCATTGAATTCCCTCTGGCTTTTCTTTTCAGGACGTGATTGTGAGAAGACTGGCGTTGGTACAAGGTTAAGGCGGGTTTAAATGTTTCGATTAAAATCATTAAAAAAAATAAAAGATATTTCTCTGTTTAAATTTTGTTAGAAAAATAAATCTTGCTATTCACACATTGAATTTGCTTTAGTAAAAAGGAACAACTCTCAAAAACGAAGGTTAGGTGTTAATTTTGAAGATAGGGTTATGAAATCACCGATACCAGTTATTATCTTATAGGAAAATCGATTTTGAAATGTAGCAGAGATTTTTTTTTTTTTTTTTTTTGCTGCTTACGGTCTTGTTTAAAAAAAAAAAACATACGATACCAACGGGTTTTACAAGTTATTAATGTTTCTAAAAAAATAACTTGTTATACGTATCTTGTCATTGGTATAAAAAATTTAGTCTGATTCACTTCATAAGCCCGTCTGTATGAAACCAAAACGTGATTGACTTTTAAAAGAGATATTTCTTTTTTTTTTTTCCTCTGTTCTCTGCAAAGGGCAGAGGTTTTCCTCTCGATTTTTTAAAGTCGTTTTTCCTTCGTTTTATCCTTTGGTTCTTTTATTCTCTTTCATTCTGATCCTTTTTTTTTTCACACTCATTTTTGATTTATTTCATTTTATTGATGTCATGCTTATTGCCTTTGTTTCGACTTTTTTTTTTCTTCATTTATGGGTTTTATATTCTTCGTGTAGTTCTTTTTTTTCTTTTTCAACTAATATTTCTTTTTGTACGGTTTGGTTTTATTCTTTAATTCACTCTCGTTATTTTTCTTCTTTTCTTTTCTCATTCAATCTTCGTAATCTCTATAGTTGTTTGTTTGTTTGTTTGTTTCTTTCTTTCTTGCTTGCTTGCTTTCTTTCTTACTATAGTCAAGTAATGTTTATTTTATTTTTCGCTATAATTCTTTCTTTCTTTTAAAAATGCAGCAATAATTTTTTGTCTTTACTGTAATTCTGTCTTTCTTTCGTAATTTCACTCTCTCTCTCTTTCACTCACTCTCTCACATTCCCTCTCTAACTCTCTCTCTCACTCTCACTCTCTCTCACTCTCTAACTCTCTCACTCTCTAACTCTCTCACTCTCTCACTCTCTAGCTCTCTCACTCTCTCACTCTCACTCTCACTCTCTCTCTCACTATCTCTCTCTCTCATAATTATAATCTAGTAATGCTTTGGCCATCTCTATAATTAATTATTAGTGTATTTCTTTAATTAATTAATTCATACTTTCTATCTTGCTTGTTTACTGTCTTTCTTTTTTCTTTCTTTCCCTCTATTTTATTGTCTTCTTTCTTTTTTACTGTCTTTCATTTCTTTCATTCTTTCTTTCTTTCTTTTAATAATGCAATATTTTTTTTTACTTCATCTCTAATTTCTTTCTTTCTTTTTTCTCACTTTCGTCCTCTCGCTCTCTCTCTCTCTCTCTCTCTTATAATAATGTAGCAATATTTTTTTACGTCGCTATAATTCTTTCTTCTATTATTTGTTTCATTCTTTCTTTCTTTCATTCATTCTTTCTTTCTTTCTTTTCTTTCTTTCATTCTTTCATTCTTTACCTTTTCTTTCTTTCTTTAAATAATAATCCAACAATGCTTTTTCCTTCGCTACATATATATATATATCCTTTCACTTTTTTCTTATTCATGTTTTTTTTAACATTTCTTTCCTTCTATTTTGATTAGATTTTCTAGATTTCTTCCTTTTTCAAATTTTCCGCTTTTCTTTTTCTTCACCTGATTTAATTATCTTCCCTTTTTTCCTTAACTTTTCTCTCTATTGTCTCTTCTTTTT
>OZ010578.1:126371384-126383884 GCA_963932145.1 Acanthosepion lycidas
ATTAGAACGTATGAGATGCGACGATATAGATCGAAGCATGAGTGCTTTTATGTGGCGGTTTTACACATGTTCTAATGTAATATTCCATAATAAAGAATATTTCTCTACTATGGTATTGAGCACTATTTTTAAATTAATGTTATAAACGTGTGAATTTATATTTCATTCGTGCAATGGGAAAAATGGCATCATTTTATTTTTTTTAATTTCGCGCATGCGCTTTGCTTCTTATTTTATCGACTGCACATTATAGTAGGGTCGGGTGGACACCGTCTGTGTGAAAAAAAAGTGCATCATGGCGTAATTCACTCGGCCATAAATTTGGAAACGACATGCTCTATTGCTTGGCATTCGCACTGGAAGTTCTAATACGAACATTTCAGAGTGTTTGGCTGTGGAGTGAGTAGCCATGGTCACATGCATAAACACATGACAGAACTGTCCAAGAAACAGAATTAACAAGACTTGCAATAAAAGAAAAAAAAAAGGAACATGTCAAAAATGAATTAATATCAAGAAAAGGAAGTAGATAATATATGTAAGGCAAATTAACCGTTAAGAAGGCAAAAAGTTCACAAACTAAGAACTGGCGTCGACACACAAAAGCAAGTTCGAACAAGTGAATTTAGCGGTCTATCTTCTAAAAAAGTCAGATCTGGACGGATCTAACCTCAGCCTTCCCACAGGGCAGCATGTGGCACGAATCCGTTTTTTACGTGGGGCGATTCTGGGACCGTAGACTTGGGCAAAAATTCCCCGTAGATCATGCATGTACGGGGTCTACCTCCCCGGACGCAATGCCTCGTCTAGGTTCCTGAGTTCCACAAGTCAGCCGCGATCCGCTAAAGTCAGCAGTTTTTAGTTTTATTTTATCTAGTAAAAATATCCCAGCATGCATTTGTGTACTTCAGTCGACCAATGAGGAGGGACAAATTTTTTGGGGCGCTCTGACCGGCAAGGGTCTCTATTTTGCGAAAGACTTGTCTGAAATCTTAGGGTTTTTTTTGTTTCATTTTTTGTTGAGGGGTCCTCCCCTTTTTTATACCAATAAACCCCACCTAGTATATACATATACTACGGCTACGTGAAGACCCGAGAGAGCAAGACCAGTCGAGTCGGGTCCTCGGTGACAGAGTAAAAGGTTGTAGGGAACCGGAAGAGTGAGGGTTAGGTAACGGGCGTTGTAGGAGTCATAGTGAGCAAGCACGTAGACTCAGTAAGATGTCATACAGCGATACTTCAATACCAAAGACTTTATAGATATTTTGCTACTAACCCGTATTCCTTGAACTACTAACCCGTATTCCTGGAACTACTAACCCGTATTCCTGGAACTACTAACTTGCTTTACCAGTTTGTATTATTACGTTAATACATTATTAATATTTTCCTATATTCATTCCTAGCGTTTGTTATTTATTGGTACCGGATTTCAACCCGGAATCCACAACATTTTTACACGAGTTTGTATAATTTTACTTATCCTTTTTTCTATAAGGCAATTTTTAGTTTAACGTTTCTTTTGTATTTGAATATTCATCTTTATTTTTTGTTTGCTTGTATTTCTTAAACATTATATTTTAAGGTCTATTTTTTTACGTACCACTCTCCTTTTTTAATTATTTAAATTTTCCCAAAATAGTTCGGGATTTGAGTTTTTGAGTTATTTTTAATTCATTTTTTCTTACGTTGTTCCTTTGTATCGTTTAGTTTTTTATCAAGTTCCTTTCGCATATGTGGTTGTTTATTGTTTGGCGAACTGTTTTTCTGTGTCTGCTGTGGTGGGATCCCGGTCAATTTGGATCGGTCTCTTCAGCATTTGAACCGCTCACTCGATGCAGCGAGCCTATCAACATTGGCGGCAGTCAGGCCAATAAAGAAAGGGCCCAGGTATTATAATCGCTTAAAGGAGCAGTATAATGACTTTATTACAATCAATGAACTTTTAGCTGTGCCTTCGTTAACAGGGCAATCACAACAAGAACCATACAACGGACGTAGAGTCGATGAGGTTGATTGCAGTCACAGGGATGTGATGGAGGAATGTTGTGGCCTGCTTAGGAGCCAGAAAAAAGACACGGAAGACAAAGGTAGGTTGAACAAGTGTATTAAAATAACAGATATATACAAGGCAAGAGTGTTAGTATTAGGTTGGTGCAAAAATAATGTCGGTTTTTGACGTTAAAAATACGTCCAAAACCGACATTATTTTTGCACCAACCTAATAATAAGCAGACAGAGGTGTACGTCCGAACGGTAGTTTAACCCTGCGTCTCGGTATCCCAACTGACTCTCGTAGTTAGTATTTATGAGAGGAGGACGTATTCATTCCACTGTAGGAGGGTTTAACACAACAAAGAGAACCTAAAGAGACTCATTATTAGGCCCCAAATATTCACACGTTGGAGTACGCCGTGTGGGTGATCCTGCTTGCGACAGAATCTGTCAGGTTGAGGCACCAGCAAGACCCTAATAACCTTACACGGGATTCCCATGTGCATCAGTGAGGACAATTTGGGGGTGTCTTCGCAAGTTATAAACACGTCGGAGAGGTGTCGGAGATAAACACAAGGCGGGCATTGCTACCGTTGACTTTGTCGTAATGGTGACAATGACCCGAAAGAATTTGTTAGACGTCTTCGTATTTAACTGTGGCGGCCGTTCCATATATATCGTCGTTGAAGATTGCCGTCCCCACTGCTGGTCCTATGGTGCCATAGGCCACTTCTCAATGACAGCCTCAGGAAAAAATAATGGTACTAACGTCAGCAAAGAGAAGCAGTTTTGGATGGAGAAATTCGGCCAGCCCTCAATAGCTCCATTGAGCGAACGGAAATCGTAAGGAGGAGAACAAAGTCGACAGTCCCGAGATGGTTACCCCAACAAAGAAGGCTGTATCGCCTAAAAAGCAACAGCAACCGAAAGAACTGCGGCAGCAGCAAGCAAGAGACCACCATCACCAGCAGCAGCAGCGCTAACAAGAGCTGTACCAACAAAATCAGCAGGGGAAACTAGAGCAGCAACTGTAGCGGCTGGAACAACAGATCCAACAAGAACAACATAAGCAGCCTCAACAGCCACTGGAACCAGGGGTTCTACAGCAGCTGGAGGTTTTACTGGAGCATGGATGTAAAGAAAATGCCTCCACTTCGATCCCCGTCGAAGAAAATGGAGAGGGAGAAAGAAGAAAAGGAGGAGGAAAAGGACATTAAAATTATATTCGCAGAGAGAAAAACGTTATAATTCCCTTTATGCCTGCAGTGTGATGATGGCCTAGAGGTGAGGTATTTGACTCATGTCAGTCAGATAATCGTTCGGGTTTCGATCCCGGGTTGAAGCAAACGGACGTCTCGTCACACTGAGGAGCCGTGATACAGCGAAGCAGTCTGTCTGTGGATGACGATATATATACGTATAAATTAAAACAGTTAAAAAAACCAGTAAGATTTACAATCCCGTGTTCTTAATGATTATTTTTATTAAAAAAAAAACTGTGCTCCATGCTAAACATTAGAGTGTAATATTGGCTTATAAATGAAGTAAATTTCATAAAAGGTTATTCCAAAAATACCTTGAGAATGGAATGGAGCTATGGATTTTAAATTTAATTTTAATATTAAATTTAATTTGTTTGTTTCTATTTTGAAGCATGGTAATTCCTGTGAGGCGATGTAACCATATTTTTAAAATAGAAATTATATATATATATATATATATATATATATATATATATATATATATATATATATATATATATATATATATATATATATATATATATATGCTCTACTTTTGTATCGAGGACTATTTTTTAAAAATAATAACAAGAATAGTAAAGAACTTTGAATTGTTTACCTAACCAGTTCTTTCCTATTTTATATATATATATATATATATATATATATATATATATATATATATATATATATATATATATATATATATATATATATATATATATATATATATGCTCTACTTTTGTATCGAGCACTATTTTTTTAAATAATAACAAGAATACTAAAGAACTTTGAATTATTTACCTAACCAGTGTTCTTTTCTATTTTCTATATATTTTCATATATATATATATATATATATATATATATATATATATATATATATATATATATATATATATATATATATATATATATATATATGTTTTGCTTCATATAGTATCCATTGATAAACCTGTTTAAAATAGACGTTTATGTTATTCTATTTTTCTAACACGAGTATCCACTAAAAATAACGGTGTTATACGCATAGGCTTAAATGCATGTTGTATGTATATAAAATGACGTGTATATTTATGAATATTTGTGTATATGTAAATAAGTTCCTCTTCAAAAAAATGAATTAACCCCTGAATGAATTTCTTTTGACAGGAACAAGCATTCGTAGTCATTGTTAACACGCATATATACGATATAATGAAAATATATAGAAACATTTTACATTAAGATGTTCTTTAATTTTCAATTTATAAATTATTAACAGATCACGACATCTATAAGAGATATGAAATTTAAATTTTTATTATCACATTATTCCAAAATTTTAACACATCAGAATATAGCTATTAATGTGAACCAATGAGCAAAAATAGTTATTCATTTGAAAAGATAGTAATTAATGTATAATATTATCCATAAGTACATCTACAAGAATGTCGTTTTTGATAAAAGTTTAAAAAAAATAGCCATAAATACGTAAATAATGCGTTGTATCGTCGAAAATTAATTTTCCTCAATATAGTTATTTGTGCTATGTTATAATGCTTATTACCTAAACAATAATAATAATGAATATCTTTTAAACATTCAAATATATTTAATCACATCTCCCTAATAGCTGTCACGATCTGTAAATCTGAATTATGTACTTCAATATCTATAATTCTTAATGCCCTTGATTTTTATGTCCTTCGAACCTTTATATCACTCAATCAAATCGATATATTTCCAAGCATTATACAATGTATTTTACAATATGGACACAATCAAATCTCACCATGGTTGATTTGTCAGGAAGGAGAATTCTTGATGTTATCGAACTGGAGGGGTCGGTCCCAGCGTCTAGCACCTTTGGAGAATGCCTGAAAACCATACACACGAGTTAACCCAAGCCTTGTAAATGAAATTGAGTAGACAGAACCCGTTGATAACTGTGCTAACACGAAGTCACAAGTCATCGTGACCGAGGGCTTGAGCGTGCTGGTCTTGTTCAAATTGTTGCTTACTCTAGTCTCTTTCCAAGAGACTACGGTCTGCTCAGTATAGTTGAAGTATGAAACACAGGTGGGCTCTGTAGGTGTTGAATACACGCAAATGTGCCTGAGCAAATGTCTGCAATAGGGATTGGCTAGCTGCTCTAGTAGACGGTATCTAGCAACTGCCCCATGTCACATGTGACACAAGGCCGAATTTAATCGGGGTTCTTTATTTATAACGATATATTCCTGGCCGAGTGGTGAGAATGTTCGCATTCCATTCATGAGAACCGGGTTCGAATCTCATCAGGGTCGATTCATCAGGAATCTCACTTCCTGATGTTATCAAACTGGATGGGTCGATCTCAGAATCCGTCACCTTTGGAAATGCTTGAAAGCCATACCACAGGTTTACCCAAAGCTTGTGAGTGAAATTAGATAGACCCTTGGGGCCGTCGATAGCTGTGCTAGCACGAAGTCACAAGCCATCGGAGCCGAGGGCTTGAGTGTGCTAGCCTTGTTCAAATTATTGATCACCCTAGATAAAACGCTCTCTCCCAGAAACTGTAACTAAGGTCTACTCAGTATAGTTGCAGTATAAACCACAGGTGGACTCTGTTTGGTGTTGAATAAACACAAAAGCGCCTGAGCAAGCGTCTTTAATAGGATTTGCTTACCAGACTACTAGACGGGTATCCTGGAATACGAGAGGCTAGCTATATAATGCATGGTTATTGAATAAATCATTGCCTGTCCTAAAATGTCTAATGATGTCAAATACACGCAAAAAACAGTATAAATTTACTCAAAAGAGAAAGGCGGACAGTCTAGATGATTTATTAATTAAGTAAACATTAGTTTAACGAGATAAAGTAAACCCATGTTTAGTTACATGCAAGTATGGGAAATTTTCCGGGCATTTGAAGTTTGTTTTAATGCAGATATGTTTTTTAAACATGCCATCGCAAGCAAAGTGATAATGACAGTAAGGGGCAATAGGTTACTGGGAGTAGAAAATTTTAGGGAGGAAAAAGGACACAAAAGGAATACCGAAGATGGCGAGTGTTGTTACGTTTCATTTCTGAAGATTCGGGCTTGCAGGAAAGCAAGAAACCGTAAGAGAGTTGCACAGGCGAGAAGTCCGAGTAAGGAAATCATTAGAATATTCCTACAACTAGGTATAGTAACAGTAAAACGATGTGACCTAGTTGCTAATCTTGTTGCCCACTTAAATTCATGCGGTCCAGTTGCAAAGAAGGAGTAATTATTTGAACAAATGTCATGAAAATATTTATAGAAAAAGACAGAGGTCTGTCTCGTCACGGCAGGGCAAAAGTGACTGAAGTCGTGATGCCAGGTCAGGACCGATAGCATTACAGACATTTCTTTGGATTTTCCTAGAATTACAAGATATACAGCCAGAGTAACAGACCAGATATGGCGGTGTTATTCAATGAATGTACGAACGGTATTGTGCAAGATGGATTTAAGAAAAATTATGTGTCATCAGAACGAAGATTTTAAGAAACAGACCTAGAAACTGAGTCAATTCATATCAATAGAAAAACTCAGGTCAAGAAAACACATTGGGATGCTATCCTGGCGCTTAGCATCAGCCATAGTAATGGAGGGAAAAATGGTTTGCTATAAAGATAACTACTTTGCGCAAAAAAAAAACTGGTTGGATGCAACCACAGGAAATGAAAGGGAAGGGAAGGTAGTAGGAGTCAAATAGGTTCTCTAGGCAAAACAAATTCACCCTTCTCCCCTCCTCTCGATCTCCAATACGTCACTGTTCGTCAAAAGCGAAAAGTGATATATTTATAAGTGCGTATATACAATAATTGTGGATCATAGCTAAAGCTGAAGTAGGGAGAGGCTGGTCTTTGCTTACTTTCCTCGTCCTTGTTAATCACGATCATGACCCATTCATCCAGTACAATTGATCTATTTACCACAAGAACACATCCATCACCATTCAATCCTACATATACCACAATACCACATATTAACAGGTGGTGCATGACTACAAGGACACCACATGATATAAAATTCTCAAAATGTTTCATTACAAAAAATTTATAAAAATTCCATGAACCATGAAATGAAGGGAGGGGGTAATGAACCCCAAAATCTAGCAGAAGATTGCAACAAAAGAAATTAAAACAAAACAGATGTTAGTAGCAACCGACCATCCGTCAAAATAATAAGAATGGCCGTTGTATTCGGCCGCCAGACAGAATCAAGTAGCACACTCACTAATAGTGTGGGAAGGGTAAAAGTAAATGACGGAATTGAAAGATCAAAGTCTGACCCAGCTGAGATGAAGAAGGGGACCAAAAAACAAAAACGGGGAGGTTGGAATCGTGACCTGGATCATAACAAAAGAGAATGCCTGGAAGAGGCCAAGGCTAACATTTATTCAAATTAATTAGGAAAACAAATAGTGTCTAGCTTAACCATAGGGAGGTGTCACAGGAAACCGCCCAGTTGTGACCAAAATGATTTAAAAGAGTAACTCACTATTAGCCCCTTTCACACAAACCATGCTCGCTATTTTCATCCAAACCTGTCGATATTAAGCGCTTTTTATCAGTTCCGATCTTCACCTTCAGTGGCTGCTGAAAGGCTCCGACCAGAGCCTGATTAAAATAACGTTCGTTTAGCAAAATTTCCTCCATCCGCGTCGTCCATATCACCATTCGAGCCACGGTTATCAGCGTCAGAAACACCATACCTTCCCTCTAGAATACGAGGGCTAAATATTATCATACACGTATGCAAGATATGAAGAGAACGAGAATATCGGGTGCGATACTGCCAGTCAACTTGCCGACATCCTCCCAGAAAGGCCGCACTTGAAGACAATGGTAAAAGGCATGAGAAACCGTTACTTCTAATCCAAGGTCACACCGATAACAATCGGGCAAATCCGTTCAGCCCAATCTAAAGATAATATCATTGAGAGATAACACGTTCTGAATCAATCACTAAACGAAAACTCAGGTAAGCGAAAACTCAGGGTTACTGAGGTAATTCGCCGCTGGCGTCCATGACCAGAAAGAGCGCAACTCGACCAACAATATGCCGAGACGCACACAGAGAGTATCCTTCGTGACCCGCTACACTAATTCACGCTACATTACGTTTCGAGGCCTTGAAAGGTCACTGGACCGAGGAAGGACCCTTAAGGCTACTCGCTGAGGAAATTCGATGGTTTTCCGGACCTACGACGGTGCTTAGGCCAGGAAATGGGAGGAGTGATAGTAAGGCTAGGGAAGGCGTCCCTAACACTCCCCTCCAAAATCGAATACTCAGTCAAAACGCGGCAGGGGAAAGCCAACCTCGAGGGATGTTGGTGACTCGCCAAATATGGGATTCCCAGCCCCATATGACATGGACGTTGGACAGCATTCTTTTCAGACATTTTGCTGCCGAGCACTTCACAAGAGGGTGAACAAGAAGCTCTTCTTATGGTCCTTGCAAAGAGGAAGTACAGACAAGTCGTAAAGGGTAAGCAAAAAGATGTTAAGTGGCACACATCTCAGCTCTATCATTCAAGGACAACCTCCTTCGAAGCCAAGTTCCGATCGACTCTCCGGCTTTTGGCTTTACTTCTGACGAATTTTTATCCTCCTGGAGGTCGGGTCCAAACCGCACTACAAGAATAAGGACAGGACCGTTCCTCCAGCTAAAGGGCTCCGGAAGAGCGACCCTAACCGCAAGCCAGAAGACTTGTTACGGTTAATCTTGTTCCTCTTGACGTTTTCATACAGTTCAATCGCCTTCTTTGCCACCTCAATGTCGCTGCGACAAAACACAAAAACGGATACGCCATCGGCGTACGCGGAATCCTTGGCTCGAGCGATTCCACCTAGAGCCGGACTACTCGCTCCATCTTTCAGCCGGCGAAGTAGAGGCTCTAACGCCAAAGCACAAAGAAGGGGCGACAGCGGGCAACCCTGATGAACCGAATGAGACAGCGCAAAAGGGCGCGACCGCAATCCGTTAAAATGTACCACAGCAGTTGGGGAGCGATACAGGCGATTAATCCACTTTTAGAAGTCGGGTTGGAACCCGACCGCCTGCAGGAAAGTAGCCAGATACTGATAATCGACCCTATCAAAATTCCTTGAACTGATCCAAATTAATTAGTGCGGCGTGCATATCAATTTTTACCTCCTCTCGGATCGTGTGGATCAGATGCAGCTTGCTCTGAATTGGTCCCTCACAGCACAAGTCTGATCGGGTCCTAATATTCTCTCGGCAACTGACTGCAACTGCTCCGTTACGATCTTGGCCAAAATCTTAAACTCTATGTTTAACAGAATCATGGGCCTGTAATCATCTAATTCCCACCCTCTATCCTTGCCTTTTTCAAACAGAGTGACCAAACCCATGATGATTTGACTAGTAATGGGTCTCTGCCGAAACCAGTTGTTGAACACGACAGTCAAAATCGGCACAAATATGTGCCATAGTCTCAAGTAAAATTCATAGGGTAAACCATAAATTCCAGGTGACTTGCCACTACCGACTCTCTTCAATGCAAAGTAGGCTTCGCCCTCCGTGATCTCATTCTCGCAGTTAGCCGCTTCATTCGGCGAAAACCGAGAAAATTCAACCAAATAGCTGTGACACTCATCGCCACTGGGACCAGGCTCCTTGGAAATGCTTTCGAAACGCCTCGCACATATTGTCAGTCCACCTCAGAGTATGCCCGATTCACCGTCCGTCAGAAGCTCGCCGATTCACTGTCTCCACACTCCCTTGAAAAACATGCACGCGACTCTGGCCCTTTTGGGTCGCCGATGTAAGTCTCCGTTACTTGCTTCTATTTTTTTTTGTTTGCTTTGCAGACATTATCAGTTTTATTTTATTAAAATATTGTTTTCCTACTAGAGATATAAAGAGATTTATTTCTTCTTTACCAAGTCAAAAGATATACGTTTGAATATTCTCAATGGGTAAGATTTTTGACTTTTTCCTTTAGACATTTTCTTTTGATCAAGCATGGCGTAACTTAAGTAGAGGACAATTATGGACATGAGAGAGTATTAACAATAGTCAAAAGATTCAGTTAAGTCTACATAAGGTGTTTTAGAAGGATGCAATGTCTTTCAAGATAAATCCAGAGAAAATATTTCAAATAATACAATACGTTTTTTATGGATCAGTTTTTATCTCATAACAATCGAGAAACAATAAAATATTTTAATGAGGTCATACATATGTACAGAGAGTTGGGAAACAATCGACATGTGACTGAAATGACATTTTATCATTTCTATACAGTTTACTCGAGCATGTTTTGGGGTTATGTATGCAAAATATAAAAATTCAAATATAACCTCTCTCTCTCTTTTAGTCTCTCTCATTCTCTCTCTCTCTCTCTCTCTCTCTATATATATATATATATATATATATATATATATATATATAGATAGATAGATAGATAGATAGATAGATAGATAGATAGATAGATGGATAATATTAGTGGTAAATATACATATGCAAAATATATAAATATATATACATACATGCATACACATACATATATATTTTGCATAAAAAAAAATTCCAAGAGGATAGAATCCAGGTAGAACTCAATGTCCAGGACAGAGTAAGGATAAAAAGGCTTAAACACTAATATTCCATGGTCATAATTTATTCCATTGGAATCGTAAATACGATCCAATTCATCAGACCTACAAATTTAAAAAGAAAACAGTCTGTTTTATTTTAATTTGTAGGACTGATGAATTGGATCTTTTTTACGATTTCAATGGAATAAATTATGACCATGGAATATTTGTGTTTAAACCTTTTTATTATATATATATATATATATATATATATATATATATATATATATATATATATATATATATATATATAATTATTTTTTTAAAAATATGATTCCAACACGCTATATAAGAGGTCTCATGTTTCAAAACAAGAGCCGAAAACTTCAATATAATTACTTGAATTAAATTGAATTAAAGTTAGCTCTGTTCCATCTTCGAGTGAATTTTTTGGGGGAATAACTTATTTCTGAAATAAATTAACTGATTTAAAAATATGTTTCCATTGCTACGCAGGAATTACCATGTTTCAAATGCAGAAACTAAAAACTTCAAATTCAATGATATAATTAAATTAAAAGCAATAGTTCTGTTTCATTTTAAAGCGAATTTTGGAATAATATTTATACTCTGTAAATTTACATCGATCACTCTTTTGTAAAAATAAAAATATCAATAAGAACAACGGATCATATATTTTACTGTTCTTTCATTTTTTTGCTATAATCTATCTATCTATCTATCTATCTATATATATATATATATATATATATATATATATATGTATGTGTGTGTGTGTGTATAAAAGGCAAACATTCCTTTACCTTTACCAATGCGTTTCGTCCCCGGAGTGACATTTTATTTTCTGATAGACAAAAGTAAAGTAAGGGAAAATGTTATAAATATTTAAATAAATCAATTGATACATAAATAATTATACAAAATGAAATTAAACTAATGAATAATAATTACATTAAGAAATAGAATAGATATTTAACAACAATAGCAACTGGCTTTCTTCACAAAATGAAAAAATGTCCGCATTCTCTCAGGGGACAAAGAGCGTTGATTAACAACATTTTCTTTTTGTCTTTTATTTATATCAGCTTTACAAATGAATATTATTTATATATTAAGGTTTTCAGAAACAAATAGATATACATATATAAATTGTTCTTAATGTAGTTTAATTATGGGGCGAAAGAGTGCATTTAAAATATAGACAAGCGATGCAACTGAAGGCGACTATTTCTTTAATACGTAAAACAAATTCACAGCATATCTATCTATCTATCTATCTATCTATCTATCTATCATTCTATCTATCATTCTATCTATCTATCTATCTATCTATCTCAGCCTGATCATTTCTATCTATCTATCTATCTATCTATCTCAGCCTGGTCATATCTATCTATCTATCTATCTATCTATCTATCTATCTATCTATCTAAGCCTGGTCATATCTATCTATCTATCTATCTATCTATCTATCTATCTATCTATCTCAGTCTGATCATATCTATCTATCTATCTATCTATCTATCTATCTCAGCCTGGTCATATCTATCTATCTATCTCAGCCTGATCATATCTATCTATCTATCTATCTATCTATCTATCTATCTATCTATCTATCTATCTATCTCAGCCTGGTCATATCTATCTATCTATCTATCTATCTATCTATCTATCTATCTATC
>OZ010578.1:126388884-126401384 GCA_963932145.1 Acanthosepion lycidas
CATACATACATACATATCTATCTATCTATCTATCTATCTATCTATCTATCTATCTATATATATATATATATGTGTGTGTGTGTGTGTGTATGTATGTATGCATGTATGTATATAAAAGAAAGTGTACAATTGCAGCATTCGTAACATTTAAATTAAAAGAAGGCTCAATACAAAGTAGAGCAATATGTGCGCATATATATATATATATATATATATATATATATATATATATATATATATATATATATATATATATATAAAAGTAAAATGGAAAATTATAAAACTAGAACTTGTAAAACTTGGATGACCCATGCCCTTTATGCCTACATGAAAAACTACACATTATTTTCTTAAGTTTCTAAATAATAAAAATCTATTAAACAATAGACATGAGTTAACGGTTTTTTGCCGACATCATCAAATGTTTGCATTGTATAATTAGCATAAAAACAAACAATAAAATAATTTTTAGAATCCATAGTCCTAATAAATAGTTTCAATACCCTACATAAAAGATAAGCCTTTATGAAGTCGTCAAAAAACAAATGTTACGGCCGTTTTTTTATATACACAAAACCCTTTCAGAAAAAAATAAAAGAAAAAAATAAATAAATCCCCATAGACACGTAAATCAGACTAGGCGAAATTATCTTCCGTTTTAAATTTAGACACCCCAACCTTACCCTGATTTGACATCTATGAATGTAACTCTATACTGATACAAATTATTAACACCCTGCGCCACCTCTTTATATGAACAATCGCGCTAGGCGTGACCATGGAAATTTTGATTTCAATAATGAATATACTATTAAAACTCGTAAATTTCAGAAATAAGTTATTCCAAAAAAAAAAAAAAAGAAAAAGAAATTCGCTTGAAGATGGAACAGAGGTTACTTTAATTCAATTCAATTCAAATAATTATATTGAAGTTTTCGGCTCTTGTTTTGAAACATGATAACTTTTATGCAGCGTGTTGGAATCATATTTTAAAGTAAATAATTATATATATATATATATATATGTGTGTGTGTGTGTGTGTGTGTGTGTGTGTGTGTGTGTGTGGCTGTGTGTGTTTGTGTGTGTAATGCAAGTACAGGTTGGATAAAGATCGAATAAAATTCCGATAACCAGAAAACACTATTCTTAAAAAAGTGCTGATTACCGACTAGGGCAAATAATATTTATTCTAAAGCATAAAGAATACATGTTATAATATCACTGCAAACATTGTAATATTTTTTCAACACTTCTGCTGTCTTATTATGTGATGGTGTTGATTGCAAAATAAAGGGTCTTAACAGTTCAAAACCAACCAAACTCTCACTTGATAAGATAGAATGAGAACATGCTTGGCCACGTACACAATTCCGGAAAATCCTTGTTGAAAACACAACGATACTTAAACATGAAAACAATAAATAAAAACTAAAAATTCTTGAAGCTATATACATAAAACAGTTGAAACCTAACCTAAACAAAATAAACTATGAAATCTCCACAAATATTCTTAAATGCTATTGATAAGAGAAGCCACTGGTTTATACCACGGTTTCCCATACTTAATACTTCCGCGTCTTGTATACACGATTTTGTCGTTGCTTTGAAATTTTTCATGCAACAAAAACAGACTATCATTATTTTTTTTCTTCGTGTATTGGTGGATATATTGAAAAATAATTGTCATCTTTGATAATGGCTAATGTAAGGCGAAAGCTTAGATTGGATTTAAACATGTATCAATATGGTGATTTCCTTTCGTCTTTTAATGATAATGTTATTAAGCTTATCGGACAATATGAAAGTAACATACTTAAAAATAATAGACACAACTTCTCTGTATTAATGAAACACGTATCAATATATATATATATATATATATATATATATATATATATATATATATATATATATATATATAATTTCTATATATATATATTCATATATACACACAGATATATATATATATATATATATATATATGTGTGTGTGTGTGTGTGTGCGTGTGTGTGTACACTGAAATATCTAAATTCAAATTTAAACAGAGTAGACTGTATTCTTATTTTTTAAATGTCGCACGATAGCGCTAATGATAAAATCTCGCGAGAATTTGAATTTTAGAATGTTATTTGAATTTAACCACTTCCGTTTATTGTTTTTTTTTCTTTATAAATTACTTTTTTTTTTATCTGAGGTATCTGCTTATAAAATGTTATATATTGTCCTCCTCAATTACTATACACCCCAATACACCCCGCAAAATGGAGGCAGTTCAAATAGTCAAGATTATATACTAATCACTGTACAGACAAATATCATAAGGAATTTCCGTGTTGTGGAAACAATTGTAATGACTAATATATCATTCTAACTAACCATACCTTAAATAACACATAAGAGGTTATCAAAAATGGATTACGTTACCTACGACAAAGTTTAATTACAAAAATTAGTGGGTATATAAGGATAAATCTGAAAAAAACGACCCCGAACTGAGATCTACTGTTGAAAGTATTCATTTGGAGTTCTTAAAACGCAACGAAATAATAAATGCACATATATGCGTTCAGTAGCTGCAACGTGTCCGTAAAGATTTAGTTGAAAAGTGCACGGAGTTCCTTTATAGGAGAAAATGATGCTCGCCATGACAACCTAATACCGAATACAACAAGGAAAAAAATAAAATGGAATTCGATTGGTCTGTTTTACCCCTACCGATTATAACTTCTGTTTTTCTCTGTAAAACGATTTAATGTAGAAAACTTTCTCTAACGAAAATCAGGTTGAAGAGATCGTCGATAACTTTCTTCATTTAAAAACCAGCAGAAAATTTACTCAAAAATCTTGCAGTTTTCTCTTATATTTTTAAAGAACGCTTTCTTTTGCCTGGGTAAAACTGTTTCTAGATTTTTGTACAGTTAGTTTTTGAGTTAAAAAAAACAAAAACAACAACAACAACAAAAAAAAAACAAGTTATATTGTCTGAAACAAGTTCAGAATGTCATTGTTGGCTTCTAGCATTCTTCCCAGTTTCTTTTTTTAATATTTTTCTCGTATAGACGATGTAAACTTTACCGCTTACTACTGCCATTCACGTCAAATTTTATTTCCAGACAGACGGCTATAAGAAAACTGTAGGAAATAAAATGCTGGAATAGAGATTTTGGTATTGGAATTCAAGTTACTATTTAATGGATATTTTTATTCACACAAATTAAATAAGGTGGCAGAAAAATCTCAAAACTAAGTCTGTTTATTTTAAAAGGGTCAGTCAGACGAATAAGAGACTATATTAACGTGAGCGATGTTAGCATATTCGTAGAGTAGCTGATTGTGAATGAAAAAGAAAGTTTATGCTTACTATCAAAACACCATACACGAACCAACTATAGTAAAAAAGAAATAAATGATTAATACCTTAAATTTGTTAACTTGCTTATAGATACAGGGTGAGCCAAAAATGCGTCATTTTTCGTTCTATACTCCATTTCGCTTTTATTAAACCTACAAATGTGTCAGATGATTTTTTCATCCAATATTCGCGGACTGAGGATGGAGTCTAGTGTGATGTCCCACGTGTCACTGCGTCAAATGTGATGTCTGCCTGGCCGCGTCCGTCGTGCTATCCCGGTCACGTGACCAGTTGTGACGTCACCCCGTCTGTCTCCGCGCCGTCGCTGTCCTATCCTATCCTGTGACGACTAATGTGACTTGGTATTGGTCGCGGCACCAAATGTGACGTTCTAACCTTTTGCTGATTCGGATGGAAATCTGGTTAGATCCGGTATCAGCCTTGTCGTTCCCAGCTCGCTCCAACGTCTGGTTACCGAAGTAACTGTTTTAACTTCCAGTCTAACCTAGCCATGTTGTGATTTGATCTAAGGTAGACGAATCAATCAGTCGCCGGGCCGTAATGAAAGCTGAGTCCGGACAAGGGCAACACCGCACAAGTATATGTAAAATAAAATAAAATAATATCTCGAAAAGTTCAAATGTGTTAAAAAGGATAACAATATTTTATATCTGGTTGCTGAATACAGGACTGCGTCTTCTTACCAAACCGCTTATATGGATTCGTGACACTTTGTGTTTGTTAGGCGAGTCTTAACATCTTAATTTATTCTTTTAAGAAACTGGTTTTGGTGTATCTTCAGGCGATATTCGTAAAACTTGTTTTGGTGGTGTGAGCTTAGGACGTTCTTCAAAAATAAATTGTTCTTCGTTAGAAGTTGAGTTCGGAATTGCGTGGATATCTTTCAGTCAGCTGTTCTGCGAGGCGGGCCCAACTCAATTCAACTCAGCTGCGAACTTCACTGCGAACTTAACTGGAACTGCTTTTCACTCGCTGCGACTCTGCTTATATGGACGCCGACAAAAACCGGGGTGGGCTTGTCGGGGTTTGAGGTTCCTTGATAATTCTAAATCAACAATCCTCTTCTTTGTTTTCGGTCAGGAAAATTTATTATTTTCCATTTTTGGAAGTCTTTCGTCCTCCCACCTTCTTCTGTTCTCATATTGGTATCTCACCATACCCTCAGAGGGTGTCAACGGGTTTCCCCTCTCTCTCACAGTGGCATCTCATACCGATCTCTTCAATGGGTACCAACAGGCCTCCCCTCCTTCTTCACATGATTACCTCCACCTATTGCTCACCCAACCATTCAGCCAATGGGCGCCCAGCAGTGTGTGTGTGGCCAGACTAGCCTCGGTTTAAAAAATCTTGATCAAAGAAAAAAAAATATCTTCCTTTTTTTTTTTCTTTTTCTTTTCTTTCTCTTTGTTTCCTCCTGCCCGACAACAAACCCTTGGACACTTATCTTAGCCAAATGTCACTTGGACATTATCATATGGAATTCGTCAACGAGATTTTCGACAATTATCAAGTGGGTGGTCAATTGGACGTATCGCCCCTTGGTGCCAATTATTCTTTCTGATAAAATAATTTCGCTATCATAGCCAGTCCTCACAATAAACAGGTGTTTTTCCCAAATGACATGGAGGTGATTCCACGGACATTTTAGTTTCGGTCAAGCTTGACCTAATTAATTTTTATCTCCCAGCAGCCTACGGGTGGTCCAGCGGGCATTTTGTTTTTCGGTCAGTGCGTGCTTAATTAATTTTATTTTTATCTCTTTAGAATTCTGCGGGAGGTCGCTTGTCCAACTTGAAATTTTTACCATTGCCATAAGCAGATTAGATATATCTTACTCGCCGCCCCGTAACATAAATCAGATTAAATTCGAAACATCCGCGACCTTACTTTCCTCACTAATGAGAACAAACCTTTAGCATTTTTCTATGTTAAAAAGAATAACATCGCTTAGTGTCCTTTTCGTAATGGATTCTTATCAGCTAAATTTAATTCTCGCCTTTCTATTTTCTTCTTTCTTTCTAGCGACCTAAATAGTGTCATAATAGTATAAAACAGCCTGTCGCCTCTGAATGTTGATTTCAATGTATACTTTTATATTTATATTTACATACGTTCTATCTCTGATATTGAGCACTTTATCTCATAAATATAACACACCTTAAAAATATATATATATATATATATATATATATATATATATATATATATATATATATGAGTGTGTCAGTGATTAATATTACATTCAACATCCCGATTAAAGTTTCGTAGACGGAAATGTCCGTCCATTCTTCAAGAGGTATCATCAAATGACTGGATAAATTTCTCGACTTTTCCTTTTTTCTACATTCATATTTAGTGCAGGTGTTGTTTGCATGCATTTGTGCGCGTGTGGCCATGCACCCGCCTATGCAATTGTGCTTTTACGCGCATGTGCCCCTCTGTGTCGTGATTATTTGTTTTGATTTTTCTTCAATTTACACTCACTCCTTAAACTTTTCACGTACTTTTTTTTTCATTTTCTCTTTTCTTTCAATTACAGCTAATTGTTACGTTTTTACATTTAGACATATTATCGTTTTTAATTTGTGAGTGTTCTAGTCTTTTCTTGAGTGAGGAAATATTAATCCTTTCACCTTAAGCAAGGTAACAAACCCACTAACACGGCGGGGATTACTGGGTGTGAGAGAGTATAAGAGAGATAATAAGGGGTGACAAAAATAAACGAACAGAAATGAAGAAGGCAGAAGATAACGATTTATATGTCATTCAAATTTTTGAAGGTCAAAGTTGACAGGAAAACAAGAAGCTGTGTGTTATTTCCACGAGCAAGAAAAGAAATTGTTAGCATATTACATACGGCAACATCTAGCTATTTCATCTGTACAATAATTTCTTGACGCCGGTACAGTACTGCGCTTAAATTCATAGAGTCTAGGTACCATAGAGGAGAATTCGTCAGAATAATCACCATGAATGTATTTATGGAAAAGACAGATGATGGCTACGTTGGTAGGAAATAAAATGAAGCCGAGATGCCAGGTCAAGAACAGTAAGACTGCAGATTCTTCTTTGGATTTTATTAAAGGTTTTACAATATAGAGCAGTTGCACCATATATAGCAGCAATATTACATGCAGGTGAAAATGGTAGACTTGTAAATATATAAAATAGATTCGGGAGAGAAAAATTGTTTAACATGACACGGAGAAACAATCTTCCATGCAGGCATAACTATTGATTATTCATATATATATATATATATATATATATATATATATATATATATATATATATGTGTTGAATGTAACTAACACACACACACACACACACACACATATATATATATATATATATATATATATATATATATATTGAATGTAACTAACACATTGATACAAATTATTAACACCTTACGCCCCTTTTTCTTTAAACAATTGTTCTAGCCGTTACCATGGAAATTTTGATTTCAATAATGAATATGCTTATAAAACACGTAAATTTGAGATAAAAGTTATTCCAATTTTCTTCACTTGAAGATGGAACAGAGCTTAGTACTTTAATTCAAATAATTATATTGAAATTTTTGGCTCTTGTTTTGAAACATGAGGACTCTTATGTAGCGTGTTGCAATCATATTTTTAAATAAATAATTACATTATATATATATATATATTACGAAATGGACAAAGTCCGATATTTTATTTATTAAAGGCATTTTTATGTTTAACGTTCTTTTTATAGATACAAGTATTTAATTAAATGCTCTGTTTATAATAAACAGTATTAAATAACATTTACCGGCCTGAATGTCCGAGAAATTTTCATACTTACCGTTAGGCTACAAAGAACCTTGCCTACCGAACGATTCTTTGTAGCCTAACGGTAAGGCACGTCAGCGTAAATGACGTTTCCGTATAGGATGCAGGTTCGAATCCTGTCAAAGAACGAATATTTTCTATGAAAATTTCTCGGACATTCAGGCCGGTAAATGTTATTTAATACTGTTTATTATGAACAGAGCATTTACTTAAACACTTGTATCTATAAAAAGAACGTCCAACATAAAAATGCCTTTAATAAATATATATATATATGTGTGTGCGTAAAACGAATCAAGGTTTTGCTCTACTTCGTGTATTTAGCAATTTACGTAGTTGCCTTCTACTCGTTTTGGAGTTTTTTGTTTGAACTTTGAGCTTGAACTCTAGACGATGTTTTTCGCCTTAGTTTAATGGCATTGGTTCTTTCTTTTTTTATTCCTCATTTTTCCTTGGGTACCGATTTGTTTTAATACAAGTCGATCTAGCCCAGGTATTCAAAGCGAGTACCCCCATATATATATATATATATATATATATATATATATATATATATATATATATATAGGTAATAGATCTGTTGTTATATAATCCAGGTGGATCCTAGTAATATCAAATGTAAATATTATAACACAGCATATTTATATTTTACAGCAAAATCCCAAATTACATCGCATGGGTATCGTCAATTTCAAGCTGGTCCGATTTCAGACTATACTAAATATATATATATATATATATATATATATATATATATATATATATATATATATACTATTTACATTATTTCGTAATTGTCCTCATCTTTGTCGCCCTATTTATTACAACGTTTCAGGTGGTTGGAATGTCGAACTGAACCCTCTATTTCGCTCACTGGGGTAGACTGTTCTTGTTCCACGTGCCATGTTTATCACATATATCCTGTTAAATCCTCTCTCCAAGTTCTCCACTGTCTTAACCGGGTATTGAACTCATACTATTTGGGTCCTGTCACTGGATCTAACAAACGCCTTTTATCCTACTGTGCCATGTGACCATGACACGGTGACAAAGATGAGGACAATGTCCTGAGGTCTGTTATCTGCTTCGTCTGTGGCATTTATTGGCACCGACTTTTTTTTATCAATAGTTCCGAAAAGTGCGGATGGTTCTGCAGAAGTTTTCACCATTTTGATGAAGTCACTTGTGTCAGTTTCCTGGTAGTTTACCTTGATTCGTTCGTTCTTATTCTTGTCAACTGTCAATGTAACTCAGAACACTCTCGAGCGCTTAGTCTTGGAGCGGACAGAAAGGCGATCAGCGTGCTTCAATCGAATCAGAAGTTTTTAATCAGCTTGTCTGAATCGTCTTCAAGAAGCGAGAGCAAGATCTAAAAGGTCAGCGAATCGAACAGTGATCTCGTCCCACAATCCTTACTCTTGCTACATATGCGGCCCTCCTTTTTAAATCACTAGCCACTTAAGAATAATAATATCACACACACACACACACACACACACACACACACACACATATATATATATATATATATATATATATATATGTATGTATGCGTATAATGTGTTAATGGAATAATCTGACATTTATCTTATTCCAAATGTTATTTTGGTGGATAGCCGTATATCCGTTAAAAGATATGTGTAAAATGAGGCGTCTGTTTTAACACGGATATCAATCATGCTAATGTTTGAATCTATATATAATTTCAGCACATTACTTCGGGGTATATTTAATATTCCTAAGCAATGTCCTGAAACTATATATTGATCCGTAAACAACTGATCGGAAATCTGATAAAACGAACAGTTCTGATGGCTTGGACCCCGTGAATCGTTGTCACTGATGAAAAAAAGCGGGAAGACACAGGGAGGGCTTCAAGAATTAGAAGAGTTCAGATGACTAACAAAGATTCTTTTGTGAGGCAATCCATCACCTAGCTGTGTAATGTTGTTCAACCGCCGAACTTATGCACTTTTGAACATGTAGCCTTTTGCTCCGACAAACTATGTCTACTCTCTCTGATAGAATAAAGCTAGAAGTAAAAGTTCTTCATGTTCATGCAATCTATGATGTATCATTGGAATTTGTAGAATTGGAGCCATAGAGGACATGTAATACAGCTGGAGGAACAGAAGACATTAACATTAACATTAATTAGTCATATCTTTAGAAGCAAAATCCAGCAGTCATATTTTCTCATTTTGGTTTGTAAACATTTTCTTTACAAAATTCTCCCTCGAGAAAAGACGTAAATTACGCTGCTGTTTCTTCCTTCCCGAAACTAAGCCATGAAACACCATACATATACGCGGTGTGATGGTTAAACTGTCGCCATTTTATATTTATAATTTCGCGCATGCGTGAAGTATTTTATTTTGTCGACTGCACAGTATAGTAGGGTCATTTGAGCACCATATGTTGAGGAAAAGAACACCATGATGCAGTTCACTCTGCCATAAGTTTAGAAAGGGCTTCAGTACGAACATTTCAGAGGATTGTGTGTCAATCTGTAGACAGTGAAGAGGATTCGGAAAATGGTGGACGAGTCTAATGTTGATTACGAAGGTACGGCAGCTCGGAAAATCCACTTTGATCGTTCTGATAAAAAACGAACTGGAATTTTTTGGTGAGGAACACATCAAGTGCTTTGAGGAGGTAATACTCCTGTGGGTCAAGGGGATGTCGGCTGAAAAACCATATGTATGGTAACGAGACTCTACATCATGCCACACCTGCAAGAGAACCGAGTCATAGCTATTAGATAATATCTGTGATCCCATTCCCTTTATATCTGGCCCGCTAACTCTACAAAGTGCAACAAACTTGATTATTATATGAGGGGTGTAGTTGAGCGTGTGATCAACAAAACTCCTTATAACACCAAAGAGGAACTGAAGGCAAAGATTATGGCAGCATTCACCAACTTAAACAAGCAGACCTTTCAGAAGAGATCCAGAGGATTCTGAAGAAGCCTGGAGGTCGTGATTGAAGCCAATGGTGATTTTTTGAATAAATTTACTCTTTGATATTTCAAGATATTTTTGTGTAATTTTTTGTAAATATGTCTGTTAACATGAGATATCAGTGTTATTTCATTTTTGGTAATATAGTCGATCTGCTATATATATATATATATATATATATATATATATATATATATATATATATATATATATATATATATTCAGACACGCGTGCGTAAACAGTAGAACAGGAACACAAAAGCGTACATGCACGCGTTTGTACAACCCCTCGCATACAACTTACGGTTATATAAATGATAAATTGAAGGTTCTTTTCAGGCAAATATTTCCTGGGGAAAAAAACAACATTCTTTCCGCTTTTATAACAAACTCCAGGTACCAGAAAGTTATGTGAGCGAAATTTATCGATTACTCGAGGGATATGTGGATTATGTAATACAGAATAGAAACAACCTCTCGACCAAATTGTCTACATTTTGTTTCAGGCGATGTCATTGACATTGGGTCCCTGCGGGAAGTGATCGAGGAACATGACAAGGCCACCTAACCCTGAATTAATTTACGATAATGACGACCTACACCATTGCACCAGGTTAGTTGGATGTCGATAAATGAAACGTCAACCAAAATCTTTAATATCCATGAAAAGGCTTTGACGAACCACTCAAAAACGTCTGCGTTGCACCATATCTAATTGCTAGCACCCTGATATATATATATATATATATATATATATATATATATATATATATATATATATATATATATATATATGAAGAGACCAGGAGAGACAGATAGACATGAAGAGACCAAGATAGATAGATAAACAGATAAAAAATATTAGCAGCAATAAAAATCTAGTCGGCATTAAATAAACAATTGAGGTTGATATGGAAAACAAAACACACACACACACACATACATACATATATATATATATATATATATATATATATATATATATATATATATATATATATATATAATAAGTTTGGTTTGGTTTGGTTTGTTTTCTTGGTCTCTTCATGCCTCTATGCCTCTCCTGGTCTCTTCATATCTATCTATCTATCTATCTATCTATCTATCTTCATGTCTATCTCTCTCTTTCCTGGTCGCTTAACATCTATCTATCTATCTATCTATCTATCTATCTATCTATCTTCATGTCTATCTCTCTCTTTCCTGGTCGCTTAACATCTATCTATCTATCTATCTATCTATCTATCTATCTATCTCAGTATATATTGCTTTGGTTTGTTTTCTTTTACGGCATACCAACCTGAATGGATTATTTAATGCCGACAAGATTTTTTTGTTGGTAATATTTTTTCCTCAAAATATATTGCTGGTAATCATTTTTTCTTTCAAAATTGTATTGCTGGTAATAATTTTTCCTCGAATAAATTTATTGCTGGTTAAAAACTATTTTTACACTTTCATAGTGTTTGACCCTAGTTTAGGTGATAACTATTTGCCCATAACTGGGACCCAAACATGTGCTGCCACTTCCGGTAAGGGTGGACCTGGGAACACGAGCAATTAAGAAGTGGTTCTACGCTCCTCTAAACCTCCCGAGTAGAAACCTTGCTGTCGGATGGAGTTTATCGTCTTACGCAGGACACGGATATAGTTTGCCGTTTTACCCAGGACGCAATATAATAAGGAAAAGACTAAAATGTTCAAGTTATAATCGGTTATAAATTTATTTCAACAGATATAGATATGCCTGCCTCATCAGACAGACTACATTTTATTAAATGATGTAAATCCAACCAGTCGAACAAAAAATAAACCAGACAAAAAAGAAAATAAACAGTAAAAAAAAAAAAAGAAAATGGAGTAGCGAAATTAACTGGACGGGAAAAATAAAGCTTTGTGGGGTCTTATACAAATGCAGAGAGAAAAGTAGGGTAGAAAACAGATGCTAGTATATTAGTGTAAGGAAGAAATAGAAGATTTTATGGGTAAACCTTTAAACGCATCCAGGATCCAATATAATTCACGCAAATAGAATCAATGCCGTTATTCATTTAAACATCATCATTATTGTAATAATAATAATAAGAAGAAGAAGAAGAAGGAAGTATATATAATATACAAAATATATAATGCATAAAAATAGTTGAATGAATAATAATAATAATAATAATAATAATAATAATGATAATAATAATAATAATAATAATAAGCTGTCAAAATACAAGGACCTTGAAATAGAGGTCTCGAAAATGTGGCATATGGGAACATCAACAATCCCTGTTGTAGTTGGAGCCCTAGGACTGGTTGGAAAAGATTGCAGTAGACTAATTGCAGGGATTCCTGGAA
>OZ010578.1:126403884-126423884 GCA_963932145.1 Acanthosepion lycidas
CCCCCTTGGGTCTTAGTGGCTTTATTGCCTTCGGTTGAAATGATTAAAAAACATATAAGAGAGTGCTAGCAAGCAAGGAAAACTGTAAGATATTATTATACAATATAAACAATAATAATAAATTTAAAAATATAATTCACCAGACAAGGCGATATTTTGAACTACATATGTTATTTAATGTGTGCATATATCATATAGATATAAAAATACAAATAAATAAAATAAAATAAAATATATATATATATATAAATATTAAAATAAATCTCATTCTTTTTATGCGGCCTCGTTCCTAAAAACCGTCACCCATTACGTCATCGTAGATCATTTCAAAGTTCTAGCTTCCCAAAGAATACCAGGTTTTAGCCAAAGGAATTCTATTTACCACTCAGACACCACATTAATTCTTGATAATAACTGCGATGGTCCAAATTGCTTGAACAAAACAATAATAACATTATGAACTTCGGACAAATTACACACAACTTCGAGTACAATACTGAACAATTTATACGAAAATTGTGAGTTTGTCGATACATTCCAAACTTGTGTGAATGAGTAATTATTTTCTAAATATACCTTGATGAGTGTTTTGTTGGGAGAGACATTTATTAATATCAAAGAAATACGAAACTCTAATGTCCTTCCTCTGATTTTAATCCCCTTTGTTGTAGCGGTCCAGTGACTTCTTGAAGGCCCCATAGAATTCCTCCAAAGTTAAGATGTCCAGATCACTTGTCGCAAACTTCTTCATCTTCGCAATGTCTTCAAAACGACTTCGCCTAAGGTTCTCCTTTAGCTTAGGGAAAGTCACAGGGAACAAGTTTTGAAGACTAGACTGGGTGAGGGAGAGTTTTGATGCATACCAATCGTACCCTTGCTATCAGCAACACGTCTTTCCTCATATGTTTTGCGCAATTTCAGGTCTTCATGAATAATTCGGTGTAAAGTTGCCACATCAGCTCCAAACTATGCTTATTGTCTTTATACACACACACCGCCGTCTTCGTGCATAAAATTGCGAATATATATATATATATATATATATATATATATATATATATATATATATATATATATATATATATATATTGTATTGGAGCAGTAGATAATTATTTAAATATAGATTGTTAAATATAACATACAATGAATGACTATTATGTTTGATCATGAGCCCTTCTAAACGTATATTTGCTTTTTTTTTTCGGGAGAAAATAACGACAAAACTTGTCCAACATTTACATATCTTTTTTTAATTAAGCTGTTCATTGGTTTAAGCTTTCGACTCACATGAGCCATATTCAGAGTGGCTATAACAAAATATCATTTTTGATGGTGAATATCTTTGTTTAATTGTGCGCATAAGCACTCTGAAGATGGTTCATGTGAGCTGACAGCTTAGATCAAGGAACGACTTAACAAAAATACAGGGTGACCCAAAAAAACGGTGAGTTTTTAACAATTCAATAAAAACAAGAGTGATGGAGGAAAATAATTTTGTTCATAGTAATTGAAACCTTAAAACATGCCATTTAAGAAACAATGATGGACTTTTTATTTTTTTTAGATTACGTTCTGTAGATGGCGTCCTCCTGTACGAATGCATCCTTGAAATCTGCTGTTGAGATTCCTCATTGACTGCTGCAACATCGCAGCTGGTATACTGTGAATTTCATCTTGAATTCTAAATGGCGAAATGTTTACTTGTTCAAGGTTGGTGTCTCACAGTGTTGCCATTTGCTCATGTCTGGCAATACGCACTTCAAAAATTCCCGTTTTTTAGGGGGTCACCCAGTATTTACAAATATTTTGTCTTTATTTTGACTGTAAATTAAAACAAATATATCAAGTTTAGAACGGAACATTATCAAATATAATATTTAATAATAATAATAATAATAATAATAATAATAATGTTCTATGTCTATAAAATATACTATGTATATGAAGATGTCAAATCTTATTTAATATTTTGATTGTTATTATATGTATTTAGGGAATGTTATTTAAGTGAATTGATATACGAAAGCTAACATTACAACAATTCCTTCATATGAGAATTATATAAAGAATACATTAATTTGTTTCTACTCGGAAGTTTTCATTTTAAACTGTCTGTGTTAAGCCTATCGGCCTGCCTATTCGAAAAAGAATAATAAAGAAAATATAAGAATAATAAAGGAAAATATACATAAGTGTGGCTATCAGTTGAGAGGAAGGATACTTTTTACGTAACTATTATTCGAATAAACACGCCAGTGAACGAGAGAGCGCATTTCATGGAAAATCTTTGTAGTACTAACAAGAGGTCATTGTTTACAAATTCGCGATTTCTGCTAACAGAGCTCGACCGAAATTCGATTGTTTCGCTGTCAGCAGTGTGGCTAGACATCTGATTGTCTCAAGCCAGGATCGAAACCCGACTGATGCCAATCAGTCGGAGATTATACCCCTGAGCTAGCAGCAGCCGGTTGAAAGGAAGGTTGAAATTTTTTTATCTGCTAATATTTTTATCTGCATATTTAGGTAGCAAAGGAAACAAAAACAAATGCAAAAAGGTTACCAAAATACTAACCAAATCAAATAGTAAAGACAGACATGATCTTTGAAGCAATACCTTTACAACAAAAACAACCGTTTACATTATTCGGAATAGTCTCCACATCTTCTTCGCTATAATTATTACAGCGTTTCGGCGGTTGCACGCTCCGGCCTTCTTCAGGTGATTGGAATATCGAACTGAACCCTTAATATCATCGCTGTTCTCGTTCCATGTGCCATGCTTAATTATCTCCTGTTAATTACCCTCTCCAAGTTCTCCACTGCCTTAACCTGTCCTTGAGGACACATCGCACAGTGGATAAAGACGTTGGTTAGATCCAGTGACAGGGCCCAAAGAGTGTGAGTTCAGCGTGCGAAACGTTGTAATAAATATGGCGACAAAGATGAGTACAATAGTCCGAATAATGTAAAAAGTGTGCATAATACCTAATCTCAGAAATATAGACACATACTGAAAGGTCGAAACGTTGTAATAACTATGGTGACAAAGATGAAGACAATAGTCCGCATAATGTAAAAAGTGTGCATATTACCTTATCTCAGAAATATAGACAGTTATTGAAAGGCCGAAACGTTGTAATAAATATGTCGACAAAGATGATGACAATAGTCCGAATAATGTAAATAGTGTACATAATACCTCATCTCAGAAATATAGACAGATACTGAAAAACAACCATCTATGTATAAAGGTACCACATCCTCAAATGTATATTAAAAAATAAAAGCACAAACGTCACACCTTGATTGCATCACATATATCTTGTCTTATATGGAGACTTTGTCACTAAGCTACGGTGTGCAACACGCACACCAGCGCTAGAAAGCACACACAAACGCACACTTCCTTATATGTGCATATACTAGTATATTTTATCTTTTGTGTTGTTACACATTATATTATATATGGAAAATTCGACCACTTGTTGTAATATATTCCTTTCGGAAATGTGCAATTCAATTCACTGGAATATTCTCCACCTACATTAGACACCCCACCCCACGCTGTTTTATGTTCGTAATGCCAGAAGGTCAGAAGTCAGACAATGTAGGAAGAAGGAAAAAATGGCATTGAAACGAAACTTCACTTTCATGCACGCCAAAGATCCATTTCCTCGCTTCTTGTTCTTGTAATGAATCCTAAAATGCATCTGGATTAACAAAAGGGCGGACATTCTTTGGCCGCCATGTTCCCTGGATCGAAACCCCATCAAGAACCTTGCATTGTTATCAGTTCCACTTACGCGAGAGAAAATCAAATTATGTAAGAAATATAAATTGGAAAGTAATATTTGCTGTATGGGAAACCATTAGTCTTGAAGAAACTCTAAAAAAAAAAAAAATAATTCTGTCTCTTCACACGAGCTTGATACAGCTCATTAAAGAGAATGGAAAATATAAAAGGAAATATTTTCTGCTTTGTTGTTGCACTCAGCGTGTCGGGAACTGAGATGAAAGTCATTTCTTTGAATAACTTATTTTTGAGTGAGTCATGGCCTTCCAATGTTTTATACCGACACATACATACGCATTGATATTTTTTTTCCAAAAGCTTACATAAGTGGCACGTTCTTTAAATATTTTTATATATTCAAGCATGAATTCAATTGTGTTACATTACAGAAGCAAAGATTTCGGGATGTTCTATGCACATCATTCACATCGTTACAAAATTTAGTGACTTTCCGGTCATTAATTATTGTAATTTATCTTAACTGTTCGTACAAACACACACAAACACACACAAAACACGCACAGACACATGAACACACACACGCAAACACACACAAACACACACAGAGACAAACACACACAAAGACAAACACACACAGGCACTCACACAAACACACACACAAACACACACACAGAAACACGCACACACAGAAACACAAGCACATACAAACACAAACATACACACAGACACACACACAAACACTCACACACACAAACACACACACAAACACACACACAAATATATATATATATATATATATATATATATATATATATATATATATATATATATTTCCAAAAGTTATATTGTGAAATTGTGATGTGTGTCTATGAGATGATCAGTTTCGCATCGCTCTTTATCTCTCTATTTCTAATATGTGTATATATATATATATATATATATATATATATATATATATATATATATATATATATGACAAAAATCATTTTACGGTATACTATAATTATTAATATCAAGGATAGAAAGTACGTAAATATAAAAGTGGAAGTTGAAGTCAACACACAGTAATGAAAGGTCGCTTTTATGCTAAACGCCATCGTCAGGCGGTCGTTATAACCTGCCATTTGATCTTAGCATTGCACAGACTGTAGCTTTTGCGTGTTGACACGAATGTCAAGTCAAATATTATAATACTATAATAACGTATAAAGTGAAAAAAAAAAATCAACTATCAAATTAATACATTAATTCTTTGCATAATAGCAAGTGTATTGTAAATGTATTAGTGGATTTAAATTAATTATTTTTTATCCTGCCTTTTTGAAGAAAAAAATTTTTAATATTTAAACAAGGACTTAAGACGTCAGATTCTTGATTTAAAAGTTTTTTTTTGAATCCGGAAAGAAAATAAAAAAGCGTTATTTGAGAAAAATCGCTTGAGGATACGGTAAAGTTAATGTATGTAAATGTTCTCTATACGATGGGCATAGATATTTAAATTTGAAAAATATATTTCTGAGAAACGCGTAGAATAAACTAATAAAGAATATATATATATATATATATATATATATATATATATATATATATATATATATATATATATATATATATGTATATATATAAAAGTTCTTCCTTATAAGGAATTATAAACTGCATTAGATCTTCCTTATAAGGAATTAGAAACTGTATTAGGTCATCCATATAAGGAATTATAAACATTATTAGGTCATCCTTATAAGGAATTACAAAGTGTATTAGGATTTCCTTATAAGGAATTATAAACATATTAAGTCTTCCATTTAAGGAATTATAAACGGTATTAGATCATCCTTATAAGGAATTATAAACTGCATTACGTTTTCTTTATAAGGAATTATAAACAGTATTATGTTTTCCTTATAAGGAATTATAAACTGCATTAGTTTTTTCCTGATAAGGAATTATAAACAGTATTAGGTCTTCCCTTTAAGGAATTATAAACAGTATTAGGTCTTCCAGATAAGGAATTATAAACTGCATTAGGTCTTTCTTATAAGGAATTATAAACACTATTATGTTTTCCTTATAAGGAATTATAAACTGCATTAGGTTTTCCTGATAAGGAATTATAAACACCATTAGGACTTCCTTATAAAGAATTAGAAACTGTATTAGGTCTTCCATATGAGGAATTATAAACTGTATTAGGTCTTCCTTATAAGGAATTATAAACAGTATTAGATTTTCCGTATAAAGAATTATAAACAGTATTAGGTTTTCTTTATAAGGAATTATAAACTGTATTTGGTTTTCCTTATTAGGTGTTATAATCTGCTTTAGGACTTCCTTATAAAGAATAAGAAACTGTATTATGTCTTCCATATAAGGAATTATGAACTGTATAAGTTTTCCTATAAGGAATTATAAACTGCATTAGGTTTTCTTTATAAGAAATTATAAACTGTATTAGTTCTTCGATATGAGGAATTATAAACTGTATTAGGTCTTCCTCATAAGGAATTATAAACAGTATTAGGTCTTTCTTATAAGGAATTATAAACTGTATTGGGTCTTCCATATAAGGAATTATAAACTGTATTAGGTCTTCTTCATATGGAATTATAAACTGTATTAGGTTGTCCTATAAGGAATTATAAAATGTATTTGGCTTTCCTTATAAGGAATTATAAACTCTATTAGGTATTCCATATAAGGAATTATAAACTCTATTAGGTATTCCATATAAGGAATTATAAACAGTATTAGGTTTTCCTTATGAGGAATTATAAACTGTATTAGGTCTTTCATATAAGGAATTATAAACTCTATTAGGTTTTCCTCATAAGGAATTATAATCTGTAATAGGTCTTCCAGATAAGGAATTATAATCTGTATTAGGTCTTCCATATAAGGAATTATAGACTATATTACGTTTTCCTTATAAGGAATTATAAACTGCATTAGGTCTTACTTATAAGGAATTTTAAAAATGTAATATGTTTTCCTTATAAGGAATTATAAAAATGTATACGGCCTTTCTTATAAGGAAATTTGAACTGAAATAGTTCTTCTATATAAGGAATTATAAACAGTATTTGGTTTTCCTTATAAGGAATTATAAACTGTAATAGGTCTTCCATATAAGGAATTATAAACTGTATTACATTTTCCTCATAAAGAATTATTAGGTTGGTTCAAAAAGGTCGTTTTTTGACTATGTTTTAACGTCAAAAAACGACATTATTACGTCATTATTTGCGCACCAACCTAATATAAACTGTATTATGTCTTCCTCATATGGTATTATAAACTGTATTAGGTTTTCCTATATGGAATTATAAAATGTATTTGGCTTTCCTTATAAGGTATTGTAAACTGTATTATGTTTTCCTTATAAGGAATTATAAACTGCATTAGTTGTATCTTATATGGAATTATAAACTCTATTAGGTCTTCCATATAAGGAATTATAAACTGCATTAGGTCTTCCTTATAAGGAATTATAAACTTATTAAGTTTTCCTCATCAGGAATTATAAACTCTATTATATCTTCCTTATAAAGAATTATAAACAGTATTAGGACTTCCCTTTAAGGAATTATAAACAGTATTAGATCTTCCAGATAAGGAATTATAAACTGCATTAGGTCTTCCTTATAAGGAATTATAAACTCTATTAAGTTTTCCTCATCAGGAATTATAAACTCTATTATATCTTCCTTATAAGGAATTATAAACAGTATTAGGTCTTCCCTTTAAGGAATTATAAACAGTATTAGGTCTTCCAGATAAGGAATTATAAACTGCATTAGGTCTTTCTTATAAGGAATTATAAACACTATTATGTTTTCCTCATAAGGAATTATAAACTGCATTAGGTTTTCCTGATAAAGAATTATAAACACCATTAGGACTTCCTTATAAAGAATTAGAAACTGTATTAGGTCTTCCATATGAGGAATTATAAACTGTATTAGGTCTTCCTTATAAGGAATTATAAACAGTATTAGATTTTCCGTATAAAGAATTATAAACAGTATTAGGTTTTCTTTATAAGGAATTATAAACTGTATTTGGTTTTCCTTATTAGGTGTTATAATCTGCTTTAGGACTTCCTTATAAAGAATAAGAAACTGTATTATGTCTTCCATATAAGGAATTATGAACTGTATAGGTTTTCCTATAAGGAATTATAAACTGCATTAGGTTTTCCTTATAAGAAATTATAAACTGTATTAGTTCTTCGATATAAGGAATTATAAACTGTATTAGGTCTTCCACATAAGGAATTATAAACAGTATTAGGTCTTTCTTATAAGGAATTATAAACTGTATTAGGTCTTCCATATAAGGAATTATAAACTGTATTAGGTCTTCTTCATATGGAATTATAAACTGTATTAGGTTTTCCTATAAGGAATTATAAAATGTATTTGGCTTTCCTTATAAGGAATTATAAACTCTATTAGGTATTCCATATAAGGAATTATAAACTCTATTAGGTATTCCATATAAGGAATTATAAACAGTATTAGGTTTTCCCTATGAGGAATTATAAACTGTATTAGGTCTTTCATATAAGGAATTATAAACTCTATTAGGTTTTCCTCATAAGGCATTATAATCTGTAATAGGTCTTCCAGATAAGGAATTATAATCTGTATTAGGTCTTCCATATAAGGAATTATAGACTATATTACGTTTTCCTTATAAGGAATTATAAACTGCATTAGGTCTTACTTATAAGGAATTTTAAAAATGTAATATGTTTTCCTTATAAGGAATTATAAAAATGTATACGGCCTTTCTTATAAGGAAATTTGAACTGAAATAGTTCTTCTATATAAGGAATTATAAACAGTATTTGGTTTTCCTTATAAGGAATTATAAACTGTAATAGGTCTTCCATATAAGGAATTATAAACTGTATTACATTTTCCTCATAAAGAATTATTAGGTTGGTTCAAAAAGGTCGTTTTTTGACTATGTTTTAACGTCAAAAAACGACATTATTACGTCATTATTTTTGCACCAACCTAATATAAACTGTATTATGTCTTCCTCATATGGTATTATAAACTGTATTAGGTTTTCCTATATGGAATTATAAAATGTATTTGGCTTTCCTTATAAGGTATTGTAAACTGTATTATGTTTTCCTTATAAGGAATTATAAACTGCATTAGTTGTATCTTATATGGAATTATAAACTCTATTAGGTCTTCCATATAAGGAATTATAAACTGCATTAGGTCTTCCTTATAAGGAATTATAAACTTATTAAGTTTTCCTCATCAGGAATTATAAACTCTATTATATCCTCTTTATAAGGAATTATAAACAGTATTTGGTCTTCCTTATAAAGAATTAGAAACTCTATTAGGTCTTCCATATAAGGAATTATAAAGAGTATTAGGTTTTCCATATAAGGAATTATAAACTGTAATAGGTCTTCCATATAACGAATTTTAAACTGTATTAGGTTTTCCTTATAAGGAATTATAAGCTGTATTAGGTCTTCCTCAAATGGAATTATAAACTGTATTACGTTTTATTATAAGGAATTATAAAATATATTTGGCTTTCCTTATAAGGAATTTTAAACTGTATTAGGTCTTCCTTATATGGAATTCTAAACTGTTAGGTCTTCCTTATAAGGAATTATAAACTGTATTAGTTCTTCGATATAAGGAATTATAAACTGTATTAGGTCTTCCTTATAAGGAATTATAAAGTCTATTAGGTTTTCCTAGTAAGGAATTATAGACTCTATTAGGTCTTCCTTATATAGCTTTATAAACAGTATTGTGTCTTTCATAAAGGAATTATACACTGTATTAGATTTTCCTTATAAGGAATTATAAACTGTATAAGGTCTTTTATATAAGGAATTATAAACTGTATTAGGTCTTCCATATAAGGAATTATAACCTGTATTATGTTTTCCTTATAAGAAATTATAAACAGTATTAGGTTTTCTTTATAAGGAATTATAAAATATATTAGGTCTTCCTTATAAGGAATTATAATCTGTATTACTTTTTCTTTATAAAACTAGAATGTTAACAATTGAGTACATTAAATTTAGACTTTCATATGGATAATATGCGTTGCGGCAAACTTGCTCTGAAATATCTATATACAAACGTATTCTCAGATTAAGTATTTTAAATAACTTCAAATAATTGATTATTTAGAGCAGAATGAAAAGTATGAATCCCCAATCGTCACGGATAGGCTGTATAAAATTGTAAGCAAATATGTTTATGAAATGGCAAAAAACACATCACTTGAACACTTTCAAAAGCAACAACTGTTAAAATGCGCATCACATGTCAGGAGAAATGAAACTTATAATATTATAATTATATAAATTATATAAATTATATCTTTCCACACTACTACAGACAAATTCTGGAAAGAATCTTCTATCACTACTACGATTGCGTTTAGTGGACATTTGAATTCCAATTTTCTTCAATCATTTAATCCTAAGCAATGCGCTAAAGCCGCTAAGAATAGAATGGGATTACTGAGAGTCAAAGAAAGTGAGAAAGTTCAATGGTGTTGCTTAAATGTTTAAATTTGTGTAGGCTTTAAAGGAAAGGTCAGCAGAGAGTATTTATAGAAAAAGCAAAGAGTATCTACGTTATGGTGTAAAGTAATTACCCAAGAAATTGTTTTAAGAAAAAAAAGAAATTTGAACCAAGAGTAACGCTATCACTTCGATCAATGAGTATTAGCAGTTTTCATGACGGATACAGCTAACTTTACCATTTCGATTGGCATTAAACTAAGTTTGAAGCTAGTTGTATGTCATCTGATAAACAACCAAAAGTGAGTTGTCATATTATAATCGTTAAAATCGCGAAATACAGACACAGCGTCCTGTCCGTACATTTCAAGGCTAGTCACGTCAGCAACAAGTAAAAATCCATTGGCTTCTGATGAAGGGCGCGATAAGAAAAGGCGGGAATAAATTAGAAATGAATGCATGAGTAACCAGAAACAGTGTGCAGCAGTTTCCATGGAGAACCTGAGTCATCCAGAGGAAGCGCTTGCTAAACGGAAACATTCATTCGATCATCTGATTTTTTGATTATTATTTTTTTCTTTTACGCTAGTCTGGTACAAGGTGAAAAAGCAGAGACAATAAAAGTGGAAATTCACTTCCCCATCAATGTAACGTAAATTCCCTGTACCATTTTCATATTTATTTTTATGGGGATTGTTCTGATAAGCTTTCCCCTTTTCTACTTCTAACTTCACAAATGTAAACGCAGTACTAGATCGGCAGTTAGGCCTCATTATTTCATTTTAAATTTGCAAGATGTAACCGTAAGCTATTTGCTAATAGTTTTTTTTTTTCGCTTCTCCCATTTAAACTACGATCTTCAAAAATCCTAACGTCTACCATCACCATTCTGTATATTGAACACTGGACCATTATTGTTCTTTATCACTTTCTTTCACTCTTAGTAACCCCGTTAAACCTTAGTGGCTTTATCGTCTTACTTATGGAAAAATGATTAAAGAAAATTAGACTTCTTATATTCACTAACTGTAACTGTAACTGTATCTGTTTTTAGTAGAGATAAGAGATTCTTCCAAACCATTTGTTTATAGGAGTTTAGAAAACTAACATATTAATTATATAAAGTTTTACTCTTGTCTTTAAGATTAAATTAAGTTCGAAGCTGGGGCTATTCAAGCAAAAACAAGCAAACGCGAGTAGTAGATTGGCAGTTAAGTGGCATAATTCTGTTGTTGAATTTGCTAGATTTCACTGTAAGTTCTATACTAAGGGTTTCTTCCAACACATTTCTCTCGTGTGGGAATCATTTACGGCTTCTTGTATAATATTAATTTATGCAACGTCATATGTCTTTTTAAAACCTTTTCTTTTACTGTCCTCTTTTTATCAATAATTTTTTTTTTATTCTCAGTAAACTCTTTTGTTTTAGTAACTTTATCAATTTGCTTGGTGTGAAATGATTATATATATATATATATATATATATATATATATATATATATATATATATATATATATATTTTCGCCGGAAGTACATGTTCTTAGTTCTTTCTTTTTTTTTATCTTTTTTCCCTTGGATATTGATTTATTCATTTATAAGCTAAAACACCTAAGGTGTTGCCGGACGAGTATTGCTGCTTATATTTATAAGATTATTAGTATTATATATATATATATATATATATGTGTGTGTGTGTGTGTGTGTGTGTGTGTGACTGTAGAAAACTAGGAAAGAACACGTTAGGTAAATAATCCGGGGTTCATTAGCATTTTTGTTTTTTATTTTTTTTAAAATCAGTGCTCCATACAGAAGTAGAGCTTAAATTATAATTATTTAAAAAAAATATGATTCCTTCGTTACATAAGTGTGTTCATGTCTCAAAAACAAGAGCCAAAAACCTTAATATAATTATTGAAATTAAATTGAATTAATTTAATTCAATCTAATTTCAATAATTATGTTGTTGTTTTGGCTCTTGTTTTTGAAACATGAGAAATCTTAGGTAGCGAAGGAATCATATTTAAAAAAATAATTATATATATATATATATATATATATATATATATATATAATATGAAATGATCAATCACTAATATTCCATGGTTATAATTTATTATATTGGAATCGTAATCACGATCCCATTCATCAGAGCTACAAATTCAAAAAGGAATATATATATATATATATATATATATATATATATATATATATATATATATATATATATCGTGCAGTTTAATACAATAAAGCAAAAAAAGTAAATTAGTAAAGTTAATAATATAAAATGGCGAAATCCATTCGCTAATAAAATTTTAAAGATGCATTAACCTACTAACCACTCGACGAATGTTATTAACCTTGTTTTTTTTTTAAATTATAAATCCTCGAGTGAATAGTGGGTTAATGCATATTTAAAAATTTAGTTAGCGAAGTCAATTTGCCATTTTATATGATTAACTGTACTAATTTACTTTTTTTATGAATGATTCATTGCGATGTATATACACACACACACACACACACACACACACACACACACACACACACACACACATATATATATATATATATATATATATATATTACATGAATCATTCATAAAAAAAAATTGATTACTAAAGTTAATGATATAAATGCCGAAAAACATCTTCGCAAATAAATTACATAAGTTACATTAACCTACGAACCCACGATGAATGTTATGATCCTTGTTTTAATTCAAGTTTAACTTCAAGTTGCATAAGGTCATTTTTATTCTGCTAGTACTTTCAGCTCTACTTACTGCCATCCTCAAGCATGAAAAGTAATTTGTTTTTTAGTAAATCCAGGTAGTAGCGGGACACGAAATATTAAATGCGAATCGAAATAGGTTTCTTTAGAAATGTTTTATTGTTAACGGATAAGAAATTTTGGAGCGTGCAGTCGCGGCGGTAAGAGAGAGTTTGGTATATATATATATATATATATATATATATATATATATATATATATATATATATATATATATTGAGTAGGTTAATGACAAATTGTAAAATGTGTGTGGGGCGTTTCTTTCTTTAGCAGAAAGAATATAAGAGCAAGACGTTGGTTGCAATTTTTCACAGACAGAAAATAGTGAAATTGTTGAAAACGATGAAATTTTTAACTATTAAATTAATTTTCTCGATATTTAGTCGAGACAATTTCATTCACTTTCTTTTGTTTCAGTTTTTATCTGGTTTTTTTATTAAGTATCCGACACTGTGATAATAGCAGATCTGCCAAGAAAGATGAAATGTTATATGAACATCGTGATAGTAATGGCGTAGTCAAGAACGAAAGCATACAAAAATACTTGCAATATCGCCTGACTAATATTTTAAAACAGTAACTGGAGAATTCAGACGTCAATAACAAATAGTTTATTTATATTTACTTATAAAAGTTTACAAACACAAAGTAAAAAGATCAGCGAATGAATTATTGTTAAGATAAAGGCATATAAATTAAAATATATAGGTAAGAATAGACTACAGGAAATTACAAAGTACTAAAATGAAACAATGAATTTCGGTAACATAAAAGATATTTCTAGAATCTGATTTATGGGCCAATGTGGTGAGTTATCTCTTGGTAGAACTTGTTTTTAGCTAGTAGAAGATAGCACTAACCGAAATTTAATAACAGTAATTTTATGTAACTATCTGTTTACATTAATCTATTACATCGTTTTATCATTATATTTTCAAGTTATTTTCAAACCCATTTCTATTCCTCTTTTAATTTAAGGCCAACAAAAATTTGGTACTACAGAAGGTTACTGAGGATTCCCTGAACGGACTGATTAAGCAATGAGAAAGTTTTAAAGAAAATGGCAGCAAAAAGAACGCCTATGTTCAAAATCAAGAAATAACAGCTAAAACTCGTTGTTCACATAGTGAGAAAATGGGGGCTTGGAAACTTCACACCCACGGTGCATATTGCGAGTAAAATTGCTAGGGAGAGTGTTTTAACAGAGGATGGAAAATGCAACACCGAGACCTGAAGTTTCATTGGGATAGCCAAATATATTCTCCAAATGCTCAGAAGAGAATTAAGAGACAGAAAATTTTGAAATCGTGTTATCTATCCATTTGAATGAGAGTGAATACTGGACAAACTTTTCAAAGGTTAAGAGACTTGGAGCAGCAGAAATGCAGTTCTGCAGAAGGATGCTGAGAATAGCATGGACCGTACATGTGAGCAACGACGACGTTTTAGAGAAAATGCAAATAAAAGGAAACTTATTCTTAACATTATAAAGAGAAAGTTGAAATTTCTAGGGCACATAATCAGGAAGAAGTGGCTTGTAAAATCTGATACTCACATCACAGATTGAAAGCCTCTTGCCAGAGGAAAACAACAGATAACATACTTAATGACCTTGAGCCAATTGATGGCGGATTAGGTTTTATGGTAAATAGCAAAAAGATAAAATTCATTGAGCGCTACCAAAAACAGGAATTTTAGAGGGGCAGGATCGCCTTCGTCTTGAGGGGACACGGCACATAAAGAAGATATATATATATAAATATATATATATCTTTGACGAAATTTTCCGCGTTAATTCGTAAGGAGGCTGGTTGTTGGAGAATTATCCTATAGCTAAATGATCTAAAGAAGTTGTCAATATTATTCGGAAGTAGCCTTTCTAATATAAGTCACGAGCCGTGTTTATCTCAGAAAGTTATTTGTCGATAACCTGTAAGGCTCTAAAATTTATTAAAGAAATTCGATCAATATTTTCTTTCTATTAAATGATTAAGACACATATCCCCACTTCCGGAATCGTAGAATTGAAAACACCCATGCAATGACACGTATCAAAGAAAACAATTCAAAGTAAAAAAAAAAAAAAAGTAAGCATGTAAAATTTTGCTCTTTAATATTCGAATATCCTGAGTAGATTATTTTCGTTTGCCAATTAATCTGAATTCATCTGAATGCGACAAAAAATGTACGAATGAGAAATATGAGATTGATGCGAACACCATCCGTTTCGTGAATAAGACAAACGCGTATGGATTCGATCGCTATGAAAGAATGTTACATTTGTAAATACGTACGTAGTCGAAAAATGTTATTAGGTTGGTGAAAAAATAATGTCGTTTTCTCACATATGTTACTATGTGAGAAAACGACATTATTTTTCTACCAACCTAATAAAAGCAGATCAATACTAGTTGATGTATCTGAACGTCGAAGTAGACGCAAATGCAAACAAGTACTTAAGAAGTCTTATAAATCACATGAGAAAACTTTACAAATAAAAAAAAATGCATTAAGATCTTAATACCAGAGAGGATGCGTTAAAATATGCGCAGACCTTCCTTGCATGTAAGGCGACCAATAGAAAAGTAAAAGCAAGTATATGAATGGGATTTACGAAACTTCAGTTTAAGAAAGAAAATAACTTGTATTATGTGAAACGATATAAAAAAAAAATGTCATAAAATATTTGGTACATTTTCTTGGTTTCTGAATTTGGGATGGAAACTAAATGCAAATGGATTGGATGCAAATGAAAGTCGTTTTGCACATCCAAATGGCTTTATTTTGAATCTTGTTTCAGCGACGGCGAAGACTGAAAAACGTAGGCAAACACAGCATTTTAAATTCAGGCATGTCTTTGAGAGACGCCAAAGCCTTTATTGAAGCAGGCAAACTGTATAATTCAGAACTCATAAAGAAACGAGTGCCTGTTGGAGAGATGGAGAGCAGAGGGAAGAAATGAAGAAACTAAATAATATCTGAGCAGAATGGAATTACATGAAATAAATAGGATTTCATGTGTCCACGGAAATTAAAAAAAGATTTTGAATCGTTTTCAATTCAAAGTCTTTCAATAAATATAAAACACTTTTTTTCTTTTTACATTGACGGAACTAAAATTTATTTCTGGCCAGGAAAGTGATGTCGACAACTAATAGTAAAATATTGACATATCTGGAAATATATACTTGCATTTATACATTATTCGGACTGTTCTCCTCATTTTCATTGCCATATTCACAAAGCTGCAGGCGTTGTACGCTCCGGCCTTCTTCAAGTGATTGGAATTTTTCTTCAATATCTTTCTATATCTCTGAGATGACGTATTATAATTAATTGCATTATTTATATTATTCAGACTGTTATCCTAAATTTCATTGCCATATTCACAACATTTCGGATGTTGTACTCTCCGGCCTTCTTCAGGTGATTGGAATTTTTCCTTAATATCTGTCTATATCTTTGTGATGAGGTATTATAATTACTTACATTATTTACATTATTACTGTTATCCTTATCTTCATGGCCATATTTACAACGTTTCGGCGGTTGTATGCCCCGGCCTTCTGCAGGGGATTTGAATTTCGAACCGAACCCATTATTTCCTAGAGGACACTTGGCCCAGTGGATAAAACGTTGGTTAAAACCAGTGACTTGACCCAAAGAGTTGTGAGTTCAATACCAGACCGCAGCAGAGGTGAACAAAAAACTTAGAAAGATGAGTTAAAGGCAAATGACTGAGACATCCAGAAGAGCCATGGCACATGAGACAATCCAGTGGACGAAATAAAGGGTCCGGTTCGAATTTGCAATCACCTAAAGACGGCCGGAGAGTACAACGACCGAAACGTTGTGAATATGGCAATGAAGATGAGTGTAAAAGTTCTAATAATGTAAATAATGCAAGTAATCATAATACCTCATCTCAGGGATATAGAGGCCGAAACGTTGTAAATGTGGCAATGAAGATGAGGATAACAGTCCGAATAATGTAAAGGAGTCCGGAGCGTACAACCTCCGGAAACTTTGGGAATATGGCAATGAAATTGATGATAACTGTCCGAATAATGTAAATAATGCAGGCAATCATAATACCTCATCTCAGAGATATAGAGACCGAAACGTTGTGAATATGGCAATGAAGACGAGGATAACAGTAATAATGTAAATAATGTAAGTAATCATAATACATCTCAGAGATATAGACGGATATTAGAAATATATATTCCCTGAATTAAATTATGATGTGAATATGCTAGCATCATTCAAGATATGAAATGGAGACGGCTATCATATAGATGATGTTGCGCTATAGATAGATCGTTCTATACTGAGTTCATTTTTGATAAAAAATGACTGCTAGTAAATAAAAGTAGTAGTATTTAGCACGGACCATGATAAGTCGTTATTCGTGGATGCGAGCTACACAGTCTCAAACAAAGAGCTCTACCAAAACAACAGAAACCACATTACGTCGAATCTTAATTGTTTTATAACCCATTTTTTCACTGCCAGTTCAAGAAAGACATTTGGGTCACTAACAAACAAAAAAGAGAATGTCTCATATCTAGAATAGTTAACATCAAAAAACATAAAAAAAAATTAATAATATGTAGAAATCTCCACCTTTTCCTGATGACGTTTGCGAGACCGGGAACACGTGTAGCAAAAAAAAAAGGCACATTACAACCCAAAAACTTTTGCGGTTTCTCTCTTTTTAATATATACACTTTTCTCTAGTTGGAACTAATAAGACCTCTTGCTTATATATACACATTTTTCTCTAGTTGGAACTAATAGGACCTCTTCCTTATATATATATACACACTTTTCTCTAGTTGGAACTAATAAGACGTCTTCCTTATATATATATATATATATATATATATATATATATATATATATATATATATATATATATATATATATGTGCACACACACACATTATTTATTAATCCGACAGATTTTATCAAATTAAACGTTATTTCATTGTATACGGATATTTGAGTATTAGACAAATCATATTAAAAACACACATACATACATACATACACCCACACACACTGTCCGGCAGGTTCGAACCTGCCTCATACTTGACCGAAGTAAACATGAATAGATCCGAGGCATAAATAGACCAACCCAGGCATATTTCTTTATAGTGACTGGTGGTATAAAATCAATAATTATAGTATTTAATGAAAAAAAACGGGTCGTCTACGCAAATATTGATATCCACAAAAATAACGTTTACGTTGATAATATGTGTATAAATATATATATATATATATATATATAAGTGAACATAGAACTCAAAACTTAAAGGCGACAGTCTGTTTCATGCTAGATGTAATCGTCAGGTCGCCATATATATATATATATATATATATATATATATGCAATCTTCAGGCCACCATATATATATATATATATATATATATATATATATATATATATATATATATATATATATATGCAATCGTCACGCCACCATATATATATACTGGGTTGTATATTAATATTCTTTCGTTTTTATTATTATTATTTCAATTTGATTCCGCGACTAGTTTCGGCCAACATGGCCATGATCGGGAGAAAAACAATCTTCTGCTTGCTGGTAGCAGTGAACTACAGAAATGAATGTCTTGATGGAGAAAATGAACTTTTGTCTGTAGTTTTCATTTGTTTTTTTAATTTTTTAACATGAATTGTGCGATGAATTCATGCTGCTCTGAATTCCCTTGGTCATTTTGACAGTTTTATTGGTTCCTAGAAAAGGGCTGTGTCTCTGTTAAGCGTGTGTGTGTTATTTGGTTCTTCGGGAGTGAGTGACTGTGATGTGTGTAAGCTTGTATATTACTATGGGTGTGTGTTATCATTTGGCTCATTAGGAAGTGAGTGAGTGTGATGTGTGTAAGTGTGTATATTCCTGTGGGTGTATGTATAATTTTGAGGCCTCAACACCTCCGTAAGCCTGTCTTGTGTGGGTGAGAATGTGAGTAGGTCCTGATTTATATATATATATATATTTATATATATTTATATATATATATATATATATATATATATATATATGTATATATATGTCCTGATTTATATATATATATATATATATATATATATATATATATATATATATATATATATATATATGTCCTGATTTATATATATATATATATATATATGTCCTGATTTATATATATATATATATATATATATATATATATATATATATATTCTTGAATTAATTACACTGTCTCACGAAGAATTTGTTTCCTGTAAAAAAATGTTCGAATTTAAAATAAGACGCGCAGTTAAACATTATTGATTGCAAGTGTTTTCCTATTCTGATTTAAGTTTCTTCCTGTTTTCGATCAGCAGCAAAAAGAAAAGATATTCAAAATTGATTCGAGGATTTTTATTCGCTTTTGGCAAATTTTCAAACAAGTGAAATAATTATAATAATAATAATGATAATGATAATAATGTTAGTTAACGTCTCCTGAATGCCAGAAGCGCTTTCATGGCGGACAGAGTTCTTTTACGATTAACCCTCGAGAATTGTTTATATTTTTTTTTCCTTTTTTTTAAGCTTTTCTATTAAAACAAGGATTATTGCCGATGCAATAGCTTTCTACTGTTTGTAATTCAGTGATGTCTTTTTTTTTATATATTTAATTCCCCCGCCCCACGAATGGAATGTTCTTTGAAGAAGTCGTTCGAATAGAAAACCAGCATCAAATAAGTTATCTCCCGTTGCAAGGGAACGCATGCGTATTTGCGCAAAGCTCCGTTTGTCAGATGCACAGAAATATAACGCTAAGATAGGGCACAATAAACAGATTTAAAAAGGTTTGATGTCCGACCAGAAAGCTATATCTGACAGATACAACGTAGGTTCAATGTATATCAGGTCCATAGAAGATTGTATTCCATGATAA
>OZ010578.1:126431384-126466384 GCA_963932145.1 Acanthosepion lycidas
GAAATTAATAAAACTCCCAGGAAAATTAAATTTCGGCATTAAATGACCCATAAGGTGTTGATACGCCATTGAAAAAAAAACAAAAAACAATGCCCACCCACCGAATCACCTCTCACTCTTCTTTCTGTGGCTATTCTCTGTAAACTTTGAAAATAACTCAGTGTGGACATCTTAATAGAGCAGGCGTTTTGAATACTCAGATTCGCCCGTCTGGTATCAAATAAATAACGCGTTCAAAGTCGCTTACATACCATTTATCTCATACATGAAATGAAAGTCAACAGGTAACCATGACCTTGTTTCAATGGTTGCTTCTAATAAATTACTGCTATGTCATTGTCTGATTAAAATGTACTTAAAAGATTATGTGTTCACGTGTACTTAATGAAGCGTCCAGTATGTTTACAGAGAGAGAGAGAGAGAGAGAGAGAGAGAGAAGTAAAAGAAAATCCTCCGTTTGTGTGTTTTGTAGTTGTGTGTGTGTGTGTGAGAGAGAGAGAGAGAGAGAGAGAGCGGGAGAGAGAGAGAAAGAAGAAATGTGAGTGAGTAAGAAAGACTTTTTTTATGTTTGAAACAAGAGAATTCTGATTTAACGACGGAATGCTTCAAATTTAAAATTATATTGGCATGCCATTATCAGATTTTAACGTCTTAACACATTTTTAAGCCATGGTTTTTGGCATTTCGCGTTATCAGATATCTATGCAAGTATCTTTGTCAGCATGAAGAAATTCTCGTGTTCGATAATTCTTCTGAGAGGCGTATCCGAAACGACCGAACCCCCTTCACTTGGATTCATGTCAGTAGACGTACTTGGCCGTAAATGTTGCCTAATATCTTTTTGGGACCTGCCATGTTAGTGTCTTTTTTTTTTTTTTACTGTACCGAGCTGCAATTACCCGCCACCATAAAAAAAAAAGCAATGAATAAAGAGAAGAAAAAGGAATTTGATTTTTGTCCAAATAACTGTCAGTTAGATATTCGGCTGACAGAAGTGATATCTATTTTTCTCTTTTGATATTCTCACCGCATCATACAAGACTTGAATGACCAGTGCTCGCTAAGCTAAGATGTTTATATAATTTGGCCAGTCCCTAACGCTGCTCTTAATTTAAACAGATATAAAAAAAATACAGATTCCTTCACACACACACACACCCACCCACCCACACACACACACACACACACACATATATATATATATATATATATATATATATATATATATATATATATATATATATATATACTGTTGTATATTTAGGCAGCAATCCTTCCTTTATGCATGTTTCATTAAAAACGACAGACAAGGTATTACGGTTAAGCTTTTTATTTATTTTTTCTTGTGTTATGACAAGAGCTTTCTTTTCTGGACACACCCTTTGTCCAGAAAATAAAGCTCTTGTCAGAACACAAGAAAAAGTAAATAAAAAGCTTAACCGTAGTACCTCGTCTGTCATTTTTAATGAAACATGCATATATATATATATATATATATATATATATATATATATATATGGTGTATCAAAGGTACTTTTATAAAATTTGGTTGCGTGTTCGTCACACAAATAAAAGAACAAAAGTCTACTTAAACATATGTGCGCAAATCGTTCGTTTTTGAGTTAAGTTAAATGTACAAGCCAAGGTAGAATCCAAAAATACATATTACTATAGTTTATGGTGCCACGGTCCTGTCTCAGAAACGCGATGATAGACAATAACAAAGTTTGGATGACTCGGCTGCTTTTGGTCTAGAAACGCAATCTGCAGCCACCGAGTCCATTAGCAAATCGCGCACCCGTATGTAAAAATCATATCTGCCTGCATACAATATGAATATCCTACCATTGTTAAAGGGAGTGCTTCTCATTTAAGACACTACTTCACACGTTAAACGTTGAAGACAGACTAGCCACAAATGTACACGAATGAGAAATGTAACCTAGTCTACATATTAACACTTTGGAAACTACCGTAAACTTTCCTTAAATTCAAAAACAAATTATTTCCGGAAATACATTCATATGGATTTTGTCCTTGTATATTGTGAGAAACTCGCTCCCAATATTGTAAAAGTAGTTAAAAAGGGTGTTTCATTAAGATGGATTATATATAAGGGTGTTTCATTAAGTCAGCAGTAAATAAGTCAGTGTTATTTGTAAAAAAATATCTATTTCTCTATTGGATCATGTTAATTAATTCATGGCAATTATGTGTGAAAAATAATATCGCCCAAATGTCCGCCATATCTGAAAAATAAAGAAAAATCTTTCTTAAACTTAATTCACATTAAAATCGGTCCAAGTTATTGGAATACACAGGTAATCATCCGTTGGTATATAATCCAAGTGAATCATAGAAATACAATATAAAATATAAAATATTAAAACTGATTCACAGAGAGCTCAACATTTTATCCAAACAGAACAACATATATATATATATATATATATATATATATATATATATATATATATATATATATATATTAGAAAAACCATCATTATAGATACACATATATGAAAATCTATATATTCAGTTAAAGTAAGGAAAAACCCTTTATAACGGCTAATAGAATAGCCGAAAGCTCTCGGATATATAGAATATTTAGTCAGTTTTGCTCTTTCAATGTCCAGCAAAGTAAACACTATTACAAAAGAAAAATGTATAAAAAGCTTAATTGCAGTCGTCTTTTTTTCTATTATTTTACATATGGATGAGGTTTTTATGATCCTATTTTCCTGATGTATGTTGCGGGTGGGGTTTGATAGGTTTTCTTGTATGTATTGGTAGGTTATAACTTTTACTTTTATCTGAATGTACGGATTATTTTCTGTGCGTATCTAGAGTTATAGGAATGTTTTATTTTCCAAATACGGTCAGCATATTGTGGCCGTGTTCATAGTTGATATTTCTGAGTGTTGGCTTTTTTCCTTTTTATTAATAATGCTTTCATTATCTTTAGACTATTTACGAATAGATGAGTCTATTATCTTTATATTATCAACAGGTAATTTGCAGCTAGATTTCGGTAGGGTTTCATATTTATTTCATAACGTATTTCATACATACAGTTAAAAGTAAAAATGATATTTGATAATGCTTAAAAGTATAGCCAAAAGCGCTCAAACATACAAAGCATTTTTTTCCTTAATTGATGCCCATATTAGATTAAGATTTGAACCTCCCTATCTTACAAATGATGACAGATGTCTTTCTAGAATTCTCCGTGGTTTTTATAACACTATTGGTTCCTGCTTTAAGCAGTAAGACTTTATAATTACCTTTCGATCTTAACAGAAATCGATTATAAACAAAAATGACATGTTCATCGTTAATTAATCATAGCTAAGGACTGGAATCTCATGAAAGATTCAAATAGAGTTTAAATATATAGACATTATTACAAGATCATTTTCCAACTTATTTAAGATTATTCTCGCTCTCTCTAACCTTCTGTATTTCTGCCCCTGAGTAACAAGTTGTCTCACAGGTTTCACGTACGATTCCATTTCCAAGGATTTTTCACTGCTTTTTGGACTGTCATAGCTGAAATTGCTCTCTCACGGGCCAAGCATCTTAGTAATTGAGTTGGATCTTTTCTAATTGATATCTTTAGCTCTAATTTTAAATGGTCATCCTTCTTTCTGTTGTGACCTCCAGATCCAGTTTTTCTCTCTACTGCTTCCTCATTTTAAACTTATTCATTGTTGTCTTGATGGTTCTTGAATGGACGTTGAAGGTGGAAGCCAGAGTATGAATGTTGGTACTATTACTGAAGGACTGAACGTTTTTTTCCTCTCACCATTGCTCAGTTGGGAAGACAGTGTTGCTGACGCAAAACTATTTTAACATGTTCTGTTTCTAGCTTAATAACCCAAAGTGTTTTTCAGGGTTTTTACAACAAATGGTGTCAAGATGACGAAATGTCATATCATAAAACCTGGCAAAAAGAAACTCAGTTTAGTGGTTGATTAGATATTAAAATTTTGCGGGATGGACAATTATCCCATTCTGTTACACGATTTGGACAATTTTACTGTTACACCCGTTATATATATATATATATATATATATATATATATATATATATATATATATATATATATGAAGACATGACAGAATTGAATATACACATATATATGCACACATGACAGAATTGAATAGATACATTTTATTTCTGATTATTTATCTATCTATTGATTAACTATTAGATTATTTGATTAAAATTGCAGAAAACAATACTGGAACATACCACGAACCAAAGGAGCATCAGACCTATCCGAATTTTAGCGAGAACCTACCGTGGGCCAACATGAAGGTTGTCTTATTCAAAGAAAAATCTGAAAATCTTTCAATACCTCTTTCTACTGTTAATAGAGTGATCGTACAATTAACCAGAGAGAGCAAGAAATGCACAAAACCTCATCCACACCGCCCTGGGCCCTCTGAAAGGACCACGCGTCTTGTGGAAAGAAATTTTGAACAGGACCCACCTTGCAAGGCCTCTGGCATAGCAACACAAGTTGATGTTAGTCCCAGAACAGCTGTCAGGTATCTTCACAAGCTGGGCTACTATGGCAGAGCTTCGAGAAGGAAACCCCTTCTCCGTCCAGCCAATATCAAACGCAGAAAGGATTGGGCTCATGAGATGGTGGAGAGACCTGTGACCTTTTGGACCACTGTCATTTTCTCTGATGAATCAAGATTCGCATTATTTTCCGACAGTGGAAGAGTATGGGTATGGAGACTCTGTAGTCAAGAGTTTCATTTAAAAAAAGTGAAGCCAACGGTGAAACATGGGGGCCTTTCATTAATGGTCTGGGGTGCAATTTGGAGTGATGGTCGCTCAGAGCTTGTGGAGTGGGAAGGAAACATTAATTCAACCAAATATGTTTCTATATTAAAGAAAGGACTCCTTCCAATATTCTCAAGTATTAGAATGAGCAAAGTTGACTCCCTATTTATGGAAGATGGAGCTCCATGTCACACTGCTCAAGCAACACAACATGGGATCAATAAACTTCCATGGCCAATTCAGTCCCCGGATATTAACCCTATTGAACACCTTTGGGGCATATTAGATCGAAGAACATGAAGCAATCTTCTAAGCCCGAACTTTTAGGATTATTGCGTCAAACATGGCAAGAAATCCTTCAAGATGATATTCGTGAACTCATCGCTACCATGCATAGAAAGTTCCTTGCATTAAAAAAAGCAAAAGGGATGTCAACCAAGTATTAGTTATTAAATTTATGACCATTTATAATTATTTCATTTATATAAATTACTTGTTTAATAAAATAAACGGTTTCTGTGAGCGTCTATTCAATTATGTCATGTCTGTATGTATGCATATATATATATATATATATATATATATATATATATATATATATATATATATATATATATACATACGTGTGTGCGTGTGTTTGTTTGTTTGAATATATATATATATATATATATATATATATATATATATATATATATATATATATATATGTTTCATTATTGAATATGACAGACATGATGCATTGATTTAGTTTTTTATACAATTTCTCGTCATCTTATATAATTTTTTCTTTTCGTAGGGCAAATTGTATAAAAACTGTCCAAATTTTCATTCTTTACGAGCGCTTTCGGCAATACATTTAGCCATTTTCAAGGTTTAAATAAATTAACTGTTAATAAGAAATAGATTGTAGTATGCATGTATTCATATAATGTTTCATTATCAAAACACGCTCAAGATATTTATCCATGTCCATAGTTGATATTATTGAGTGTTATTTTTAGCCTTTTTTTTACATGTAGACGATGCTATTACATTTGTGTTATCAACGAGTATGTTACGAATTTAAAAAAGCTTGTCTGTCATATTCAATGAAACGTGCCTCAAAGAAGGATTGCTGCCTAAATACACAATATATATATATATGTATATATACACAAGTATATGATTGGTGTATACGGAATAAAGTCCAATCACCAACAATTACTATTCTTAAAAGAGTGCTCAATACAGAGTAGTGCGAATATAAATATTTATTTAAAAATTATAACATAAATATGTTATAAAATCACGAACCATTTTCTTTCAACACCTCTGGTGTCTTATCAAGTGATGATGTTGAACGTAGATTGTAGAATAAAGGTTTTAAAAGGTTCAAATTAATTAAACACCGCTCGTAAGGGGAAACGCTGTTCCATACCCTGAAATGATCAATAAAAATACAAGTATACGAGAATTCAACAAACTTGACAACAATTAAATTTATAATAACTATTAAACACAGTAAAGTTAGGTTTATACCAAAATAGAATTTATTCTAATAAAATACTTATTACTATTATTATTATTATTTTAGGATAAAAATTGAAATTAAAATTAAAAACAACCCATTTCAAAAATGTAAATTAAATCTATATTAAGTTTCAAATTTTAAAATTATTGAGGAAAAAATAAAAAAATGCATATGTTATGTTATTCATTTTGTTTCTATTGAAATTACGTTGGAATAAACGTCAAGATCGATTGCCCTTAAATTAATCAAATACAATTTTATACATGGGATTATGACATCTTGTGCAAGACAATACAAACACTATCAGATTATAATACATAAGCACACAGACATATTTAGATATATACACACACAAAAAAGAAACGAGACAGGAAATATTTGCACGACCTTTTACAAAAACAATAAAATTAAACCGCACACATACACAATGAAATGTGCATACAATTTACTATACACAGACACCGAAAAAGATACGTACATATACGCACATACATTGACATAGACACTATGATATAACACTCAATAAATATTCAAGATTAAAGGTGTTATGAAACGAATTCTAACCACATATTAAAATATAACTTATACGGGCCAATATACAGAAATAAAATGGTCTAATAGAACAGAGAAATAAACAATAAGTAAAGAAAGGATATTAAAATAGATATATACGTATAAAAATAACACCATCTAATATATTGGGTTGGTGCAAAAATAATAACGTAATAATGTCGTTTTTTGACGTATTTTTAACGTCATTATTTTTGCACCAACCTAATATAAACAAAAACGAAAATTCCAAAGACACATATATGCCTTTACATTAGGGTAAAGAAAATAAGAACTACCTACAAATATATGTGTAGAGTGTACACTGATGGCGCAGTGGATAAAGGCGTTGGTTAGATCCCGTGACAGGACCCAAAGAGTGTGAGTTCAATACCCGGTTAAGGTAGTGGAGAATTTGGCGAGGGGAATTAACAGGAGATAACTGATAACTGACATCCATTAGACATGACACGTGGAACTAGAACCGTCTACCCCAGTGAGCGAAATAAAGAATTCAGTTCGACATTGAAACCACCTGAAGAAGAAAAAGAGTAGAACGGCCGAAACGTTGTAATAAATATGACGACAATAGTCCGAATAATGTAAATGATATATAAATATATATATATATATATATATATATATGTGTGTGTGTGTGTGTAATTCGTGTTTAGTATATCCGTCCATCGAATCTTTTGGATGGCGTTGTTTACCCATGAAGTCATTCTTGTGATGTATTTAAAGGATGATGGTTTCAATGAATGATTCATTTCATGAGTTCTACTCTTTGTAATTCTTCATCACGTGACCTGTCTGTTGCAACAGTGAGCAATTTGTCGTCCTCACGTCAATATGTGTGGCTATCATTTGTAATTCCTGTTAATCATGGAACACAAGGATCAAATGGACAAGCCAGCTCCCTCCTGATAGCAACATGGACGGACAATCTCTTAGATGTAACAAGAATGAAAAACTAAGGAAAAAAAAAAAAAGATCATCTGTCCATTTTCTGGAGGATATTTTTACGGTGCGGGATTTGTGCGTGTTGGGGAGGGGAGACGGGAGCTTTTTTGGTTTTTCCCAGCAGTGTTGCTTCCATTTTAGTCTTTCTGGCTTTTCTTATTTTATTTTATTTTTCTCTGCTCATTTATTCATTCATTCATTTTGCCTTTGCAAATTTGTTTTCCGGTTTCATTTAATCTATTCTTTTTACAGAAATGTATTTTTTTTTTAACTCAACTTGTAGCATTTGAGGAATATGTCTTTGCTTTTCGATTATTCATGAAATGTCCCCAATTTTTTTTTTTTTTTTATTTCTTCCTTACTTTCTATGTTTCTCCTTTTTTTTAGTTTTATGTTCGTCATTGCTTTTCTTCTCATTCCATTCAGATGTTTCTTTCTATTTCCATTTTGGTTTCTGACACAATTTCGTTTCTTCTCGAATCCATTCCCGATGTTTGTTGTTTTTCTTTCACAATCAATCTTACATTAATTAACTTTTCAGATGGGCTTTTTCATTATCGAAAAATGATTGCTATATATGCGTTATCTATAAAAAAAAAAACTATGTCTTCATTAAACTATCTATCTATCTCAGTCTTTTCATATCTATCTATCTATCTATCTATCTATCTATCTATCTATCTATCTATCTATTATCAGTCTGTTCATATCTATCTCAGTCTGTTCATATCTATCTATCTATATATCTATCTATCTATCGATCGATCTATCTATCGATCGATCTATCTATCGATCGATCTATCTCAGTCTGTTCATATCTATCTACCTATCTATCTATCTATCTATTTATCTATCTCAGTCTGTTCATATCTATCTATCTATCTATCTATCTATCTATCTATCTATCTCAGTCTGTTCATATCTATCTATCTATCTATCTATCTATCTATCTATCTCAGTCTATTACTATCTATACATCTATACAAATCTCTTTATATCTATCTATCTATCTATCTATGTATCTATCTATCTATCTATCTATCTATCTATCTATTTATCTATCTATTTTCAGTCTGTTCATATCTATCTCAGTCTGTTCATATCTATCTATCTATCTATCGATCGATCTATCTATCGATCGATCTATCTCATTCTGTTCATATCTATCTATCTATCTATCTATCTATCTATCTATGTATCAACAAAATAAAATATGATCAATTAATAATTAATCATTAATAAATCAATTAATAAGTAAACCGATAATAAAAAAAATACAAAACAAAAAAAATTATCATTGTACACAGTAACGCAATAAAGATAATTATAATAATGAGCAAGAAATACTAAGGTAATCAATCATAAATAGCAAACTTAACAAACGACTCTATAAAATATCTAAAAATAAATTCATTCAGAGCCACACTCAAGTTTACTCAGTAGTCGCGAGAATAATTTGAAATATAACCGTTATTGGCTCTATCTAGAAAGGGTCTATGCTCAATATTGAGCACACTTTTCCTATAGCACATTTTAACTACACGCGTACATCCAACCGCTACCATATATATATATATATATATATATATATATATATATATATATATATATATATATATATATATATGATACAAAATAGAATAAAAGATAAGCTATATTCATGTGTAAATGTGTTCAATTTCAAGGATAGTGCGTGTGTGTATATCCGAGTGGACCTTGAGGAAACTACCGGCTGGCCAAAGTCTGTTTTATGTTTCAATATTGAAAATTGCGTTCAAACAAGAAACCGACTATTGACTCTCGATGTTAACCTCAGTGTACACACACACACATACACACACACACACATATATATATATATATATATATATATATATATATATATATATATATATATATATATATATATATATATACAGACACACACACGTAAATATATACATACAGACACACACACACACACATATATATATATATATATATATAAACAGACACGCACAGACACACACACACACACACACACACACACACACACACACATATATATATATATATATATATATATATATATATATATATATATATATATATATATATATATACATATATATACAAGTCGAATAATAATCTAGCTGAAATATCCAATAGGTAAGAAATAGGAAATCTTTTATAGATTTGACATGTTCACTGAATTCACTGCATTTTCTTCCGAAATATTCCGTTATTTTCAGTTGTATGCCGTTTTTCATCATTGTAACGAAATTTTCTAAATAATAACATGACACGCATTACAATAATAATAATAATAACACGAATAATAATAATAATAATAATAATAATAATAATAATGATAACAATAATAATATTAAGAAAGGAAGCCAACAAGTTCAAAATGGATTCACGAAAAAGGTGTAAAAGTAAATAATAATACACCGATCGAAGCTGCAAAATACGTAAAAAGAAATCAAATGCAAATTCAACCGACTAGATACGGAAACAATGGCAAGATAACCCGCTTCACGTTCAATACTCTACCCGTACCAAACAAGCTGATGGAGACACACCCTGTACCCATGAGTGGGCTATGTAGGGCAGGGTTAAAAACTGAAACTGAATGTTTTATTCTTTCTTCACAGGACCAATGCATGTTAACTAGAAATTTACTAAGCACACATGATGAAAAATAGTGTTAGCCCCAAATGCAGGTTCTATGATAAACATCCAGAAACAAGTGATCATCTTGCATCAGGTTGCACGGTATTTGCACCTACTAAATATAAAGCTCGTCATCAGAGAGTGGGCCAATATCTGCACTGGAAAATTAGAAAATTGTCAGGTATGAATTTACTAACAATGGTTCAAATTGTCTAGAACATTTTTTTTTATTTAAAAAAGACAGCAAGTGACTTCCTGTTACCTTTTCTTGTTATTATTCTTTATTTTAAAATATTTTGCCTCGAAAATTTGAACCATTTTTTGTAAATTTATACCGTTTTTATCTTCGGTTTGATGAGACTTACTGGTCGAAAGAAATCATGATTTAATACCGTATTTTCGTGATGTGTTAAGCTTTTCCTTGATGTATATCATATTCCTCTGTAGTCTATACATTGAACTCTCTACGGATCTATCTTTTTAATATTTTATATTAAAAAGAACAACTTGGATTAGCCTTTCCACTTACGAATTTCATATATTATCGCTCTACTTTCTCTCTCTCTCTCTCTCTCTCTCTCTATATATATATATATATATATATATATATATATATATATATATATATAAATGTAATGAAAAACAAACCACTTTAAGGTACCATTACGATAATTTATTTCACCTAAATCCTTTTTTAAGTATTCAGGATCATCAGGTAAAACTTCCAACAACAAATTGAGAGGAAAAATGGGATTAGAAATTGGTGGGTAGTGTAATTTTTGTAATTTAATAGAGGGGGTTGAGAGTGGTAGTTAAACAGACAATATGAAGTATAGGGAGGGGTTAAATTTATATCTCTCTTAAGTATGTTTTATATTGGAGTAGGAGGAGTGACAGAACCTTGACCTATTTAGATGGTTAACAAAACGGAATTGAAATGTAGAAAATGTATACAAGTGAGTCTTATGGTAAAGAGAGAGATAGGGGGGGAAAGAGATGGAGTTGTTATAATTTTGTTTTAACAAAATTATGTAAAAGATAGCTTACAATGTTTGATAGAAAATTCGATGTCTGAAAAAAAAATTTGTTATTAACTTGAATCTTTAATTTTTTAAGTAAATGGTTTCGGGACTAAATATAACTATTATTGTAATAAACATATCTAGGACATAAAGAAATATTTAAAATTTTAATATTTTATATATATATATATATATATATATATATATATATATATATATATATATAAAATTGACATAAATTTTACTTAAATAATATTTGAATATTACATTTTTAAATATTGTGGCCTGGTAATATACATTCGTATAATTGATATGGAAAAATAATTTTAATTACTGTAAGTAATTCTAATACATTTACTTATTTTAAAAAGAAATATAGTCTATTTAAAATTAACAGTGTAAATGTTTTAAAGTTGTATTTAAAATTGTAGTTAAATAAAACGTCTTCTAACCTAAACACCACTCTCTAAGTACTACAAGCACTTAAAAGTAGTAAAATGAAATTAATATGAAAAGCTAGAAGATATAAGCCATTGAATGACCCATGCCCTTTGTATTTACATGAGAAACTATATATCACTGGATATATATAAAATATATAAAAAATAATTTTACATACTGTAAGTGATTGTAATACATTTACTTGTTTTAAGAAAAATTATAGTATATTAAAAATTAAAAGTGATTTTTTTTTAATTGTAGTTAAATAAAACGTATTCTAACCTAAACACCCCCCAAAAATCTTTAACTATACAAATACAAAAAAATGCAGTAAGAATTTTTGCCGTTAACAATAAATTTGAAAAAAATCCAGATGACATGCATTTAACGGATGTCAGAATTCATTGTAAAATACATCCCCACCCCTACAAAAACGTAACTAATAACTGATACATCAAAATACAGCGATCATGAACTCGCAAACACGCCTTGTCTGGATGAATGGATTTCTCTGTATCCTTGGAAACGTGAACTATGATTTTTTGCTGTGCCTTTAAAACCCAGTAATAAATAAGTTACTCCAAAATTCGTTTGAGGATGAAATGGAACTAATGTCTTTAATTTAATTACAAAATCAAATTCGAAGCTTTTAGCTTCCATTATTGAAACACGGTTAGAACTGTGTAGTGAAAAACATATTTTAAATCAATTAATTTATCATATTAATGCTCTGTAAATTTACATTGAGCACTATTTTGTAAAAATAAAAATATCTATAAAAACACCGGATTATATATCTTACTGTTCTTTCTTTTTATATATTAGGTTGGCGCAAAAATAATCAAGTAATAATGTCGTTTTTTGACGTTAAAAATACGTCAAAAAACGACATTATTACGTCATTATTTTTGCACCAACCTAATATATATATATATATATATATATATATATATATATATATATATAGAGAGAGAGAGAGAGAGAGAGATGGCATCCCCTCAAAATGTACTCTCTCATTAAATGACAATAAATACAGTATTTATTAACTTCCAAAGAAGATTAATGCTTAAAATCTAAGAAATATCAATGATTAATGATTTAAATTAAATATCTCATTAAATTAAATAAATATTTAGAAATAGTCAAAGTGACGCCGGACTCACAGAGTTAGTATATTCTTTGGAATCTCTGTATATGTTGTTTAAAATTTATTTGCCTCCTGTGGTCAAATTTCGCCTGGCTATGACCTGGTTACCCTAAGTTGACAAGGTATCGCTGGTTTAATCCGTGCCAAGAGGTAAATCTTGATTAATCTATGTCGCTAGATGAAAATTTCACTGTTTAAATAAAATGGGAACTCTACACAAATATGTTTTATTTCTTGTAAAACATAATGAATTCAGGAATTTTTCTACGGCTAATATAAATTTAAAATTTAAAAAAGAAAATATTTAAGCGTATTTTACGAAACCATGTTTCTTTGATTAAAAAATCAAGTTCCACAAGAAACCTTTTTCTCCAGTGCTGTTAATTTGCGGATGAAATTAGCGAGAGAATATTTCTGTGACAACTACAATACTGTTCTCTTTAAGTCCACGGTAAACCGATAACTTATCCTCCTCATTATACTCCAACTTCACTATCTCTTACGCTCTCCCTCAGTAACACTCTGCCTTGAGTGGCCCCAGGGCCTTCTATTTCGTGAGAAATCATCAAATTTAAACAAATTTGAAAGGAAGATGACTTTTCAAAGTATCCTTTTAAAAGCCTTGAGATAAAACAGGCTATTTGTTTTTTTTACATATTTCAGCATAATTCAACAGTCGAACAACGGAATCCAAATGAAAAGTTTGTTAACTTTTTCCACGTCATTTATTTTGAGACAAACGATTCATTTTCATACTATTTGTATATTTCTTTTTAATATAGTAACTAAGAAAATGAGGTACTTTGAAGTACCCTAGTGGTGTCTGTCTAATACCTCGGTCAGACCGAAGGGCATAAAAAGAATGAAGATCGACGTATAAACACATCTATAGCTGGTTTTTAAAAAATATGTTTTGGGTGTGTTTATTTGTCACTGTATGAAAAATACACATTCGTTTAAACTGTTTATACATGTCTACATCGGGAAAGGGGTTAAAAATACACAAACGATGAAGTAATTTTAGAGTAATTTTGGAGTAGTTTTCTCTGGCAAACTGACTTAAAAAAAAGAAAAAAGCTGACAAATGAATAGACTTCGAAACAATAGATTACAAAAGTGCGATTTCGATATGGAAGGAAATATGGAGAAATAATTTATTTGTGTCTTGGAAGAAAAAAACAAAAAACAACCGAAGAACAAATAAAAAACAGACTTTATATCCAAATACGGAAAATATCCGTTATCTGCGCATGAGCAGTAAAATAAATAAAATATGAGTTAGTCATCGAGGTTTGAATGAATCAAGCGATAAGCTAGTTTCTATTCAGTATTATTTTGATTTCCGGTCCGCAATGTAGGACACAGATACGAAGCTGGCATTGGGTATCAAAATGAATCTATTATTTGGGATAAGATAGAAAACAACAACAACAACAACAACAAAAGAACAATGACATTAGATGTGATAAGAACGATGTGTCATTTCAACACGATGTTAATTCAACTTGGGCCAAAAATGAGAGCCATCACACATCGGGGCAAACAGCCGACAGTAATCAGATGCTCGGCACATAAGTGTTGATTTATTTTAACGCAATTCATACATTATAAAACTATCCCCTCCCTATCGCAATAAATTCCTTTCACATTTTAAGCTTGTCATTCTTTCTTCGAGAACATTTCAAGAGAACAGAAATTGATCTATAAAAGGTTTGGTGCTAATTGGGAAAGATCTTATCTTTCAGTAAGATATTAAGCGCCAAGAAAGTGACGCTTCTAGAGTAACGTTTCCTCTGACATGAAATGAAATGATTATATTGTATCTCTTGCTAGGTCAGCTGCGAGAAATGTTGGTTCACTGTGTCGTGTTAGACATTTCTTTTGCCTGAATCTATCTTAGATATTTATACGTCTACCATTCGTCCATGCTTTAAAATCTAGTCTAGTGATTCTTCTATGAATTTAGATATTCTAGATAGAATACAAAGTAGAATCAGCAATGTTATTGGTCCCCACTTGCCATCTCGGCTTCACTGACTTTCCCATCGCCAGAAGGTAGCTTCGGTGTTGTAGAGGACCAGAGTGGGAGTGAAGATGAAAATAATTTGTGTGTGTGTGTGAACGTTCGTATTTGGTGAATGATTGTAATGTTCATAGCGTTTTCCCAGAAATGGGAAACGCTGAGCTTCTAAGTGCTCACATCTTGTCGCTGAAAGGAAGAAGAAAAAGAGATTTACCTCACCTCAACGCGAGGTGGGATTCGGCTCGAGGCCAGAAGGAAAGAAGAGATCGAGGCAAGAGGTCGACCGGTATTTATAGCATGGGGAGAGAGACCGCTGGTGAAGAAATTGTGAATTAAGGAGGAGGTAATTCCGACGCTGTGACTTTTCTATAAATACTTTTATGGTAATTTTTGGGATAAACTCTCATCTATTGCAGGATTGCGGGGCGGGGGTTTTATACTAATATTATTTTCTTTAGTTTCCGGTAAAAATCTTTTGCCCATTCGTTGGGGTTAGATTTTAAATTGTTGTGTTTTTCTCCTCCCAACTCAGACAATGAATTGTGCACAAGGGGACTATTTAGGACACCATAAACACAGGGAGACATTATGATGGAATTAGTAAGTATGATAAGTAGGAATGCATTGTTATGGTGTTAGTAATATTATGGTATATTAGGGTCAGTTAGTGTGGCTACCTAAGATTAATGTCAAGACAGAAGAAGACCGTACTTTTTTCCCATTTTTGGACATGTGCCACATTTTGAATCATTATAGAAATAAATATCAGTCTATATTTCTGAGGTGAGGTGTTATGCACATTATTTACATTATTCGGACTATTGTCCTCATCTTTGTCGCCATATTTATTACAACGTTTCTCCCTTTCAGTATCTGTCTATATATATGAGATGAGGTATTATGTACACTATTTACATTATTCGGACTATTGTCCTCATCTTTGTCAACATATTTATTACAACGTTTCGGCCTTTCAGTATCTCTCTATATTTCTGAGATGAGGTATTATGTACACTATTTACATTATTCGGACTATCGTCCTCATCTTTGTTGCCATATTTATTACAACGTTTCAGATATTCAGTATCTGTCTATATTTCTGAGATGGGGTATTATGTACAATATTTACATTATTCGGACTATTGTCCTCATCTTTGTCGCCATATTTATTACAACGTTTCGGCCGTTCAGTATCTGTCTATATTTCTGAGATGAGGTATTATGTACACTATTTACATTATTCGGACTATTGTCCTCATATTTGTCGCCATATTTATTACAACGTTTCGGCCTTTCAGTATCGGTCTATATTTCTGAGATGAGGTATTATGTACTGAAGCCTTTATTTCGCTCGCTGGGGTTGAAATTTCTACTTTACGTGCCATGTTTAATGGATCTCAGTTATCAGTTATCTGCTGTTAATGTCCTTCTCCATGTTTTCCAAAGAGTGTGAGCACAATTCCTGTTATAGTTCCAGGTGCCATTGTCTCTATTCACTGCCCTCAATGACACATGGCCCAGTTGATAAAGACGTTGGTTAGATACAGTGATGAAACCCAAGGAGTTCAATACCAGGCCACAGTAGTGGTGAACAAAAAATGGTGAGTTGACTTAAAGGGAAGTAACTGAGACATCTCGAAGAGGTATGGTCCGTGGAACTAGAACAATGAACCCCAGTGAACGAAATAAAGGGTTAGAGCAATGTAAATAATACAAGTAATCATAATACCTCATTTCAGAGATATAGAGGCCAAAACGTTGTGAATATGGCACAATATAAGAGTCTGAATAATGTAAATAATGCAAGTAATCGTAATACCCCATCTCAGAGATATAGAGGCCGAAACGTTATGAATATGGCGGAGTATAAGAGATATTGACAGACAGTTCAGTATCTGCTATCGGTCTTTTCATTATTAATAAGGACTAAGCATTTATTTGAATAAGGAATATCAATAACTTGATTGCGCCATTGTTTTGTCTTTGCGTTACATTTTATAGGTTGCAGTTGTTGGCAGTCATTATGTTATTTAATTATTTGTACAGTTCTTTGTTTTTGATTATGTAGCGCCAATCTACAATGTTCAAAGAAGTATTGTATGTGCTATGACACTCACGCTTCACTTGCTCGATGTTTAAACATTGTTAATAAGTTCAAAGTGAATCTTACTGATTGGCTGATAATTCCATAGATAATACTGTGTGAATTGAAAACATGTCCCATGCAGCAAGACCGTCACAACTTCAGGAATGAAAGATTTTTGCTAAAAATAATCGTCTAGCATCCCTAAGGGGACGAGCATAAAACCTTTGACTGGCCTAAAATTAAAGGATTTTTACTCCTTATAGTGCGCGATATTGAGTCTAAAAGAAAACAAAATACAAACAAACCGCTGTAAGTCTATTGAGACATTGTGTCGATGTCGTCGAAATGCATATTTACTTTAAGTATGTGTCTACTTTTAAGATGGCAGAGATTCCTCAACTGAATCGACTTAGGCCACTCTAAGGCTGTAAATTTCTCGGGGCGATATCAATATTTCAGCTTCTTATCCGTATCCAGTCATTGTGCAAATCTTGCTCGGTTATTATGCCGATAAGTAAAAACAAACATTTTCCATCTCCTACGCCGCAAAACCGAAACAGTTTTATTCCGTTGAATGTGATTAATGATCACTTTCATGCCTCTGACTCGTTTGTTCTGTAGAGAGGTTATCAACATGTATTAGCGGACATATATATATATATATATATATATATATGTTCTATAATAATAAATAATACATTTAAAAACACATCAATTACTATTGTGTGTGTGTCTGCGTGTAGATGCGGGAAAGGCGAGCTGATCGAAAAGAGCCGAGTTCGAATTTCACTCTAGTCAGCTATATACTTTTTCGCAGAAATACCCTTGAGAGAAAGCAAGTATTTACATCCACGCTACGCCCTTCAATATATGGGTTCAATAGTAAGGTTTTCGCTCTTCCTTGGCAACCAGTCAACTACTCCCCGACTTTTTGCACAGGAGTAGAGGTTTGCCCATTGTTTCTTAGTCAGGAATCGGTTGCCAGTTCCTGCTAAAACCTTCTCATTCTCTTTCACTCCAGTTAGTCCTCATTGCGTCTTAGTGGCTTTATCGCCTTGCGTGGCGTGTGTTGATTCAAAAGAAAACAAGAATCGAAATCTGAGGAAGGATGTTTGAGTTTTACGTCGTCTTTCACCACTATATGCAAAACACTTGCGTGGTTTTTTGAGCGGTTCCGTTCTATGAGGTTGGTGCAAAAATAATGACGTAATAATGTCGTTTTTTGATGTATTTTTAACGTCAAAAAACGACAATATTACGTCATTATTTTTGCACCAACCTAATAAGAGCTGAATTCTAAGGCATTCATACGTCATAATCAATGTGAGAACATTCACACACACACACACACACACACACGCACACACATATAACACACAGACACAACACACATTTCGACATTTAGTACATTTGAATATACCATGTGGTAAGTATATGGACTCAATTATAACAGAATATCTACACCCTTGTGCAAATTAATTGAAACGAAACAAAAAATACCGTTATTATTTACATTTTTTTCGTATTTTTCCAATGAAGGATGTTTGTACTTTGTATGTCCATACCACGAAGTCGTTCCTTACAGACTGACCACAGATTCTCGATTAGATTTAAATCAAGACAGTTTCCGGTCTAATCTATAGTAATTTTCGTACGCTTCCTTGGAGTAACGTCCGTCGCAGACAATGGCCGTATTACAACTAATCGACAGTCGAGTCAAAAGTGTTTTGGCGTAATAAAAATCTTATGCAATCACAGATGACGCAGTATTTTTCATGACCAAACAATTTCCATCATACACCCGGAAAATAGCTTCATATTACTGGACACCACTGCAGATTACATAATCTGAGAAAATTGAGTACACGCTGTCACTCCATCACATGTTACGTTGGTGAGAAGGTGACTGAAGGCGAGATGCCAAGTTAGGATCTATTACATTGCAGATCATTCTTTGGCTTTTGTTAAGAATCTGTAGGTGAATAGCAGGAGCAACCGACAAAATATGGCAACAGTTTTCAGTGCACGGAAGAAAAAAGGTAGATTTTAAAATGTGCAAGACGGTCTCTGACGAGAAAAAAATTCTGGCTCGACACATTGATCCAACTTTCCTTGCAGTAGATGCAGCTATTGATTCTTGTTGAAAATTGTTTTAAATAATTTTCACTTCAGTTATTCACTAAGATTAATTTGTCTGAACAGGAGACACTCCACAAATTGTAATGGTAATATTAGCAGTTTTCTTATTAGGAAACATTTGGCATTTACTGAACCAATAATCTAGAAACTGTTATTGATTTTTTTTTCTAGATTGATTGGTGTGCCCTTCCTAACCTTTTATTTAGAGTAGTATTGAAAGTCAATATCTTGATTACGTTATTATTTTGTTTTCGTTTTAGATGTCATATACATTTTAGTTGTTACAGCTGTTGGAAGTCCACAAGTGACATGGTTTCTGGTACCGTTCTTTGAGTGGTTACACTCTTTGCTTTCCGACCCGGGTTCAAATCTCAGCAGGGTCGATTTGTCAGGCATGTGACATGTTGATGATATCTTGAATTCGGGGAAGCTACTCCATTATGCAGCATGTTTGGAAAGTATCTGCTAACCGTACTAGAGGCTGGCCCAAGACTTGTGAATGAAATTGGGAAGAGAGAACTATTTGGGAGGTTATCGCTGTTTGTGCTAGCATGAAGTCATAAGTCATCGTGACCGAGGGATTCAGCGTATTGGCCTTGTTCAGATTGTTGATAAGATAAGGCGCTCGTCTGCAGAAATGGTAACTACGGTCCGCTCTGCATAGTTGCAGTATAAACCACAAATGTACCTGAGCTGGTCTACGAAATAACGGTAAGCAAGCCGCCGTAACAGACAGGCATGCTCGAAAACGTACGGCCAGACATTTACAGTTCGTTGTGATACAGTATTGCCGGTCGACGATATTCGAAGAAAGACGGTCCTCGCTTGAGACCGGTAGGCTTCATTCGCTCGAAGTCATTTATACTCATTGATTTAAGGAGACATTTGAGATATTTCTGAACGAGTTTGGCGCATGACTTTGAAAGTGAAGCTATGAAGATGCTATTTCATAATATGATGCGAATTTACAGATTAATGTTTTGGTTTTTTATAGTAAAATTAATTTTAAATACCTATAGCACAGTCGATTCTGGGTGCAATTTCCTTATTTCGTGTGCTATTTATAACTGATTAATGGTCTACGATATTCGATAGCTATATAGTTATCTATATACTGCATTTTCTTCACTATCTATCTATCTATCTATCTATCTATCTATCTATCTCTATCTATCTATCTATTTATTGCATTCTGTTTATTATCTATCTATTGCATTCAGTTCATTATCTATCTATCTATCTATCTATCTATCTATCTACAGTAATAATTATTATTCTATATTAGTTTTTTGTCTGGGACAAGGTTCCATAAACAGAGAAATGTGCTGTTTGTCAAACATGTTATCCATTGTTTGGACAATTATGCCTAATATACTGAGGTCTATATCAACCTTCTATCGTACATTTTTGTAATATCAGAGTAAATCTTTTATAGTCTTTGCAATTTAAGAGTTTTTATGGATTAGACATGAATTGTCGATCTAATCTGAATATCAAAATTGATTTTACGAAGGAAAAGAGATTTTTCTATGATAAAAAACTATATTGAAATGAATTTTAAGTTATATTATTTTCGAGAATAATGAAAATACTGAATCAAAAAAGAAGTTAAAAAGGTAAAGAATAAGGGGAAAGAAAATATTTGATTATAGGGAATTTATGAGGCAAAAGTTTACGAGCACTTACGCTGTCACTGCCGATCGCTAATTATTTTTATTATTATTAAATTTTAACCTTAATTTTCATTAAAGTCATGCCGCACAAAACAACGGGAATTTCCGAGCTCGCTACTGAGACTCTGGCATTCGTGTGTTTCGCCTTTCTTCTCGGTGATGTCCCCAATCAGTCAATAATATTTCTGATCGATTCGACAAGTAGCTAATGTAAAACGTGACCGACTTTCTATTAACAGGGGCAAGGAATGGCATGTTCATTTTACTACTTCCAATACAAAATTGCTCTCTCTATTAATCATTTGAGTGAACACTTTCATCCTTCCATCAGCGTATCTGATACGTGCCTCCACGTGATCTGACTCCTTGGGCCTTCTCGGCCTAACGTTTTCCGCTAACATTTTTTTTAAGCGTTTCACCCCAAGCAAGGCGGGAAGCCACTAGGATGCACGGGGTTACAGAAAATTTGGAGCAAGATCAAATAGGAGTGATAGAAGAAAGGATGAGGAGAAGGGTAGTGGATAGATGAAGGCAAATGGAGATGTCGATTGACATTACACTTGAATAGCTGGAGATTATAGCTCTCAGGGGAACTGGAATAGGGAAGGGAGTTCCACAGGCAAGAGGTGCGAGACATTAAGCTATTGGAGTAGACGGCTACATTTAGGCTACATTTAAGAGTTTCGACAGTGAAGGAGTGAGAGCGGGATGCCAGCCTCGTAGGGCGCTTGAATTCATGAAGTCTGGGAACCAGCGAAAGCAGATCATCGGAGCAATTACCATGAAAGTATTTGTAAAAAAGACAGAGAGAGGCGACGGTGCGTCTGTGAGAAACTGTCTGTAGACGAGATGAGAGAGCAGGGCCAATTATATTGCATATCCGCCTCTGGAGCCTATCAAGAACCTCGAGGCAAACTGAAGTGGTTCCAGACCATATTTGGCAGCAATACTTCCTGCAAGGCGAAAAGTTGATTTGTAGATCTGAAGGATCGATTCGGGGAGAAAATTTTCCTGGCGCGGCACAGGGAGCCAACTTTTCTTGTTCTTGACGAAGCAATTACTCAATGTATTTGTTCCATCTCAGGTCAGCAGTCAACGTGAGACCGAGCAGCCGCAGAGAGTTGCTCTCGAGAAGTTGAGCGTTAGACATTCTAATGGAGGGCAGGGAAGGATCTCTGTGGCGATTAAAAGAGAGCAGTTTTGTTTTTGAAGCGTTAAAGTTGACCAGCCAATTCCTGCCCCAGTTCACAACCGATTGGAAGTTCTTTTCGAGACGCACGGCCAGGTTAGTTTTGTCAGTGACACTAGATTTGTTTTTGAGGCAAGAATAAATTGCGATGTCATCCGCATAGATGCCAACTTGGGAATTAATGGCGTCAGGAAGGTCATTTATGTAGATAAGGAATAGAGTGAAGTGGAGAGATTATATCGAATCAGTTGCTAGATCTGCTACTAGGGAATTTGGTTCACTGTCTCATACTAGACAAATTTTCTCGACCAAATCTATTATATATATACAAATCTAACATTCGTCCATTCTTAGAATATTGCTATCACTTATACTCAGTTGACCTTGATATACGACCTTGTTCAAATTAATTGAAACAAAACGAATAATTCTGTTATTGTTTTTTGTACCCCACAGGACAAATATAGTAAGGAGACTATTAACTGAAACTACCTAGTCGTATAGAATTCGTTGATCAAGACACTTTCAATGTATATTCGTCAAAGTAAATTACACCCTTGTGCAAGTTACTTGAAACAAAACGAATAATTCCGTTATTATTTACTTGTTTTTCGTATATATCCAATGAAACTTGAACCAGTGCACATGTTAGTACTTCTTACGTCCACCGGTAAAGCTTGCCAGTGTGTCCGCGCAGCGTTACCATTTTCGTACGCTTCCTTGGAGTAACATCCGTCGCAGACAATGGGCGTAGAACAATTAATCGACAGTCGAGACAATATTGTCTGAGGGTGATAAAAATCTAATGCAGTCACGTATGACGCAATGTTTTTCAAGGTCAAACAAATTTAAGCATACACCCCGAAAATATGCATATTGCTCAACACCACTGTAGATGATCTAATCTAAAATAGAAATCGATTACACACTGTCACTCCAGTGGGTCTAAAACTGACCGTATGGTGAAAGAAAGGAAGCTAAAGCGGTTGTTTAAATTAATTTGCATAAGAGTGCATATGAAGATTATTGATAATATCCAAAGATGAATCTGTGTTATTATTGGTCCTCACCTGGTATCCCAGCTTCAGTTACTTTCATGCCTTCGTAATTTAGCTTCCCTGCACCGTTTCTGTAAATACTTTTATGCTCGTTTTTTCTGATAACTCTATAGTATATCGACTATATAAATTTAAGCGTAATAATAGAATATTGGCCCAATCACATCATTTTACAATTGAAATGGCTAGTAATCGTAAGTTTTAAGCTAGCAGTTTCTTTTCTCATACTTCTCGCTTGTGGAGACCCTCTTCCAATTTCCTGGCTACAGTCAAGTTGGATTTTCAAAATATTAAGTGCAATGTCAATCGTTATCATCTGATTACTGAATTTCTGTTATTTGATTGTTCTCGCTCCTTAATAATGTTCTACTTACATTCTTTTAGACTCAGAAACACCTTACGTCTTAGTGGCTTTATTACCTTCCTTGGCGTGAAAAGATTATAAAAAATTATTTGAAGGGATTCTACTAAAGTTATATCTGGTTCATTTTTCTGATAGCTTTGTGCTTATCAGCCGTAAATAAGATGAATCGTTCATTTCCACTTTGGCATATATTAGTTTTATTTTTTTTTTAAATTATTTTAATATTGTATAATTACATTAGGCCCGGTTTAAACCTATTAACATATGTCTCTCTCTCGGTTCAATTTTTTATAGACACTAATACCAGCGGCGACTCCAGCAGGCTACCGAAACTGTCACACCAGACTTCGACTAAGAAATACATTTCTACGTCTGACAAGATCTCGATTGTTTTAGTGAGGATTCTGTTTAAGTCACTTCCCATAAACCTTTTAGCACAATGTGGACGAAGAAGGGCACCATGGAAAACTCACCTCACCAACTACATACAGTATAACTTTGTCTTCTAGAGACATCTGAGATCATCACGAAGCCACGTCAAAGACATAGAAGATGAAGGATGATACAGACAAGCCCCAATCCGTCATCCCTACTTGGTTACAGTTTAAAAAAAAAAAAAAAAACATTGATGAGAAAAGGATATCAAAATAATATCTCATCATTTTAACAGCAGTAAAGTTGACATTTCTTATTCTATATAGCGTGCCTATTCAGGACGTGGACGTTCATGGCTCTCCACAAGTTTTATAGCTCTTAGCAAAGTCTTTAAAAAAAAAAATCACCCCAGCTAAGGCAATGAAGCCACTAAGACGCAAAAGGTTACCGAGTTCTTGAGACTATAAGAAAATCTACTATTAAGAAGAGATGAAAATAAAAGACAAAAAACAGAAGATTGACATTGCATTTAACTTTTTGAAGAAGTCAGGAGAGAGTTCCACAAGCGAGAAGTGCGATGGACGAAACTGTCTGCACATAACATACGGTTACATCTAGCCGTAATATGGTGAGACATCAACGCCCATCTAGTACTGCGCTTGAATTCAGAATGCCTAGGTATCATGGAATTATTTACAAAAAAAGACACAGAGAAGCTACGTTACGGCGGTGGGAAAGGAACTGGAGAAAAGATGTAAGGTTAAAACTAATAATATTGCAGATTCTTCTTTGGATTTTATCATTGAGTCTCTAAATATATAGCAGGAGCACCAAACTACATGTGGCAGCAGTATTAAAAACAAAAAACAAATGATGAAATTATAGACCTTTAAGAGAGTTTCTGGCAAGAAAAATAGTCGAGCTCGATAGAACAAACCAACTGAACCTAGAGAAATCTATAGTCAAAGGTGAGTGTATAAAGTACACTCTTAAAGTACCAGATCAGAATTAAAATAAATTGTATTTACAGTTCTTCCGGTGTTTTAATGTGAAATTGAATTTTCATTTCAGCCAAGCAAGGCAATAAAGCCATTAGGACGCAAGAGGTTTCTGAAGTTAAATTTTTGAAGACTGTTAGCTGACTGGAAAGCCAGAAGCTGGAAGAGTGTTCCACAAGCAAGAAGTGTGAGAAAAGAAACTCATAGCATAGAATTTCAGGTTATGTCTAGCTATTTCAAATGTAAATTGATGAGAGCATCCCGGCAAACTAGTACTGCGCTTAAATCTTTAGAGTCTTTGTAGAATAGAAGAAAGTTCATAAAAAGTAGACAAGGCCGATATACGTAATAAACAAGGACACCTCGAGGCCGAGTAATGGTTAGCATGCTTGTCTTGCTAGAACACTTACGACTGAGTAGTGAGTTCGAATCTCACTAGGTGCCCTCTACTTTCGGCCTTGTGCCACATCTAAGCTACGCTTGAAAAATCACTACAATATTCCTCGGCGGGGGGCACCTCGAGGCGGTGTAGTAGTTAGCAAGCTTGTCTCGCTAGAACAATTTACCACTGAGTAGTGAGTTCGATCCTCACTGGGTGACCCCTACCTTCGGCCTTGTGCCACATCTATACTTGGAAAATCATTACGTAATAAACAGTATTTAATAAATAAAAAATCAAATAAGAAGTAGACACTATAATAATGCTTGAAGTAATACACACACACACACATATATATATATATATATATATATATATATATATATATATATATATATATATATATATATATATATATATATATATATATATATATATATATATATATATATATGTTTCTAAAGATAAATACGCTAAAAATCCACCAACGAGTTAGTCGTAGAATCTCCGACTGACACCAATTCAGTCGGCTTTCGATCCTAGCTAGACGCAACCGGATGTCCAGCCTCACTGATGAGCTGCGAAACAGTCTGCCTGTGGATGACGTTATATATATATATATATATATATATATATATATATATATATATATATATGCACAGTTCATTGAATACGATAGACAACGTGCTTTGATATATGTTTTATACAATTTCTCATGTCATTTAATAATTTATTTTTCTTTTCAGATGAGAGTTTATATAAAAAAACTGTACGAATGTTTCTTTTTCGGAGCGGTTTCGGCTATACATTTAGACAAGGATGAAATATTTTAACTGTTAAATAAGAAATAATTTAAGAATTATTAATAAAAAAACATAGACACAATATCTTGACTGTGTTTTTAAAAAATGAAAACATTATATAAATGTATACAGGCAACAAATTATTTCTTATTTAACAGTTACTAAATTGATTGTACATTTTCAAGTAATGTTAAGTAATTGGGCATTTAATGATATTTAAGGAAATTTTAAAACAGATTATTACCTGTTTTCCGAAAGTAACAGGGAGGGAATGAAGTTAGTCTGCCTTTGTTTTTGCATTGCTCTACTTTGTTTAATACAAAGCACTTTTTTAAAAGTCAATGCAACGAACAGTGTAATTTTCCACCATCTGATTTTTTTCTCATTAGGCTATATATATATATATATATATATATATATATATATATATATATATATATAGCCTAATGAGAAAAAAAACAGATGGTGGAAAATATATATATATATATATATACATATATATATATATATATATATACATATATACATCTGTGTGTATGTATGTGTGTATGTGTATATGTGTGTATATATGTAGGTGTAATTATTTGTATATTATATGCGCGGTGCTTATTAGAAAGCGCTTAGTATCAGAGATAGAGCTCGATATTGAATCGGATATATGTATATGTGTATATGTGTGTATGTATATGCATGTCTGTATTTATGTGGATATGTGGATATATGTGTATATGTGTACATGGGTATATGTATGTGTGTATGTAGTTACACGCCTATGAGTATGTATATACGTTTATTGTCCCTTTCAATTTTAATTTCACCCGCCCCATCTTTCTCCCCCACCACTTCTTTCCTTACCTCTCCCTTCTTCTTATTCTGATCTTTAACATCAGATCGGTCCATGGTATGTGTATGTCACCACGAAATGTATCTTTAATGTATTTGACATCCGACAACATTCTTTTCCCCCCTTCCACTCACACCTAGTTGTAATAAACCCTGTCTGTTAAGTTTGAATCTCCCAAATGTTACCCCTCTCTTTAGAACTCACATTCGTCCCACACTCTCATATTAACTCTCTCAAAATTCTATTTTTATTTCCGGAGTTGTTCTTTTCCTTTTTTATTTTTGAATTTGTAGGTCTGATGAATTGGATCGTATTTACGATTCCAATGGAATAAATTATGACCATGGAATAATAGTGTTTAAGCATTTTTATCATATATATATATATATATATATATATATATATATATATATATATATATATATATATATATATATATGTCTGTGTGTGTCTGTGTGTGTGTGTGTCACTGGTTTCTATGCGAAAGATGTTGCAATCATTTAAAAAAAAAATATGTTAGATATATGAAAAACTTCATTAATCCTATTCCACGGGGAAAAAGACACATCGGCCTGTTGTAACATCGACTCATCACACATGATGTTGAATTTTTATTTTCACTTAACATAATAACCGGAAGTTCATCTTTGGCGTTAAAAGGAGTTTTGTCGCTCTCTTGCTCAACTGCGCCACACACATAATAATCAAGGGGGTTGCAGTGTGGGGAGTTAGGTTGTCAGATGTAAGTTGTGATCTGGTAGCAGAAATTGTCTGACCGCCATGACTGGGATCTTACGCTTGTGTGGCATGGTGCAAAATCTTGTTGCCAGACATAGGGTCTTCCAGCAGCCACCCTCTTGACACAGTGCGGAACTACATACTCATGACAATATTTCTTCTAAAAATCATGTCAAATAAGAAATTATGGAAGCCTTATTAACAAAAAACAAAAAAAAAACAAAACAAAAACAGCACTCAATAATATCAATTTTGAACATAGACACAAGTTGAGTCACTTGATGACTCACTGCAACATTAACAGTAAACATATCATTAAAGTAAATGTATATTTTCAGCAGCTCAAAGACAAATTGTCCTCGATTTGGTGTTCATTGAGGGAGTCCTTTAGCTGCTCGTCGCATTTTGCAGATATGACATAGCTAAAGAAGACATACTTGCATACTGTAATATTTATTACCATCCTCCCATAATGGGCTTGTTAAGTATTTCACTTCAAGCAAAGCAAAAAAAAAAAAAAAAAATCCACTAAAATATAAGTGGGGTTCTCAGTGTTAGAGAATTCGTTATGAAGAAAGCAATATTAACGGGAGAGAATATTAAACGTACAGGGATTAAGTAAACAGACAATAACGATTAATATTACATTTAATTTTTTGAAGATAAAAGGTGACTGCGAAGTAAGAAGCCAGAGGAGGGTTCCACAAGTGAAAAGTGCGATAAAAGAAACTCTTAGCATAGAAGTTACGGTTACGTCTAACAATTTCTTACCACCCGTCTAGTACAGCGCTTAAATTCACAGAGTAATATAATGTAGGAATATGGTATTTATTTTGCTTTAAAATAAAAAAAAATAGCACAAGGCCAACAGGGGTATGGGAAAAGGAATGTTTTCTTCTATCTTATAATTAAACTTAGCTCGCTAGAATCACTGATCCAAACATACCACAATATTTCTTATAACAAAGCAACATATTCTTACTTACCATAAAGGGAAGGTCATGAGAACAATTACCAGGAAAGTATTATAGAATAGGAACAAGGAAGCTACATTACGGCGGTAATTCTCTCCCTCTCTCTCTCTCTCTCTCTCTCTATATATATATATATATATATATATATATATATATATATATATATATATATACATACCTATCTCTGTCTGTTCATATCTATCTATCTATCTATCTATCTATCTATCTCAGTCTGTTCATATCTATCTATCTATCTCAGTCTGTTTATACTATCTATCTCAGTCTGTTCATTATCTCTCTCTCTCTCTCTCTCTCTATATATATATATATATATATATATATATATATATATATATATATATATATATATGTATATATATATATATGTCTCTCTATCTCAGTCTGTTCACATTATCTTTCTGGCTATATGCTAATTATACAGCAAGGACACCAGAGCAGTCGTTCTTTCCTTTGCCATCCGTCCGAATTACTGTTCCACCATCTGAATATAAAAGCTCGTCAGCTTGTTGAGCTGCAGCATTCCACTATCCTCTTTGTAGTCAACATATCCTGCGAGTGTTGATTTTCCAAGACCCCTGTCCTCATTATGTTCCCCCAGAAATTACAGCAGTCCCTTTCGAATTCCGAATATAAATCTCCTTTTTCTCTCTATTTCTCCTCGTAGGTTACACACACCATCTAGGTTAATGTCACAGCCCCCCCCCACCCGCCTTGTAGAATCTCCGTTACATAATTTCCTTTGCTCTTCATCTGTCAGAAAATTATCCAGTATTGGCTGTCATATAGGATGATCAATATGACAGATTTTCAACACGATTTTTCCTGTTTATTATTATTTTACTTAGTTTTTGAAAGGCATCTTTAATTATTTGTATTTCGGTCCCACATTTTCAGCATTTGGTAAAACAAATGCCTTCTGTCTGGCTTTGTTAATCTTTGTTCTCGATTATCGAGAAATGATTGAAATTCATCCAATTCATTACTATATTCGCGATGTCGATCTGCACTGAATGGTTTAAAACAATGGTCTTCCGCCAGACAAGTTTAACTTCAGTAAAATCTAAATGCCCCTTCAGTGAAAATGGTAAAGTCAAGTTAAATTCCTCAGCAAATATTTACATTATTTACACGGAGAATATTGTCTTCATCTTTGTTGTTATTTGCAGAATGATTCAAACTTTGTTGACTCTGAACTTCATCGTGAATTGCCAAACTAAGTAACCTTCAGGGAATTTCGTACTAACCTTTTATCAAATTTGATTCTATTCTCAGTACGGGCAATACTTGCCAGCAATGGTCTTACTCGTCTAACCAGTCGACAGCTATCATGTCTGTATTTACAGGGTGCCATTGTTAAATTATCGTCTAAATTACGCAAAAATGAAAATAACACTGATATCTCATTTTAACAGATACATTTACAAAAAATTACACAAAAATATCTTGAAGGACTAAAAAGTAAATTAATTCAATAAAATCGCCTTTAGCTTCAGCCACGAGCTCCAGACAACTTCGGAATCTCCTGCAACTCTTCTCGACGATCTCCTTGTTTAGGTTGATGAAGATATGTATGCATAGTGTGCGATGGATAAATTGTTGTCTAAATGACTGAAAAATTAAAATAATACTGACAACTCATTTTAACAGATATAATTCCGAAAATTAAACAATAATATCTTGACATACTAAAGAGTAAATTTATTCAATAAAATTGCCATTGGCTTCAACCACGGACTTCAGACTACTTCGGAATCTCCTGCATATCTTCTGGACGGTCGCCATGTTTAAGTTGGTGAGAGCAGCCATAATCCTTGCTTTGAGTTCATCTTTGGTGTTACAAGGAGTTTTGTTTGGTTTTTCGCTCAACTGAACCCCACACATAATCAATGGCTTTGCAGTCTGAGAAGTTAGCTAGCCAGGTAAGGAGTAATGTGGTAACAGAAATTATCTACCGCTTGATAATGCACGATTCAGGCCTCCGTGTTAAGACTGAAGCCTTGTGGAAATATGAATAGAGTCATTATATTGCCATCACTAGTGGTCACTCCCAGCACCTTCGTAACCACCATTAGACTCATCCAACTCTTTAATGCACGTTGCGGAATAAAATCAATTTTTTACGTGGTGATCTGATATAAGCAAATGATAAAGCTTAGACTAGATTTCTCCTCGCCCATTTTCACACTGATATTACACTAACTCCACCTCTGTTAGTGCTATGAGAAAGGTGTTGTTGCACGCTCGGATTGCCCTGGGATCGCCTGTCTTTTTCCATCTAAGGATGTAGACAACAGTTTAGTCAAACCGAGAACTTCAGTGCACAGTAGATTCTTCAGAGAGTGTCACTGAGTGTAAAGAGGATAGATTGATTTTCTCATGCTGCATAAACACGACACACGCGAGAAGCTATTTTTATGAAGACATCTGAAAATAGGACAACAAATCTTTCTGATGACTATTGAAATTATTCAGTTTTTAACTTCGTCCACTGACCTGTTTTACTCTTCACCCAAAAGACCGAGTTCATACCGCCAGAAAATGTTTTGTCACCAAGTGAATGTATTCTATAGGGTATTTACTTACGAGATATTGAAAGCAACAGATACGCCTCTGAAGGGTAAGCCATTAACTCCTATTGAAGCAAAGAATATATTTGAAAGCAAAGAAAGGGGGAAAAATTTATATCCAATAGAAAGAGTCGTACATTGAATATAGAACCTTAGATTCGATAACAAATTAAGAATACAATGCACAAACAATCCCTACAAATGAGATTAGCCAATCAATAACGCTGTTTGAACAAGTAGACGAATTATGGAATCAAAACGCTAGAATAAAGACTACACGGGTGAGACAAACAATGTATACTGTTTGGTTTTCTCTTACTCAGAGGTCACGCTGAGTGAGTAAGATACAAAGCTTGGTGTTTCAAAAGGTCTGTTTTGTTGTATTAGGTCTTTCAACATAAAAAAAACAACAAACAAACGCAATCGAATGCAAAGAAGAATAAAAGCCGTCTCCCTACGACTATATTCGTTCAAAGATAATGGCTTTGGTTTGAAATTCGTCAGCTTAAAACCCTGGCTGATATTGTCTAGGAATAAATCGACAATTTTTCTTTAATATATTGAAATTAATAGAGAACATGTTTACGTGCGGACACACATTTGATTAATAATTGATTATATGATCTGATAAGTGCAGATATATATATATATATATATATATATATATATATATATATATATATATATATATATATATATATATATTGAACAATAAAAAACATAAAAAAATTAAAATCTTCAGACACACTGGGTTGTATTTTAATATTCTTTCGTTTTTATTATTATTTCATTTAGATTCCTTACCAGGAGAAAGAAATTCTGCTTGCTGGTAGCAGTGAACTACAGAATATATATATATATATATATATATATATATATATATATATATATATATATATTGAAGAAATATATACATTGTTTTATGCATGTATTTAGAGTTATAGGAAATTTGTTATTTTCCAAACATGATCAGCATATTGTGTCCGTGTTCATAAGATATTATTGTGTGTTGGCTTTTTTTAGTACCTAAATACACAATATATATATATATATATATATATATATATATATATATATATATATATATATGTAGTTTTAAGGTGTGCTATATTTATGGGATAAAGTGCTTAATATCAGAGGTAGAGCGTGTGCAAAGATAAAAGTGAACATAGAAGTCAACACACTAGAACCGACAGTCTGTTTCATGCTAGACACAATCGTCAGCACTCGTTGCAGTACGATTGCGTCTAGCATGAAAAAGACTGCTGCCTCTCAATGTTGACTTCTTTATATATAAATATATTTTGACTTCTTTATATATATATATATATATTTAATTGAGTAGTTTGTTAGCCTACTGTACGGGTTTTATTGTCCTTCTCCTAGTTGCCACCCAAGGCTATAGAGCGCAGTCTGTCCTGGTATTTACTCACAGAGAAGAAGAGAAGTCATACCTTTCTTAAGCTTATTAGCACATGAATGAATGTAATCGATTGGACTGGAATTCGAACTCGTCTCTTCGATTCCTCAAGGCGAGTCGCTATCCATTACTATACCGTGCCTCGTATAGATAAATACAATATCTCTATTCAGACGCAGAAGAGGGTAGGTCGAGGTTTTTCTCGGGTGATTGCATATATTAGGTTGGTTCAAAAATAATGACGTAATAAAGTCGTTTTTTGACGTATTTTTAACGTCAAAAAACGACATTATTACGTCATTATTTTTGCAACAACGAAATATTATTAAAACAAATTATCTATACAATAAATTTAAATATTTTACAGTTATATTTAATTCATATGTTAGTCACGGCTTCATTTTTTCAACTGTATTTCTTACTTATTGTTCAGAACCTTAAAATCTATGTTCCGCTAACAATGTTCTTTAAAAGGTAAACAGTGAGCTACTAAGACTATAGAGATTGGCAAATGTTAATTCCTTTACTAACGCAGTCGTCGATCTGAAAAGTAAGATTATAACAAAGAGAAAGTAACACATTTCTGTCATGTTAAGAGGCTTGTCGAAAGAAAAAAAGATCTGTTATTCTAGTCAATAAATAAATTTTATATACGAAGTATATAACTTTTTAATATGAGTGCTGAATAAAAACACGTGTAATTGATACAATAATTTAAATACAATTCTAGTGTCACCTAATTTAATCCAAATATGTGTGAAATATATGTGCTGCCTTATCGAAGAAAAATCCAAATCGAACCGTGCGAAGAATTGTATTTGAATTACAGAAAGTCTGTCGGAGTTAGCTCCACCTTAATTCCCAAATTGTCCCTAGGGTCACTTTCCCTGTACTATAATTACAGGGCGACTTCTTGCCACGTTCGCTTTCCTTCGGGACTCGTACCGTATTCCACCTGGCATGGAGGTGGGGTAAATCCTCTTTTTCATTTTTTCATTTCAGCGACTAAAATGTAAGCTCTCGTAGAAGATCACCGTCTTCCCATTAGTGGGAGACGCATTGAACATTACACACACATACACGTACGTACGTACGAACATTCACCAAAGAACAGGCACCAAATGTTTACACATACACAAATGTTAAATTTTTTTTTGTTTAATACATATATGTGTTTATATATATATATATATATATATATATATATATATATATATATATATATATATATATATATATATATGTGTGTGTGTGTGTGTGTGTGTGTGAAAATATTATAGAAAATAGGAAAGAAACTGGTTTGGTAAATAATCCAAAGTTCCTTAGTATTTTTGTTGTTATTTTTTAAAGATAGTGCTCGATACGAAAGTAGAGCATATATATAATTATTTATTTATTTAAGCCATCCCCATCTTACCCTGACCCGGCATCTATGAAAGTAACTCTATACTGATACAAATTATTAACACCCCACCCCTGCCTATTCTAAACAATCCGCCCTTGATGTTACCATGGAAATTTTGATTTCAATTCTGAATATACTATTAAAACTCGTAAATTTCAGAAATAAGTTATTCCAAAAAAAATTTCGCTTGAAGATGGAACAGAGCCTACTTTAACTCAAGTTAATTCAAATATTATTTTGAAGTTTTCGGCTCTTGTTTTGAAACATGAGACCTCTTATGTAGCGAGTTGGAATCATATTTTTCAATAAATAATTATATATATATATATATATATATATATATATATATATATATATATATCGTTTTTTGTGTTATTTATCTTCAGTTGGACTTAATTTAAGTTCGTCTATTTTCTTGTAGGTGAACCTTTTAATATTCTACCAGTAGTAACACACGTATTTCTAATACAACACGCAAACATTTACGGTTCCCTTCAAGTCACACATTAATTGGTGTGAGACAGTCTGAATGAACTTTTTGAAAGAGAGCAAGCAAACCCATACTGAGATTCTTAAAAAAGTATAAATATGTTTAAAAGAATGTGAAGCATTCATTCCGAAGAATAATTTTGCTTGCTTATTTCCCCATTTATAAATTTAAGTTAATGTTAAGAATTAGGAAGAAAAGTAAGATCTCCTAAATAAATAAAAACACATACACAAGACTCTTTTTTTGGAAACTTTCCTGAAATACGATATATGTTGTAGGTTCAGGAATCTTGTAAAATTGAGTGAAAAAAAATAATTAGTCCGTGAAATGATGAATCAGCAAACTGAGAGGAAGCGACATTTCCTGATG
>OZ010578.1:126471384-126518884 GCA_963932145.1 Acanthosepion lycidas
GAAAAAGTAAATAAAGAAAACAAAAAGAAAGAATATCTGTCTATATCTCTGAGATGAAGCATTATGATTACTTGCATTATTTACATTATTCGAACTGTTATCCTCATTTTCATTGACATATTCACAACGTTTCGGCTGTTGTACGCTTCTACCTTCTATATCTGTCTATATCTCTGGGACGAAGAATTATGATTACTTGCATTATTTACATTATTCGAACTATTATTCTCATCTTCATTGCTGTATTCACAACGTTTTGGCTCTTTGAAGCTTCGGCTTTCTTCAAGTGACTAAATTTACGATACGAATCCTTTATTTCGTTCAGCGGGGTAGATTGTTATAGTCCCACGTGCCAGGCACACGTGGCGCAGTGGTTAAAGACGTTGGTGAGGTCCAGGGGCTAGACCGTAATAATTGTTATCTTCATCTTCAGTGCGATATTCACAACGTTTTCGGCCATTGTACGCTCCGGACTTCTTCAACACATAGCCCAGTGGATAATGATGTTGGTTAGATCCAGTAACTAAACACAAAGAGTTGTAGGTTCAATACCAGGCCACAGCAGTGGTGAAGCAAAAACTTGGAGGTCTGAATTAAAGGGAAGTAACTGAGATATTCGATCCGGAAGGGGTAAATGGAGTTCAAGAAATTTTTTTTTTTTTTTTTTTTTTTTAGAAAAAATGTTCATGTGACAGAAAAAGTCATCATTTTATATCCTTTGCTTTCTTTTTTTAATACACCGATAATTTTCAGACAAAATTATAGCAGTAGTAAAGCAACTGACATATTAATTGTTTAACTGTAGTACACTAATACATATCAGGTGAAGAATATTGTTAGCAGACCGTTTTATTTTTCCGACTATATAAATAGATTGATTCATACCTTTCCGAAGAAAATTAGCACGTAAGTCAATGTAACCCGACTAGAAATCGAACTAGACTCTCCGATTTCTCATTTGCAGCCGTTATTTATTACACCAACCGCATACCCACTCTCACCGAAGAATCGAACACAATGTTCAACAACCTGCAAGAATCTCCTGACTCGGAATCTAAATCTCCTTCTTTACTTGTCTGCTACAGAAATTGAGAAAAAGGCTAATTTATTCGAAAACCCATAAATAAAAACCATGACCATCGTTATATGTTTGTTCAATCCCAACATAGAAAACTAGAATTTCATGCACAGTAGATTTTGCTAAGAATCTCGTTGCACATGACATGTATCATTGCATATGATTTATTGAATCCTGGGGAAACTATCAGCGCCGACCTTTGTCAACAATTCGAGCGTGTCTGCGGTGAACGAAGAATACGCAACGGAGTGAAGGGTAAACCTACCCATTTCTTATACGACAATTCAAATATTAAAACAAAGGTCTTAGCGTCGTGTCTTTTCCCTCCTTCTTCCTCCTCATCAAACCTAACACCTCCTGATCATGATATGTCCCTATAACTTGTACATATTATTTACACAGATGTTCAGAAAGGTCGTATACCGCAATTCAATTCTATTTGCTTTCTCTTCTTTAAAAAACTGAATATTTTAAAAGTATTATGTGTATATAACCATTTTTTTTCAGTCTGGTGACATTGCGAAATGACTCAGTACTTGAGAAATACTTAACAATGCTTGATGAAACTTGTTGATGATAATTGATAATAATTCCTAATAATTGATAGATAATAGAAAATATTTGATAAATACTTGATAATACCTGGTAAATGCTTGATAAATACACAGTACTACTTTATAATGCTTGTTAAATACTTGAAAATAATTGTTAAATAATTAAAGATTCTTTATAACTACTTGATAAATACTTTATAAGTACTTGATAAATATATGAGTGTACCTAATAACTAGTTGATAAATACTTGATTGTACCTGACAAATACTCGATAAATACTTGATTGTACCTGATGATGCTTGATAAACATTTGATAAATATTTGGTGGCCCTTGATAAATGCTTGATAATACGTGATAGATAATTGAAAATACTTGATGGATACTTGAAAAAAAAAAACAGTTTTTCTCACCAAAATCTAATTTACATATTTATAAGTCTACCATTCATCCTTGCTTTGAATATTAGTGTCATATCTGGTCTGATTCTCCAGCTATATATTTAAATAACTTCAGTCCCATTCCTACTATCGTAATGTAGCCTTGCTTATTAATAATTTCATGTTAATTGTTCTGTTGAGCTTATGAATCTAGTTTGGTGTAAGCTCTCATCATTTTACAGTTGAAATAGATAGATGTAACCGTAACTTCTATGCAAACCGTTTCCTCTATCATATTCCTCTCTTGTGGAACACACTTCCGGCTTACTTCCAACTTAACTTTGATCTCCCAAAATTTAACTGAAATGTCAATCGTTAGCTTCTGCTTCCCTGTTCTTTTATTGTCCTCTATCGTTAATAGTAGCTTTTCGCTAACACACAGTCTTGCGTCTCGGCGACTTCATTGCCTGGCTTAGTTGAAGTGATTATATATATATATATATATATATATATATATATATATATATATATATATGTGGTAAATAGAGGTATACAGTAATGAAGAATAATACGTGCGCATGAAATATAATTCTCACATTTTCGTTTACCACTTTATGGGAATTCTAATATTCGTTGTGTAATACTACCATATTTCATGACTGGAACGGAATAGCTACAAGAAAATGTCATGACAAATACGGTTTATTCCCAGGCAAAGTTTTAGGCTGATACGCCATAAACTATATTATATATACATATTTACATAAGTGTCCTACCCAGTAGAACTATAACATATATCTATACAACAAGGTTAGCGAAAATATAAGGTCTTACATATAATATGGAGATTCTTCAGTGTTTCTGGCGAAGCCATATATTCCCAAATCGATACCGCATTATAAGCTGCACCAGATTGTTGACTGACTGCCTCTTTCATCACTGCGTGAAGTAACATCAAGCAGCGGTTGTCAAGGAACCCACGTGACTTCATCTACATCAAAGGGAGATAACCATCTTTCCCATCACTATAACATATTGTTTTGATTATATAAATATATTAATAATAAACACATCAACGTCTCAAATGTTCAGATTGATTTCTCCAGTCATTCGAACAAACCTGCAAAACATTTATTATTTATTTAAAGAAATAAAAATTATAATATATATCCTCATGAAAATTATGAAAAAATAAAAAATAGAAAAATGATTTTAATGATTTAAATTAATTCTAGTATGTAATGAATCACAAAATAATTTTAACTACTGGTATAATACTTAGTGTATACCTACTTTTACAAACTCCCTGTATAGACAAAATACATACAGTGGAACCTCGGTTCAGGAATTTAATTTGTTCATGAAGGCTGTTCGTAACCGGAAATGTTCGTAAACCGAAACTATGTTCCCAACAGGAATCAATGTAGAGAAAAAAAGTCACAGTACAATTAAATTAGAAAAGAAAATCACAACGCAACAGACGAATGGATACAACTCGGCGGTCTTCTCAGAAATGATTCCGTTCGGGTTAACTCGGTTTGTTGTTAGGGAACCGAAATTTTGTTAGATAACCAAGGCATTTTTATTTTGAATTTTATGTTGGAAAACCGATTTGTTCGACATGTGAGACGTTCGAGAACCGCGGTTGTTGTATACCAATATAGAACAGAACATGTGATCGGGATGGGGGATATGTAAAAAATAACGCTACCAAAACCAAGCCTATCAATGTAGAAAACATGAAGAATAAGAAAAGAAGACAGAAACGATGAAAGAACTAGAGTGCTTGATCCGTCGAGAAGTCAACCTAAGACAGATGGAATATTTCAAAAAAGAAAAACAATCTTGATGGAAATGATTGCAAAACATTTACCCCTCCACTTTTATAGACAAAAGAACACAATTGCATGCTGGGATTTCCTTTCTTAGTCAATAAAATAGGCAGATTTTTCAGATTTACATGACTTAGTGTCGATTGACTTGCTGGGTTGTTCAAAGTCTCTGCCCCCAGGCAGAGATGATCCCCAGACGAAGCTACGTCGAAGGGCAGAGTCTCGTCTCGGGAAACAGTTATCCGACTCCCGGATTAGGGGTCCAAGGGGAATTTTTGGCTGAGCCTACGGATACTGAGCTCGGATACCCCACATTAAATTCGGGATAGTGCTACATCCTACCTCATGAAGAGGCTGGTAAATATCGACTTAGTGCCGATCTAGAAGATAATGTTCACTTGTCCAAACTTGTTTTTTTTTTGTGTGTGTGTCGACGCCAATTTTTAGTTTGTGCACTTTTTTGCCTTCTTACTGTAAATTTGTCTTGCATATATTGTTTGCTTTCTTCCATGATATTATTTCATTTTGACCCCTTTTTGTTCTTTTTATTACAAACTTAATTCCGTTTTGCATTTGACCATGGCTACTCACTCCACGAGATCCATCAGAGAAGACAAAATAAACCTGACAGCTGTTGCAAATAATTTCCAATCAGTGTATAACTGGTGCATGCAAATCAAAATTGCTTTCATTTAACCGACATAGAGACGTGTCATCAGCATGGCTGAGGGTACACTTCAGGAGAGAGTTAAAGTGGAGAGACTACATTGAATCAATAGCTGCATCTATTGCAAGGAGATAATCCATCATACACACTTACAAATCTATCATTCGTCCGTGCATTGAATACTGTAGTCATATTTGGTCTTGTACTCGAGATTCTTAACAAAATCCAAAGAAGCAACTGTAACGTAATCCATCCTGACCAGGCATCTCGACTTCAGTTATATTCTCACCAACGTGAGGTGGATTCCCTCTGTCTTTTCTGTAAACATTTTCATTGCAATTGCTCTGACGAGGTTTTTTCCCTTTGTCCCCCAAATGCGTGAATTTAAGCGTGCTACTAGATTGGCATTTATGTCTCACCCTTTTACTGTTGAAATAATTAAACTTAAACGCCATTTTTACTCCAAGAGTTTCTTTTCTCGCACTTGCCACCTGTGAAAATACCTTCTGTTTATTTGCTTCACTGATAACTAAAATCTTGAAAAATCTAAATCCAATGTATATTACCATCTTCTATCTTTTCGAATCACCCTCATGGTTTGTCCTTTCCTCAACCCTTCCTATTCGCGTTCTTCTCTTTCACTTTCATTCCCTCTATCCCACTGCGTACTAGTGACATTCCTGTCTTGCTTGGGGTGAAATGATTTTAAAAAAATTAAGTGATTTTCACACACTGTGTGTGTGTGTGTGTGTGTGTGAGAAAGATAGAGAGAGAGTGTATTATTATCTTTATTATTATTAGCATCAGTTAGTATTATTATTTTATATTTTTGCATTATATTCGGACAAATAAGCCTATACGTCCATATATTCACACATGGTGGCTGCTAACTCGTGTCCGAGTACAGCCATTGCTACATATCTTCATGAAGAATATCTACTGATATGCTGAGCGAATGTGTCTCTTTAGATCAGCAAGGGACCTACATACACTGGATCAAACAGTCACTTTAGTGGTCCAACAGCGGGTGTTACATTATCATATAATTTAAAATGTCACATGAAACCGCTTCTGGACCTGCATGTCTTACCACAAATATAACATTTCAGTTGCTGGGCGTCTACGGTTTCATAGTCAATTGCCACCTTCCGCTGGCGATACTTCAACTGATTTCTTAGACCAGTAAACATACACTGTCACAATTTGTATATTTTATATCAAGCTGACTGCAGGTGTCATCATCTACACACATAAACATATAAACATAACTTTTTCATCCTGACATTGTAATCACGACTTTAGTCACTTTTCCATCGACATAACTCAGATTCTCTTCGAACTTTCTATAAATATTTTCATGTTAATTACTCTGATGAGATTTTCCATTTAATAAATAGACATTACGAATTTAAGCGCAGTATTAGATTGGCGGCATGGTTTCATCGTTTTAAAGTAGAAAAATGATGTAACTTCTATGTAAATTCTATGCTAACATTGCCTTCCCTCGCACTTCCGGTTTTTGGAATTCACTTCCGATTTCTTTCTTTTCAATGAATATTGATATTTAGAAGTTTAAATTCAATGTCAGTTTTCTGATTTCTGTTCCTTTATTGTTCTTAAGAATGTTTTCTTCTCCTCGCAATTCTTTTACACTCATAAGCCGTTGCTTTTAAGTGATTTTATTGCATTGCATTTACCATTGTCCTTAAGTATGTTTAAGCAAAGGAACCCGTTTGCCGCCGGTGGGGCATATACCTTCCATGCCAGTGTAGTCATGCAAGGTGTACCTCCTTCCAAGTGATAGGCCTGATGCCCAGGACTTCATTTGTTCTAAATCCACACACACACAAACAAACATATATATATACATATATATATATATATATATATATATATATATATATATATATATATATATATATATATTATGAAATGAACAATGTCCGACAATTATTTTAAGACATTTTTTATGTTTATATGTTCTTTTTATGGATACAAATATTTAAGTAAAGGCTCTGTTTATAATAAACAGTATTAACGACATTTACCGACCTGAATTTTCGAGAAATTTTCATTGAAAGCATTCGTCCTCAGACAGGGATCGAAACTCATGGAGAATTGTAGTTTAAAAACAGTAAAGGCGAATTTGCTAATCGAAACTCTCTTCTGTGGCTGAATAGGTAAAAGCACATCAGGCTATATGAGGGTTCCGTATAGTATACAGGTTCGATACCTTTCCTACACTTTTATATATCGGAGAGAAGGCATGTCTTTACTTTGTTCAAATGTCCTTCTTTTTCAGAAAATTCAGTTATTCATACTCATCTGTAGCCGTCTTTATTTTGTTAAATATTATTGCCTAAATATATGTACCGACAGCAGATACTACAGAGCTTACTCGCCTATATTTGTGAAAGTCAAGAAACGTCTACACTACAAATGAATTTAAGGGCTATATCAATTTTTAAAATCTCTCGTCTGAATTTGTTTTTGTAAAAACAACAAAACGGAAGACATTCATTGGAGAACATGGCAAATAATAAAATTCAATTAAAAAAAATTCTTTCTCGGTCTGGAATTTTTTTTGTAACTTATGTATTATGTAATTTTTTCCCGCCTGATGATGTCATAGTAGACATTGCTTTCTATAACCACACCGAACTATTAACGAAGTCATGTACAGGTTTCATCTGATATTACATAGTAGCCGGCGATTACATAACTACTTGATCGGCCTATCTGCTTTTGGGTTGCAAATGTGGGGAAAATGCATTAGAATCAGAGATATAAACATCTATTTACAGAGTGGAGAATTCTTCCTCAGATATCGTACACATAAATGTAAGTCCACCGTTTCGATGTTTACTCGTAGCTGCAGACACAAAACCCCTGATTAAGAACAATTATTGCAAACTGCTGAATAAAATGTAATTATTTTAATAGAAGTTTCTAGCTATGATGGTTATACATGGCGATATTATTACAGGTAAATCCAACATCTTTTTTTAACTTCTCTTCATTAATCATCGTAGAAACCCCTCTCTGCCTTATGGCTGATGCTAACCCACAGGAAAGTGACTCGTTACGCCCTTTTCGGACTAACGTTCTCAACAGACATGAATTGGAAAAACTACATGGAATCCATTGTAAGGTCAGCTGCTAAGAAGGTTGGTTCACTGTGTCGTGCGAGACAATTTCTTCCCAGGACCTATCTGAGATATCCTTAAGGTTACTATTCATCCATGTTTAGAATATGGTTGTCACACATAGTCCGATGACCCTGCTGTTTAGATTTAGCTCCTTGATAAAATCCAAAGAAGAATCCACAATATTATCGACCATGTCCTGGCAGCTCGGCTTCAGCCAGTTTCACACAGTCGTAAGGTTGCCTTTCTGTGTCTTTTCTAGAACTACTTGCATGGTAATTGTTCGGATTAGCTCTTCCCTATGATACATTTATATACCTTACCTATGTACACGAATTGGTATATCCCAATCCTCATAAATACGTTGGACACTATTTTAAGTAGGTGGGGGTAATACGCTGACTACGTAGTCCACCACTAGAAGTAGTTTACCTACTTCACGACGTTGGCGAGTATTATATTTTGTAGATGTTATAAAGGTTAACATTTCCTTTCTAACCTCCGTTTTGGTTATTCCTCCATTGAGTAACTCTTTTTTTTTACATCAGATACCTAGTCTTTTTTTTTAAATTTAAGCGCAGAACTAGACTGGCATCGAGATCACATTTATAGTAGAGCTGTCTAGATGTAGCCTTAAATTCTATGCTAACAGTTTCTTTTCTCGCACCCGGAATTCACTTCTGACTCTATGCATCCAGTCAAATTTAATCTGCAAAAAATTAAATGCAATGTCAATCGCTATCTACTCTCATCCTGATTACGGTTTTCTCTTCCCACTCATTATTGATGCTTCTGTTCCCAATTATACCACAATCTGTAATTCCTTGTGTCTTTAGTGCCTCGTATAGGGAGATACCGATAAAAAAGAAAAAGAAAAAGAAAAAATCGCCATTATTATTAAATCAATGATTACTTGTTCTCTTACACATCCTTGTCGAACTGGACATATCCGGTGGACCTTAACCTCTTAGTAAATACAATTGCATAAAGAATATCAAGGAAGATGACCGATTGCTATTTTGCGTCCTGAAGTATAAAATGGTTGTCTGAGTGCAGGAGTTGGTTTAAAGAAATACCTCGTTCTAAATCGTTCTGACTTTGATATTTTGTAATAAAGAACCTTTCATTGTTGGAGAGTCATTCGGAACAGAGAAATGTAAAGTAAGAGACTAAGTTGAGCAAACCTTTGCTGAGAGACAAACGTCGATATCTTTTCGTCGAAATCTGTTTTCTATTCTAACTTATCAGGAAACGAGAGACGCACGTGTATGCTGTTTAACTCCTACTGACCTAACCCATCAACTAGAGATCAGTGAGAACGGACTCACCAGCAACGCGTTATTTGTACAGCAGTTCATCGGGTCAGAGCAAGTAATCTGATCACTTGTAATCGGTGGTCACATGGTCGGCGATTTTTCTTGCATCTTTGCTTTCTAGCGGCGACAAAATTGGCAGAATATTGACCCGTGTCTTGCCAGCTACAAATAGATGACTAGTACTGGCACCGTTCAGCTTCTTTCATTTCTAACGTCAGGTGAGTCACCTTGAATATAACAGAGCAATTTACGAAATAAAAGAATGATTCCGGGCAAAAACGGTATCATGTGAATGATTTTTCAAAAGTTAATGGAAGAAGGCGACCGACGTAATATTGATGTTAAATGGAGTTAAATGGTCAGAGACAGAAAGGTTAGAATCCGGGTTAAATGTGGACAACAAAACGGAAGTTTGCATTCAAGCAAATAGCACACCGATTCGGGAGGGAGATTGAGACATCTAAAATAGGAATCACTCGCTTGAACCTATATTATTAAGAGAATTCTGTATATGTCTGTATTCTATATCAGATATCCGTATGAGATCTATCTCTCACTCTCTCTCTCTCTCTCTTTATATATATATATATATATATATATATATATATATATATATATATGTGCATGTTTGTTTTTGTGTGTATTCCGTTAAAGACAAGAGGAATGTTACTGAGATACAGATTTTAATTTATTTTTCCTTTGTTTGCATAAGTGTTTACTTTCCTGGAGACAAATTGTTTATAACGAAATATGTAAAAAACGGATTGCTACTTTAATACACACACTCAATATATATATATATATATATATATATATATATATATATATATATATATATATATATATATATATAATCCTTGAAGCAATATACATCAAACAGTTGAAACCCAACCTAAACAAAATCAACTATGGTATCTGTAGAAATATTCTTAAATGTCTATAATTGGTAAAAGAAGCCATTGGTTTATACCAACGGTTTCCCATACTGAATACCTCTCGATTTTCACTCTGGCGTGGTCATGTGTGGCCTCATGAGCTGCGGTGTGATTTTCGCTTCTTGCGTTTTATATGTATGTGTTTATCGTTGCTTGGAAATCATCCATGTAAACAATGACAGACTGTCTTGTCCGTATATTGCTTAATGTATTGTACAGTAATTGAAATCTTTGATAATGGCTTATGTAAGCCGAAAGCTTAGATTAGATTTAAAATTATGTATCTATATTGTGATTTTCTTTTTTCGTTTAATGATAATGTTATTAAGAATTTATATAAAATAGACAACACTTGTCTATATTATTTAATGAAACATGTATGAATATATATATATATATATATATATATATATATATATATATATATATATATATATATATATATATTGTCATCAACAGACAGACTGTTTCGCTGTATGACAGCTCACCAGTGTGGCTTGACGCCCGGTTGGCTCTAGTTAGGATCGAAACTCGACTGAATTTGCGTCAGTGGGGGATTCTACCACTAAGATTTTGGCGTACGACAGGGACGAAGCAGAATTTATTTTTAGACAAAAACACAGTGACTGAGAGAACTCGATTCGATTTACTAAGGAGATATGCATTATTAACCGTAATAGTCACATTTCCTCCACAGAGAGCTCAACCGAAATAAATTTTTCAGGAGCATATATATTGTCATCCACAGACTGTTTCGCTGTATCACAGTGAATCAGTGTGACTAGACGCCCGGTTGCCTCTGGCTAGGGTTGAAAAATTATATGATATAAGTATAATATATATATATATATATATATATATATATATATATATATATATATATATATATATAAATTATTATATATATATATATATATATATATATATATATATATATATATATATATATATATATATATAATTTTTCATATAGACAAAAAAGTTTACTCGCTACAAAGATGCAAATTCGTTTCGGTGCAATTCAATTACACCTTGACGGGTGAGAACCAAATATATATATATATATATATATATATATATATCGGAAATGGATTAAATCCGATATATAGCTGTTTTAATTCATTTTGCTTAACCGTTATTCCTTATGAATACTCATATTCCAGTAGAAGCTGTTTTTTTTTGTTTTTTTTTTTAATTAAGCATTATTTGTTTTTTTATCTTGTCAGAAAAATATGCATTTGAACGTGCATCCCAATGAGCAACCGTCATTGGATCTAACGTGCCTAAGCGCTCAGCCACGTAGGACTTCCGATCAGATAAACGCTGAATAGCGCGTTTTGAACACCGAGCGGTCAGTATGAACATGATTATCCATCAAAAATAACTTTTAAACAAAACGATTTGGATAATTTTGCTGCTACACCCTTTATATAAAGAAATGTGGGACAAAGGAAAGGAATGATACCTTCGCTTGTAAATATAATTCTGTTTTGAAACTGAATATTTCAGGAACTATTTTTTTTTAAATAATGATTTTTACCCGGAAACAATTACTACTGTTTAACCCATAGTAGAGGGAGGAGATAGATTTATACCCACTTAATCCGCGCCATGAAGCTAGGAATGAGAAATAGGAGCGACATGTTTTAATTCTAGTTGAATCTGTTACATTTATTCTCAAGGACATATGGCACAGTGGATAAAGGCCTTAGTTAGATCCAGTGACAGGACCCAAAGAGTGTGATTTTCCATTTCCTTCACGTTTATTTTCATTTTTCTCTGATCATGTTTTTACTTGTTCTATTTGTTTTTTTTTAATTCCCACCCAACAGACAAATTGTATATATGGGAACTAGTTAGGATTTGATAGAGACTCCGAGGTATTATGGTGGCTGTATAAGAATGTGTTGTTTTAGTGCTTCAAAATACAGTTGTATGTTTGGCTTAGTAATTTTGGCTAAGTTTAAGATAAATCAGATTGAAGACCAGCCTTCACCTATTCCCGCTTCCAGCTCCGGTTTGATTCTCCAGCTTTATATTTGAATAGTCATCATAAAATATAAAGAATAATCAGTAGTGGTTTTGATCTTGACCTGACATCTCGGCTTCAGTCACTTTCCTACCACCGTAATGTAGATTCCCTGTGCCTCTGCAATAAATATTTTCGTGGTAGTTATTCTGATGAACTCTCCTATATGGTACCTAGAGTTTATGAATTTAAGACGGTCAAAAAGGTTTCATCATTTTAGAGTTGACATGACTAGATGTAAGTTCTATGCTAACAATTTCTTCCTTCACATTTCTCGCTTTCAGAACAGCATCTTCTCTATTATCTATCTACACAAGCTAATTAGGCTAATCGTTGCAGCCCTTTGCTACTCTTGCATTTAAATTTGTCTTGTTAGTATTAAATGTTCCAAGCCATTGTACTTCATGATGTGTTCCAAAAATGATGTCTTTTTCTGATTCAAAGTATAAATGTTCATTTCATTCACATTTATTTTCATTTTTCTGTGACCAGGATGGTACTGTTCTATTTGTTTTTTTTATTCCCACACTCAACCGACAAATTGTACATATGGGAACTAGTTAAGACTTCATAAAGACTCTGCAGTATTATGGTGGCTGTAATAAGAATGTGTTAATCATGTGAAAGAGATATTTTTGCCTACCATCAGCATGCTTACCGCCAAAAACATCGCCCATTACGCCTTCTCGGACTAACGTCTTCAGCTGAGATGAATTCGAAAGAAAATATAGAATCAATTGCTCAGTCTACCGCTAAGAATATTGGTTCACTGTATCGTGCTAGACAATCTTTCCTCGCCAGAAATTATCTTACATATTTATAAGTCCACCATTCCTCCTTGCTTTGCATATTACGACCACACCCGGTCTGATGCTCCTGCTACATATTTAGAGATTCTCAATAAAATCCCCAAAAGAATCTGCAATGTTATTGGTCTTTACCTGGCATCTTGGCTTCAGTCACTTTCCCACCGCCATAACGTAGATTCTCTGTGCCTCTGCAATAAATATTTTCCTGGTAGTTATTTCTGATGAACTCACCTATATGGAACCTAAACTTTATGACTCTAAGCGTAGTACTAGACTGTCAAAAAGGTCTCATCATTTTACATTTGAAATGTCTAGATGTAAGTTCTATGCTAACAGTTTCCTCCTTCACATTTCTCGCTTTCAGAACAGCATCCATCTACACAAGCCCATTAGATAGGCTATTCGATGCTGCCCTCTACCTATCTTGCATTTAAATTTGCCTTCTGAGTGTCAAATGTTCCGAGATCTTTTACTTTATGGTGTGTTCCCAAAATGACAAATGTCTCTTTCTGATTCAAAGTAGAATTGCCCATTTCTTTTACATTTCTTTTCATTTTTCTGTGACCAGGATGCTGCTTCTCATCTTCTCTTATTATTCTTTTTTAATTATTTCCTTTTAAATATAGATTCCTCTGCCAGAAAGCGTAAAGAATTTCCTCACAGGGAAGCTAGGTATCGAGCATTACTTACAAACCAGTAAAAAAAAAAACTTTATAGATATCAATAATATTAATGTCAATGTCACGATGTTGTATCATGATGGGTATGAAGAAAAACTACGTCCAACAGCAAACCTCTGATCAGTTGGGGGTGGGGGTTGAAGAGCTTACAATCAAGTGTTAATTGATTTTTTTTTCATGTTCACTCTGACCCGGGGTGATAGCAACTGTTAGTGTCCAGCTATGTTCAAATAGTGAACCCCCAAACTGAGTTCAAAACATGGGAATATAAAAATACATTCGAAAAAAATTACCAGCAATATATTTATAGAAAAGAAAATTTCGAAATTAAATGACCCATGAAGAATCGCTATGCCGTTAGACCAACCAACCAACCAACCACCCAACCATGATGTATTAAATGTTGAATAGTGCAGCCATCTTCGTATTTCTTCATTGATACGATTACCATGTGCAAGCTGTCTAATGTTAATTGGACAGGCGCCACCAAGTATCTCCTTTTACCACCATGACGGAGTGGGTGCGGTGACATAGTGCTAATCTTTCCTCCTCTTGGTACCATCTAGTCTGATTCATATTACGTGGAGATGAGATGGACAGCGCCAAGTAGCTTCCTTTGCATCAGTCGGGACATGAAAGTACTAATATTGCCTTGCATAGGTCAGTTCGACAAGGTCATGACCTCTGACTTACTACTGACCCCACTGCGTTTCTTAGGGTGACGATTTGAACTTAAGAATAAAATCATTGCAAAATAAGTACCAGATACGGACAATAACTCTTGAAGATCAATTTGGGCTCTTCCAGGATTTCCTTTCAAACATTTGTGCGGGAATTATCACGTATTCTCTATTAGTTTTGCATTCACTTTTCACTAATGGTCATGAAAAGTGCATGAACATGTCTATTATCTCCACAGCTATGGGTTAAATATCAGGGTAGACGTGGCCCTCTAACCTTGGTAGCAGCCAGTCTAATAGAAGGAAAATTCTGAATTTCATACTATACAAAAGACAATAGGAGATTACTTCACGACAATTCATAAAAAGTAAAGATACAGACGCTGTGGAGAGTCATTATCACTTTCTTTCATGTAGGTTACACGTTGTTTCATTTATTTCTTCTTTCCTTAAATATGTCTCTGGTTTTGAAATTCTCCAAGCCACCTTTCCTCAGACAATCTAAAGATTTCAAATGTCTCTTTCTGATTCTATCTGTAAGTGTCCTTTTGGCCGCCATATTTCGTTAAAACATACTAGTTACTCACATGTTTAGTCCATGGTATTCTCAGAATACTTTTGCAAGAAGTACCCTTTTCATCGGTATGGATATTGGCCAGCATTGATTCTCATATCGTAGAAGTGATATTACAGAACAGTTAAGCATAAATTTCTAAAAAGATTTTCCTGTTTCTTTATATCTTGCTGAGCGTTTGAAAGGTATATTTCCCTATGCAAATGTTACTTCAAATTTATCGGTTATATTTCAGTCATTTTTTTTTTAAATTCCAGATTATTTAATTACCGTACGTGTTAGAGTTAGTTCCCTTGTTTTCTCCTTTCAAAAAGTATTTGTTATTCAGTGTTCCCTTATTGCGATTTCATCTTCAACAGTTGTATTATTATTCGTCCTGTGTCTGACGATAAAGTACGTCCGGCAGCAAGACCTGTGATCCGGAGATTGGAGGTTTTGCCGAGTGTGGTACCACCTCTTAACTACCGCCGTTCCCTGGGTTAGTAGCATCTGTTAACATTCCTGTTATGGACATAAAGTAAACCACAAATAAAAATCAATAATACATTTTTATAATAAAATGATAAACAATACATATCCATAACAAAATGACATTAAATGCAACACCAAAAAAGTAAAAAAGCATTTTTATAGTAAAATTAGCAGCAATAAATTTTTATAAAAAAATGACCATCAATTTATTTTTGTAGGGAAAGTACCATTTTTTTACCTACAAACTATACATCTGTCTATATTTCTGAGATGAGGTATTATGTACATTATTTACATTATTCGGACTACTGTCCTCATCTTTGTCGCCATAATAAATAATTATCGTTGTAATAAATATGGCGACAAAGATGAGGACAATAGTACGAATAATGTAAATAATGTACAAACTATATATCTAAAAATGTTTATTATATAAAACCTTTATTTTAAAAGTATACAATAATGTACAAAATATCTGCAGTTGAAAGCATAAAAGTACGTACAAAATATTTAGATTTCGGCTTGAAATAACCCATAAAGTTTGATATGACGCTTTACAAAATCAACAACAGTATTATCAACCAGCAACGCTAGGTCAAAGTGACAGTCTGAGGAATTGCCAATTCTACGGAACGTTGATGATTAAAATAGCCCACAGGAGATCTAAATTATGCAGGGTGATTTCGGAAGAGTTCTCCGGTATAAGTGCGTCACATATGCCATAAAATACGGTAATTTGAACCTTTGATCAGATACGTGAAGTGAAGTCAAGAATTTAATTGTTTTCTCGAATTTTCTACCTTCTTATCAATAGAGTTTGCGAAAGGATACTTTGATCCAGAAGGATTTTACCACGTAATTATCCTGGTTTTCACCTCATTGGCTTAAAAGACTGTTAATTGTGTAGATTTCATGGAAATTTTGCCCAATAAAATGTCATTATTATCGTGCAAAATGTGCGGCAAATCTTAAGTGTAGCAATAACGCAAGTGTTTTAAGAGCGCGTGCAATTTACAGTTTCATTCATGTGTCATTTTCCTTTCAGTGTTTTCACTCCTAATTTATGTCGTTCTCTTTTAAATACGAAACAAATGACACGTAACCATCAATCCCCATTCCTGGCTGTCCATGTCTGTGATCCTCAAAATTCCTTTTAACATCGTCTCGCATCCGTGAGAATTCAGGCGTGGATTATTTGCAAAAAATTCTAAGTGAATGGATAATGCAATACCCAACTGATTTCAGTTTAAATTGAGTAAAAGCATTGCGTATCTAAATAGTTTTGAAAATACTTCTTTTAGGACTGGCATTGAATCATCAATTTATTTTTGACGGTATATCCATCTTTTATGGATTAATTAAAGCTGAATGATGCCTATGATTGTCGAAACAATGCTATTTGTCGAGTGAATATTTTCTTTTGAAAATAATCATTTAATCCATAGATGATGGAGGAGATAGATTTACATCTTTCTCAAATGTGTTTCCGAATACATATATAAATGTATATGTCTATATTTCTGAGATGAGGTATTATGTACACTATTTACATTATTCGGACGATTGTCCTAATCTTTGACGCCATATTTATTACAACGTTTCGGCCGTTGTACGCTCCGTACTTCTTCAGGTGGTTGGAATGTCGAACTGAACTCTTTATTTCGCTCACTGGGGTAGACTGTTCTAGTGGATGTCAGTTATCTGTTAACTCCTGTTAATTCCCCTCTCCAAGTTCTCCACTGCCTTAACCGGGTATTGAACTCACACTCTTTGGGTCATGTTACTGGATCTAACCAACGCCTTTATCCACTGTGTCATGTGTCCAAAGTAAAGTGTGCATCAATTTCTGGGTATTATAAACCTAATGTCTTCAGCAACCATTTTTTTTACCAGTGTTCACATAGGATTTTTTTTCTATTATCATTGCATGTTTTACCAGAGCTCATATAGCAATTTTTGTTGATATTATTGCTTTTCTCTCGGAGTCCTTAGTACTGGTTCCCATATTGTATTCATATGGGAACGAGTAAAAAGGAATCACATAGCCATTTCAATTGTAAAATGATGAGACCTTTTCGCCAGTCTAGTACTACGCTTATATTCATAAAGTTTAGGTACCATATAGAAAAGTTCAACACTACCACAAAAATATTTCTTGCAGAGTCACAGAGAATCTACGTTACGGCGACAGTAAAGTGAGTGAAGCCGAGATTCCAGGTTGGGACCAATAACATTGCAGATTCTTCTGAGGGTTTTATGAAGAGTCTCTAAATATAAGAGCACCAGACCAGGTGGCAGTAATATTTAAAGTAAGGAGGAATGGTAGACTTATAAATATGTAATATAAATTCTGGCAAGCAAAGATTGTCTAGCGCGAGATAGTGAACCAATTTTGTTGGACTGAACCAGCATTTGATTCAATATAATCTTCATATAAGCCGAGATATCGAAATGAATCACTTCTGGATGTTAGCATCAACCATGCAAGATGGAAGGCAAAACGAATTTTCTTAGACGAGTAAATTACACTTTGGAGTCGTTAAAGTTAACAACTCATTCGTTGCCCCAGTTAACAACATATTGTAGGTCATTTTTGTAGATCAACTGCCAATTTGACCTTATTCAACCTCTCAGACGTATTACTAAGACAGGAATAAATAGATATTTCATTAGTATATATACTGTTGAGTACTTATTAAATCAGGAAGTTCATTGATCAAAATTAGGAAATACATAGGTTCAAATGGCCCTGGGAGACACCTGCAATAATGCAAAAAGGATCTGGAAGAGTGGCCGTTCAAAACAACCTCCATTTTGCGATTTAATAAGAGGGACCGAATCAGTTCAAAAATTCGTCCGAAATTACGATAATGTTTCAATGAAGAAGACAAATGTACCAAACAATGTTAAATGCCATCGAAATATACAAAGAAACGGCCTCAGCTTCACCATTACTATATAAAGCTTGATAGAATTTTTTTTTTGGAATAATCTTTAATGCATCGATAATTTAACACGAGAAACGGAAAGTATATTGCTCATCTGCTACGGGCCCCTAAGTGATTCTTACGACCAGATTCACTTTTACATACATGGAAAACATAAAATGTGTCTGTTTTACCCATGTTGGAAACTTGCCTGTGCTTGTGTACAATTATGTGACGTTTGAGTCCCGCAACAGACATACAAACCTTGTTACATACGAGAAGAGAGGGCGTGATTAAGTATTAGTGTTACTAACATTAGTTACTCAGCCCAAACGAAATTTTAAGAATAAGAATTCTCTGAAGGTTCGAATGAATGTGTGAGTGGATTTATACTGAAGTATTTTATTCCATTATTAATAAGCAGATGTGTCAAGTCCACCTGCTTTGTAGGGATCCAATTTAGATATAATACCAGAAACCATATACGGAGTTAAATGCAGTCAACAGAGACTCAGTTGGAAGTAAAAAAGTCTGTCAAAGACAATCAGGTTGAGTCAAGATTCGAGTTTGGAGAAAATCCATGAGAAAACACCTAAGATTGAATGAAGAGAGACGAAATAGAATACTTACGCTTATTTAGAACACTGATAGAGAGCTACAAGTAGTCACTAGAACCAAACCAATTTTGAGGCTATACGTTATATTATATCTGCAAGCGAAGATTGAACCCCTTTGAGGATACCTTTACAATTATTAGAAGCAGACACAAATAGGCATCTGTTGTCTTCGGAAACATTACACTGATACTGTGAGAATAATTAATTACTGTGGGTTATAGTGATGGAAAAGTTTGGTCTGATCCCAGGAGCAGATTGTGGTTTCACCTGATGTTTACAATAAGGTGAAAAAGCATCAATGTCGGCTTTAACCCAGCAATGAACCACCGTGTCAAAATTTTCAATAGATAGGTTAAGAATATCGATCCAAGGGGCGTCTCGATGAAAGTCAAGGAATAAATTCCAATCTGTAGGCGGATAACAGAAAGAAGTTTTGTCTAATAATCCAGTCAAAAGAAATTTCAAGTGATACTACATTGTGATCCGAATTGTCAAGAGGACAACATTGCGATTTTCGACAAGATGTAGTAGAGGAGGCAAGAAACAGATCAATTAAAGAAGAATGTTGATCAAATTTACTAGTGAAACGTGGAGGGAGGGTGTGACTAAGTGTTAGCGTTACTAACATTAGTTACACAGCTCGAACGAAATTTTAAGAATAAAAATGCTCTGAAGGTTCGAGTGAATGTGCAAGTGTATTTGCTGAAGTATTTTATTCCATGGTTAATAACCAAATTTGTAAGTATACTTTATTTCCGGTTATTAAAGCACGTTCAGATCGGTAATTCTAACGCTGAAGAAGTCAATTAAGGATTCTCTGAAAATGCCGAAATGTTCTTTGCTTGTGTCAGAAAAAAAAATGATTGCATCTGTCTATATTTCTGAGATGAGGTATTGTAAATATTTACATCATTTGAACTGTCATATTTATTGCCATCTAACCAACGCCTTTATCCACTGTGCCATGTCTCCTCAATAGATAAAGGCGTTGGTTAGATCCAGTGACGGGACCCAAAGAGTGTGAGTTCAATACCCGGTTAAGGCAGTGGAGAACATGGAGAGGGAAATCAACAGGAGATAACTGATAACTGACATCTGTTAAACATGCCACAGTATGTAGAACAGTCTATCCCAGAGAGCGAAATAAAGGGTTCAGTTCGACATTCCAATCACCTGAAGAAGGCCGGAGCTTACAACGTTGTGATAAATATGGCGGCAAAGATGAGGACAATAGTCCGAATAATGTACAATTGTTACGTATTGAAAAAGTGAGTGATAATAATGGTACGTAGTAAATAAAAATTGTAGAATTTATTGACTGTAATAGTTTAATAAAGAAAAGGATTGAAACTATTTCAAACTCTCGGTACGATGGCACATTGCTTTTAGGTAAAGAATGATAAATCTGTCCCAGTGATGCGATGACCTCTCACCATTCTTACTTGTTGTTCTTACTTATACTATTGATTTTTTCTGTTATGAGCCAAGGTTCATAGGTCATCCTCCTCCTCTGATTTTTGTCACAGTTTTGCGCTTTGTTTTACCAAGCAGAACGGTTGATAATATAACGTCTATTTTTATCATTTCAGCCCAATTAAGGCGATAATGTCACTAAGACGTAAAAGGTTCACTTGTGAAACCTTTACGTCTTAGTGACAAACAGATTAAACTAAATTTATACATTTTGTCTTAAGAGCTGACAGCAATAATTTTTAACACTGAAATCGTTTATTTGTTCGACGACTGAAACGTCGTGTGTATGGCAATAAAGACCAGGACAACAGTCTGAATGATGTAAATAGTCTAAAAAAATGTTACCTATTAAACAAGTGAGTGATGATGATGATTCTTGGTGAAGTAAAAATTCTAGAAATTTATTGACGGTAATAATTCAATAAAGAAAAGGATTGAAACTATTTCAAACTGTCGGTACGATGACACATTGCATTTAGGTAAAGAATGATAGTTCTCAGGGGAGATAATAATAAGCAGCCACCTATTTTGAAATATCGTTATAGCTGCAATGTGTGAGAAGTAGATAGGGCTGTAGATGCTGCAAATATAGATCTGTCCTAGTGATGCGGTGACCTCTGACCGACCGTACTTGTTCTTCCTCCTAATACTATTGACCTTTTTTTGTGATGAGCCAAAGTTCATAGGTCATCATCATCCTTCAGTTTTTGCCACTGAATACAGTGTTACGCCTTGTTTTTCCAAGCGGAAATGTTGATATTATGAAGCCTTTTTTTATCATTTCAGCCGAAGTAAGGCGATAATGTCACTGTAATGGGTTCACCGCGAGTGAAAGCGAACGAGAAGGAACAGGAAACCCAATCTTAAACAGAAAACTAGGAATAAAACTCTACTTCTATTCAAAAGCGTGGAAGGAGTGTAAAAATGGCGATGGGCTTACCTATCTGTTCAAAAGCGTGGAAGGAGTGTGAATCTGGTGATAGGCTTACCTATCTGTTCAAAAGCGTGGAAAGAGTGTGAACCTGGCGATGTTCTTACGTATCTGTTCAAAAGCGTGGAAAGAGTGTGAACTTGGCGATGGGCTTATCTATCTGTTCAAAAGCGTGGAAGGAGTGTGAACGTGGCGATGGTCTTACCTATCTGTTCAAAAGCGTGGAAGGAGTGTGAATCTGGTGATGGGCTTACCTATCTGTTCAAAAGCGTGGAAGGAGTGTGAATCTGGTGATAGGCTTACCTATCTGTTCAAAAGCGTGGAAAGAGTGTGAACCTGGCGATGGGCTTACCTATCTGTTCAAAAGCGTGGAAAGAGTGTGAACCTGGCGATGGGCTTATCTATAAACAGCGTTAAATAGAATCTGTGAGCGGCCAGTTTTTCTTCTACTTTAAATCCCTGCATAAAAAAATATCCTTTGTTATTTTTACCATTATTCATTCTCCAGACATTAGCGTCACTAGCTCAGAAGAGAGTATATACGGGAAAGTTTTGATCTTTCAGATACGGAGCGATTTTCCCCTCTAGTTGATGCCCAGCGTACATCCAAGGCAGCACCATTGAAACTTTTCGGCATCCGCATATATCCTCTCTACTATACAAGATATGGACACGTGGCCGAGTGGTTAGAACGTCCGCATTCTGAACATGAGACACGGGTTCGAATCTCACCATGGAAGATATGTTAGGAAGGAGAATATGGAAGTACTTGAAAACCATACTACGGCTTGACCCAAGCTTTGTGTGTGAAATCTGGTAGGGCCGTCGGGAGCACGAAGTCACAGGTCATCGTCGCCGAGGAATTAAGCGAGCTGTCCTTGTTCAAATTGTTAATCACGCAAGATATCATGATCCAGAAACATAACTATGGTCTGCTAAGCATAGTGGGCGTTGAATAAACACAAATGCGCCTTAACAAGCGTTTGCCACACTAGTTTCCACGAATACGAGTGGCCAATCTTATATATAGTCAAGGTGGAGTAATGGATAGCGGCTTGGATTGAGGACAGACTGGGTTCTATAGCCTTGGATGGCAACTGGTCTAGGAGAAGGACAACTCTGAATTCAAAACCCGCGGAGGGTCGTTTAGAGATCTTGTGGCACTTAGTGCACTAGATCTCTTAATTCGCGTCTTCAAAAAATGTGTCTGGTCCTGCACGAAACCTTCACCACTATAATCAAATCTCATATGCTGTTATCGGGCTGTCGTTTTCCTGGGAACTGATCTGCTTGACCCTCATACGTCGAATTCGACGGGAGAGTCGACTATATATATATATATATGTATGTCTGTGTGTGTGTGTGAGTATTTAAGTAGTTATTCCAATCGTGGAGTTTTAATACCTGGTTTATAGTTCTTATTTTGTTCACGTTGATTGTTCGACTAAATTTCTTGTATGCCTGAGTAAATCTGTCCATGAAGGCTGCCTCTGTTTGCGAGTTGTTATTTCGGCATCTGTAAGCAACAGAATTTCCCGAATAACAATTAGCCTGACCTTATCTTTCTGAACAGTTGCAATTATAAACAAAGGAAGAGGGTGTAAATTTAGAATTGTTAAAAAAAATTCTCTTGTATTTTGACAAATATTAAAAGATCACCGAAATAATAATAATAATAATAATAAATTTTTTTTTTCTTCACGCCACTATTAATGTACTCTTCCTGGGTAGATTTTATTGTTTTACAAAGCAATTTTTAAAAATATATATCTAAAATCAAAACAGATGAAACGAAATTTATACATTTTGTCTTGTTTATTTGCAAGAATAATTCTATATTTACAAGATTATAAACATACGCGAACGAAATACAATGCAATATTTATTATTTACCATAATAAAAAGTAATAAAATTTAATTCTATTAATAGATAAATTTTGAAAAATGTCAGTGAACTGTAGAAGAAAATTAATTTGGGATCATCCGGATTTATATATTTTTCTCGAGAATTGAATGCAAAAATCGTAAAGAAAATATTTATCTATTAGATTATTTAGTTGTATGAATAATTCGCCAAAGTTTAACAACCGTACGCACAAAAACATGAGTCTACAACAAGAGAAAAACACTTTTATTTGAAAAACACCTTTATTTGAAAAACACCTTTATTAGAAATATAGTTGAAAATAATTTGGAAAAGTTTAACAACCGTACACACAAAAAATGGGAGTCTAAAACAAGAGAAAAACACTTTTATTTGAAAAACACCTTTATTCGAAAAACGCCTTTATTACAAAAAAATATTTGAAAATAATTTGGAAAAGTTTAACAATCATACACACAAAAACGGGCGTCTGAAACAAGAGAAAAACACCTTTATTTGAAAAACACCTTTATTTGAAAAAAACACCATTATTTGAAAAAGACCTTTATTTGAAAAAAAAAAAAAAACTTTATTTGAACAAACACCTTTGTTTAAAAAAAAAACACCCTTATTTGAAAAAATACCTTTATTTGAAAATCGCCATTATTCGAAAAAAACATCTTTATTTAAAAACAAAAAAAACATCTTTATGTGAAAAACATCTTTATTTGAAAAAAAAACACCTTTATCTGAAAAAAAAACTTTATTTGAAAAACTCCTTTATTTGAAAAATACCTTTATTTGAAAAACAAGGTTATTTGAAAAACAACTCTATTTGAAAAAACACCTTCATTTGAAAAATGACGGTGAACTATAGAAAAAAATTCATTTGGGATCATCTGGATTTTTTATATTTTTCTCAAGAATTGAATGCAAAAATGGTAAAAAAAAATATATTTATCTATTAGATTATTTAGTTGTATGAATAATTTGGCAAAGTTTAACAACCGTACGCTCAAAAAAAACGGGAGTCAGCAATAATACTTTGTCAAAAGAATCAAAAACCTTTTGGTATACCGGTTCAGTTTTTGTTTTTTGAAAAAAAAAATGTCCATATATGTTTTTATGTGTCTTTATCCAATACGTTAATTGAACGGGTTTTTTTTCAATAAGAAGTCGAGATCCCTAAAGCAAAAACACATAAATTGTATCCTGCATATACTCTTTCTCTTTCTAAAAATCTGAAATAAAAAAAGGAGTTTGAAAACCTTCTTGTGTGGCACTAAAATGATTCGTGATTTCACACAACGCAAATGTTCTAAATCTTACTGTCTTCTCTTTGTGCGTGTGTCCAGAAATTGTTAGCTGTCCATTCGAGTTTGATATGCCGTGGAATATTATAGGTTAGGATTCCTAATTCTGCTAAGTTGGTCTTCCAGTTGAAACTACACTCTTGGCTTTAATTAAATATATTGAACCTTTCAGCGCTTGTGGAAGCTACAAAACTAATCAAAATATAAAAACAGTAAATTATAAAAAACGAAAAAGCAAATGGAATACCACTGTCGAAATGATGGAATCAAATTTGTTTTCATGTCACAATTCTGGGAAGCTGAATTTTCTTGTATTGATTCAGCGTTTTCAATTCAGAGTAAAAAAAAATAGAATGATATAGGTGTAGTCCTTTCAACACAATAATACTAAATGCTTGAAGGTAAAAAGTCTGCGGGAAAACTTGAGTGGGGATCTAACATCCCACCGATAAAATGTCTTCAATTCAATAAATTCTATACGATCAATGTTGTATGGAAAACGTGGCAAGTAGGAATGATTTAGGTTTACTTTCAACGCCTGTCAACGACATGAAAAGAGACTTGTGTGCTCATAAATTTACACCATCCCAAAAATCCAGCATAACTCAACAGCTAACAGTCTTATCTTCTAGATAACTTTCTAATTTATTACTTCCGATGTACACAGAACGCTCAATACATGTTGTCTTGAGCCGTACGAAATTATATATTATGTTGAGTCAGCTGTGTTGTACGTTTTTGTAATGATGAAGGCATCAACTTAGCTATTAATCCCTTCCTTAACGTAGACGTGTATATATGTTTTTACCGAAAGAGTCTTTTCAGATACGAACGAATAAACGCGTCCAAATCATAACGTTTAAAAACCAGCTACAGACGTGTTTATACGCCGATCTTAATTCTTTTTTTTTTTTTTTTTTGTTCTTCTAAGCTTGAAACGAGTCCAGTTGTCAACTCATACGACTGGCAGAGGTGTTAGCCACCTCTCGGGGTACTTCAAGGTACCTCAGTCTCTCAGTTACTATATTAAAAACAAATTAAAGAAATCATCTGAAAATTAAACTTTTTTTGCCAAAATAATTGGCAATAATTAGCAATTAAAAATACATTTTGAATACACTAACACACCTTAGCATTTACATGGCAATGTGGGCGATTCTATTTGGTTCCATTATAACAAACCTGATTCGCTAGATCATTTATGACTGAGTAGTGAGATCGATCCTCATTCGGCCTTGTGCCACAGCTAAGCTGCGCTTAAAAAATCACCATTTCCATTATGGTATTGTATACTGTGGATAAAAGGGGACATTGTTTTGTTCTTTAACAATGCAATATGGCATACTGTAAGATTTAGACCGGAACAATTTTAGAACTCGATTGGTCGATTCTACTCGACTTGTTATGTTCACTTGAACTACAAACAATCGGATATTACTTGTTTCGATTACTGCAAAACGCTTTGATGGGGAAAACTGTATCTAATAAAAATCAGATTCAAGTGTTTTTCGAAAAGGCATCGTATCTAAACCTGCAGATTTTTACTCGAAACCTATTAAAACATTGCCTGGTAAATGATAATAAGTCGTTGCAAATAATATTAACTGTTTCCTTATAAGGAAATATTCATAGACCGAGCAGCTGTTGGTTGAAATTTAGAAAAATATTTCTCTTAAAACAATTTTTCAGTAAAACAGGATTCTTAGCTTTAGCAGCTATTATCAACATTATCGATGTTAGATTCCTTCTGTTATGGTGAAACACATCTATTCTATAGTTAACAGACTCTCCCACCTAATATAAGTAGGAGTAGGAAGATAAATGACGATCAGTCGATGTCGGACGACCGGCTGAACGGTTGAACTCTCAACTTTCGGGCGGTGAGGAACCCGAACGAGGCTACGGCGAAGGGCGGAATCTCGTTCGGGGAGGTAAACCGACCCTGAACCCGTTTATACGTGTTCAAATGGTATATTTTTGGCCGAGCCCACGAGCTCGGAGATCACACGTTAAACCCGCTTTGTGCCACATGATGCCCTCGTGGGGGTGTGACTAAATACAAGTCGATGTCGGGCGACCGACTGAACGGTTGAACTCTCTGCCTTCGGGCGGGGGGGGGAACCCGAACGAGGCTACGGCGAAGGGCGGAATCTCGTTCGGGGAGGTAAACCGACCCTGAACCCGTTTATACGAGTTCGAACGGAATATTTTTGGCCGAACCCACGGGCTCGGAGATCCCACGGGCTCGGAGATCCCACGGGCTCGGAGATCCCACGTTAAACCGTCCTTGTGCCACTTGATGACCTCATGGGGGGGTGACTAAATACTAGTTGATATCGGATGACAGGCTGAACGGTTTGAACACCCTGCCTTCGGGCGCGGAGGAACCCGAACGAGGCTACGACGAAGGGCGGAATCTCGTTCGGGGAGGTAAACCGACCCTGAACCCGTTTATACAGGTTCAAAGGGTATATTTTTGGCCGAGCCCACTGGCTCGGAGATCCCACGTTAAACCGGCCTTGTGCCACATGATAGCCTCGTGGGGGTGACTAAATTCTAGTCGATGTCGGCCGACAGTAGTCGAATACGAAAGTAGTCAGCGACTACAACAAGATTACTCTGCGTAATACCTATTATACCAAGTTCCTAACGTTTTGTACGTCGAACCAATTTTAAGACCGATTTAGTACAAATACAAGCCTCCTCTGTGAAATCACTCCACAACCCCTTCCTAACATTTTATTTACGGTGGAGTAATGGATAGCGGCTCGGATTGAGGAATCGGAGACCCGAGTTCGAATTCCAGTCGAATTCAATACATTCAGTTACATTTTAATACGCTTGGGAAAGGTATGGATACACTTCTCCACCCAGCTATGGGTAAATAACAGGACAGACCGGGCTGGATAGCAACTGGTCTACCGCAGAAGGAAATGGTAACCTACTGCAGGAAAAAAAAATCTGCCTCGTCAGTCATGTATCGAAAGATACATGATCGCCTAAGCGTGTATAATGCATGGCATTTAAAAGAAAGTGTGGAATATTAATATCTTGATTATGACATTATGTCCTCTTCGATTTACATGTGATATTCATTTTTTAATTATTGCTACTGTCGGAAGCACTCAAGTTATATGGTTTATATCATCTTGTAGCGTTCTTTTTTATTCTATAATGTTCCAAGAAATACAGTCTTGGCCAAGATTAATAGGCTTCCTTTGCCTAGAGCTGTTTTTAAGCAACAACGACAGTTATTTATGATTAATATTAAGATTATGATTAAATTTATGATTAAGATTAGATCAGTGAAACAGCACTAAGAAAGCCTCACAAAAGACACCATCTGAACCGAATAACTTATAATTGGGGATCTGTTGCCAGATTAAGTCTTGGCATATATCACTATAATACAGCTCGAATATTTTGTTGAATATTTGCAAAGGTATCAAAATAAAATCCGTATTAATTATAGATTTCTATTGAAGAGCTCAGCGAATTTACAACCACCAATATTTAGATGCTGAAAGAAAATGCATTATTAAGTACATTTGAACTGCAAAACTATTCTAATTATTTCTTAAATAACACGAAGAAGAAAGATTACAAAATCAATTAATTAAAACTAATGAAAATAACATTGATAAAACTAGGCTCACAATAATATATATCAAATCAATAAGGAATATAATTGAAAATACTTCATACAATGTTAATATAAAATTCACAAATAACAAAATATTTGATTAAGAAAAGACAAATAAACATCAGTACAAATGAAGAAGGAATATACTAAATAGATGGCAAAATATTGTCCAAAGAAATTGTAAGACATAAAATTTGATTATATGAACATAACATAGAGCTTCTAGAAAACAATACACTCAATGCATTAGCTGTTCATTGTATTGGGTTAGTGCAAAAATAATGACGTAATAATGTCGTTTTTTGACGTTAAAAACTACGTCAAAAAACGACAGAGAAGAGAGTTGAGCGACGGACTCTACTGACGATATTCAGTCACCCCACCTCACCTCCCACGAGATAAAATTCGAATCATTTATGATGGAGGACACTGACGATTTAACTCTATTAAAACCTAGCAGCCCTAGCCAGCTGATCAATGAGAAAAGAACGTTCAATTAGGATGAAGCAAAAACAGCGTCACGTTTAGATGTAACTGGATCTATCTTCTTTAATTACTTTAAATACTTTCATTAAAAACATTTTGAAATAGTCTGTATTTATTCAATCGAAGTTAGCCGGGAACATCAAGTGGGGAAACAGGCAACATGAAGACCCACTTCAGACCACAATTATTTTCGACTTTTTCAAATTGAATATGTCAATGGTCTACCAGGGATATAAAAGAGATACATTTATAAAGCAATTGTTAAGTTTGATGAAAATTGGTTGAAAGATCAACGAAAAAGAAAACAGCGGGTTTTCACTAACTCAGTCATCAAATTAAGTCATTTTTAAACAATCAATTTATTGTTGGTTAAAGTTGAGTGAAGTTTATATTAGATTGTTTGAAACTTGAAGGAATTTTTAGTTTTTCGCTAAGTGCATTGGCGGAGAAATAAAAATGAGGTATCGTTGAGCTCGTCATCATGTAAGTAACCTACATACCGAGTTTGAACGAAATCGTAGGAAAAGAAAGTGCGATGCATTAAAGCAGAAGCAGCCGTTATATTATTAGGTTGGTGCAAAAATAATGACGTAATAATGACGTTTTTTGACGTTAAAAATACGTCAAAAAATGACATTATTACGTCATTATTTTTGCACCAACCTAATAGTTTCTAATATAATCAATGTAGCTGATGTTCTGTTTAACGGAATACCTTTTGTTTTTTCGTGTTTTAATTTTTGGGTTCATATCTGAAATTGGTAAGGAGATTAAAGAAATTTATAAGGAGATAGTGGATTCATTTGCCGTCATATAGGATTGTGAAGCTATCCGTACGCAGAATTAATTTAATATTAAAAGCTTATTAGACTTGAATTTTAATTTTGACTTAATAGACCAATTTTTAATGCACGTCTCACAAAAAATATTGTACGATATTAAATTTTAGATGGTTTTATAGATAAATATTTTTTCTAAATGAGAATTTATGTCATAAAAATAAGCCAAGCCAAAATCAATGGTGAAAATGTCAAAGGCCACTATTTAAATATTTTGAAATGTTTCTCTCATCCACGGGGTTATTCCTAAAGTCGACACAATAAATATTAAGTCATCTTGTGTATTTTATTAACATACAAATTAGCTGATTAACTATTACAGCAGACGATTAGCGAGATGACCTTCCACCGGGAAGAAATTGCAAATCCTGCTTAAATTATTCTTCAGGATTTTAACGCTAACAATATCGGTCGATGTTACGCCTCACCACACAGACACAAGAGCAACAAATACAGGCGGAATACGCACGCACGCCCATGTTTGCATATATATATATATATATATATATATATATATATATATATATATATATATGTATGTATGTATGTATATATACTCACATACTCACATACACACACAAACACACTCATATATATATATATATATATATATATATATATATATATATATATATATATATATATATGCAAACATGGGCTAATTTATATGCGTTAATTCACTATGATTAGGCATATATGCAGTCAATCCTATCCAAAGTAAACGATAAAAACTTGATGCATGCGAGATTTAGAAGATCGCAAACTCAATCTATATATGTAAAACAGAGAATGTGTCTTGTGGGTGTGCATAATATATATATATATATATATATATATATATATATATATATATATATATATATATATATATATATATATATATATATATATATATTCCCAAAGCAAAGAGGTAACAGGGATCTATTTAAACTATCTGAGGTGGGCTGATTTAAAATACAGCAGACACCAAGTGGTATCACATAAACACACAGAAACACACACAGAGACATGTACACACACACACACACACACACACACATATATATATATATATATATATATATATATATTCAAACATATAATGTTCAATATAACAGACAACGAATGTTTATGTTTCATCATGAACCGTTATATATATATATATATATATATATATATATATATATATATATATATATATATATATACACACACTTATAAACACGCAAACACAAATATGTACACAATCAAATACACGTAGATGTAAATAAAGTTGCACGAATCTGCACAAATTGTCCACACACGCATTCTGACGCATATGCTGAGATAGAATTAAAACTGCCACTTGCGCAAATGATTAGAATCTATTCGTTTGTTCAGAAAATAATGTCCGATTTTTTTAATCTAGTTTGTCTTCTGAATTAACGTATCTAAACAGTGTTTAAATCAGTAAAAAAAAAACAAAAAAACTCAATATCTATACACTTCTGCCCTAAAGTTACATAATTATTTATGCCTTTACGGCAAAGCAAGGTTTTGACTCATCTTCTTTGAGATATAATGTATTTCAGTTTATTATCTTGTCAAGATGCTTGAAAAGATGGTAGTCAATGATTGTGGGGCATCAGAGGAATATTGTGGGTGGGCCAAATTCTAGTTTCACAAGTCGGTGTTCTTCTGTACAGTCCTCCTGACAACATGGGGCCGATAATTGTCATGAAAAAAAAAGGAAAAAAAAGTTTCCTTAAAAAAATCGGATATTATGTTCCAATAAACCGAATAGTTAAAAGTTAGTACTTCGATATCTACTGTTCCAGGATTTCTTCAGAAGATAATAATTATTATTTTTTAATTTTTCCATTTTTTTTTTCATATATAAGCCAGTTATTTTCTAACAAGATGCAGCGGCGCACTGGTAAACTTTGAAATAAAATAAGACCCACCACGAAAGAACAAAAACATATATCAAAATGTGAAAAATACAAAATGAAATTAAAAAAATAAATTCATATAAAAATGTCTTGCCTACGACGTCTGGTTTCATTTAAAGCGATGTTATATTGGAATGTTTGTAGCAAGGATATGAGGAACGTTTTTAGCTGACTGTTTCTACATACAAAGATACAAACATAACTTTTTCATCCTGACATTGTAATCACGACTTTAGTCACTTTTCCATCGACATAACTCAGATTCTCTTCGAACTTTCTATAAATATTTTCATGTTAATTACTCTGATGAGGTTTTCCATTTAATAAATAGACTTTACGAATTTAAACGCAGTATTAGATTGGCGGCATGGTTTCATCGTTTTAAAGTAGAAAAATGATGTGACTTCTATGTAAATTCTATGCTAACATTGTCTTCCCTCGCACTTCCGGTTTGTGGAATTCACTTCCGATTTCTTTCCGATTAATATTGATATTTAGAAGTTTAAATTCAATGTCAGTTTTCTGATTTCTGTTCCTTTATTGTTCTTAAGAATGTTTTCTTCTCCTCGCAATTCTTTTACACTCATAAGCCGTTGCTTTTAAGTGATTTTATTGCATTGAATTTACCATTGTCCTGAGGTATGTTTAAGCAAGGGAAGCCGTTTGCCGCCGGTGAGGCATATTCCTTCCATGCCAGTGTAGTCATGCAAGGCGTACCTCCTTCCAAGTGATAAGCCTGATGCCCAGGACTTCATTTGTTCTAAATCCACACACACACACACACACACACACACACATATATATTGTTCTGATTATTGTTTAGCATGAAACAATCTGTCGTCTCTGAGTGTTGACATCAATGTTCACTTATATATATATATATATATATATATATATATATATATATATATATATATATATATATAAGTCTCAAACAGAAATATTCCATGATTATAATTTATTACATTGGAATCGTAATCACGATCCAATTCATCAGGCTTACAAATTCAAAAAGAAATCGGAAAATATAACTCCGGGTATAAAAAAAAAACAAAATTTTAGTGAGAGTGTATGTGTGGGAGTGGGAATCAAATGGGAGAGGGAAATGTATGAAAGCTCTAGAGAGAGGGTGTAACAGAAGAAACAGGAACAGGAAGGACTAAAGGAGAAGTTGGGGATTAAAAATTTATCAGAGAGAAGTTTTAAAGAGAGGAGTTAAATAACGGTTTAAATGAGTGAGATACATATAAATATGAATTATTTTCAGATGCATAAATTGCTACCGATTCACTGACCTAAAATTAAAATTAAAAAAGATGGATATATTTGTGATGACATTTATTAATTATTAAATGACTATTACGCACAATAAAAAAAAACGATATGAACTAAACTTAAAATTCAGCCAATTCATACTGCCGATGTATATGCGACAATTTTCCGTCTGCTTTGCATTACTAACCTTATGTATACAAGAAAGGAGAAGATGAGAGAGAAGAAAAAATAGCGGGGGCGCAAACTAAAAACGATGGCATTTATAAGAAAAAAGATGTGTAATCAATAATAATCTCTCTATATGTCTGTGTATATGTGTGTGTCTGTGTGTGAGAAGAGAAAGTGAGAGAAAGAAAGAGAGTGGGAAAGAGAGTGGGAAAGAGGTGGATAAAGGGGAGAAATATACATGGCCCGAGACATTTAAATATTCTTTATTGCTGAGTATTATTTTTTCACATTGAAATAAATAGATTAAAAAGAATATTTACGAATACAATTTCACAAAATTATTTTCTTCATTACTGAATCAATTGCGTTAGTGTAGAAGATACAAAATGCGTCTACATATTAGAATGCGCGTGTGTCACATTTTTACATACTTACGTATGCGTGTAATTTTATATTAGCAGCAGGCAAGGAAGCTGACTTAATGCTACTGCTTACGTTTGTAAGTCCGTGTGTTTTTGTGTGTAAGTCGTCAAGCCTCTTTTGTAATATAGTATACTCGAATAAATATGTGAAAATTTTTGTAATTAAGGTTTAAGAATTTCAGCTTGCATATCAATAAATGACCCCTGGTCAAATGTTAACTGAAAAAAAATAATTCTGCGAAAGGCAAAGCATGGCTTTTATTACGAAAAATCGGCTCCAGATAAACCGAAAATTAGATTTATTAATCTCATGAAGTTTTTGGTTGATAAATAAATTCCCTAATTATTAAATATCCATTTCAGGAGGAAAAATCTCTTGAGCCTTTTTTAAAGTGATTGTTCAACATTTTGTAGCAAACAACAAATATTTATTGTCTGAAAATTCAATAACTACCGCACGTTTCATGTAACGTGGTTAATATATATATATGAATATAGAAATTCAAATTCTTGAAGCTGACAAAAAAGCACAAATATACTCTGTGAACAGTTAGTACAGAATTTGGGTTTTATTGATTCCATTACAATCCAATCCATTCTTCTACAATTCTTTAAGGGGGCTCCGCATATACATACATAGATATACATACACAAATATATATATATATATATATATATATATATATATATATATATATATATATCAGTGCACAAGAGGGTGTACCATTTATCACTGAACGCCTTAACCGACTTGGCCACGAGAGCTCAACAGAAATAATTTTTTTCAGGAGCACACATATACACACACACACATGTGTATGTGTGTGTGTGTATCGTATTTACCGGCTTACAAGACACACTTTTCTCCTAAAAATAACCCCCCGAAATACTTGTGCGTCTCCCATGACGAATTTAAGGCAACGCCCTGGCTCAAGTAAGCTTGGAAGGTCACCTAATTGGCTTGACTGATAGAGACCTGGATTCGCATGTTGAGTAATGTTAGTTATCTACCTAATTCAGCCTTTTATATGATATAACCTCATCAGCTGAGCTTTTACAAGTATTTCCAAGGAGACGAACCATAAGCTGAAACATGCTCTGTTTACTAGCAGGGTCCTTTCTGCTCTTGACTAGTATGTCATTGCCATACAAAAAAAAAAAATGTTCGGTTCGAAATTCCAATCACGTGAAGAATGGCCGAAACGTTTTGAAAAAGTACAATAAAAATGAGAATAACACTCCGAATAATGTTAATAATGTAAATGAATAAGAGACATTGTTTAGCGGCATAACAACTCCATATGGGTCATTTAATGCCGAAATTTAATTTTCTATGGAGCATTATTCATTTTCTTTAAAAAATATATTGCTGACATATTTCTTTTCTTGGTATTTTAAATATGAAAATGTATTTTTATATGTTCCTTGTGTTTGACACCAATTTGGGGGTTAACTATTTCCCATAGCTGGGACCCTAACAGGTGACACCACCCCGGAACAATGTGGACCTGGAAACAACAGCAATTAAAAATTGGTTTAATGTTTCTCAAAACTTCCCAATCAGAGGCCTTGTTGCCGGATATAGTTTATCGTCATACCCAAGAAACACAAGAGAGACATCATAACTTAAGTACTTACAAAAATGACGGCAACTAAAATCGGTAGTACATTAGCTCGAAGAGAAAATGACATTATCATAACTCTGATTAACGTCACTGCTTAAAAAGAAGTAAGAAAGTTTGGTTCGTTGATTCGTTTTCTATGGTTTATCAAGACTTTTTCAGCTTATTTAAATGTAGAAAATACTTTTAGATTATAATAAATTTTTGGGGGAAGGTAATAATAGTTTTAGTGACAGAGGTCTTACTAATTAATCCATAGCTAGGGAGAGAAGAGTTGCATTCATAACAGTGACTTGACTCGAGAAACCTATTTTCCTGAAAAATTGTATTAACATTAAGATTTTATAAATATCTGCCAACAACGGAAGTGATTAACCGATTGATGAATGACAAAAGTTTCCTTCTAAGGAAACAGTGAATTTTTACCAATACCACTAAATTATTATTATTATTATTATTTTATTTCCTTTGATTTCTGGTGTGTACACATTTTTTCCAGGTCCTGCACAGAGAACTGAGGTTAGAAATAACATCATGACATTTTCCACTGACAAAAAAAAATCAAAAAAAATCACATAGATAAAACCCTAAGGTGTGTGCGTTATTCGTAAAAAAATACATTTTTTGTAATACTTTAAGGCATGGGTTTCCAGGAATCCCTTCAATTAGTTTACTGGGATCTTTTCCAACCAATCCTCAGGGATTGTTGCTGTTCCCATGTACCACATTTTTGACATTAAGATTTCAAGGTACTTGTAATTTGATAGCTTTTTGAAGATTATTATTATTATTATTATTATTATTATTATTATTATTATTATTATTCTCTTGATTTTTGCTGTGTACATATTTCATTCCGGGCCCCGCTCAGAAACCTACGGTTAGAAATGGCATCATGCCATTTTCCCCTGACAAAAAAAAAAATAAAAAATAAATATATTTTACCTAGATAAAGCAATTCGTAACGAGTCGACTGTACTCGTGAAAACAATTTTTTGTTTTTCTTTAAGGTACGAGCTTCCCGGAATCCCTTCAATTAGTCTACTGGATTTTTTTCTTTTGTCTGGGTGGTGTTCATACCAATTTTTCATACCAATTTTCCAACCAATCCGTAGTCTCCAACTACAACAAGGCTTGTTGATGTTCCCATGTGCCACATTTTTTGAGATATCGATTTCAAAGTCCTTGTAATTTGATAGCTTTTTGACGATTATTATTATTATTATTATTATTTTATTTCCTTTCATTACTAGTGTGTACACATTTCATTTCGGGTCCCGCCCAGAGACCTAAATTCAGAAATGGCATAATGACATTATCCACAAACAATATATATATATATATATATATATATATATATATATATATATGTGTGTGTGTGTGTGTGTGTGTGTGTGTGTGTGTGTGTGTGTGTGTGTGTGTGTGTGTGTGTGTGTATATATAACATAGATAAAGCCCTTCGTAAGATGTGGACTATACTCGCAAGAACAATTATTTGTAATTTTTTAAGGCATGGGGTTCCAAAAATGCCTTCAATTAGTCTACTGGAATTTTTTCCAACCAATCCAAAATCTCCAACTGTATCAGAGATTGTTACTGTTCCCATGTACAACATTTTTTAGATTAAGCTTTTATGGTCCTTGTATTTTGATAGCTTTTTGAAGATTATTATTATTATTATTTCATTTTCTTTGATTTCTTGTGTTGTGGCACCATTTAACGAGGCAGAAAAGGAAAAGAAAGAAAAGAAGAAAAAGAGAGGCTAAGAACCGAATCGTGAGTGTTATGCAAGAACACACACACAGCTAAGAGACAATGGATAAAAGGATATTTTGATAAGTAACAAATGGCGAAAGAGTGTCATTACAATGACAGGGAAATTCTGAGTAAAAAGAAGGGGAAGGAAGGAAAGAATCAGATATGTTTTGGCATCGGCCGTGTTATCTAAGGGTATGAAAACAAACTATTGGTACGGGAAGACATCTTATTATCAACTACAGACCGACTGGCCAGAGAAAGAGGGAAAAATTCAAATGAAAATGTTATTTCGCTAAGTGACGAAAAACAGACAAAAAGAATTAGACAGATATGAAAAATTTAAAAAACCACCCACGAGCATCCTTGGCCTGCGATAATAAAATTTTGTTATCAGGAATTGTGCCGAGAGAAAATAAATGTGTTTTTTTTTCTTTCTTCGAGGCGACAGACCGACTGGAACTTTGGAGATGTTCCTTTTTGAGACCATGTCGAGAAGACCACACATTCTGATAATTAGCGATAAAATACTTGACGTAAACCACGTGTAGAACAAGAGTTATGACCGCCATTGTCATATTGTCCCGTTCGCGGCTGGAGAAATGATAAACCATTAAGGGGAAGAAAAAGGAAAGAAAAAAGAGATATTTTTTTTTTTTAAGCAAGATATTTTTTTTCCTGAAACAAAGCCGCAGATTCGTCCACGCCCGACTAAGATATCATTGGTCGAGTGGTGATCACGTGATGCACGAGGGGGGCTGTTGCCGCCCATCTGGAGGATGAGTAGGAGAAGTTGCCACGAAGATGTGGGGAGGGCAGTTCACGCACCTCTGAAGTATGATGAGAAGGTGGGAGTGAGGAAAGGTTCCCAAAAATGGAAAAAGGTGGAAATTCCTAACCAGAGAGGTGGATATGTATTTAGAATTATCGAGGAACCCGCCGGCGCCGACAAACCCAACCCGGTTTTGGTCGGCGCCCATATAAACGAAGCCACAACGAGCAGAAATGAGTCGAGACCCAGCAATTCCCAGAGTCAGTCTCCGGTTGCGGCTAGCCTCGCAGATAGCTGACCAAGATTCGCGCACATTTTCCAGACCCACATCTTCAAACCAAGAACAATTATTTTGAAGAGCGACTTAGATCCAGATCACCGAAACAAGTTTTTCTTTTGACTTTCGTCCAAAGACCCACCGAAACACCAATTTCTTAGAGAGCAGACGACTTGAAGTGTTAAAACTTGCCTAGCGGAAAACGACGTGTCACAATCCATAGAACGCGTCGGGAGATAGATGCAGTCCTATGTATCGAACAACTAGACATAAAGTTTGTTACCTTTTTCTTTGATACTTTGAACTTTTGAGTTTTCATTTTATTGCCTTTTATTGGTATTTTTGTGGTATCACCCCCTTGGACTCGGTTTGCAGTAAGGCCCCGATGACTGATTGATTTCCTCTGCCTAGATCAAATCACAACGTGGGTAGGCAGACTGGGAATCAAAGTAGGACGTCACCGTTGGTGCTGTTGTAGACTGGGATACAACGACACGGTTGGCGCTGCGACCAGGGGACGACGTCACAGTGTGTGCAAAAAAAAAAAATACATAGATAAACCCCTTCGTAAGGTGTGGGTTGTACTCGCAAGAACAATTTTTTGTTTTTGTTTAAGGTATTGGCTTCCATAAATCCCTTCAATTAGTCTACTGGAATATTTTCCCACCAATCCGAAGTCTCCAACTACAGCAGGGATTGTTGCTGTTCCCATGTACCACATTTTTGAGATTTGGACTTCAAGGTCCTTGTATTTTGAGAGCTTTTTTAAGATTATTAATATTATTAATTTATTTCCTTTGATTTCTGGTGTGTACATATTTCATTCCGGGTGCCTTCCAGAGACCTAAGGTTAGAAATTGGCATAATATTTCCACTGACAATAAATAAATAAATATATTTTACATAGATAAAGCCCTTCGTAAGGTGTAGGCTGTACTCGTGAGAAGATTTTTTTGTTTTTCTTTAAGGCATGGGCTTCCAGGTATAATTTCAATTAGTCTACTGGAATCTGTTCTTTTCTCTGGATGATTTTCGTACCATTTTCTTATACCACATATTTGGATTTCCACTTCAAGGTCCTTCTATTTTGATAATTTTGAAGATCTTCAAACATACATTACTGGCTGCAGGGACACTTCTTCTTCTTCTTCTTCTTCTTCTTCTTCTTCTTCTTCTTATTATTATTATTATTATTATTATCATTACTATTTTCTTTGATTTCTGGCGTGTACACATTTCTTTTTGGGTCTCGTCCAGGGACCTAATGTCAGAAATGGCATAATGACATTTTCCTCTGACAACAAAAAAAAACAAAAAAACATATTTTACGTAGATAAAGCCCTTCGTAAAGTGCGGCCTTTACTTATTTGAACAATTTTTTTGTTTTTCTTTAAGGTATGGGCTTCCAGGAATCCATTTAATTGGTCTACTGGAATCTTTTCCGACCAATCTGAGGACTCCAACTACAACAGGTATGGTTGTTGTTCCCATGTGCCACATTTTTGTATTTCAATTTCAAGGTCCTTGTATTTTGATAGCTTTTTGAAGATATTCAGAGATACATTGCAGTCCGCAGGGACTGCCATATCGACATGGCGGCACTTTCTTTGTTTGCGGTCTCTACTAACAATGTCTGGGCGGTTTACTTTGATTGTTCTCTCTGTGTGTATTGTGTAGTCCCATAAAATTATAACAGGTCCTATCTCCTTAACCGTGTCTGTGTGGTATTTATACCACTTTCTCATACCACATATTTAGATCTCCTCTTCAAGATCCTTCTATTTTGATAGTTTTGAAGATCTTCAAAGATACATCACAGTCTGCAGGGACTGACATGTTAATAAGAAAGTACATTCTGTTTTTGTGGTCTCTAATCATGATGTCTGGGCGATTAGCTTTGATTGTTCTGCCTGTGTGCATCGTAAATTCCCATAAAATTGCTACAGGTCATATGGCTAATCGGGTCTGGGTGATGTCCATTCCAGTTTCTTGCAGTCACCTTCCCGTAAATGTTGCATATTTTCCAGCGGATACATTATTATTATTATTATTATTATTATTATTATTATTATTATTATTAGAAAGAGAGATAGATAGATAGATAGATAGAGAGAGAGAGAGAGAGAGAGAGAGAGAGAGAGCTTTACGCTAATCAAATAATGCTGGAGTATAGATAAAACGATATAGACGAAGTTTAATATATCCTTCATAACAACCAGTTTGATAAGTGTATACCGGAAATCAAATGTTCACGATATTGTGACAGATTATCTTAGTGCAGTTTGGCCTCGGTTACAATAACTTCATGTTGAGCAAATCAATTCGTCACTGTTTTCTCTGATTGAGGTGCTTATCAAGCAACAAGTCCGCTTGTTACCCACAACCTTTAAACGTATGAAAATAAGATCTTTGTTTACTGTTGTCATATAGTGCTCATATTTGTCCCTCCTAACGTTATTGCTTTAGTTCGAACGACCGTTACACCCTGCCAATACGTCATGAATAATGGACGATTCCATTTTAATCATATGGAAAGTGGAGGAAATATAGTACTTGGTTTCGGTGAGATAACGAAAGAAAGAAAAAACGAAAAAAAAAGGGAAGATAAAAGTGTTTAACGTCTCCTGCCAATGCCTCATAAATAATGGACTATTTTATTGTATGAAGAAAAGGAAAAGACATGTCAGAGACGCGAAAAGACATGTCAGAGACGCGAAAAGACATGTCAGAGATGCGACTTTGTTTCAGTGAAAGATATAGAATAAGAAAGAATAGAAGACTGGAGAATTTAACGCCTGTTTCATTGAAATGGAAAAGTTGCCAATTTCAATTTTTTTATTTGTACCCACTTCTTTAAATAACAGCCTACTTTCATACATATGATTGTTATTGCAAGAATTTGTAAAAGTTGTCAAGGTCAAATATTTAACGATGTGATAGGGGAATTTCTACGGATATATTTTTATCATTAAAGTTGCCATGAGCTTACTCAATAATTAACTGAAGAATTAAGATACGTTAGAAATAGGAAAACATGGCAATTCACGGGTATTTCTAATTATTATTATTATTATTATTATTATTATTATTATTATTATTATTATTATTTCTTTTGATTTCTGGTGTGTACACATTTCTTTCCGGGTCTAGCCCAGAGACCAAAAGTTAGAAATGGCATCATGACATTTTCCACTGACCAATTAAATTAAAACAAAAAAGAAAACAAAAAACAAAAAAAAACAAACATATATTTTATAAAGATAATGTCCATGGTAAGGTGAGGTACTCTTTTTGTTTGCGGTATCTAATAACAATGTCTCGGCGATAAGATTTGATTGTTCTGTCTGTGTATATTGTGTATTCCCGTAAAATTGTAACAGGTCCTATCCCCTTAACCGGGTCTAGGTGGTGTTCACAACAATTTCGTTCAGTTTCCTTCCAGTAGAACTTGCAGATTTTCCAGTGCAGATATTGGCCCACGCTGTCATGCTGGGTTTTATACTCAGTGGGTGCCAATACCGTGCAACCTGATACAAGATTATTATTATTATTATTATTATTATTATTATTATTATTTATTTTCTTTGATTTCTGGAGTTTACACATTTCTTTCCGGGTCCCGCCCAGGCACCTAAATTTACAAATGGCATCATGACACTTTCCACTGACAAAAAAAAAAAAAAAGAAATTTTAGAGATAAAGCCCTTCGTAAAGTGTGGACTGTACTTGTCAGAACAATTTTTTGTATCTCCTTGAGGCATGGACTTCCAGGAATCCCTTCAATTAGTCTACTGCAATCTTTTCCAACCAGTCCTAGGGCTCCAACTACAACAGGGATAGTCGATGTTCCCATATGCCACATTTTCGAGATTTCTATTTCAAGGTCCTTGTATTTTAACAGCTTTATGAATATCTTCAAAGATACACTGCAGTCAGCAGGGACTGCCATATCAATAAGGAGGCACCGTTTTTGTTTGTGGTCTTTAATAACAATATCTGGGCGGTTGGCCTTGATTGTTCTGTCAGTGTGTATTGTGTAGTCCCATAGAATTGTAATAGGTCCTATCTCCGTAACCGGGTCTGGGTGGTGTTCATGCCAGTTTCTTTCAGTTTCCTTCCCGTAGAAGTTGCAGATTTTCCAGTGCAGATATTGGCCCACTCTGTCATGTCGGGTTTTATATTCAATGGGTGCCAGTATCGTGCAACCTGATACAAGATGATCAATCGTTTCTGGATATTTATCACAGAATCTGCATTTTGGGCTGACACAATATTTTAGTATATGTGCTTGATAATTCCTAGTTAGCAAGCATTGGTCCTGCGCAGCAAGGATAAAACCTTCAGTTTCCGCTTTCAACCTTGCACTGCGTAGCCACTGATGGGTACGGGTTTTGTCTACATCAGCTTGTTTGGTACGGGCAGAGTATTGGCCATGAATTGGTTTATCTTGCCATCGCTTCTGTATCCGGTCGGTTGCATTCGTCTTTGCTGTCTTTTTTTTAAGTATTTTGCAGTTTCAGCCGGTGTATTGTGCTGTAGTTGCATCTCCACGCCCATTTGAAACTCCATTTTGAATTTGTTGGCTTCTTTCCTTACGGAGTAAAGACGCTTACTACTTTCATGTTCCTTGACGCATACCATCATCCAGTCTTCTGTAGTTTCCAAATATCTTTGGAGGCCAATTGTTGTAGTTTTGTAGGACAGTTCTAGTTGAACTAATCCTCTGCCTCATTCGGATCTGGGCACATACAGACGATCAACATCAGCTTTGGGATGATGCATGCGATAGCAAGTGAGAAGCTTTCTCGTTTTGGCGTCCATTCGCTTAATTTCAGCTATGGTCCAGTTAAGGACATTAAAGCTGTATTGCACCACTGGGACAGCCAATGTGTTTATAGCTGATATTCTATTTTTTGAGTTTAGTTCAGTATTTAGTACCAGACGTACACGCCTGTAGTACTCTTTTCTTATTTTTTCCTTCATTTGGGGGTGTTGTATGCCATCTCCGTCGCTAATTCCTAGGTACTTATAAGCTTCATCATGCTCCAATTCCTTAATCTTTGTGACAAAATCTAAATCTATTAAGGGTGTTTCTGTAATTCTACCTTTCTTGAATGTTACTTTTGCACATTTATCTAATCCTATGTCGTCTCTGAAGTATTTTATAATACTGAGGAGGCCTTTCAACTCATTGTCGTCTTTGGCAAAGAGTTTGAGATCATCCATGTAGAGTAGGTGATTGAATATTTTCTTATTTATTTTGTAACTATAGCAACTGTTCTTCAGTTCATGTGTAAGAGGGATTAAGGATAAACAAAACAGAAGGGGTAACAGAGAGACTCCTTGAAAGATTCCACGTCGGATATTCAGACGGTTGGATATGGCAGTGCCCCTGGTGTGACTAAGGTATAGTTTGGTGTTCCACATTCCCTTGCTGTGCTTAAGGAAATTTAATACCACAGGGGAGACTTTGTACATTTCCAAAGTCTTAAGGATCCAAGAATGTGGAACACTATCAAAGGCTTTACGATAATCAATCCACGCTGCACTGAGATTTCTGCGTCGTCTCCTGCAATTTTCCAGGATCATTTTATTTATCAGAAGTTTATCTTTGCAGCCATGTGAACCTCTTCTGCATCCCTTCTGTTCCAGCGGGAGAATGCTGTTTGTTTCGAAAAAGGAATAAGTACGGTTCGTCAGTACAGACGTGATTAACTTATACGTTGTGGAGAGACATGTTATCGGTCTATAATTTTTCGTGCCGTCTGTTTCAGTTGTTTTTGGTATGATGTATGTAATACCTTCAGTAACCCATTCCGGAATTTTATTGGGATTATTTACAAGCGTTGATAATGTTTTTGCAAGAATTTCATGGGTAGATGAGAGATGATACAGCCAGAAATTGGGCAACTTGTCATTTCCTGGGGATTTCCATTTTTGGGATTTCGTTAGAGCTTGCCTAACATCATCTGTGGATATATTTTCCCATTCTTGCAGAAGTGTATCCAGCAGTCGTTCTTCCTCACGCCGTATCCATTCTGCATTTGGGTTATATTATTATTATTATTATTATTACTATTATTATTATTATTATTATTATTATTATTATTATTGTTGTTGTTGTTGTTGTTCTGGTTGTTGTAGGTGTTGATGTTCGTTGGTAGTTTTTGTGTAGTGGCTTATCAACACAGCTATGGGTTCATTAAATGCCGAAAATAAATATTTTGTACGCAATTCTATTTTACATTTGGAGATAAGAATAATTTTAGTGTACAAGTCATAGTAATTGATGTAGAAGTGAGGGGGAGAAGAGGTGGATTCATACCTTTCCTAAGGGCCATTTGCACGTAGGTGAATAGAACAAACCAGACCGGAAGTGGAACTCGGCTCAGTGATTATCAATTCACTGCCATTATCCATTAAACCACCCGCACATTGAAGCTTGCAGCACATGGTATTCCTAAGTGGTCATTATTCTAGGTACTGGCCATACTCGACGTTGTTTAACTTCAGTTATTCTACGAGAACCGGTGTTTCAAATTGATGTGGCGGTAATTATTATTATTAGTATTATTATTCTTATTAGTAGTAGTAGTTGTTGTAGTGGTATTATTAATAGTAGTAGTAGCAGTAATAGTAGTTGTAGTCGTAGTAAAATAGTAGTAGTAGCATTAACAGTAGTAGAAGTGGTAGTAGTAATAGTAGTAGTAGCAGTAATATTAGTAGTAGTGGTAGTAGTAATAGTAGTAGTACTACTATTACTACTACCACTACTACTATTACTACTACTTCTAGTACTACTGTAATCGTAGCTTAAATGTAGCTGTAATACTAGTAGTAGTGGTAGTAGTAATGGTATATAGTAGTAGCAGTAATTGTAGTAGTAGTGGTAATAGTAATAGCAGTGGTAGTAGTAACAGTAGTAGCAATAGTAGTGTCAGTAGTAATAGTAGTAGTAATAGTAGAGGTAGTAATAATGTTAGTAGTAACAGTGTTAGTAGTAATAGTAGTAGTGGTAGTAATAATAGTAATATTAGTAATAGTAGTGCTAGTAGTAATAATAGTAGTAGTAATAGTAGTATCCTTTGTAGTAATAGTACTACTAGTAGTAGTAACTCTTATTTCATCCAATACAGTTATTTGAATTCTGTCTATTATGGGTTACTCATTTAAATTAGTTTTATAGCAGCTGAAGTTACTAGTATAATTTATAGAGTAAATGAAATGGAAGAAATTTTCCCCGTCTTGTCACTCCATAACGATCCAGCGTTTTAAGGGTAGTTACTCGTCCATTAAAATGAAGCGCACAAGCACAGGACAATCAGTTGACGATTTTGGTGGTTTAAAATGTGAGGTAGAAGCGAAACCAAAAGCGATCGCTCCAAAGTTGCAGCAGGTCCAGGGTCCTCAACAACTACCATCTTCAGAGATTTAAATAAATCAATGCTGTTTGGTACAGATCTCTGTGAGTCTATAGTACCAGTTCACTAAGTTCGAACACCTACAAGCTACACTAGCTGGAGGCCATCTTTAATTATTGATCTGAGAGAGCGTTTGTATACAGCTGGCAGTTTAGAAAACCGATATGAAAATTTTGTATTCGCACCTTATTTTTTTTTTTTTTTTTTACTACGGTTTTTGTGTATTGTGCACGATACAACGTTTGTTTCCCTAAGCTATGAGTTTTGTACGTAAACACACTTTTTATCACAGTCACAAGTCATAGAGTCACTCTTGGAACGATGCCCATGAATTCTAATAATAATAATAAAAAAAAAAAACGATTATCGATATGACATTAGCAAAACAAGTACCGTCTATAATAAGATATAAAGCAGTTTAAGCCCGTCTTAATTATCACTTGCTTTCAAACAAGTCAGAACGTATTAGGGTTTTTTTCAAGGCACCCCGACATGGACTTAACACTCTGGCCACGTAGCACAAGCTGAAATTACTATTTATAAATTATTAATGGATTTTATTTTTAAACTGTTAGTATTTTCTTATTCTTTCAAACCCTATATTTAGTGTTTATCTTTGTTTGACAAGATGCCCTGTTTTTTTTATATTTCTTTTAAACAATGGGCATTACCTGTCAATATTTCTGAGATGAGGTATTATGTACACTATTTACATTATTCAGACTATTGTCCTCATCTTTGTCGCCATATTTATTACAACGTTTCGGCATTTCAGTATCTGTCTATATTTCTGAGATGAGGTATTATGTACACTATTTATATTATTCGGACTATTGTCCTCATCTTTGTTGACATATTTATTTCACTGTTTCGGCCGTTGTGCGCTCCGACCTTCTTCACACAGTTGGAATGTCGAACTGAACCCTTTATTTCGCTCACTGGCACCGTGCATAAAGGCGTTGGTTAGATCCAGTGACAGGACCCAAAAGAATATGAGTTCAATACCCGGTTAAGGCAGTGGAGAACTTGGATACAGGAATTAGCAGGGGATAACTGATAACTGACATCCATTAGACATGGCACGTGGAACCAGAACAGTCTACCCCAGTGGGCGAAATAAAGGGTTCAGTTCGACATTCCAAAAAGCTGAAGAAGGCCGGAGCGTGCAACGGCCGAAACGTTGTAATATATATGGCGACAAAGATGAGGACAATAGTCCGAATAATGTAAATAATGGGCATTACGTCTACTAGACAGCGTATCCTGGAAGAGCATACTCTCTAAGTTTTCTCGATTGGACGGGCCTGTAGATGTAACAAACGCTGTTAAAAAACGGGCCATCTTCTTAAAATTCCATACACCAAATATAACATTTAAAAAAATTAGAAGGTCTACTACTTCAAACACAACAGGGAGTAGAACGTAAACACATAAAAATGGAACAACGACCAACTCCTTGCAAATACATAATGAAAGCTGATGGGATAAAAAAAAACATCATTACTGGCAGTTCTCTTTGGAAACATAGAGTAAAAACTGTATAAACATCTGAAAACTGAATAAAAAATTCCATTTTTCCATCTTTCTTATATTCAATAAACATGTTAAGATCAAACACATTTTACTTAGATAAGGCTCTTCGAAAGTGTGGACAGCATTTGTGAGTAAAATATTTTATATTTATTTTAGGCATGGGTTAATAGGTTTGGTTTAGGTTCTTTGACGGCATATCGACCTCAGTGGGTCATTTAATGCCGACAACTTTTTTTTTCCTGGTAATATTTTTTTTTTATCAAAAATCCATTTTTGTTAATATTTTTTTCCTCAAAAACGTATAGTTGGTAATAGTTTTTTCTTCAAAATCTATTTCTGGTAATAATTATTTTAAAAAGTATTTCTGTTATTAAAATCTATTTTTACACTTTTATAATGTTTTTTACCCTAGTTTCGGTGTTAACTATTTGCCCATAGCTGGGACCCTAACAGGTGCTACCCAGCAAGAAAGAGGAAGTTCCACGCTCCTGAAAGCCTCCTGATCAGAGACCTTGCTGTTGGACGTAGTTTATCGTCTTATCCTGGACGCGGATGCATTTTATCGTCATACCCAGTACGATGAGTTAATAGGGATCATTTCAGTGAGTCTATCGGAACATTTTCCAATCAATACGAGCGCTTCAACTACAACTGAAATTATTGATGTCCTCATGTAACACATAGTTTAGATTTCCACTTCAAGATCTTTGTATTTTGATATTTTGGAAGATCTTCAAAGATACATGGCAGTCTGCAGGGACTGGAATGTCAATAACAAGATATAATCAGTTTTTGTGGAACTCTGATCACGATGTCTGGGCGTTTATTTTTGATTGATCTGCCTGTGTGTATCGTAAATCTCTGTCTAACCGGCTCTGCGTGCTGTGTAGTCCAGTTTCTTGCTGTTTCCTCCCCGTACATGTTGCAGATTTTCCAATGCATATATTTGTATTATTATAATAATATTAATATTAATAATAATAATTATTATTATTATCATTATTACCTTTGATTTCTGGTGTGTACTCATTTCTTTGCAGGTCCGTCCAGAGTCCTAAGGTCAGAAATGGCATCATGACATTTTCCCCTGGGCAATTTTAAT
>OZ010578.1:126523884-126566384 GCA_963932145.1 Acanthosepion lycidas
GTCTTTCCCCCTTAAGTCAACTCTCCAACCTTTTGGTCCACCACTGCTTTGGCCTGGTATTGAACCCACAACTCTATGGGTTTAGTCACTGGATCTAACCACTGGGCTATGTGTCCTTGGCGACACATGCCGGACGAAATAAAGGGTTCGGTTCGAAGTTCTAATCACATGAAGTACACCGGAGCGTACAACAGCCAAAACGTTGTGAATATGGCAATAAAGATGATCATGACAGTCCGATTAATGTAAATAATGCAAACTATTATAATATAGACGGTAAATGCGACACTGAGATTCGTAGACGTATAGGAATGGCTAGGGACGTATTCGAAAAGCTGAGCAGGTTATTTGGAGACGGGAGGATTTCTTAGATATCGAAGAAAAGAATACTGAGCTGTTACGTGACATCTGTCCTCCTTTACGGCCGCGAATGTTCGACGATTTCCTCAAAGATGAAGAAGAGACTCGAGGCGAGGCTGATGTAGTTCTAATAAAGGATGCTAAGGATATCATGGACCGAGCGTGTGAGAAACGATGAGGTCTTAGAAAGCTGCAAACAAGGGGGAAGCATATTGTAACAACAGGGAGAAGCAACCGAAGTTTCTGGGACACATAATGAGAAAGGAGGACCTGGAGAATCTGATATTGACGGGTCGAATAGAGGGAAAGAGAGACAAGAGAAAACAACGCATAACATACTTAGAAAGTGGATAGCAGAACGTAGTCTGTGGGAGATGGCAGATATAACGAACTTGTTGAGAGCTGCAAAGGATAGATGGGTGGAGATCTATGATCGCCTACGTCCTGAAAGGACGCGAAACATACGAAGAAGAATCATAATGCCTCATCTCCGAATTATAGAGGCCAATGCGTTGTGAATATGACAATGAAGATGGTGATATCAATCCGAATAATGTTAATAATACAAGTAATCATAATACTTCAGTTCAGAGATACAGAGACCGAAACGTTGTAAATATGGCAATAAAGATGAAGATAACAGTCCGCATAATGTAAATAATGCAAGTCATCATATTACCTCATCTCAGAGATATAGAGGCCGAAAGGTTGAGAAAATGTGCAACGAAGATGAGGATAACAATCCAAATAATGTAAATAATGTAACTAATCATAATATCTCAGAAATATAGACAGATAACAAAATGTTAGTTTTCAAAAATATTTAATTTGAGGGACCCAGATAAATATTCCTCAAGTGACGTAACTCGATGTCTGATAAACGAATGCTTTTGAGTAGGGAAAATCTTGGTAATCCGTATGGATAATCCCAAGGAGGGTGAAATCCTGAGAGCTCAATGTTAAGTGAGAGCGAATAATTTCATTTAAAGAAAAACAGACCCTTTAAGTTTCCATTTGTTATAATTTATTTCACCAGAGAATTTTATTTTTCTCTGGTTCTTCAGACTTCACTTTCAAAGGTGAAACGAAAAATGAATTTAAAACTTACACTTTTGATGGGGTGTATTAAGCTTATATAAGTTGACATAGAAGTTGATGAGAAATGGTTTGAAAGACATGGTCGAGTTTAGAGAGAGAAGGGAGAGATGTAGCTGATAAGCGAAAGAAATGCATATATGTCTATTTGTGTATGTTTAAATAATGAAATATTGTTATTTTTTCACAAGCTGGCGTTTCTTGTGACTAAAAAAGAGAGAAAATGAGTGACAAAATAAAATATAATCCTTCTGAATAGAGAAAGTAAATGTTTTGTTTTTTTTATTCATACTTTTTCCGTGTCGACATTTTGTTTTAAAATTAGGATATAAAGCTGCCAAAGGTTTTCAACTTTTTGACACATGGAAACGTTCGTGAAAGTAGTGGACATTAAAATCAACACTGAGAAGCGATTGTCTATTTCATGGAAGACGCAATGATCAAGTAAAATAAAAAAAATAACATGAAACAGACTGTCGCCTATGGGTGTTGAAAAAAATGCCCACATTTATATACGCTCTATCCCTGATAATGAGCACTTTAATCCATAAATAATGAATACCTTAAAACTGTGTTTCTCTTTCTCTCTCTCACTGTATATATATATATATATATATATATATATATATATATATATATATATATATATATATATATGTGTGTGTGTGTGTGTGTGTGTGTATGTATGTATATATGTATGCATCTATATATTCATATACATATGCATATATATACACACACACACACACACACACACACATATATATATATATATATATATATATATATATATATATATATATATATATATATATAAAAGAAAATTTCTTCTTCGTGGCTGAGAACATAAATAAGGCAGAACGTAAATAAAAATAGGAAAACAAAAGCAGAACATGAAAAGGAAGCACAGAAAACGAAGCCTGTATTATCGGGAGAAATTTCATCCTATAAACACGTGACTGTGAAGCGGATGTGCTGACGTCATGATTAGACAAAGTGATAAGTTGGCTTTGGATCAGGGTGAATCATCCTTCTTGGTCCTTCCCGTGATTCAGACATTAATGGATCTCCTGTCCGCATTATGGACACGGGAAATTCGAGAAAATCCGATTGTTCAAGCCTCTAATAAATTGTAGAGATGAAGCAAATAATATTTACGAGAGTCCAATATAAGAATCCGATGTTGCGTGCGTATGGAGTTGGTAAAATAGGTTTTATGCTGATGATTTCAATAAAACATTATATTCGTTGTTAATTTAATATATCTATTTATATATAATATTCAGTATCTAGTCAATCTATTGAATCACACACGCACGCACTCACACACAGACACACACACACACACACACACACATATATATATATATATATATATATATATATATATATATATATATATATATATATAAGCACACTAAGGTCAATACCCATCAGCGTCAGTCTGTCTCATGCTTAAACGCAATCTTTAGGCTGTTATTACTTTATTATTTATATATGATATTCAGCTATCTAGATGTACATCAGTTTATTGGAACGCACACATACACTCATACACCCCCTATATATATATATATATATATATATATATATATATATATATATATATATATATATATATATATGTCTGTGTATGTGTGTGTGTAAGTAAACAGTCACTGCTACTGCTGATAAGGCAAATCTCCTCTATGAATCGATCACTCTGTGTCACTGACGTGTTTATTCAAAATAGATACATACAAATTCTCTGCCTAGAGCCGATAGCTCAGGCGAAAACAATCTCCAGCGAATGCTATATATATATATATATATATATATATATATATATATATATATACAATAATAAAAAAGTCAAATCCAGTGGTAAGAATCTGTTATCTTTAAACGTAATTTTCAGGCCATATGTGTGTGTTTGTGCTCGACTGTTTATATATGCTGTTTAATGGTGCATTATGGGTAGGTCTATTATATTACTCTAACGGTTATTGAGGGAGACCATAGTTATGCTTGAAATTATTTTAGTTGCTCTTGAGTAGATATAACTAGAAATGTGGATGCTGTTTTTTTATAATGTTTGTTCCTTAACATACTACTTTATATTAATTACTTTAATATTTGTTGTTGATTGTTATTATTACGTTTACTTGTGTAAAATAACACCTAACTCAACTGTTTAACGATTCCTTTAGTTTTTAATCAGCTAGAACATTGTAACTGATAACTTTTTAAAGCAACATATGTAGGATGTTGCAGAAATCGATTACAGTTATCTTCTTGACAAAAAAAAAGAAGGTCAGTTGAGTGCAGCGGAATTAATGAATTATTGTTTTTTTTAAATGAAATCTGACAGGACAAATTTCTCTAATGGTCCCTTTCAGGCTAAAACAGAAGACACTTCGCCCGAGACGCGTAGATCAAGGCACGTTACAGTGAGACCTTTCGTTCCTCTTACCTTGCATCAATCTTCTTCGCTCGCTCACAGCTACCGTTACGAGAAGGTTGCAACTCAATGAAATTTACTGTTAGAATTTTGCCTCCTAATTTTATTTCGAGGGTTACGATCTGGCCAAAATAGTTATTTTTATCTGTATTGTTTTTCTTCAAAATCAATCAATATACATTTATAGGCAAAAAATGGACGCCCCCATAGAAAGTGGAATTTTGTATTGTCTAACAACGCAACTGAGTTATAGAGTTCGTTTATTAATATAGGTGTACATATATACATTATACAAGTCAAAAAATGATTTAATATTTTGGTTGGTAACCTTTTCCTTTAATAACGGCCTTAATTCTTCGTGGCATGATACAGACTAAATTCTTTAGTAAGTCAACGTCCTTCAGATTATTTTCAGCATTCCTTTAATTCGCGTAAAAGCGCATCTTTTATGTTGACTTTCCTATTACAGTCTTGCCGATTATCGTTCAAAGGTTTTCAATTGGGTTAAGGTCACAGGAAGAGTTGCAATTTATCCTCGTCGCTCTTCCTCTCTAGATAACGTTTAATCTTTAAGGCAGTATGCTTAGGATCTTTATCGTTACTAAGTCATTTTTTGACTTGTATAATGTACATATCTTCACCTGTATTAATACACTGTATTAATAAACGAATTCTATTATTCACTTGTCTTGGTAAAAATACAAAAATCGACCTTGTATAGGTACGTCCATTTTTAGCCTTGTATTAAAAATAAAAATAATTAAATAACCTATAAAATATATACCGTGTTCAGATCGAAGTAATGCACAGAATAGAAAGCTAAATTCTTTATCGCATTTACTGTTCAGTAAACTAGTGTACTGTATAAATATATAGAAATAAATTAGATATGTTACAATGTTACAGACACCTCAGATAGAGGTCTGATATACTTCCTCACTTAACGACGAACTCGTTTAACGTTCACATCGTTGAAACAAAACGTGTTCGTTAAGTCAATAGTGGCTGTATTAGTGAAATACAGACCAGAGCCTTGTAAAAACTACTTACAACTGAGGACTGTTACATTTTGTCTAATATTTTGATATAAAAGCCAGCAACTGGTCACTTTTTTCCTGACTACACAGCTAATAATATCAGTATCGACATGTCTTTCATCCTTGTGAAAATTAAATGAAACAAAAACGAATAATTCTGTTTTTATTTACATATTTCGTATTTTCCCTATGCAACGTGACCCAATGCACATGTCAGTACTTTGTATATCCATTCGAAGAAGTCGTTTCTTGCAGATTGGCCAGATTGGCCACAGATTCTCGTTTGGATTTAAATCAGGAGTTTCCGAGCCAGTCTATAGTACTTTGATTTACGCACTCTTAACGCTTGCTAGTGTGTTCGTGCAGAGTTACAATTTTCATGCGCTTCCTTGAAGGAGCATCCATCTCAGACAATGACCGTAGGATAACTAATCGACAGTCGAGACATTAGTGTTTGGGCGTGATAAAAATCTGATGGAATCACGGATGACGCAATATTTGTGCAATGCCAAACAAATTTCATCATGCACCCCGATAATAGATTCATATTACTGCACACCACAGCAAGTGGCCCAATCTGAGAAAAAAAAAAAAAAAAAGAAATCGATTACACCTTGTAACTCCAGTGGGACTAAAACTGACCGTATGGTGAACGAGATGAAACTAAATCAGTTGTTTCAGTTAATTTGCACAAGGGTTTACGGTCATTGTTTGGGCGGTATTATTAATGTATGATAAAAAATGCATTCATGTTCCTTGTAATCTTCGTAAAAACCTGTACTTAGAAGTGGAATTTATCGCAGTGAAGCTAACTAAAGCCAGTAGTCGAAATTGATTTAACTGATATAAATCGCTGTTATTTTAAAATATGCAATCCACATCTTTGTTGGTGATGGGCAAAGCAGATCCATCAAATATTTCCGATTAACTTCAAGATCTACTAGGGATGTCAACATGATGGATGAGGGAAGATATTATTAAGTATATAGATTTGGCTCTTTCCAGAAATGAAAGGTTATTTCTTTGCTGTCGAAATGACGAGACATGAATATTAAAATGTTGACGCCAAAGGAAATCCTTATTGGATTTGTATGAATAAACTGGTCTTGTTAGGCGGATTAAGATTATAGCAATCTAAAGCACTAATTAAAATCGTAAAAATTAAATTCAAATTCCATTAAATTCAAATCATCTTGGAAAAATACATAGAAATATATTTTGAAGTATACTCTTCCATAATAATATTTCGTTGCTAGGTTCCTAAAATATTTTACATCATTTACATTATTCGGACTATTGTCCTCATCTTTTTCGCCATATTTATTACAACGTTTCGACCGTTGTACGTTCCAACCTCCTTCAGGTGGTTGGAATGTCAAACCTTGCCCTATATTTCTCTCACTGGGTTAGACTGTTTTAGTTCCACGTGCCATGTTTCATGGATACCAGTTATAAGTTATCTCCTGCTAAGGACGCATGGCAGAGTGGATAAAGGTGTTAGTTAGATCCAGTGACAGAAGCCAAAGAGTGTGAGTTCAATACCCAGTTAAGGCAGTGGAGAACTTTCAGAACGAAATAAAGGGCTTAATTCGACATTCGGACCATCTGAAGAAGGCCGAAGAGTACAACGGCCCAAACGTTGTAATAAATATGACAGTAGTCCGAATAATGTAAATAGTGTACATACTACCTCATCTCAGAAATGTAGACAGATACTGAAGGGCCGAAACGTTGTAATAAATATGGCGATAAAGATGAGGACAGTAGTCCGAATAATCTAAATAGTGTACATAATACCTCATCTCAGAAATATAAACAGATACTGAAAGGCCGAAACGTTGTAATAAATATGGCGACAAAGATGAGGACAATAGTCCGAATAATGTAAATATTGTGCATAAGATCTCTTCTCAGAAATATAGACAGATAATGAAAGGCCGAAACGTTGTAATGAATATGGTGACAAAGATGAGGACAATAGTCCGAATAATGTAAATAGTGTACATAATACCTCATCTCAGAAATATAGACAGATACTGAAAGGCCGAAACGTTGTAATAAATATGGCGGCAAAGATGAGGACAATTGTCTGAATAATGTAAATATTGTGCATAATATCTCATCTCAGAAATATAGACAGATAATGAAAGGCCGAAACGTTGTAATGAATATGGTGACAAAGATGAGGACAATAGTCCGAATAATGTAAATAGTGTACATAATACCTCATCTCAGTATTACAGACAGATACTAAAATGTTTTTATAAATATTTTTATGCTAGTTGTCCTGATGAGCTTTTAGTGTAGATTTTATCATTTTACAATTGAAATGGCTAGATGTAACCATAAGTTCTAAGAGTGTCTTCTCTAGCTTTTCTTCCTTGTGGAACTTTCTTCTTGTTTCTTGCTTTCTATTTAGTTTTGATATTTAAAAGTTTAAATGCAATTTCAATCGCCATCTTCTGCTTCTATCATACCTGTTCTTTTATTGTCCTCTCCGGAATAATAATTCTCTTGTTTTCGCCGATTCATTTACTCCAAGTAACACCTTGTCTCCTATTATCGATTTTTTCTTACGAGCGCTTACGTAGACTTGACAATATGATAATTTAGTTCGACATCATTCCCTTTGTGCTGGAATTTTTGATATTAGGGCATTTTGAGGATAACTTAATTTGGTCTCTCTGAATACACGACAGAGTTTCGGTTTCTTAGAAATTACATATAGAAGAAATATATTGATGAACAAAATTTCCCTTTTAGTACAATTACACCACTTATTTTCCGGCAAATTATAAACGGACATCTCTCTTAATCCGGATAAAATGACGTGCAAGTATTTGAAATTCACGCAATTACAACATTAATTTCCCGGCCGGCCACAGGTGGCGCTGTGTGTAATGCGACATCATTATGGGTTTCTAACGGTCGATGAAGATATGCAAGCGTTGCATAATTAGTAGGTCAGAAGTGTATTAGTAAGATAGATCTTACGTGACCTGTTAGTACAACAAAATTATGTTCGACTTTGGAAATAAAAGTGCCGGAAAATCAGCGGTGTACCTGTATTATATATACATATATATATATATATATATGTAAGCAAATATATGGATATAGATCCGACAGTATGAAGAAAAATATACGGAAAAGACAAAACAAAAATCCCCATATGGAACTATGCTGCTTCAACGTTAATATAATGTCAACGTCGGGCGTTTCGGTCTAATAAACTATCTTCAGGACACATTCATAAAACATAATTAACATTATCAATCTTTGTCATGATGAATTGATAATGTTAATTATGTTTTATGAATGTGTCCTGAAGATGGTTTATTAGACCGAAATGTCCGACGTTGACATATTAACGTTGAAGCAGCGTAGTTCCATATGGGGATTTTTGTTTTGTTTTTTTCGTATATTTTTCTTCATATATATATATATATATATATATATATATATATATATATATATATATATATATATATTACAATGAATCATTCATACAAAAAGTAGATTAGTAAAGTTAATGATATAACAAAATTTTAAAGTTTCATTAACCTACGAATCACTCGATGAATGATATGATCCTTGTTTATAATAACTAAAAGTTGTATAACGTCTCTTTTTTTTAATCTGCAAGTACTTTCAACTGTACATTCAGTCATCGTCAGGCATGGAAATTATTTTGTTTTTAGTAAATCCAGGTAGCACCAGAGACGAAAAAAATTAAATGCAAATCGAAATACGTTTTTTTTAAAATGTGTTATTGTTAACGGATACACACTTTTGAAGCGTGCAGTCACAACGCTAAGGTTGAATTTTTTTTAAATTTAATAAAGTGCGTTTTTTACTAATATGGTAATTTGAGATTTTTTTTTGTTGCAGGCGTTTATCAGTCAATGTGGCATGAAATAAATTGTTCAATAAATAATGAGTAATTTCTCAGATGCTATCCCGAAAATATGCACGTCGGATCAGTTCATTTAAATCATATGTGGGGCTTTTCAATTTATATTACAATGAATCATTTATACAAAAAGTAGATTAGTAAAGTTAATGATATAAAATGTGTGTGTGTGTGCGTGTGTGTGCGTGCCTGTTTGTGTGCGTGTTTTGTGTGCATGCGTATTATATGTGTGTTTTCCGTGTGAAAATGTTGCGATGGATAAATTGTCGTCTAGATTACGCAAGCATGGAAATATCGCTGTCATCTCATTTTACCAGAATTACACAATAAACTTGAAATAATAAAGAGTACATTTATTCAATAAACTCACCATTGGCTTCAGCCACGGCCTCTAGACTACTTTGGAATCTCCTGCAACTCTTCTGGATTGGGTCCTTGTTTAATTTGGTAAATGCTACCAGAGTCCTTGTCTTCAGTTCATCTTTGATGGCACAAGAAATTTTGTTGGTCTTTCGCTCACGTGTGAACCACACATAATAATCAATGCGGTTTTAGTCTGGGGAGTTAGGTGCCCAGATGTAAGGGCTGATATGGTCGTAGAAATTTTCTTAGTAATGGAAAATATTAATTAAACGATTCATTTTTCTCTGGAATTAATTTTGTAAAATAAGTGCAGATAATTTTTTTTAATTTGTATATATTATTAAGATGACTAAACGGATTAATCTTTCACGAATTTACTAACTTACGTTGATTTACCACCCTTCTTAACACAGTTGGGACAGGAAAGATATAAATTAATACAAATTGATAACTTTTCGTTACTCCATGAATTTCTCCAACTATATTTCTAATTTTTTAGTAATTTGCTTCTTATTCATTAATATCTTTTAAAAATGAGTTTAGCCACCATTTTTTTTAGTGTAAAAGAATGATAATGGCTAGCTTTAATTCGTAGAAAAATAACATGCATAAGGAAATCAGATGTATACAAATTCTTGGAGTGAATTGATTAATATATATATATATATATATATATATATATATATATATATATATATATATATATATATATGGGGGCATTATGTATAGCCTGTTGCAGTTTGGATCATAGAGTCTCTGTGAACTCAACCTTTCTCTCATCACATAAATTTATAATTATTCTTTATCTCTGTTATTTTGCATCGAGTGTCGTTTTCTCATTTGCCTGTCTCCCGGTTCACACTTCTCACCCGTCTCTTGAAAGAAGAGTAGCTGTTTGTCCTTTGTTTCCTGTCCTTTAGGATTTCTTGTTTCTTATTGGCATTATCCCTTTTCTTGGGTTGAACTGACTCATATATACATATATATATATATATATATATATATATATATATATATATTTAAACATATATATATATATATATAAACATATATATATATATATATATATTTAAACACACACACAAGCATACACACACAAACACACACACACTAACACAATCACACACACACTAACACAATCACACACATACACACACACACACACACATATATATATATATATATATATATATATATATATATATATATATATATATATATATATAGATAGATAATATTAGTGATAAATATACATATATATGCAAAATCCACAGGTGCATATACACACATGTATATTTTTTGAATAAAAAATTCCGAGAGGATAGAATCCAGGCAGAACTCAATGTCCAGGACAGAGTAAGGATATAATAACAAGGCTTAAACACTAATATTCCATGGTCATAATTTATTCCATTGGAATCGTAAATACGATCCAATTCATCAGACCTACAAATTCAAAAAGAAAACAGAAAAAAACCTACTCCAGAAATAAAAATAGAATTTAGAGAGAGTGTATGTATGAGAGTGTGGGACGAATCTTAGTGTACATGTATATCAGATCATTATCCTTATTTCAGTATATCCTTTGGCGAAATTAAGGCTGCTACTTAATAGTTCCTCTGAAATAAGGGCTCCCTCCTTCTTTAAGATTTGATCGGCCATGGTGTGTGTATGTCACCACGAAATGTATCTTTGTGTATTAGACATCCGACAACAATCATTTTTCCCCCTTCCACTCACAACTAGTTTTTAAATAACCCTCTCTGTTAAACCCCTCTCTGTTAAACCCCTCTCTTATGAACTAACATTCGTCCCACAAACATATATATATATGTTTATATATATATATATATATATATATATATATATATATATATATATATATATATATATATATATAATGATGTAATATGTAAATTCATGCAATCACTGCAGGAGCCATTGTCCTTTCAAGTGATTGTCGCTGAGTTTTATTTCGAAAGAATATTTTTTTTAAAAAGCTGATAAATTCTTAAACCAATAATATTTCAAAATAATGTAATTTAGCCAAGATAAAAGAGAAAGCTGATTCAATCAGCAAAAAATATTGGGAAAAGCTGAAATGTACAGAATGGCATTATTAACTTTGAAGTCGGTTTGGTACATGAAAATCAGATGGATACTTAAGGAATCGCTTAAGTCAAAGTAAGCAGTCACTGAAATCTTGTCAACCAAAAGACATCAAAGTGGAGGAAGCGTTTCGTTTTATGACTTAATTTCCTGTCTCTTTTTTTTTTTTGTTCAAATTTTGTGAGCCGCTTTCAAATCATTGCGATTGATAAGCTTCTAATTTCCTACTGATTTCTCAAATGTCTCTCTATTTTTGGCCTGTTACACGCCTTTCAATTTCATTTCCATCGTTGGTTAAAATAATATCACCATCTAGACGGAAGCACTCAAGCAATATTTTACCAAATTAGATGTTTCTTAAATCTGAATAACCTGAACAGATTCCATGAAGGAGGAATTGTTAACTCTTTGCCTTGATTCACATTCCAGAAATTGAGAGATGTAAATTTTTACGAAGAGAATCTAGTGTATATAAAACATATCAGTTGATGTATAAATCTACAAACGCTGATTTACACTGGCATTAATTACAGAGAAAGTAAAGTCTCCTTATGAACAGAGTAAAAATGTTTTCTCGTATTCGTTATCAAGGTATTTGAGTAATATTTTATTTTAAGGCACATATTTTTCCTAAGTATTTGAGGGATGACCGAGTAAAAGAAAGGGAAGCATGTCAATCGCCCAGTACTTAAACGTAAATCTCAGTATGTGACTAAAGTGACATCAAAATTATAAGGACTAAACAAATAGCAATAATACAAACATCCACAATATGCGTAATACAAACTCTCTAGGAAGATCCAAGCAGCGAGGTAAACCTCCAAGTTGATGTGAGGAATAAAGCACGATTGGATTTACACGTGTCATTATTAAATTTATTTTAAAAATAATACCCATAGTGTCAGCCGTCCTGGGTAAGACGTTAAACTGATCTGGCATCTTGTCTACAATCGCTAACTCTCAGACGTGCTGTGGCCTCTTTCTGTCTCTTCTATGAATATTTTTACGAGCTACTTCCAATGGTTTCCGGACTACATGAATTTATACGTGCTACCATGCTGGTATATCGGCCCCACCCTTTTACTGTCAAAACGATTAAATGTAACCGTCTCTTTTACTCAAACAGCTTCTTCTCTCGCACTTCCCGTCTGTGGAACTCCCTTCCCCTTACTTGTTTCCCGGATGAATATAATCCTCAAGTATTCAAGTGTAATGCCAATCGATATCTAACACACTGTGTTTGTTCCTCGTCCTTTCTGTTTATGCTTTCCTTAAACATGCCTTTTTATTCTTGTTCTCAATCCTCTGTAACCCTATGCGTGCTAGTGGCACTCCCGCCTTGCTTGGGGTGAAATACCTTAAGAGACAATCTAATTCGAATAAATTATATTGCTCATATTTCCTATTACGAAATAGGCAAAGGGATAAAAATATGCATAAGAACTACGTGAATGCTTGTTGGGAAAATGTAGCGTGTAATTATCAAAACCATTTTACTGAAGACCTGTGCTTCAGACATTATTGATTCGTCATAAAATAAACTGCGTATTATTTGTAAAAGAAATTCTTATATATTTCTAGTTATTTGGAATATCGTTTTCATGGTATCGTAAATCACATTTACCTCTAATCAATTTTTTGCAACAGGGTTTAAAATATCACGATCTGATCTTTTCGCCTGACCGACTTGAAAGGTTGCTTTTAAAAAAAAAAGTATTCTGCTCTTTCAGGAACAAACGATGAAATAAACAAAAAAATATTTTTACAGACCTCCACACGTGAAACAAAAACATGAATATAATACAAACATAGGTAAATTCTCTCTTAAAAGCAAGTATTCAGTAATGATTGGCGGGCTATCTCATAAAATCCGTCGCTTTCAGACCAGAGAATAACCAAAGACCGACGTTTCAGCTTTGATCTGCTTTACAACCGCTTAGCGTGTTTACCCCAACTCCTGCCAGATAGAGATCAGAGCCGCCGTTATTTACACGCATCTTTTCATCTCGGCTTGGATTCGCGTTGAAAATGCTCCCAAGTGTACGACGACAGCCCAAAATCAATTCAATGAAAGAGAGCTTTTAAAACGACAGCACACGATATAAATGACTCTAACGAAAACATCTGGCAAATAGATTCAAAGACATTTATAAACGGAAAGAGTAAAAATCAAAAAGTGACTTTTCAGAGTTTAAGCTAAAAACAGTCTGGGCACCAGGCGACAGAGCTGAAAAACTTAGCAAGGATACATTATGCAATTTAAGTGGTAACCGATAGGAGAAGATATAGCCTTATAGAAAATATATATATAGATTAAAAAAAAATAAAATTATAACATTAAATAGTTAAATCTCCTTGTGGGATATCTACCTCGCTCATCGAAATTTTAGTTGTCTTTGGTAAAGAATAAGCTAATAATTTTTAATACAAGTCATAGTTCCTGTCTATATTTCTGAGATGATGTATTATGTACATTATTTACATTATTCGGACTATTGTCCTCATCTCTGTCGCTATATTTACGACAACGTTACTGCCTTTAAGTATCTGTCTATATATCTGAGAATAGGTATTATGTACATCATTTATATTATTCGGACTATTGTCCTCATCCTTGTTGCCATGTGTATCACAACGTTTCGGCCCTTGTACGTCTGGCTTTCTTCAGGTCGTTGGAGTGTTGAACTGAACCCTTTATTTCGGCTAAAACGTTGTGATAAACATGGTGACAAAGATGAGGACAAAGTATTAGTACGTTGATTTCATTTTTTACGCTCACTATTTACTATGAACCGTATTACATTTTACACACACACACACAGACAAACGCGTGCGTTGAATTTAGTGTATTGTGGCAGCAGATCATTAGTCAAAGATATATGTTTGATTATATGCATATGTGTGTGTGTATATATATATATATATATATATATATATATATATATATGTGTGTGTGTGTGTGTGAGTGTGTGTGTGTGTGTGTGTGTGTGTGTGTGACACCATTTAGTGTTGCTAGAAAGAAAAAAGAAAAAGAAAAGGCGAGAATTAAATTTAGGTGATAAGAAGCCATCACGAACAGGACACTAAGCGATGTTATTTTTCTAACAAAGAAAAGTGGTAAAAAATTATTGTCGAGAAAGTAAGATACTGGATTTAATCTGATTTATGTTACGAGGCGGAGAATAAGATATAGCCAATCTGCCCATGGCAATGATGAAAATTCCAGGTTGGTCAAATGGCCTGCGAGACAGAATTCTAAAGAGATAAATATTAATTACGCACGTACTGACCGAAAAAACAAAATGCCCGCGCGACCTCCCACAGGGTGCTGGGAGATAAAAATTAATTAGGTCAAGCTTGACCGAAACCAAAATGTCAGTGGCACCATCTCCATGTCATTTGGGAAAAACACCTGTTTATTGTCAGGGCTGGCTATGATAGCGAAATTATAAAGGTCCCGGGTGATAAATTCCAAGTGACATTTGACGAAGATAAGAGTCTAAGGTTTGTTGTCGGGCAGAAGGAAAGAAAGAGAAACAAAAGAAAAAGAAAAAAAAAAAAAAAGAAAAAGGAAGATAATTTTTTTTTTTTTTTGAGCAAGATTTTTTTAAACCGAGGCTAGTCTGGCCACCCCACGCCGTTGAGCGCCGATTGGCTAGATGGTGGCATGAGCGTTAGGCGGAGGTAATCATGTGAAGAAGGAGGGGAGGCCTGTTGCGCCCCCCTGAAGGGATATGTGTGAGATGCCACTGTGAGAGAGAGGGGAAACCGGTTGACTCCCCCTGAGGGTATGTTGAGATACCAATATGAGAACAGAATAAGGTGGGAAGACAAAAGACTTCCAAAAATGGAAAATAATAAATTTTCCTGGCCGAAAACAAAGAAGTGGATTGTGGATTTAGAATTAGCAAGGAACCTCAAACCCCGACAGGCCCACCCCGGTTTTGGTCGGCGTCCATATAAGCAGAGTCGCAGCGAGTGAAAAGCAGTACCAGTTCGAGTTCCAGTTGAGTGAAGTTCGCAGTTGGAGTTGCACCCGCCTCGCAGATAGCTGACTTGAAAGATTCCAGGCATCACGACCTCAACTTCTAGCCAAGAACAATTTATTTTTGAAGAACGACTTAGACTCATACCACCAAAACAAGTTTTACGAATATCGCCTGAAGATACACCAAGAACCAGTTTCTTAAAGAACAAACAACTTAAGATGTTAAGACTCGCCTAACAAACACAAAGTGTCACGAATCCATATAGCGGGTTTGGGAGAAAGACGCAGTCCTGTATTCAGTAACCAGATATAAAATATTGTTATCCTTTTTTAACACATTTGAACTTTTCGAGTTATTATTTTCTTTTCTTTTACATATAGTTGTGCGGTGTTACCCTTGATCGAACTCGGCTTGCATTACGGCCCGGCGACTTATTGATTTCGTCTGCCTAAGATCAAATCACAACGTGGGTAGGTTAGACTGGAAATCAAAACAGTTACTTCGGTAACCAGACGTTAGAGGCTAGCTGGGAACGACACGGCTGATACCGAATCTAACCAGATTCTCATCCGAATCACCAAAAACGGTTAGAACGTCACATTTGGTGCCTCGACCAATACCAAGCCAGTTGGTCGTCACAGGACAGGATAGCACAACGGACGCAGCCAGGCAGATGCCACATTTGGCGCAGCGACACCGGGGGGGGGACGTCATATATATATATATATATATATATATATATATATATATATATATATATATATATATTATGCAGTGTTACATTAGAAGATGTACATAGACTGTACATCTTGTTTGAACTTATTTTTTTTTTAACGTTTCATCAAGTTGGAAATTATGATGTAACTAAGTTATTTTATTCCGAAATGCATTGGAAAGTACCCCATCAAGGTAAAAAAGAAAGGAAGCGAAATGATTAGTAACGGCGAGAGAGAGAAAAGAAATAAAAACGACAAAGAAACGGAAATAAAAGTTGAGGGAAAAAGGAGAGGGTGTTGAGATAAACTATGAATGGACAAATTTAATCAATGGAATTCCGTTTAATCATAGAATTCGAATTTTAAAAGTTAACATAGCAGGGTTAGGTTAATATTTCTAAGACAAAAACTTCCTTAGCTTCCTTTATTTTTATTTTTTTGTTTTTTAAACATTAGTTAAAAAGTACTATTCATAAGAATTCTGGCCGATGGAAAATAAAGAAAGAAAAGGGAAGATATTTTTTTTCTTTGGCCGATAATTGTAAACTGAGGCCAGTCTAGCAACACCCACACTGCCGAGCGTTCATTGGCTGAGTGGCGAAGGTAAACATATGAGAAAGAAGGGAAACATGTTGACGCCCTCTGAGGGGATTGGCGTGAGATACCAATATGAGAAAGGGAGAATTTAGGAGGACAATTCCCCTACGGACCCCAACCACAGAGAGGAGGAGAACCCCTGTGAAACAGAAAGTAATTGACTTCCAAAAATAGGAAGTGATAAATTTTCCTGTCCGAAAACAAACAAAATCCTTATTACGGATTTGGAATTATCGAGGAACCCAAAGCACGACCGGCCCCCACCCGGTTTTGGTCGGCGTCCATATAAACGAACTCAACTGCAACTCAACTCTAACTCTGGGGACCAGAGTTAGAGTTGAGTTGCAGTTTAGTTGGGTAGAGATCGGAGAGCAGCCCCGCAGGAGCTGACTGAAATATTTCCACGCATTCAGACTTAGACTTCTAACCAAAAAGCAGTTTATTGAAAAACAACTTAAGATATTAAGACTCGCCTAAGAAACGCAAAGTGTCACGAATCCATAGAAGCGGTTTGGGAGAAAGACGCAGTCCAGATATGAAGATACTTGTTATTTTTTTTCAGCACATTTGAATATTTTGAGTTGTTGCATTATTTTCTTTGGCATACACTTGTGCGGTATCACCTTTGCCCCGGATTCGGCTTGCACTACGGAGCGACGACTGATTGATTTCGTCAACCTAAGATCATATCACAACGTGGGTAGGTTAGACTAGAGATCAAAGCAGTTACTTCGGTAACCAGACGTTGTAAGCGAGCTGGGAACGACAAAGCTGATATCGAATCTAAGCAGACATCGACCGCGACCAAGACAACCAGAGGGGTTAGTGTCACACATGGTTCCGTGGTAAACCAGATGTCCTTCCGAACCAGCCAAGGGTTAAATCGTCACAAGATAGCACAGAGGCAGAGACTAGGGTGACGTCACAAGATGACCTGAACCAAAAATATATTTGTCAAAAAATAAATATGTCTAAATTCACCTTCACTTTAATCCCTCCCGTGCGCCAATGGCTTAGAGGTAAAATCTCCAACTGATACCAAATCAGTCGGGTTTCGATCCTGGCTTGAGGCAATCGGATGTCTTGCCACACTGATGAATTGCGAAACAGTCTGTCTGTGGATGACATCTTTTATTTTTATTTTTTTTTTTTTATATTTATATATATATATATATATATATATATATATATATATATATATATATATATATATATATATATATATATATATATATATATATATATATATATATATATATATATATATATATATATATATTATATATATATATATATATATATATATTATATATATATATATATATATAGGCAGGCATACTATTGCTAAAGTTGTTTACCAAGAGATATAATTTGATTCTTTACCTATGTATATATATATAAGCATGCAGAAAATATAAAAGAACACGTTGGGTGCATAATCCGGAGTTCCTTAGTATTTTTGTTATTATTTTCAAGATGACAGTGCTCCATACACAAGTAGAGCTTTATTATAATAATTTTTTGTTTAAAAATATGATTCCTTCGCTACAGAAGAGTTCTCATGTTTCAAAAGCGAGAGTCGAAATCATCCAAATAATTATTAACATTAAGTTGATTTGAGGTGTTTAGTCTTGTTTCATCTTCAAGCGAAATTTTAGGAATAAGCTATCTTTTGGTTTACGTGTTTTTAGGCATGGTCCGTCATAGCATTCGTTTTTGTGGGGGTGGCTATGCCAGTTTTTTTCGTTAAGTGGTCAGAGAGTTAATTCTTATCTATAGATTCATCATCTTCTGAGAGGTTTTGCTCAGGTTGGGTAGGGTTAGCTTTGAAATAGTTACCCTACCCAACCTTAGCAAAACCTCAGATAAAAAAAACAAAAACAACAGAAAAAGAACTCAGGGAATGGAAAATGATATTTAGTGAAAGTGTATGAGAGTGTGGGACGAATGTTAGAGTGAAAGAAAGCTATAGAGAGGAGTAACAGACGGGAGAAGAGCAGGAGAAGAACAGGAAGGTCTAAAGATGAAGCGGGGGTAGGGGTTAAAATTTAACAGAGAGAAGTTTTAAAGAAGGGAATGAAAGACGGTTTAAGTGAGAGAAATAGGAATATTCTTGGATGTCAAATAAAATTAAAGATATACCGAAAAAGATACACATAATGGCGACATACACACACAATAGACGATATAATCTTAAAGATCAGAAGAAGAGGGAGGGAGAGGAAAAGAAAAATGTGTGGGGGAGAGAGATGGGGCGGGGGAAACTAAAATTGAAAGGCATTTACTGAAAGGGCCGCTGTGTAATCAAGAAAATTTGACAGAATTAATATCGACTCCAGGTTACAAATCAAATATAAACATATTAAAAAACAAATATAACTTATTATCTAATCAAGCAAGGACCTATATTTCTATGGTCAAAAAAACATGCGTATACACACATACACAACAACATATTTATATTTAAACGTACATACATACATATAGGCGTGTACACACATACATATACATATACATATACCCATGTACACATATACATACACACATATTCTCATACATATAGGCATATATACATATATACACATAGAAACACATAGACACACACTCACATACATATATACACATACATCCATACACATCCACTCCTACATATATATATATATATATATATATATATATATATATATATATATACAGAGAGAGACAGAGAGACAGAGAGACAGAGAGAGATGAATAAAGACAAAACTTATAAAGAAAACTTATCACAGCGGAAGTCAACACTTATAGGCGACAGGCGGTTTCATGCTAGACGCAATCGTCAAGAAACGAGTGTTGTTTTTACTCGGATATTAATATATACGGGTCAGTGGTGCGTTGTGGGTATTCTATTTTGGAGGTTATTTTGCCGGAGGTCGTATATTTATTTATTTATTTATTTATGTATTTGGAGTTTTGCTTGTTTTTATTTATTTTTATTTTTTATTTTCATATAAATAGCTGAGAAAAAAAAACTCTTGGCCTGACGATTGCGTCCAGCATGAAACAGCCTGTCGCCACTTAAATGTTCACTTTTATATTTACATACGCTCTATCTCTGATATTACGCACTTTATCCCATAAATATAGAAAACCGTAATCCTATATTTCTCCACACACACACACACACACACACACACACACACACACACACACACACACACATATATATATATATATATATATATCTGTCAAGAAAAAAAGACGCACCATCAGCTGCAAAAAAACACGGTATGATCATCAGCAAGAGAAAAAATATTGCAAGATACAAGTTACAAATTTGGTAATATAAGTATCATGTAAGTGCATACGTTTAAATATTTGCTCGTTGTTTTAACAGCGGATTGCCAATGTCTTACCTACATCCGAGTTCGTGTTGAACAAGCAAAAAAAGAGATGGCAAAATTAAAAGAAATTATGGAAAAAAAAATAATTTTATTTTCATAAAAAGTTTCGCAATGTTTTCGAGGAATCAGACAGAGATCGGATTTTTGTTATGATATCCACCAGAAAACACACCGTCTGTCGTTGAGTAATTCCCATTGATCTGCTTAATACTCGCCCCGTTGATGAAGGACACAGCTGTGTCCGAAAATTCCGGACTTAAAATCTTTATTTCCGGGCTTCATTTCTTTTATATGTTTAATAATTAATATTAATAAATAATTTCTTACTGATTATATTGGTACCCTTTCGATTTTCCTAGTTTTATTAACTAACCTATCTATTTTGCACAGACACGCGCGCACGCACACACACACACACACATATATATATATATATATATATATATATATATATATATATATATATATATAACAAGGCTTAAACACTAATATCCCATGGTCATAATTTATTCCATTGGAATCGTAAATACGATCCAATTCATCAGACCTACAAATTCAAAAAGAAAACAGAAAAAAAACTTCTCCGGAAATAAAAATAGAATTTAGAGAGAGTGTAAGTATGAGAGTGTGGGACGAATGTTAGTTCATAAGAGAGGGGTTTAACAGAGAGGGTTATTTAAAAACTAGGTGTGAGTGGAAGGGGAAAAAATGATTGTTGTCGGATGTCTAATACAATAAAGATACATTTCGTGGTGACATACACACACCATGGCCGATCAAATCTTAAAGAAGGAGGGTGAGGTAAGGAAAGAAGTGGTGGGGAAGAAAGATGGGGCGGGTGAAATTAAAATTGAAAGGGACGCTGTGTAATTGAGAAAATTTGACAAAAATAATATCGACTACAGGTTACAAATCAAATATAAACAATAAATATGACGATTATCTAATCTAGCGAGGACCTAAATTTTTATCTTCAAAACGAATGCAAATACACACATACACAATTTGTCAAATTTTCAAATTTTTCAAATTTTCTCAATTACATATTACATATCGGAATTTTTTATTCAAAAATATACATGTGTGTATATGCACCTGTGGATTTTGCATATATATGTATATTTACCACTAATATTATATATATATATATATATATATATATATATATATATACACCGTTATGATAAAATAAAACAGATTTTACGAAGATTAATATATGTAACCTATTACTGTTCATAGAATCCTACATGAATATTTTTTTATATATCTAATCCCATATAATCCCATATTGCAGTATCCAACTAATTTGTAATGTGTGTATATGTAATTTCATCTTTGTAAGTATAAGGTTAAGTTCGAAACATATTAGATATATAGATATATAATCTCAACCTGTTATTATATTAACATCGTGGGTACTAAGTTTTTTTTTTTCATTAGACAGTATTTTCAATGTTATAACAATGGTATTTTATAAAGTTATTCCTCTTGGTACATAACGTATTTACATAATTTCCTATGTTTTTATTTAAAATAATTTTGAATTTTGAATTTTTCTTCTTTCAAAATTAAATTTGGAATGATATAAAACATAAAAATTATAAAAAATTAGGCAACAATAATAAAATAAACAACTCTAAGAATTTTTAGTCATAACCAGAACGGGATTTTCTAACGATCAGATTGAAGATTAAATAAAATTGAGTTTTGTGGGTAGGGGACAAAGAGAGAGTGAAAAAGACATTTGGTTCATTATCAGCAAATTTTTTTTACGATCTAATTAATTTAAAATTTTTCTACAGTCAGAAGCAAGTATCTTGTCTCAAGACACAATTTAAAAAAAAAAAATTTAAGCCCTTTCGGCTTACATCTGTGACGTCGTCCCCTGGTCGCAGCGCCAACTGTGACGTTCTATCCTAGTCTACGACGGCACCAACTGTGACGTCCCTAAACAGCACCAATTGTGACGTCCTCGCCGCGGCGCCAGCCGTTCGCTCCTCGCTGCTCCGCTCGGGTGTTGCTGCTCCAAATGTGACGTTCTAACCTTTTGGTGATTCGGGTGGGAATCTGGTTAGATTTGATATCAGCCTCGTCGTTCCCAACTCGCTTCCAACGCCTGGTTACCAAGGTAACTGCACTGATCGCCCAGTCCGCCTACCCACGTTGTGAATTGATCTTAGGCAGACGAGATCAAACAGTGGTTGGGGCCGTACTGCAAACAGAGTTCAACGGGGGTGATACCACACAAATATGCATAAAAGACAATAAAATGAAAACTCAAAAGTTCAAAGTATCAAAGAAAAAGGTAACAAACTTTATGTCTAGTTGTTCGATACATAAGACTGCATCTATCTCCCCACCCGTTCTATGGATTGTGACACGTCGTTTTCCGCTAGGCAAGTTTTAACACTTCAAGTTGTCTGCTCTCTAAGAAATTGGTGTTTCCGTGGGTCTTTGAACGAAAGTCAAAAAAAAAAAAAAACTTATTTCGGTGATATGGATCTAAGTCGCTCTTCAAAATAATTGTTCTTGAGAGGTCCGGAATGTGCGTGAATCTTGGTCAGCTATCTGCGAGGCTTGCTTCAACTGAAGACTGACTCTGGGAACTGCTGGAACTCAACTCAACTCTGCTCGTTGTGGCTTCGTTTATATGGGCGCCGACAAAAACCGGGGTGAGTTTGTCGGCGCTGGGGTGTTCCTCGATAATTCTAAATACATATCCACCTCTCTGGTTAGGAATTTCCACCCTTTTCCATTTTTGGGAACCTTTCCTCACTCGCACCTTCTCATCATACTTCAGAGGGGCGTGAACTGCCCTCCCCACATCTTCGTAGCAACCTCTCTTACTCATCCTCCAGATGGGCTGCAACAGCCTCCCTCGTGCGTCACGTGATCACCACTCGACCAATGATGTCTTAGTCGGGCGTGGACGAATCCGCGGCTTTGTTTCAGGAAGAAAAAAATATCTTGCTTAACTAAAAAAAAAATATCTCTTCTCTTTCCCTTTTCTTCCTCTTAATCGCCGTTATCATTTCTCTGGTCGCGAACGGGACAATATGACAATGGCGGTCATAACTCTTGTTCTACACGTGGTTTACGTCAGGTATTTTTTCGCTAATTATCAGAATGGGTGGTCTTCTTAACACGGTCTCAAAAAGAAACATCTCCAAAGTCTCAGTCAGTCTGTCGCCTCGAAGAAAGAAAAAAAAACACTTCTAGGTTCCCATTCATTTTCCTTCGGTACATATTTCTGATAACATAATTTTATTATCGCAGGCCAAGGATGTTCCGTCGAAGAAAAATCGGTCAACGGACACTCTTAGGTGGTCCTTAATTTTTCATATCTGTCCAAAGTCCATTTAGTTGCCTGTTTTTCGTCACTTATCGAAATAACATTTTCATTTGATTTTTTTTTCTTTGGCCAGCCGGTCTGTAGTTGATAATAAGATGTCTTCCCGTACCAATAGTTTGTTTCACTTTCTTTTTACTCAGAATTTCCCTGTAATTGTAATGACACTCTTTCGCCATTTGTTACTTATCAAAATATCCTTTTATCCATTGTCTCTTAGCCGTCTGTGTGTTATTGCTTATCACTCACGATTCGGTTCTTAGCCTCTCTTTTTCTTCTTCTCTTTCTTTTCCCTTTCTGCCTCGTTAAATAGTGCCACACGTCTATTTTATTTCTTATCTATAACTAGGATCCTGATGTATATGATATTATTCGAAAATTAAATAAAACTACAGTACCAATTTATTGGAACAGACGTAGTCAGTTGAATGTGTGTGTGTATAACATATATATATATATATATATATATATATATATATATATATGCGCATATTCATATATACAATCATATACATGTATATATGTACATATATATATATGTATATATATATATATACATACATACATACATATACATATATGTATATATATATATATATAATATACACCCCCCCACACACACATATATATATATATATATATATATATATATATATGATAAGATATATATATATATATATATATATATATATATATATATATATATATATATATATATATATGATAAGATATGACGATTCCATTTAGTGTGAAACAGACTGATGCCTCTGGTTGCTGAGACTTTTATATTTCATATATATATATATATATATATATATATATATATATATATATATATATATATATATATATGTGTGTGTGTGTGTATATGTATATGAAATGTTTAACCTATATATCTACATATATATACGAATTGTTTAACATTTACACTATTTTGGTGGTGTTCAAACACGAACAATGTGAAATTAGAAATCAATGATGCATATTATCTGGCAGGTTTTCTAAGCGGCCATGTGGGTGATGAACTGTTTTCCAACTTTCAATCACTTTCCTACTGGCGAAACAACTTTATTGCTATTTCCATGGCATGTGACCTGAAGAACGACATAGCTTAGTCCTACTATCCATGAACCTTACAAGTGAGAGTTACCATGACACGTACATTTTCTTATGTGTGCCGTGTCCCTTCAGGACGTGAGCGATTATGACACCCACCTCCTCCTGTCTTTTGTAGCTCTTAATAAATGTTGAGTTTTTGTTATTTCTCCCACATCCTGTTTTGCCATCCACTTGCTCGAGCTCATTAAGTATGTTACGCTTTGCTTTCCACAGTCTCTTTTTCCCTGTATCCGTCCTGTGAGTATCAGACTTTTCAAGCCCTACTGCCTCACTATGCGTCCCACATATTTTAACTCGCTCTTCCTTATGTTATATATATGTTTCTTCTTTATTTCCATTCTCTCTAAAACCTTCGAGTCTCTTCTTCATCTCTGAAGAGATTGTCCAACATTCGCTACCATACAGGAGGACAGATATCACGTAACAGTTCAGTACTCTTTTCTTTGTTTCCAGCGAAAATTTCTTGTCTCGTAATAATCTGCTTAGCTTTTGGAAAGCATCTTTATCCATGCCAATACGTCTTCGGATATATGAAAAAATAGCTGGAGGGTGGGCAGTATAAGAGGATTCATACCTTTCCCAAGGGGTATTAGCACGTAAGTAAAGGGAAGGAATTCGACTGGAAACCGAGCTGCTATCCATTACTCGACCAGGCCTCCCTTTAAAAATAGAAATCTCAAAAAAAAAAAAAAAGTCTTTGAGTCGTTCCGTCAAAATAATAGTGACAATTAATGGTTTTACAAATTTATTATCTTCAGAAAAGCAGAAAGAGATGCAAGACTATGATTTAATTTCATCCAATATTCATTAAAACATGAGCATCTTCTTTTATGTGCCGTGTCCCTTCAGGACGTAACCGGTTATGGCCTCCTGTTACTTAATAAGTCTTAATAAGTTTTGTCTTTTTGCTACCTCTACCAGACCGTGCTCTGTCATCCATTTGATCAAGTCCATTATGTCACGCGTTGCTTCCCCCTGTCTCTCTATCTCTCAGTCTGTCCTGTGAGTATCAGATTTTCCAAGCCCCACTTCCTCGTTACGTGACCCAGAAATTTCAACAGTCTCTTCCTAATGTTAATTATAAGTTTCCTCTTTGTTTTCATTTTCTCCAAAACCTCGTCGTTGCTCACATGTTCAGCCCATGGTATCCTCAGCATCCTTCTGCAGAACCACACCTCTGTTACTTCGAGTCTTTTCTTCATCTTTGAGCAGATTGTCCAACATTCAATGTCATACAGGAAGACAGATATCAGGTAACATTTCAGTACAAGTTTTCTTTGTTTCCAACGAAATTTTCCTATCTCTTAATTCTCTTCTTAGATTTTGGAAAGCTTCTTTGGCCATCCAAATTTCTTCGGGTCTCAGTGTCGCACATTCCGTCCTCTGTTAGAACAATTTCAAGATATTTATATTTTTGTATCGGCTTAATTTTAGTTTCCCCGACCTGTAAATTGCATTTTGGGTTCATCTTTTTTGCTGATGACCATACATTCTGTCCTCTTTTCTGGATGTCTTACTTTAAGTTAATTACCTTTAGTAACTCAACTGCTCCGTCCAGTTCATCTCAGCACAGAGTGGACTGGGAACAGCAACAATAAGAGGTGGTTTCATGCTCCTCAATACTTGCTGCCGGATGAAGTTTAACGTCATACCCAGGAAGCGTTAAGGAACTTTGCAGAAGACCCTTTTATTTAACGTGAAAAGGGATAAGGAAATGTTAGTAAATTAAAAAAATAATAATAATAATAATACAAGATTTGGTTAATATGAATAGGAAATTTACAGAGAGATCTACATTGAATCTGTTTTTATTTTCTATTCTTTACTGAAATATATTAAAATCTTTTGGTTGGTTGTTTTTGATGGTATGAATTGTAATAAAAGTGATAAAAAACATCTCTCTGTACCTATTATAAACTTGAGTGTAGAAGAGGTTTCGTACTAATGTATATCTCAATAAGGTTTGATTTACATGTATAAGATATGATTTCCTACAGTTCTTTTTTGAAACGAAAAAAAAATCTGAACATACAGAATGAAAACTTGTATAGATTTAGGTTTGTTTAATGGCATATCAAAAAAATCCCAGGTTATTGAAAATAGAATTATAAATTATTATTATTATAAAATTTTCACGATTTTATATATATATATATATATATATATATATATATATATATATATATATATATATATATATAAATATAAAAGTGAACATAGCCTGACGATTGCATATAGCATGAAACAGACTGTCGCCTCTAAATGTTGACTTCTATGTTCACTTTTATATTTACACACGCTCTATCTCTTATATTGAGCACTTTATTCCATAAATATAGCACACCTTAAGACTATATTTCTTTATATATATATATATATATATATATATATATATATATATATATATAAGAAATATAGTTTTAAGGTGTGCTATATTTATGGGATAAAGTGCTCAACATCAGAGATATAAAACTATATTTCTTCTTTTATATATATATATATATATATATACATATATATATATATATATATATATATATATATATATATATATATATATATATATATATATATGTATATATTGTTTTCCAACGGAAAAAAAGTTGATATATAGGTATAGTTTAGTCCAAAGGGCATTCAAAAACGTAGACATTGGTTTAGTTTTCATCGAAGGACAATAAGGAATATATAGGATTTTTAAGCGATGGGACACATAAAATTGTAGACATAGATATGTTTGCACCCGAAGACATAAAGGGGTGTATAGTTTTTCTTCTAGCGACAGGAAAGTCAATATGGAAGACATAGTTTTCGATTCCCCACGAAGACAACAATGTATATATAGATTTTGTTTAGGCGGTAGGACAGTCAGAAATGTAGATATAGTCTTGATTTATCACCTGAAGACACATGGATACAGAGGTTTTGTTTAAGTGACAGGTAAATTAAAATGGTAGATATAGGTTTGGTTTTTACCCGAAGACAAAAAGGGATATATAGTTTTTGTTTTGACGATAGATCAGTCAAAATGGTTGACATAGTTTTGGCTTGTATCCAAAGACAAAAAGAGATATATCGGTTGTGTTTAGTCAATGTTTCAGTCCAGCATGAAACAGCCTGTCGCCTCTGAATGTTGACTTCAGTGTTCACTTTTATACATAAACATATATATATATATATATATATATATATATATATATATATATATATATATATATGCATGACATAGGAGAGTCAAATGTTTAGACATAGGCTTGGTTTTCAGCAGAAAAAATAACTGATATATAGGTTTTCTTTAGTCGATAGGGCATTGATAATTTTGTTTAACACCCTAAAACAAAAAGGGATGCAGGAGTTTTGTTAAAGCGATAAGGACAGTCAACAGTGCAAATAGAGACTTGGTTAGATTTGGTTAGGCGATAGGACTATCTCAAAAATGTAGATATCGTTTTTGTTTCCATCCGTAGACAAAAGGTATATATAGTTATTTTTCAGGTGATAGGACATTGAAAATTTTTATATCGGTTTGGTTTTCACCAGAAAAAAAAATGTTATATAGGATTTGTTTAGTCGATAGTGATTTAAAAACGTTGACATTGATTTGGATTGCACCCGAAGACAAAAAGATATATAAGTTTTAATTGTAGACATAGAGTTTGTTTAAATCCGAAAATAGGAATGTACAGTTTTTCTTTTCGCTATAGGAGAGTCAAAGTTGTAGACATAAATTTCGTTTCACTCGAAGACAAATATATATATATAGAGAGATTTTGTTTAGGCGGCAGGACAATCAAAAATGTTGATATAGGCTTGGTTTTCACCAGAAAAGATTGATATATATGTTTTCTTTAGCCGATTGTTCAGTCAAATATGTATACGTAGATTTTGTTTTAATCAGAAGAAAAAATTCATATATAGGACAGTAAAAATGGTAGAAACATGCTTGGTTTTCACGTATAGAATAAAAACGAAATCTATTAGGTGATAGGTCATTTAAAAAGGTAGACATAACTTTGGTTTGCACACGAAGGCAATACGATAGGACAGTCAAAATAGTTGACATTGTTTTGGTTTGTATCCGAAGACAAAAAGAGATATATAGGTTTTGTTTAAGGAATAGTTGAGTAAAAAATAGCAGTCACTGGCTTGTGTTACGCCTGAAAACAAAAATGGATATATAGGTTTGTTGAGACGATAGATCATTGCAAAAGGTAGAAATAGGTTTGTTTTTCACACGAAGATAATTAGAAATATACAGGTTTTGTTCAGGCGATAGTACAGTCAAAATTGTTGACACAAGTTTGGTTATTCACAAAGACAAAACCGGATATAATTTTTGTTGTAAAGGGATGGGACAGTTAATAATGTAGATATTGGTTTGGTTTGCATCCGAAGACTGAAAATAATTTTTTTTTTCGGCGATACATCAATCAAAAATGTAGACATATGTCCGTCCTGGGTTTGACGATAAACTACATCCGATTCCAGGGTAAGACGATAAACTACGTCTAACAGCAAGACCTCTGATCAGGAGGTTTTGAGCAGCGTTGAACCACCTCTTAATTGCTGGTGTTTCCAGGTCCACCCTGATTCGGGGTTGTAGCACCTGTTAGGGTCCCAGATTAATGAGTTAACTCCAAAACAGAGGTAAAAAGCATTATGAAAGTGTACAAAAAGTGTTGAATATCAGAAATTCTTTGTAAAAAAATTATTACCAGTAATAATTTTTTTAATAAAAAAAAAAAAAAAAAACTATTACCAGCAATACGTTTTCGAAAAAAATATTATCGGCAATACATTTTTTAAAATAATATTACCAGCTCTCCATTTTTGAGGAAAAAAAATATTACCAGAAATAGATTTTTGACAAAGAATTACCAGGAAAAAAAGTTGTTGGCATTAAATGACCCATTGAGATTAATATGCCGTAAAAAAAATTAAAAAAATATAGACGTATGTTTTTGTTTGCACCCGAGGTCAATAAGGATATATAGGTGTTGTTTAGAGGGTAGAAATTCAAAACCGTACACATAGGTTTGGTATGTACCCTAAGAAATAAAGGGATATAAGATTTTGGGGGTGGGTAGGAGAGAAGACAATCAAAAAGGTAAACATATGCTTTGTTTGTGCCCGACGATAAAGAGAGATATGTTGTTTTTGTTTAGGTTATGGGACAGTCAAAATGGTAGACATAGGCTTGGTTTGCACCCGAATATAAAAATGGACGTATAGATATTTTTTTTATGTGATAGGATATTGAAAATTGTAAACATAGACCTGGTTTTCACTCGAAGACAATATGTATATATAGGTCATGTTTACGCCATAGGACAATAAATAAGTAGATATAGGTTTGGTTTATATCCAAAGACAAAACGTGATATGTAGTTTTTTAGGGGTTAAGAAAGTAAAATATGTAGACATAGGTTTTATTTGCACCCATATTTATTATCTTTATATAAGTTTTGTTTTGGCCATATGACCAAATATGGCCATAGGTCCGGTTTTCCCCCGAAAAATTGTGATAATATTGTTTAGGCAATTTTAGAGTCAAACAGGTAAACATAGGCTTAGTCTGTGTCCAAAAACGATAAGGAATATATAGGACTTTTGTAGGCGATATTGACAAATTAGTTCAACTAGAAATGTCTTACAAACATTTAACAATTGGCTTTCAAGGATACCTGGAAACTAGAGAAGACTGGGTGATGATATGTGTCAAAGCTCGTTAAATAGTAAACAAATTTATTCCGTAATAAAGTAAGCCAACAAGTTCAAAATGGCGTTTCAAATGGGTGCAGAAATACAAGTAAAGCACAATACACCGACTGAAGCGTCCAAATACTTAAAAAAAAAGCAAAAGCAAATTGAACCAACCAGATGAGAAACGATGGCAAGGTAAACCGCTCCACAATCAATACTCTGCTCTGATGTAGAAAAACATCTTACCCATCAGTGACTACAGAGGGAAGGGATAAAAGCTGAAACTGAAAGTCTTATCCTTGCTGCATAGGACTAATACTTGGTAATTAGAAATTATTAAGCACATATACTAAAAAATTGTATTAACCCAAAATGCAGATTTTGTGAAAAATATCCAGAAAAAAATGACCATCTTTTATCAGTTTAAACGGTATTGACAACCACTGAATTTAAAATATGGCATGCTATAACAGTAGCATCTGAAAGAGTCACCTTGTTCAAATACAGGGACCTGGAGATCGAGATTAACAGGGAATGAAAATAGAGTCTGTACTAATAGTAATCGGAGTTTTGGACCACGTGAGAAAAGGAGAATTTTACTTACAGTGACCCAGGGAGCATCAGCATAAATGTTGCCCAGAAGATCGCCGTATTTGTAACATCCCTTATCCTAAGAAAAGTGCTATCAATTAAATGAAAATTCTCTTATAGGGCCTAAGGACCATCGATTGGACCCGGCTCTACAGGGTACAAAACAGGAAACATACATACATAAATAATAATAATAATGATAATAATAATAATAATAATAGTAATAATTTTATGGGACTTTACAATATACACAGAGAGAACAATCAATGCTAACTGACATTGTGATTACAGAGCGTAAAGACTAAATGTTCCTCCTTGTGGACCTGGCAAACTGCAATGTTTTTGAAGATCTCCAAAGAACTATCAAAATACAAGGATCTTGAAATCTAAATTTCAAAAATGGGGCTTATAAGTTCATTAACAATTACTGTTGTAATTGAAGTCCACAGATTGATTGGAAATGATTCCAGTAGACTCATGAAAGGAATCCCTCGTAGCCCATACCATAAAGAATTACAAACATTTGTACTTACAAGTACAGCCCACACCTTAAGAAGGGCTTTATCTATGTAAAATATGTGCGATTTTTTTTTTAAATGCTATGATGGCATTTTTGACCTTAGGTAACCCAGAAAGAAATCAACATACGCCAGAAATCAAAGGAAATAAATCAATAATAAATAGTAAACTAATATCTAATATTGGGTTGGTCAAAAGGTTTGTTAATTTATCAAATATTAGGATGGTGCAAAAATAATGTCGTTTTCTCACATAGTAACATATATGAGAAAACAAAATTATTTTTGCACCAACCTAATAGAAAATTTACTTAACAAGCCGAGCCAAAATTTCGGCCTACCCACTACCCCATATGCGCAGGTAAACGTCTAGGTTTTCATAACACATTTTTACGCAAAAATAGTGGCAGGGGCACGATACAAATTTAGTTTTTTTTGAAGAGGTTCAAAATTATAATTTCGTGACAGGTGATTTAAAAATGTCAAAAGCCAGGGTCGCACTATCTATGAAGACGTCTTATATATGAATATATAAGTATTTACAAATATATTTACAAATATACTAATATACATATACGCATTAAACATTGCGAATTTTATATACAAGACGTGTTTTTGAAACTGTCTCTGTGTGGCTGTATCAACGAATCTGACCAAATATCAGATTTGTAAAGGAAATCAATCCTGCACGTTCATGCCGAGTAAAAGGAATTGACCTAGAGTGGCATTTTGATGCCGTTTAGGCATCAGGGTATTGTTCTTCCTGGGTTGAACTTGGGTAACCCATCCCTGAAATTAGGCTAGTGTAGGTTTTGATTTTTGAATTTTTAGTTTTTCTTTTTTTTTGACCAGTAAAATTAGCTAAGGTGTGTTTGCTCATTGGCCCCTTTTATTTCTGTCCCTATTTTTTCTTTAATTTAATTCCCCCATCTCCTCCCTTGTTAGGTGGTCAGTGATGTCAGTTCTCTGGCGGATGCGAGGGACTTTTCGTTTTTCCGCCTGTGTTTCGTTTTTGGTGTCGTGTCTGAATGTGTGTGTGTGTGTGTGTGTGTGTGTGAGTGCTAGGGATGAATATTTTTTTTTTATATTTGCTATAGTCCCGCATTGATTTCGTCCTGTGCACTGATGTTTCTGACACATTTACGGAGTGTGGGTTTTTTTTTTTTTATTACTAACATGATTTTGTTTAGTTTCTTGTAAACAGATTATATTCATATTGTACATACTCCGGGATGAAATCCGGTCTCAAAATGAATGACAAACGCAGGAATGAAATATAGCAAATAAATGTATTGACATAATAATACAATTGGTAATACGGTTAATAGATCCAGAAATCCGCTTACTAGCAATAATATTATATATATATACAGTCAGGGAAATTCAGAGTCTACGTGCTTGCAACTGTGACTCCTACAAAGCGGTTACCTCACACTCTCACTATCTCACTATCTCACTTCCGGGTATTCACCGGCAGCAGTACAAGTACACACTGGGCGAGTCCACTTGTATAAAAAGGGGTGGACCCCTTAACAGTAATTATAGGGACTATTTAGGATTTTCATTGAGACAATGAGGTAATATGGTGGATGTAGCAAGAAAGGTTAGTAAGAGTGTTTTGGTGTTAGAAATATTTTTTTATGTTTGGTTCATAGTTTCCGGCTAAGTTTAAAGTTAATATGACTGTCCTTTTCTCCATCCTTTTTTTAGGCCATGTGCCACATTTTCTGTATTTTTACAGAAATGAATATCGTAATGGAAATGCATTATAAGCAAACTGTAAATCTTTCAACATTTCTCATAAAATAGTTTTGCTTCTATATCAATATTGGTAATGGACAAATGGTAATTTTGCAGTTGCACTGCATATATAATCTGCATCAGTCATCTCAGATTTTTTTCTCTACATTTAGCTCGATTATTGCATATGCGAAATAAATTATGCGTAAAAAAAATGATACCTATATGGGAATCATTTTGCAATAGCTTCGGTTATATTTTCGGAATGAGGAAACCATGAGTTTTAACTGTGAATGGATCCTGCTTTTTTTTTTGTTTTGCTTTTTAAACATTGACGTAAAAATATCCCCAAAATGCTGGCATTAGCAGTTGCTTTGGTTATAGATTTCTATATTTCTATATTTCTATATCTTCTTTATATCAATGAACATAATATATATATATATATATATATATATATATATATATATATATATATATATATATATATATATATATATATATATATATATCCCTGCATAAAAATAAAATAAATATATTAGACTCTACAAATGAGATTATATTGTTAATATTAAATATGTTCACATCGAGCAAAGCTTTTTATTACATGATAGGGAAATATCTTCTTAGGGGAAAATATCGATGCCTGATCAATAATTATAAGTTTCTGTGTGATTTATATTACAGAACAGATATATTGGAGTTTGTGTGTCTGGCAGTGAATATAGAAAGAAGATTCCGAAGCGAATTGACATGGAAAATATATATGTATACTCACATTGTATCCGAAATCAAAAGAATGCTCAAAAATTGATATCGTGTGGTATCGCTGGAGTGCACTGAATTAAGAAAGACCGGTGTACAACTTACATCTAATCAGTTATAAACAAATTGCTCTGTCTGTTTTCCAGTCTGATTATAGAAGATGTGGTCGTCAGCAAAAGACATGCCACAAGATGCCATCTATGTATTTCAGACGTCAAAATCTATCAGTTACAGAACTTCATCATGTAGCAAGGCCTCTGATCGGGAGATTTTGCGGAGCGTGGAACGATATTTTAATGGCTCTTATTTCAATGTCCACCCTAACCCAGAGAGGTAGCACCTGTTAGGGTCCTAACTATGAGCAAATAGTTAACCTCCAAACTGGGGTCAAAACAATATGAATTTATAAAAATACGTTTTCATAGTAAAAACCAGAAATACATTTTGTGGAAAAAAAATTACCAGCATCTAATTCTGAAGAAAAAAAATATTACCAGCAATATATTTCTGTGGAAGAAATTACTAATGCCCCCAAGAAAATTTCGACTTTAAATGGCCCATAACGAGTTGACATGCCGTTAAACAAAGAAACCCTATCAGTTACCAGAATTGAACTATCTGGATAGTTTAGTGAAAGACAAACATCCAAATTCCTATAGGAATAGAGAATGGTGCTTTCTTGAAATGAGGAAACATGATAGGAATATTCAGTCTTAATGAAATAAACAAGTACTGAACTATTTCTCCTGAAGATTTATATTAGACGAGAGACACAGTAATACAGCCATCAGTGTTTAATTCTCCCTTTCAAGACTTGATAGAGATCAAAATCTTTCACGTGTTTTTGTGAAAGTAATCCTATTCTTGACTTTCACTGCCAATTTCCAACACACCCAACAACGTCTCCATCATATCGTTAATCTATCGCTATTTCTATTACAAATATTCAGATGAACTCCTTTTAGGCATTTACTGCTCAGAGACGTTATAATGCATTCAAAGAGACGAATTATCGATATATACTTCGCATTTTCCCCAACTATAGGTACTTTCTAGATCAGACTCCATCATGAATACTTCCCTAAACATTACAACCATAGCATATTGTAGTGACAATCGCCTTCTATCCTCGTAATCTCCACTTCATACGATCTTACAGTTCCCTTCATATCACACATTCATCATAAACGTTTTAACAGTGGATTGATTGATTGTTTTTTTTACAGTTTATCAATAAGTATTTACTGATACAAGTTCTATTAATTAAACCATAGGCTAAAGGAATGTGGCGTATTTATTCAATTCCAAGCCATTATCAGTTACACCAGCTGCACATCCAAGTTTGCAGTACCTGACGTACCCAAACGGCATGTTTAAACAGTAATAGCCGGAATTATAGGCATTAATTCATTTAAGTACATACATATAAAATGAAATCTAAGCCGTTATCTAAGTAGGTCTACGAAATTATTGATTCTTTTTTCGTAAGTTGAATCAATATGTCTGTAGGTTGACATTGTTATTAAATACATTTTTCTACAAATCCCTCCGTGCATTATACCTGATGCAGACAATCAATGAAGATACATTAGATTAAGTGCATTGACAGAGGAGGAAATTATGTTTGAAAATATGTCTCATTTAGAACAATCATTCCATTTTTAGGTTACCGGTTTACTATTTAACTCCTCATATATATATATATATATATATATATATATATATATATATATATATATATATGTGTGTGTGTGTGTGTGTGTGTGTGTGTGTGTGTGTGTGTGTAAAGAAAGAACAATAAGATATATAATCCGGTATTCTTATTGATATTTTTTTATTTTAATTTTTTCGAAATAGTGCTCAATGTAAATTTACAGAGCTTAAATATTATAAATTAACTGACTGAAAATATGATTTTTTTTGCTACACAGTAATAACCATGTTTAAAAAATGGAAGCTAAAACATTAAATTTAATTATATAATTAAATTAAAAGCATTAGTTCCGTTTCATCTTCAAGCAAATATTAGAATAACTTATTTTTAGATTTACTGAGTTTTAAACACATATATAAATTCATAATCCAATGTTTCCCAGCATACAGAGATATCCAATCATTCAGACAGGGACGGTAGCGTGTTCATTTTTATTAACTATTGTTGTGTCAATTATGTATTACGTTCGAAAAAGAGGTTAAGTTTAGGGAGGGTAGGGGTGTATTTTTCAATGAATTCTGACATCCATTAAATGCATCTTATCTAGGTTTTTTTTATTAACGGCAAAAAGTTTTTCGGCATTTTTTCTTACTTGTATACTTAAAGATTCTTTTTTTACTTTTTATTTAACTACAATTTTAAAATATTTTTACTCTTAATTACTAATAGACTATAAAATAAAAAATGGGAACTGGAAATATACTTTTATTTGATAAAAAAATTAAATAATTTAAGTAATTCTATTAGATTTACTTGTTTTTAAAAAGAAATATAAATATATATATAATTACTTTTAATTTATGCCCACATGTGATTGAGTAGGCAGTGTGCATATATTTAAAAATAATAACACTGAATTCTTCTAATCCCTGGAATATTTGTCACCCATTTAATTGTATAAAAATGTTGATCTGATGACTTAGAATCGAATTTGGATTCTAAAGAAATAAATTATAATCACCACGAACCCTTAAATTTGTCTCTTTCTTAATATTTGCTCTGTTTTTACATTGATCTCTCTGGATTATCCATACGCATTACCAAACACAAATTTACCCAAAAGTTCTCGGTAACAAAAAGGTAACTCGATATAGCGCCGCTCGATCATATATTCCGTGGTGGAAATCATCCGAGTTTCTCTTTTACCCATAGGACTGTGCCATGACTACTATCCCCAAGCCGCTCACCTCTTCGAGCACCGTTGGTATGGCGTTTGTCTCCTATTGTAACTGTTCGAGTTTCAATTCTCGGTAGTGGATACGCACTGCTGATGAGTCCGAAATATAGGACGAAACGGCCGTCCAGTACTTTCTGCATTTGGTTGAGGTTTCTTCTAGACTCGATGAATTATGATTATCTCAAATCCCTCTAATTATGTTTTTCTGTGTGTGTATATATATATATATATATATATATATATATATATATATATATATATACAAGTGTGTGAGTGGTGTATAAAATTGTTATATTCAGTGTGGACATAGATTTAAATTAAGATGGTGACTGGTTGATTCACATCTTAATCGGCCATCATATAATATATTACTCGTTTTTGTGGAGGTTCACTATATATAGATTATTGTGTACTTATGGAGAGAGAGATCGGGATCGTAGACAACTTATACATGACCTGTTATTGCTTGTCACAATACAGTGTTGATTTCTATATTCATACCGCATTTATCTCCAACTTTCTAAATGCGTGTGTGCGAGTTTGTGATTGTGTGGGGGTTGTGTCTCGGTTAGTATGGCAATAATAAAAGAATATTTTGTAAAACGCCTAAGTTATCATCAGCCAATTAGTTTCTTTTCATTAATAAACGAAGCAATATTCTTTGCAATCGAAGGGTGGAATGGAAACACATCTTTTAATGAATGCGAAATCACAAATAGATGGAGAAGAAAAAAGTTTGCAAGTCAAATATCCTAGTAATCACGCAGCTGCAATTTATCGGCCAGGCAGCACGGAATGAGGCTTTAAAATGTGTATCCTCAATTTCTTGAACTAACAAGAAGAACTCTTTTATCCTCTAACCCGTTCGTTCCTGCTGAAATCATTCCCAATTCATTAGTACAAAGGCCTAACCGAAGATCCAACCAACAGTCGATGCATCAAAGGTATGGTTTTCCCAGCGATAATAACACAGAACTGTGGATGCTTCTAATCATGTTCAATTCACGTGGACATTCATGTCGTGTCAAAAAGTCGATTTGTATTTCCTTCCGTTTCATCTCTCATCAAAATCCCGATGAATTGCTGTCTCGACACAAAAAAAGCACTTCTCACCTGATTATCAAAGATGAGCGTTCTTTTTTTTTATGTGAATACTCGTGAAGACAAATTCGTGAAACATAATGTGCTTCGCCGTGGATTTGTAGTCAAATAAACCAAGCAAATACTTACTACCGTAGTGAGTCTAACCTACATGTTCAGAATATGTATCCCTGTATTAAACTACGCGAAATATATTTAAAATATTTACCGTCGGTCTAATATCCCTATCTTTATTGTTATTAGAATCTTTCAGCTGTTTTACTCTCCGGTTATCGTCAGGAGTATTTCCATCCGTGTAAATTTCAGGGATTTTCGAACTAAAGCCATCAATTGATCCACGGGGATAGATTGTTTTTGTTCTGCTGTCTATGTTGATAGATATCTCCGCTTTTTTAGTATTTTTTATTTTGCTCAGTTAATGTTGGCCCTGTTTCCACAAGCAGTGAATCTGAGTTGTGAGCTGAATAGTACAAAATCAAATTCGATGGGAACAAAAGTAGAAGTAAGTGAATATATCCGTGTTTAAAAGTTTGTTTTGGGCGTTATTGTTCCCTGCTGTGTCGTTTTGAGGCAAGAATACGCCGACTGCATTTCTGTGCAGATGAGGAAATCCTGACTTTTATATGAGTTCAAATACCAACCACTTATTTCATTGCTAAATACGCAACATTATTAACAATAAACCAGACTATACTTTGAATTCGTGATCCTACTCATTTCACCCTGAAAGTTATCACAGCTACTACCCTAATAAGACATGAAAAATCCTGACTTTTATATGAATTCAAATACGGAACGCTGGCATCATTTCTAAATACGCAACTGTATAAACCACCAGATGAGAGAACCCACGATCATGTTGATTTCGTCCAGAAACGTTATCACAGCAAATGCCCTAATTGTAGACCTTTTAAAATAACGAGGACGTTACTCTATGTCAGCACTGTAATTATTCATTAGAGGCCTGACCCTCCCACGAATTAATCTGCTAAATCACGATGTCCAGTAGCTGTGATTTAACGAACTAATGTAGTAAATTGGAATCAGCTTAACTGGATATATCTAAATCTTGCCGCCATTTTGGTTAGGATTTTACGGCGTTGTTCTTCCAGTACAAACCACAATAGTAACCCAAGGTAGAGCGTTACTGAGGCGGGTTGTTTTATGAACGGAAGAATTAGAGATAATTAGAAATTGTAGGATCGAGAAAGGTTGACCCTATACTTGAAGCGGTTAAGAATGTAGTAGGTGATAGAGCATAACCTCGGATTATGTCTATCTATCTATCTATCTATCTATCTATCTATCTATCTATCTATCTATGTTAGTCTGTTCAGATCTATCTACCTATCTTTCTCTGTTCAGCTATCTATCTATTTCTTTCTGTTCAGATCTATCTATCTATCTTATCTTATCTATCTATCTATCTATCTATCTGAGTATATTAATATCTATCTATCTATCTATCTATCTATCTATCTATCTATCTATCTATCTATCTATGTTAGTCTGTTCAGATCTATCTACCTGTCATTCTCTGTTCAGCTATCTATCTATTTCTCTCTGTTCAGATCTATCTATCTATCTATCTATCTATCTATCTATCTATCTATCTATCTATCAGAGTATATTAATATCTATCTATCTATCTTAGTCTGTTCAGATCTATCTACCTATCTTTCTCTGTTCAGATCTATCTATCTATCTATCTATCTCATTTTGTTTATTATTTATCTACTTATTCACTCACTAAGTTTTGGGTCACATCATTATATGATTTGCATGTAGTTTGTAACGATGTTACACACAGGGATGGTCTCGGTTAACCAATTTTATCAAAAGAAGTCATCTCTTTAAAACATCGACAATTATTCTGATTAGATAACACGCGTTGTAACCATTCGGTCGTGGAACAAAAATATAATCTATTTCTCTTTCAGTATCGAAATTTTACTTATATTTTGCTTATCAGTTAGTCCGAATATTTATGCCTCATTAATGTAGTTTGGCACAAATTTAGTGGCAGGGAAATTTTTAAATCAGGAGACGATCATAGAGAGACGATGCGAAAATTTTTCAACTATTTTCCCAATTGCATAGATGTCTATTATTTTAGGAAAATTCTTAACAAATTAGAGAATATGTATATCCCTCAATATTTATATGAAGAGGAGAGATACATTGAAAATATTTTAAGTAACGCCAATAACCTATTTATCAAAGTGAAACCATAGTTTCTTAGACAATAGCGCTAAACCGTATTTCAGGTTTTAACATATATTTTTAAAATTTAATTCACAATATCTTACTATTATATGCAGTAGATATGGAGAATTCACATTATTTTAGAAAGACAATAACTTTTAAATAGCATCCATTGTCAGCTTCACATACACGCGCACCACCTAACATATTTCCATGAGAGCAATTACTATTTCAGGGTCTTGAGATTTAGAGTTGTTCTAATAGAACAGACTGAGATAGATAGATAGATAGATAGATAGATAGATAGATAGATAGAAACAGGTTGGGATAGATAGATAGATAGATAGATAGATAGATAGATAGATAGGAACAGACTGTGATAGATAGATAGATAGAAAGATAATGAACAGATTGAGATAAAGAGATAAATTGATAGATATGAACAGAGATAAACAGACTGATGTGTGTGTGTGTGAATGTGTGTGTGTGTGAGGTTGTGTAAATATTCACATATACATAGATACATAAATTGATAATAAATATGAACACCTTGAGATAGATAGTTATGAACAGAGATAGATAGATAGATACATAATGAACACACTGAGATAGATAGATAGATAGATAGATAGATAGATAGATAGATAGATAGATAGATAGATAGATAGATATGAAAAAGAGATTGATACTTAACAGACTGGGATAGATAGATAGATAGATAGATAGATAGATAGATAGATAGATAGAGAGATAGATATGAGCAGACTGAGATAGATAGATAGATAGATAGATAGATAGATAGATAGATAGATAGATAGATAGTTCTGAATAGACTCCTTTAGTTTCATAGATAGATCTGAACAGACTGAGACAGATAGATAGATTGATTGTAGAGCATCGATTAGCAAGTCGTCTTGTTTAGGGATTCATCAATCACTATGTTCTTCACAATTATTGCATCCATCGTTGTTCTTACATAGTTCATCCACAATCTTCCCGCCATATTTTCGATAAAGACATTGTTTTTCTCTATTTATCAACGCTTCTCAATCTTCGTCTTACATTATGTCCCCTTCTCCTCTTACAGATTGACCACCAATGTATGGCAGTTTTATTTTTTTCTAGTTGCTTGTAACTCACAAATCCAAGGCTGAAGATTTAATCCCTGATCCTCGCTATCGCATCCATACAATACCGCTTAACCTTTCACCAGATGTAAAAACGAGAGCACTACTTCTGTTTTTTTTGTAATTTTCATATTATCTATATCAGCTTTACTCTTTTTCATGCTCGCTTAGAGCAACTTGATTCGAATAATTTATACATAAGCATGTATTAAAGGAAGCTTTTCTCTGTCATAAGGTGAGTTTAATTATGCCAGATACCAACCTGAATTTTATACCCTCACAATATGGTTTTTATATCGGGGATTCTTCTTCTTTGTAACAGTAGATCTAAGGAACTCAATTTAGCCCATTTCCCGGTTGGCTCTCGGCCTGTTATCGGAGAGTCATTTTCGAATTCCAGTCGATTCGCTTAGATTCATTTACAATTAAATAACCTTGGCAAATGAAGTGATCTATTTCCTTCCAGTCATGGTTTAAATAGTTGGACGCATATGTGGAGAAGTTATTTCTACCTGTAAATAAAATTTAATGCGAATCCCCACCCACGCACACCAAAAACGAATTCTTAAAACACCCAAAATGCTTCAGCTTCAAATAAGTAACAGTCATCCTTGTTGCATAAAATTGAAATACTGGACAGGACGAACACTGGAAAGTTAGAAGTTTGAAAGAATCAGCGTATATGCTACGCTCCTTAATAGGCTTAGGGTTAGAAATAAATACGATATGGAAGCCGAAAGAAAGACAGACAACTGACATGAAGTCAGCCATGTATCGAAAGATAGATGCTCGCCTAATCGCGTATCACGCATGCCACATAACTGACTAGCGGTACTCAGGAATATGTAGACGCTCATGCAAACAAACTCTCACAGATAATGATATGCATAGGCATTCATAATCGTCGATAGGTGACTGAATATATACCACAAAGAACCGGCAGTTCGTTTTGCAATTTTGGGAACTGTTTGAATAGAATAGACATTTTCTTGGGGATTTGTTGAATTTAACACTAACTTTGCTGTGCTAATTTTACAGAATTAGTGGCTATTCTTCTTAAACAATACAATGTAAATAAAAATAACTTTTTTTACGACGATATAAACACAATTGCAAATACATTTATCCTTAAATAAGTCAGCTTGGTGGACTAAGAAGTCTAATAGGATGGCTTTTAAATCCTCGCTGGACTTGATGCAAACATCCACAGACTCAATCTGTGGTTTACATCGCAACTATAATGAAGAAAGGTTAGTTACATTTTCTGGGAGAGCGGTTCAACAGTTGAACGAGGACGTTTTTGACATTCTCAAGTTCAGACATCGACGGCTTCTGAACGATATTGTCGAGTCACTTTCCTGAAGATTAGCCCGTAATATTGTTTTCAGA
>OZ010578.1:126571384-126581384 GCA_963932145.1 Acanthosepion lycidas
ATATATATATATATATATATATATATAGTCATACACACGGTGACTTTTTCGCTGTATCACAGGTCATCAGTGTGGATATATATATATATATATATATATATATATATATATATATATATATATATATATATATATATATATTTCACATAATAATTCATCGAGACTAGAACAAGAATCCTCAAAAGAATACAGAAAGCAATGAACTGCCGTTTCGTCATTTTTTCAGACTCATCACCTGTTCACATGCACTACCGAGAATCGAACCCGCTCCATTACGACACACACACACACTTATATATATATATATATATATATATATATATATATATATATATATATATATATATATATATATATATATATATATATATATGCACAAACAGGGTACAGGAGGATATTCGACATTCTAACCACCTGAAATAATGGATTCAGTTCGACATTCCAACCACCTGAAGAAGTTCGGACGTACAAGGTCCGAAACGTTGTGATACACATGGCAACAAAGATGAGGACAATAGTCCGAATAGTGTAAATAGTGTATATAATACCGCATCTCAGAAATATAGGCAGATACTGAAAGGCCGAAACGTTGTAATAAATATGGTAACAAAGATGAGGACAATAGTCCGAATAATGTAAATTGTGTACATCATACCTCACCTCAGAAATATAGACAGATACTTAAGAAACTATTAGCTAAGAACTTACGGTTGCATCTAGCCATTTCAAGTGTAAAATGATGAAACGGCGGCGATCTAGTACCGAACTTAAATTCATAATCTCTCGATACTATAGAATGAAGCTTAGCAAACCAATTACTATGAAAGTATTTATAGAAGAAGACACAATGAAGCTACATTACAACGGTGGGAAAGTGACTGAAGTTAGGTCAAGACTAATAACATTGCAGATTCTTCTTTGGATTATATTAAGTATCTCTAAATATATAACACGAGCACCAGATCATATGCGACAGCAATATTCTAAGGATGAATGACATACATATAACTATGTAAGATAGATTCCACAGAGAAAATTGTCTAGCTCAGTAAATCAACATCTATCCAATAACAAAAGGACAGAGGTTAAACTTAGGGCTTTGTGAATATTTGGATTTTGTTGTGAATGTATAAATTGACTACTTTATTTTACGCGGCTGACATACTGCGATCGTAAACAATTTTATTAGTAACGCTAGTGGCTAAATTTACTGCATAATAAACTTCACCAGGTAATGTATAGAATCGTTCCTCGAAATAAGAATGATTCGGCCCTTTTTTAGAAAAAATAAATGGTGTTCTAATAGAATATAACACTTTCGAAAGATTCTCTTTTCGCTGAAATGAAGAGATTGTATTGTCGGGAAAATGGTTTGTAAATATGGCGTGGTCTGTCGGGAAATTATCAAGACATCTAATATTAATTTATATCAAAATCATTTCTAGATCAAATCTTGGTTCCTGTGCTCGGAATGATTAGCATCTTTTCCCCGTTGCTTTCATACACATTCAATATCTTATCTCTTTTAATAACCGTTCGGGAAAGATATTTTATTATGCAATTCAATGTTTTCACAATGATATTGTTATTAAGCAAACAATTCTTGTAAAATTCATATTTTCACATGATGCTTGTCATACAAAATATGTTCAAGAGGTAGGCGATCATAGCTCTCCACAGCTTCCTTTTCTTCATCATCTGATAATTGTCATGACTTATAATAAAAATAAATAAAAGATAATGTAGTTGTTTCCCGTTGCCTTCTAAATGGTTTTAGAATTTAGTTTTAATGGATAGCGGCTCGGATTGAGAAAATAGAAAGCTGAGTCCTATTTCTAGTCGAATTTGTTATATTCGCTTAAGTGCAAAACCCCTCAGGAAAAGGTAGACTCCATGAGTTCCTCACTCCCCACCCTATCGGTAAATAGTATGACAGACTGGATTGTGATATAGCCTTAGGTGGCAAAACCTGGGTGGTAGAGTGGTGATTAGGTTATTGGATCCCTAGCCTAACAAGAAAAAAAGAGCTTTTCAAGGGCGGATGAATTCCTCAGTGTCAGCGCCATCCACCCCATTATGGATTAAAAATCCTCATCAACTCCCAGTTGTCCAAGCGTTGTGAGTATAGTTACACGCCTGAAAACGAGGTAGGGATTTCCTCTAACAGGAGAGAGAACCCCTTGGATTTTGATTAGATATATTGGTTGCAGAACAGACGGATCCATGCTTCTATTAAGGTGAAAAGTGAAAACAAGTCTAGATCGAAATTTGAACTAAGTTCGTTGATTCCATTTTTTCGCGCCAAAAAACTACCTGCATATACCCTTTTAATTTCAACTTGTAATATTTGTTTTTTATTAGAAACTAAACTACCTGTGATCCGTTGGGTCACTGATGGTTCAGGTTTTAAAACATTGAAGTACATTTCAGTATTAATAAAATTATCTGTTTGTTGAAAATAAAAATACTTGCAACTCATGTTTTAAATCTTATTCACTTAAAACGTTTTTTTTTAAATCAGATTAACTTAAAACATATTTTTAATATCCCAAAAAATATTCTAAAATTATATTCATTTGAGAATATTTTTTTTAAATATAGCAAAAAATAATTTTTAAATATTTCAAATGTTGTTTGTTTAAAGAAAGCCGAAATGTAAATAATTACTCTACAAAAAACTGGACGAAACGGCAAATCGGGATCTCTTTGTGTCTGTTTTAATTTTAAGACATTTTAATTAAAAAATTGTCCGTTTGAAGAAAATTAAAATAAAATTACTTACTGTATAAACGACACGTATTTTTCCATCTTCACTTAAATGAGATTAACTTAAGTAATTATACGACGGACGGACGCACCAGAAAAGCACGCACGCAATCACAGAGATGGAAAGAGAGAGTTTGAAACGGAGAGAAGTGGAAAGAGAGAGATGTGGAAAGAAACTTAAATAATTATGCACTGGACAGACAACGCACGCACGAATCAGATTTTTAGTAATATATAGATTATAAAAATAGACTTATTTTATAAAGAAGGATATTATTGTGCAATTAATGTGTTCTTTATCATATTGTAAGTAAATAACAAGTACAACACCAAATATCCGGCAACGTTAGTTCCATACTTTACCGGACTATCCGTTCTGACGGAACAACAGAAATCAAATATACAATATAATGCCAGGTGAGTTTTCTCGCTGAATTGGTTTCACAATTGCGTGAAATCTAAATGCTTATTCGTAATTTTGTACGGATTATATGAGGTGCCATAACATGCCGGAAAATCCGTGGTACAAATATACTCTTATGAAGAAAACAGAAACGGAAGAGTAGCTTAAATTAAGTTATGTAAGAGAATTCATTTAAAATTAAAACATAGCATGAAACATTAGCTTTAAGAATATCTTAAAAATAAATTTTAGATAAATTAAATTTTCAATAAACCGGAAATGCAGAGAGAGACCAAAGAAGAATTTAAAATATTATCAGCCACGAACTGGCATCTCGGCTTCAAAATGTTTTCAAACTTAGCTTCCCTTTCTTTTTCTGCACATATTTTGTTCTGTCGCATTATCATTTCTTTTCGCTTTCATTTGCAAAATTCTCTAGGGTTTTCTGTAATGCTCTTGTCTCTGCCATTGAGAGGGTATTATCTGCATAGCTTATGTTGTCAATACTTGACCGAACAATAAATCCCGAACGGACTTCTAGAATAGTTTCGCTGTCAATTGTTCTGTTAACTTTTCCTGTTTGGTACCTTCATTTATGAATTTAAAACACTATGAAAGTGTAAAAATGGGTTTTGATATTGAAAAAAAAAAAAACATTGTAAAAAAAATTATTACCAGCAATTTTTAGGAAGGAAAAAATAATACTAATACAAATTATATATATATATATATATATATATATATATATATATATATATATATATATATACATATATATATATATATGTATGTATATATATATATATATATATATATATATATATATATGTGTGTGTGTGTGTGTGTGTGTGCGTGTGTTTGTGTGTGAAAGAAATTAACTGATTTAAAAATATGTTACAACGAATCATTCATACAAAAAGTAAATTGGTAAATTTTGATATAAAAACTCGAAATCACTTCCCTAACAAAATTTTAAAGTTTCATTAACCTACTAATCACTCGATGAATGTTATGATCCTTTTTCTAACAAGATTATAAGCTGTATAAGGTCTTTCTTAAATATGAAAGTACTTTCAACTGTACTTTCAGTCATCTTCAAGCAAGGAAATTATTTTGTTTTTGGTACAATTTAGATAGCATTGCAGACGAAAAAAATATAATGCGAACCTAATTTTATTTTAAATCTGTTATTGTTAACTGATACAAAATCTCCAGCAATGTACTTTTTGAAAAATATTACCAGTAATACATTGTTGAAAGGATAAAAAGTATTACCAGCTACACATTTTCGTAAAAAATATTAACAGGCAAATATTTCTGAAAAAATATTACCAGCCATACATTTTGCAAAAAATATTACAAGCTATACGTTTTTGAAAAAATTTTTACCTACAATAGATTTTTAAAGAAAAACTATCTTATCAAACCAAAACAAATTATGAATTTAATCGTAGCAGCTGGGTTTCATTTTACTTTTGAAATTGCTAGATGCAACCGCAAGTTTTATCCAAACATTTTCTTCTCTGACTTTAATCATCTTCGGGTTTCTATTCCAAGATCTTGCTTTACTTTAAAGTATGATGATCTTCAAAATTTTAAATGCAGGATCAATAATCATGATCTGTCTCATTAATCTATCTTCTTATTTTTCTCCTTTCTTTTCGGTAGTATTTACTCAGTTTCCTTCACGCTATTGCTTTTCATTCTAAATAACCTCGTATGCCTTATTTTCTAACGAAATATTCCTGTTTCTTTATACATTGCTTAGCGGTGGCTTGATATTGATATGATGCCGCCTTATCGATAAACAAGATTGACGACAACTCATAACAAATGTTCAAATTGCCCCCCACGCTTGCTTCTACACACGTATGCACCCGTCACAGATGAAAATCCAAAGGATTGAGCTCGGTGGTACGTTCAGCTTAGAGTACCTGTACTCCCCTACCTATCCTTTTTACATGGTAGATATCAGTCAGTGCATCACGGATATTGTGACAGAAACCTGCTGGAGTCCCATCATGCTACTTCTTATTAGCAGGGGTACACCCTCTAGCAGGTTTGGAGGTGTGTTCGAAATAAAGTACTTGTAGACAGCTCATTTAGCATGTGCTGGGAGAACACCTGGACCTACCAGACAGTCACACATTAATCGTAAACTGATGCTGATACATAGACTGTATTGTATCATGGGGATTCTGATCCACCCACAAATGTTTGGTTGTGTAAATTTGTGATTCCATCTCTTCAATGTTTCCACATCCATAAACAAGCCTCAAGAGTTAAACAACGGATCGGCTATTTGTGTAATAAACCATCGGCAATGGTTTTCCCTTGCTGACTGATCAGAGCGTGAAAGATCCTGAACATTTTGAAAATGATACGGATACAGAAGCTGTTCTTGAAGTACCCTCCATGCGGTGGTGTGCGTGTGTGTATCTGCGTGTGAGAGAGTCAGAGACAGAGGTGAGAGTGAGCGCTTAGAAAGTTGTGAACAATACTAACCTGCCCGGTTGATAATTTACCTTTGTTTTCACACTCGGATATATGTTTGTTGGGTGTGAAAACCATATTAAATTGTACTATTAATTCATACGATTTTCACTGTCCATAGAAATGGAATTTCTTTAACGACTCAGAATTCTGCAGGACATGATTTCAAAATATTTATCTGGTGTCTGCATCTTCTGTTCAGGAATAATAAAACCGAATTTTGGCAAACGGCCATAGAATTAAATAATATTTCTATTCGCAGGATGCATGCCTTTTTTTTTTTTTGGTCATTCTTCATGTCTTTTTCTCTTTTGGAATTTCTCCTGACAAATGTTTTTTTTTTTTTTTTTGCATTCATAATTCTTTTTCCTTTCTAGTTTCTGTTTCATTGTTTTCTTCGTTTTTTCCAAACCATTTTTATGAATTTTTTTTTTTATACACCTTACTTTTTTTTTATTTCTCTTTTGATTGAGATTATTTTAACTGCAATTGTTCTTTCTTTTTAACTCTCGTCTTTCAGCATATTACGATGAAACACCAGTTCTCGTAGGACCGTCGAAGTTAAGCAACGTCGATACTGGTGAGTACCTAGATGAATGACCACGTGGCAATACCAGTTGGTGTAATCTTGGTTGTCCGGATCGGGCAATGGATAATTGCTTCTGCAGGACAGGATTTCAAGATATTTATCTGGTATCTACATCTTCGATTCCAGTTCTTTTCAGTAAAGTTTCCTTAGTTTCCGCCATTCTATTCCCCATTACTCCTTATTTTCTAACGAAATATTCCTGTTTATTAATACATTATTTAGCGGCGGTTTGTTTTTGACATCTGTTCTTAAATCGGATATTGGGCTGCTTCTCTTTCGAAAGACGATACATTCTCTTCTATTACAATTATAAATAACAATTACTTTTCGCTTTTCTTTACACAATTCTCTTTGATTTTTTGCTCTTTTTCTTTTACCTGTCGTTAACATGTTATAATCTACATATCATATAAGAAAAAAATGAATAACTACCGACACCAAGGTTCGAACAGGGCACTCTTGACTTATGAATATACGTTTGCCGCTAGGTGGATAAATAACGATGTCAGTCTACTAACTTTGGTGATTATTACGTGTTTTTTGAGTGATTATTTAGTGACTATAGAGTGGAACTAATCAGTCGAATTAGTGTGAAGAATTTGCTTCGATGATATGGGTTTTGATTTAAGATATTTAAGCCGAGCCACGCAGCTAACAAGGTATTCACTGAATAATTAAGGATTAATTATCTTTGGTTGAATTATACATCTTTGTTCTTGTTAAGTATTTATTTGTGGTTGACATTAAATACTGTTCTATTTTAACATTGAAGTCTTGAGTTATACTTAATTATTAACATCCACCGTACGTCACAAAACATGTTGTTAATATATGACTCCAAAATAATGAGTCTTAGGAGTATTTTTAGTTCTCTTAGAATAGCTTTTCTATAAAGACTGAATAAGTCCGGTGGAAAGTTTTAAAAAAATACTACTACATTGAGTTCCTTTAGATGATAAAACCTGATATACTTTTAGTTAGTTCGGTTAATTTAACATTTGAACCCTTTTTTGACACTCAAGTTGAATGCATGGAGGGGCGGCTGCGGGTGTTCATACAGGTAACATAATGGTTAGCAGCAGAAAAAAGCCAAATCAGCAAGCCGAGTTCAAGTTCCTGTCTCGTCTGTTGCATTCGCTTTTTCATAAATGGCCTTTGAAAAGATACCAATCATTTTTCCTTCTATCAGATATGGGGCAAATAACAGAGTAGAATAGTCTTTCTAGCTTTAGGTCGTAGCCGGTCTTGCGGAAAGAAAATTTTGAATGCCAAACTGGATAAAGCAACGGGAAACAACTCTGTTATCCGGAAGAGCAACGTGAACCTACCCACAAGGGTTCATGCTATTAAGAAGTTTTGTAGTAAAGGTAGACATAGCAAAAGTAAAAAAAAATTGGACATAAATCCGGTTTAAACTAAAGATACATTTATTCTGGAATCAAAAAAGATAGATATAGCTCTGTTTTACAATACAGTCAAAAAAGTTAGACTAAAGTCTGATTTAAGCTACATTCAAAAATGTGTATATTATTTAGATGTATTACTGGTTTAAGCTAAAGAAAAGGTAAATAAAGGTCTAGTTTATACGAGAGTCCATAAAGTTTGAAGTTGGTTGGGTTTCTACTCAAGTTTGAAAGTAACTCTTCGAAGGGTAGCCATTTTTCATGTGAGTTATTACACTTCTGCACGCGATGTAATCGGATTATAATAAGCACGGTTGACAGGACAAGCAGAGAGGTTTATACGAAAGTCTTGCAACATTTCTTATTTTTTGTCCTCCTGGTAAGACGATAAACTAAATCAAACAGCAAAGACGCTGATCAGGGAGTTTTTGGGAGCGTAGAGCAACCTCTTAATTGCTGTTGTTACCAGGTCCACTCTGTCCCAGAGCGGTAGCACCTGTTAGGGTCCCATCTATGGGGGAATAGTTAAACCCAAAATTGGGGTCAAACACGATGAAGGTATAATGTTTTATCGTAAAAACATTAGTAATATATTTTCATAGTTAATATATATATATATATATATATATATATATATATATATATATATATATATATATATATATATATATTGATGCATGTTTCATTAAATAACATCGATAATTTTTGTCTATTTTAAGTAAGTTCCTTTCATATTGTCTGATAAGCTTAATAACAAAATCATTGAAAGACGAAAGGAAATCACCATATTGATACATGTTTAAATCCAATCTAAGCTTTCGGTTTACATAAGCCGTTATTAAAGATGACAATTACACGTTGATATATTAAACAATACACAGATAAAACAATAATGGTCGTCGATTCTTGTTGCATGAAAATTTTCAAAGCAACGAAAAACTCGTGTATACGAGACGCGGAAGTGAAAATCACATTGCAGCTCGTGACGTCACAGACCACGCGATCTGATTTATGGTCTATCAGAAATATGACAATCACTCTGGGTAAACTTACGACATCATATATTGATGTTTACGTAGTCACTAAATCCGGATATATATTATAGTGTAAGTTTTATCGAAATATTTGATATTATACACGGGCTGTATGAATAACACGCATATATATATATATATATATATATATATATATATATATATATATATACATATATATATATATATATATATATATATATATATATATATATATATATATATATATGGAACCCCGTTAATGAATTGTAGAAAAAATACAATAGATTTATGTTATATTACTAAAACGTAAATTACCACATTTTTGTGCACTAAATGAACTCTGATTTGAATCTCCACATTCGCATATGTTAGACAATCAGCAATTTTGTTATTTGTAAACGCGCTGTGACCTTTGAACATTTCAGTCAATTATGTTTATAGTTGCTAGAAAATTAGTCGGATCAATCCAAAAAATGATCCAAAATATTCCCCACCCCTAATATATATATATTTGTAAAAAATCTTGAGAAAACAAAGAACAGATGAAGTTAGAATCCACGATTCTTAGCATTTACTTTTTTTAAAAAGTGCTCAATACAAAGTAGATCAAAATTTTATTAAAATATTTTTATTATAATAGATTTCAATAAAAAAAACAAAAAACATTTTACATCGCTACACAAAATGTAATGTTTTTATTGTAATATATTATACTAAAAATATTTTAGTAATATTATTAAAATAGGGAAAATATTAATTAACCAATAAACTAGTGAGTTTAGTAAACTGTAATTTTCAGATTTCAGGAGCATATTTATTTCTTATAAATATTTGTGATTTTAATTAATATTTAGGTTTCAATTTTTCCGTAAAGCTTTGAACATAGTCGGATGTCCGTTGTTGCATTCAAGCTGAATTTCCAAACCCTTTCGTATAATTCATCATATGATATCTCACAAAGTTTTGGCTACTTCTTACAAAGCGTAGCCATATTTAAAGCAAATTGAAAACACTTGAAACATATGTACTGACTTTGTTTACAAACGTAAGTAGTAGTATAATAGAACTATCGGTCACTGACTGCCTACTGCTGCCGCTAGAAAATTAAACGAATTCATAAAACAACATAAATGCGTTACACTTTCGGTTGTATTGTAAAGAAAGTGAGACAGAATATTTTATGTGAAGTTGTTTCGCAAAGATTTGTAATTCGTTTCATTCAGTTTGAATGAAAACAAATAATAATAAAATTTACTTAAATTTGTAAAGCATTGTTTGAAGATTCATATCTTCGTTTTCATACGGCTAAGCAGTTACACAATCACACACA
>OZ010578.1:126586384-126903884 GCA_963932145.1 Acanthosepion lycidas
AATACCGAGAGCGCTCATCCCTGGTGAACAGCTGCCCGCGTCCGCGAACTCCCATTGCACCAAAGGGAGGAATCGGTGCTCGCACCGAGGCGAGCGACCGGCGGTTGCGGGAACTGAGGGGAATTTTTCTTCCTGTCCTGGGCGTACGCGCTCGGGTCCCCACCTAGAGATAGACCTTGTGCCACATCTGGTCCTACTGGGTGGACAGAGTAAATACCGCGTGTATTTCTCGGGGCGGTGTAATGGTTTGCAAGCTTGTCTCGCTAAAAACAATTACGACTGATTACTGAGGTTGATCCTCACTGAGTGCCCCTTACTTTCGGCCCTCTTCCACATCTAACGTATGCCTGGAAAATCACTGCTGTAAAGTAGTTTGTAACAGATCTATTTATCATCTCTCCGTTCCGTCTCTGCCTTTGGGCAGAGTGCGCTCTGTGGCGGCTCCGTGCAAGGACAGATTCGTAACTGAGGAAATTTATACTGAGAGGTGCCTGGCTCTGGGGAAGAGCTGCCCGAGGCCGCGCCCTCAAATTGCATTAGAGAGAGGGATTTACCCTGTGTCACAACCTGACCACGTTTGGTGGGGCGAGTGTTGAGTAAATGCATAATACTAAAAAGCACTAATGAGAATTTTTTGTCTCATAATTCGTGGAAAAATCGAACTCCAATTTCTCATTTATTCATATAGATTCCTTAAGACAGTTTTTACTTAATTAGCTATTATTTTTCTCTAACTCTTCAAATTTTAAATGTATAACAAATTCTAATTTCTATCTTCCTATCCTTACACTCTATTAATTTTATTTTATAAATTGTTCACAGTTCTATCACCCATGAAATGGAAAATAATTGTTTGTACGGAAAATAAGGATCTACGTACATCAAATCAAGTTGCAACAGAAGAATTATCGTTGAACTTTTAAAAGGTAAGATTAAACATTAATTCAATACTTAAATGCAGTGATCAATTTTGAGTTCTTCTGTAGATGCGATAAGCATCTACTCCTCCCTAGACATTGCGATGATGGGCAAACCAAGAGTCTTCCATCGGAGCGAGCTTAAATGCGACCGGACAGAGCAGCTTTTAACCTAGTTTATAATAAAAACGTGCACTGCAATTTTGGATAAAAATAGGAAAATAAGAGTTATTCCCCTTGAATCATCAAAGCACCGATAATGGCTAGTATAATATATTAATATATATTTTTAACTTCGCATAATCTGGCAACCATGAATCTGAGCCCAACGAATATCCTTCTCTGAGCCTAACTTTTTTTAGGGTTTCTGAATGAGCTATGACTCACTGAAATCGGATCAGTGGAAGTTGTTTGGACAAATACACAGTCAAATACCTCAACACAGTAACTCATAACTGTTCAAATTGTCCTCCGCTTGCTTCTACACACGTATGCACCCGTCACAGATGAAAATCCAAAGGATTGAGTTCGGTGGTACGTTCAGGTTAGGGTACCTGTACTCCCCTACCCTTTCTTTCTTAGATGGTAGATATCAGTCAGTTCATCGAGTACATTGTGACAGAAACCTTCTTGAGTCCTATCATGCATCAACCACATGCAACTTCTTATTAGCAGAGGTACATCCTCTAGCAGGTTTAGAGATATTTTCGAAATAATAACCTTGAAGACACTTACTCTGAGACGTGCTTGGAGAACACCTGGACGTACCAGACAGTCACACATTAATCGTAAACTGATGCTGATACATAGACTGTATTGTATCATGAGGATTCTGATCCACCCACAAATGTTTGGTAGTGTAAATTTGTGATTCCATCTTTTCAATGTTGCCACATCAATAAACAAGCCTCAAGAGTTAAACAACGGATCGGCTATTTGTGTAATAAACCATCGGCAATGGTTTTCCCTTGCTGACTCATCAGAGCGTGAAATATCCTGAACATTTTGAAAATGATACGTATACAGAAGCTGTTCTTGAAGTACCCTCCATGCGGTGGTGTGCGTGTGTGTATCTGCGTGTGAGAGAGTCAGAGACAGAGGCGAGAGTGAGTGATTAGAAAGTTGTGAACAATACTAACCTGCCCGGTTGATAATTTACCTTTGTTTTCACACTCGGATATATGTTTGTTGGGTGTGAAAACCATATTAAATTGTACTATTAATTCATACGATTTTCACTGTCCATAGAAATGGAATTTCTTTAACGACTCAGAATTCTGCAGGACATGATTTCAAAATATTTATCTGGTGTCTGCATCTTCTGTTCAGGAATAATAAAACCGAATTTTGGCAAACGGCCATAGAATTAAATAATATTTCTATTCGCAGGATGCATGCCTTTTTCTTCTTTTGGTCATTCTTCATGTCTTTTTCTCTTTTGAAATTTCTCCTGACAAATGTTTTTTTTTTTTTTTTGCATTCATAATTCTTTTTCCTTTCTAGTTTCTGTTTCATTGTTTTCCTTGGTTTTTCCAAACCATTTTTATGAATTTTTTTTTTTTATACACCTTACTTTTTTTTTATTTCTCTTTTGATTGAGATTATTTTAACTGCAATTGTTCTTTCTTTTTAACTCTCGTCTTTCAGAATATTACGATGAAACACCAGTTCTCGTAGGACCGTCGAAGTTAAGCAACGTCGATGTTGGTCAGTACCTAGATGAATGACCACATGACAATACCAGTTGTTGTAAGCTTGTTTGTCTAGGTCGGCCAATGAATAATCACTTGGAATTTTTAAGTGGAGAATAGTGTCCTAATTCCAGTTAGGTTCGTTACATTATCTGCAAAAGCAAAAGATTTGAATTCATCTTTTCTAACCGCCCCCCGCTAGGGTTTAATTAGCAAGTAAACCATTATTATCTCCCGATCCCACCACAAAAATCTTTACAATCTAAAATTATTTTCTGGCTTTAAAAAACCTTCAAATGGTTGATAAACCGTAAAAAACTAATCTATCATCAATGCAATAATTTTTATTAAATATATTTTCTTATAGGCGATATTTTTTGTTTCCCTTTTGCTCACTTTGCGTTCATCGTAACTCTTTTCTGTTTTTCTAAATCGAGTTCTTCAGTGTTGTCTCTACATTTTTCTTTTGCATTCTTCATTCAATTCGCTGCGATTTTTTTTTGTCCCATGAATAGTAACTTTTAAAAAGCATACCAGAATTGTTTGTTACAAGTTTGTTACTGGTTCATAAGCCGATTTCATCGTGTACTGAAAACTACCAAAGGGAGATACTAAATAAATCTGATACTATATTAAAGTAAAACTGACGATTGAAAACCATACATATAATTTGGTTTTATGATTAGGGTTGCAAGTTTTGTGAAAAAAATGTTTTTGTTCATAATTATAAAATTAAAAAGTATATACACTAATAAAAACGCAGCGAATATTTTCTGTTATACTTGGTCTTCCTTGATTTATATCCGAAAAAATGTTATTTCATCTGAATAACTATTTGAACGTTAATGATTCTTCTCAAAACTACATTAAATTCCATAATATTCTCAGTTTTCAGAAATATTTGTATATCATCTAGGCGTCTAACACAATTATCCATATTCAGCATCCTGTTTTGTTTTTTGTTTTTTTACATAGGTTCTTTGTATATCTACTTTGTATATTTTTTGTAGATTATGTTGAAACACCGTCATCTTCAAAATTGTATATCGCAAACAAATGGGCTACCGTTTTCCGTTCACTTTTGTACATCGCCCTCCAACAGTTGAAATCGCCCACCGAAAATAGTGCTCTGTTGTTTCCATTGTATTTCGAAACATTACAACTGTTTAATTCACTCTTTTAATTTTCCAACGTTTAATTCTTTCACCTTGCTCAAACATTTTAATCTCTCTCCTCGGCTCCGTTGTATAAGGGTGTACGGTGGGTGTAAGAGATAGCGGCTCGGAATGAGGACTCGGCTAGAGGAGTTCGAATTCCTATTGGATACGTTGCATCAACCTAAGCGCACGTACTCTTCAGAAGGATAGGAATCTATCTATTTCTCCCAGCTATGGGTTAAATAGTGGGTCTTGTATATGGAAAAGTTAAGTTCATTTTAAAAAAAGATCAATGCAAATATATATATATATATATATATATATATATATATATATATATATATATTAGTAGTAGTAGTAGAAATCTTATAGGTATTAGGTTGGTGCAAAAATAATGTCGTTTTTCTTTTGAAGTTGAACGTCAAAAAACGACATTATTTTTGCATCAACCTAATACAAGAAATTATACTCGTTCAGAAAACCTTCAGTGTTTTGATTTGCAAATAATCAAACCAATACCAAAAAGGGAAAAAAGGTATGAAAAAAAGAAAGAACTAAGAACATGTACGTTAACCGAAAATAATCGTCTAGCATCTAAGTCCAAAGAAAAAAAAACCCGATACGAGTAATCAAAATAACTAAATAAAGTCCTCAATACAGTAAGTTGAGCAGACCTAGTTAAACCTAGAGAGCCAGACAAACCTACCAAGGTTTCACTTAAGCGGATCGTCAGGAAATGCTGGCTAAAAAGGTAAAAAAAAAATAAATGAATAAATTTTGAATAAATGGTTCTCCCCTCCCCTCCCCCTATTTTTTTTATTTGGTCACGTGGTTAGTTTTTTTGTTTTGTTTATTGACTATAAGTATTCCATTCGTTTTACCATTCGTTTTTACCTTTTTAGCCAGCCTTCTTTGACGATCCGCTCATGGTAGGTTTGTCTGGCTCTCTAGGTCTAACTATATATATATATATATATATATATATATATATATATATATATACTCTTTCATTATAAAATATATATAACCAACAAAAAGGTCGATAAACCGTAAAAAAACAAGTCAATCAACAATCAGTCATGTCCCTATTTTGAACCGTTACATTCCTCCATTTTCACACCTACCTGTACTTAAGTCTTTTGGGTTTGGTACCTCGTTTTATGGTTTATCTTTTTAATGTTCCCTTTTCCCCCACCCCCCGCTTTTCCCCTGGTTTTCCTCACTTTTATTTCATTCTCCCCTCACCCCCACAACCATCTAAAATGGTCTTGCATTCTATTCCATTTATTCAAAACGTGATTGTCTTCCAATCATTGCTTTTTCTCCATTGTAAACTTTGGACAGATTTGATCAATTGTATTTTTATTTCTCTCAAACAGAAATGGCTTGTTGCAATTTCGCGAATATTTGTTTTCCAGTCGAGCTGAAATATCCAATGTCAACTTGGGAGGAATTTTGCCTTTAAGGCAAAAAAAAAATGTTTTTTTATTTCCTCCCTCAGACTTCCTCAACAAATACATGCGTTTATTTGTTTGTTTTCACTGGACAAATATGTTAAGTTATTTTTTAAAGACTTATTTTCGATTTAGAAGAAAAAAAAAAGATGACACGCTCCAAAAGTAGAAAACAAAAACGACTACTACTACTACTACTACTACTACGACGACTACTACTAATAATAATAATAATGAGGAAGAGAAGAAGACGAAGAAGAAAAAGATGACGAAGAAGAACAAGCAGATTACGAAGAAGAAATAGAGAAAGAAAAAAGCGAAAGAGAAAAACGAATTAGCAAAATGTAAGACGGAGATGATGAAAGAAAGAGGAAGAATAAATCATTAATGGAGAAAAATGATTAGCAGAAAGGGTAAGGAATGAAATGAATAAATTATGAAGAAGAATAAAAGAAGAAGAGGAAGAAGAAATAGTAAAGGGAGGAATGAGAGAGAAAAAGAAAGAAGAAGAAAAAGAAGAATGAGAAGAAAAACAAAATGCAGGTCAAAGAAAGAAAGAAAGAAAGGAAGGAAGGAAAATAAATATAATGAAAAATGATTAGCGGACGGGGAAAGAAGTAAGGATAAAAGAAAGAAAGACTAGCAAAAAATATTAAAAAGAAAGAGAAACTGGATGAAAGAGAAATCAATAAGTATTGGAAGACGAAGAAACAAAATATGGACCGAAGAAATAATGAAAGACGGTGATGAATAAAAAGAAGAAAGCGATGAATGTAGAGAGGTGGTGGTGGTGGTGTGTAGATAAATAAAAGAAAAAGGAAGAAAAAAGAAAACAAAGAAGGGTAAGAAGAGAGGAAACAAACGAAACATTAGAACAACAAAGAAGGAGTAAATGAAAGAGATTTCGATAAACGAGAAAAATGGAAAAGAAAATAAAAATCCATAAAATATCTATCATCTTCAAAGAATAAGAATAATTTGATCGACAACAGAAAGGGAATGAAAATGAAGAGAAAAAGATAATCCGGGCGGGAAAAAAAAATACCGAAAAAAAGAAAATGGACAAAACTATTTACTACTACTACTACTACTACTACTACTACTACTACTAATAATAATAATAATAATAATAATAATAATAATAATAATAATAATAATAATAATAATAATAGTAATTGTCCCCGATAGATGATATCGATCGACTGTATATGCAAAGGAAGAAGGGCGGAAGTGAACTCGTCACCTTTGAAAATTGCGTCAACTGCGTTATCAAGAGAGTTGTGAACAACACAAGGCCATTTCATAAAAGATTAATTATGACAGTCCGGAAGAAAGAAAGTAAGAAAAAAAAAAACGTGCAGTAAAACTGACAAATGCCGGTGCAGAAAACGAAAAAATAGAACTGAAGAAAACGACTAGAGGGACATAACATAAGATAAAAAGAAATACGAATGAAACAACATGGACGACACGATTGAAGTTGAATCGATAATTATGGCGATTCAGGACAATTCCAGGAGAACAAATCATATAAATACTGTAAAAAAGTAGATGAAACATATTGTATATGCAATACCTTTATATATATTTACTTTCATCTCGTTTTAATGCACCTTTTGCCATGTTCAATGAATTTAACGTTCAGCCTTTCTACTAAAACAACACGAGCAATACATACATGAATGAACACATAGCCAACTGCAATGGCTGCTTGAGATTCATATCGGCGTAGGTACGTGCAGTAGCGGCAAGTTTCACTGAAGATTGGAAGTTAGAACCAAAAACAGATGCGTCCAAATTTTATGGCAATGTCTGATTTTCTAAGTTACCAGAAGTGGGAAGCTACAGACTGGTTAATTTAGTTTAAATTTGTATTTCCTCTAATCAGAATATATGCGTCGAATCCTAAGTGTAGGGCGAACATGTTTTATTTCAATATATGGCTGTTTTTACTCTATCCTGTGCAGTTTCAGAAAGAAATATAAAGGGGAGACAGGCCGACCCATTAAGTTAAGGCTTTAAGAACACTTGAAAGCTGTAGCACGAGAGGAAGTGGAAAAATCAGGCGTGACTGACCACATATGGAGAGAAAAGGGAGAACACCGCTCTCTGTGGGATCAGGTTGAGATCATCTCAAAGAACATCATTGGAAAATACATAATTTTAAGGAAACAGCACATAACCTTGGCCATAAAATTCTCCTGAGCGGATAAAACATAGAAATTAATACATTATGGGGACGAGTAACAAGGAGTAACAGAGAAAAGGCGAAACAACAAAAATTGCAATATGAGCTCAAGGAAAAAACATGCAATGATAACAGTAAAAAAATTGCAATATGAGCACTGGTAAAAAGCGGATGCTGAAGATATTAGGTTTATAATACACAGAAATTCATACACAGATGTACTCAAGTGGATTAAGGCGTTGGTTAGATCTAGTGACAGGACCCAAAGAGTGTGAGTTCAATACCCGGTTAAGGCAGTGGAGAACTTGGAGAGTGGAATTAACAGGAGATAACTGATAACTGACATCCATTAGATATGATATGTGGAACTAGAACAGTCTACCCCAGTGAGCGAAATAAAGGGTTCAGTTCGACATTCCAACCACCTGAAGAAGTCTGGAGCATACAACGGCCGAAATGTTGTAATAAATATGGTGACAAAGATGAGGACAATAGTCCGAATAATATAAATAGTGTTCTCTACATGACTTTTTCACATCCAGCTATTCCTTCAGCTACACCATCTGTTCTTTTACAAAAAAATATGTTTGTATTTTTTTTTTTTTTTTTTTTTTACATGAAAATATTGCTGTGAATTTTGTTTCAATGAAAATGTATTGGTTTGACTTGGTTTATTTTACTGCATATCAACCTCAATGGATTACTTAATACCGACAAGGATTTTATTGCTGGTAATATTTTTTTCTTCAAAATTGTATTGCTGGTAATATTTTTAAAAAAAATTGATTGCTGGTAATACTTTTTACAAAAATATATTGCTGGTATTCAAATCTATTTTTACAGTTTCATATTATTTTGACTCCAGTTTGAGGGATAACTATTTGCCCATAGGTGGGATCCTAACAGTTGCTACCACTACGGTTCAGGGTGGGCCTGAGAACACCAGCAAGAAGAGGTCCCACAATCCTCAAAACCAGATCAGAGTCCTCTCTGCAGGGTGTACTTTATCGTCTTACCCAGGACGCGGCTGCAATTTATCCTCATATCCAAGAAGAAAATGCTGGTATTGTTAATATAAGAATATATTTTTATACTTTCATAATGTTTTGAGCACAATTTCTGAGTTTACTTGGGACCCTAACAGGTGCTACCATCCCAGGTCAGTGTAGACCTGGGAACAACAGCAATAAATATGTGGTTCCATGCACCTCAAAACCTCTCGATAAGATACTTTTCTGTCGGATATAGTTTATCGTCATACCCAAGACGAAAATATGTAGTTTCTATGGTAGGTGTTGTATTAATAATCAAATAAATAGCACTTGATACAACTGGATGCTAAACCAGCCCTGACCTTGGTTGTGATTGGTATACCCAAGGTACAGGTGGCTTTTTTTCTCAGGTAGTACCTTTCCCTCAGGAGGCGGGGGCTAGGTTTATTGCCCGACGACTAAGGCTTTACCAAATGGGAAGTGTCGAGGGGGCAAGGGAATTTTGAGCGTTGCAGTCGATAGACCCAGTTTAAAAATCGTCTTGTGTCACATACAGTTGCGATGTGGGCGAACTGGTAAATACTACAAGTCCTGAAATTGAAGACTAAAATACTAGAGAAATAATAGAGAATACTTTTAGCTAATTATAACTTACGATAATCCATTCATTACTAATATGTTTGCTTCGGATATCAACATGGATCGGGTATTTGTTGTGACCTTCTTTGGGCCAGAAATAAAGACACAAAGAGAGGCATTGAGTTAAACAAATATATTTACAGAAACCGTAATCCAAACATAAACAAACGACAGTGTTAACAACAAGAATGTACGGCCTGTCAGAGGTGACTGCTGGAAACTTCCCTCTCCAAAAGGCAGTACCTGCTCCTATTTATAGGTGAGAGAGCCCATGCGTGCGTGGGTAAATTACCGTAACAGTACTAAAAGCTAAAATTGTGGCTCCAGATAGAGAATCTTCTCTCAACAACCAAACATAATTATCGCAGAGAGAAAAGAAAAAAAATATTTACTAGACATGAGCGTACCAATGTTGTACGACCCTTCATTTGGGGTTCTCTTGGTCACTGCACTAATTTGAGTATATGCTGCATAGTTCTTTTGGTGGGGTTTGGTCTTGGGGCGACGGTGTTAATTCACTCATATTGACATTGCCTTCTTCTCACAGCCAGTTATCGCTAGTTAGTTTTTACTTCGGAGATAAAAGAGAGAATTTTAACAACGGAATTTTGACTTAAATATTATTTGATCAACCACGTTGATGCGTACATTTCTAAGTAGCCAGTGGGGTTGCTATCGAGCAAGTTCCCGACACTATATAACACTACATTCATCAACTTGTAAAACTCAACTCACTGAAAGACATTTCTACATCCAACATTCCCACACTATTTTTAGCCAAACAAAAACGACTTCCTTTGTTTGCATGTATCTGACATCAAAGGTCAAAATGAAGATGTCAGTGGAGGAATACAGTTCTCTAAATAAATAATAGTCTGCTAGACTATTATTTAACACCAAGTGAGAAAGATATATCTGTCAATGTTCTTGAAAATCTAAGCAAATAAAAAAAAACCTGCTGTTCTTGTAGTTGGAAATTTGGACCTGATAAATTGGAACTCCAGAAAAAGTCAACAAAAAACAGGAAAAATCCCGGGTGCAGCATCTCTCGTGGAATCCAAAAGAATAGTTCAAACACACACGGCTCATATCTTGAAAGAAGGTTTGTTCATTTAATTTTCTTAGTTGATAACTGGCGTTTGTTAAGGTAGAAACAATAAAAATGACGCTCTTTGCTTGCCCGGAGTCATTGGTTATAACCTGCGATGAGATTATGAAACAAATATAGGTAACAAATGTTTAAAACAACAACAACAACAACAACAACAACAACAATAATAATAATAATAATAATAATTCTCATAAATCCAGAGTGAGACACATTTTTCAGAAGAATTTTATTCATAGACCAATGAAAAGATATTCACTCAAATTTTCGAAAAGGCCGAATAATATATCAGGCAAAAGTTTTTGTTAAAAATAACAAATGTGAAAAGAATAATAAGAAAAAAATATGCAGAATAAGTTGATAAAAACTTTTCCAATTTGAGCCAAGTTTATTTTAAATGGAAAGAAATAAGGCGTGAGAAATCGAGTGAGACAGACAGACGCTGAAGATAAATTACCGAGCAAAGGGACATCGGAGAGTTTATTGAAATATAAGCAAATACTACAAGAAATATGTTGACGAAAGAAAAGAAAACGTCAAACGCGGGGGGGGGAGTGATTGGCGGCCATCGTTTGTGGGTTAACTGGCTCAAAATAAAATGTGAGAAAAAAAAATGCATCGGAAGAAAAAGAGCCAGAACCGAAGAATGCAAATAGAGACAAATAGAAAAACAAAATAGGAAGAAAAAACATTAAAAGCGAAAAATAAATCAGGGCATAATACGAAAAGAAGTCGGGGGTGGGTGGGGATGCAGGTTCGGGAATATAGAAGGAGAAAGAAGAGACCGAAAAGATAAAAATGATTGCCTTGTAGGACTAGAGGCGTAGAAGGATGAAGAAAAAGTGTTGATGGGACATATTCCGCTAGGGAAGGAAACGCTAAATTAGACAAACTTATTTGATCCAATCAATAATTATTTGTAACTCTATTTTGACCGGCTATTTGTTTTTGGTCGGCTATCTCTTTTCTCCAGTCTTACAATTCCAAGATAAGAATTTCGTTATTTGTTCTTTTGAGTAAATCATTCTTATTTTATCTCGGTATACTGACTTGGACGCGATTTATCGATATTTCTTAGTATCTATCTATCTATCTATCTATCTATCTATCTATCTATCTATCTATCTATCTATCTATAGCTGGTCATTAACTATCTATCGACATTGACAATCCGTCGGTCTTATCCTTCGCATTATTTTCTACTTACGTATTTTGATATCTTCAGAGGTTCTTACATATAAATTGTCTAATCTCTCTCTCTCTCTCTATATATATATATATATATATATATATATATATATATATATATATATATATATATATGTGTGTATGTGTGTGTGTGTGTAGTGTGCATATATATATATATATTTAGGGTGTAGATATGCATATATGCTTGTCTGTATATATGTATTTTTACGTTTAAGATATTTCTTCTTGTGTGAGAACACACTAAATGGCATAGAACAATTGTAGTCCTAAAAATTATCTCATGGTTCATTAAAGTTTGAAATTAGAGAATTGATTTCTATGTTCACATTGTTATAAACACACAGACAGACAGACACAGACACACACACAAATACATATATATATTATATATATATATATATATATATATGATCTATTGCAGCCAGTACGAAGTGCGTCTGTCTTATTCAACCCCGGTAGATTGACTGTGTTCCTGTCAAAATTAGAGATTTAAATTTAATATTGACAACAGTCGAAAAATTGATACAGAAACTATCCATATCGATGCCTCAGTCAGACGAAATGTCCGAGTCGGTGGTAAGGGGAGGGCGGCAGTTATCTGTCTTAAAGGGAAGAGCCTCCACAAATTCAAACCGGATATTAAACTTATGACTTATAAGTTGGGGTTACATGAAGAATAAGATGTTGAAATCGGAGTTTAAAATATAAAGGGATATAGGTTCCTACTTAAATCATACCAAATTACCCTACCATATATATATATATATATATATATATATATATATATATATATATATATATATATCACAGCAACAAATCCCAAATTACCTCATGTGGGTATAACCTATTTCAACCAGCGAAACCTTGCGCTAGTCTTCTTCAACTGTAGACGGAATTTCTCTCGGGATCGGGAATTTAGTATTTAATTTAGATAGCAGTCGAGGAGAAATTATCGAATATACCCAAAATGATGCCTCTGCTAGATAAAAAGCTCGAGTTGGTAGTAAGGGGAGGACGGGGGGTATCTCTCTAAAAACGGAAGATGTCTGCTGGAATCAGGCCCAATATTAACCTTATGGTTCTAACTTGGGATTATATGAAGAGGGGGGTGTTGAATTGAAACTAAAATAAGGTCAGAAAGGGGAGTTTATTTATAACGAAAACCTTTTAATCATATATACAGCAATTTAGGTTTCCGTTAGGGAATGCCAAATTATACTAAAAACAAATATGTATATAAAAATTATATCGTATTTCAAATATATATATTAATATTAAATCGTATTACACTGTCGAAACTCTTAAATGTAGCCGTTTCTTTTACACCAATAGCTTCATGTCTCGCACTGCTCGCCTGTAGCTATAATCTCCAACTATTCAAATGTAATATCAATCGACGTCATTAGATGTCTTGATCTATCCCCTAACCTTCTCTTCATCCTTTCCTTTATCACTCCTCTTTGCTCTTGCTCCAACTCTTTGAAAGCCTTTGCGTGCTAGTGGCTTCCCGCCTTGCATGGAGTGGAATGCTTAAAAAAATAGACAATTAATATAAAGAACGAATAGATTTAAGGGTTTTGTATTATTAAGGAAAGGTAGATTTGAAGACAAAATAATTTAAAGTTACAATAATTACCCATTTATAACTTTAAGGATAGGTTAAATTATTAGGAAAACCAAGCTATACCCCCAAAAGAATGACATTAAAGAGGGTTGCGTAAATAAGGGGGTTGTTATAAGACAGGATTAATATGGAGAATAGAGGGAAATTGAAGAAGTTAATCACCATTACATATTCAACATTGGGAATACATTATTAACAAGTAATAAGGAAAGATCTCTGTTTACTCTGGTTGAAATAGGCTAATGAGGTAATTTAGGATTTTTTGCTGTGTAATTCATATGCCCTGTTATAATAAATACATTGAGTTCCTTTTTTTAATCACTTTTAATATTTGATATTACTAAGATCCACCAGGATTATATACCAATGGATCTATTACCTGAACTATATATCCAAAATATATATGCTCCGGTTCAGCTCTCTTGAGAAAAGGCTAATTTTAAAAACAGTGGCTTTCACTCAGCCGTGCGACAATAGCCTTGGGGTAGGATCTCTGACTGATGCCAAATCGGTCGGGTTTAAACATGTATCAATATGGTGATTTAATTTCATCTTTCAATGATAATGTTATGAACCTTATCAGACAATATGAAAGGAACTTACTTAAAATAAATAGGCAAAACTTGTCTATATTATTGTATGAAACATGCATCAATGAAAACTTGCTGCCTAAATATACACAATATGTGTGTGTGTATGTGTGTGTAAAACCAACGATAGACCATTAGTAATGATTAAATAAATTAAAATAACTTATATATGGATATATTACTGACATTTCATTTTAACAGATGCATTTACCAAAATTACACAAACATATCTTGACACAATAAAGAGAAAATTTATTCAATAAAATCACCATTGGCTTCAACCACGGCCTCCAGTCAAAGTCATTCGTGAATGCTGCCATAATCCTTGCCTTCAGTTCAACTTAGTGTTACAAAGAGTTTTGTTGGCCTCTCGCCTAACTGCACACCACACATAATCAAGTGGGTTGCTCTCTGGGGAGTGAAGTGGCCAGATATAAGGGGTGATGTGGTCGCAGAAATTGTCTGACAGTTATGACTGGGTTCTCCTGCATGTGGGGCCTCGTGCTGATTCATAGTTGCAAGACACAGGGGCTTCCAGCAGGCACCATCTTGACCCAGGTCAGGACTACTTCCTCAAAACACTTGATGTAGGCCTCCGTTATGAGTCTGACCATCTTATCAAAACATTCGGCAGTTCTTTTCTTATCAAAAGGATCAAGGTGAATTTTTCCGAGCTGCCGTACCTTCGAAATCACCCATAGACTCAACCAACTCTTTCTAAACTTTGTGAACTGTCCTCAGATTGATACGCAAACAATCTGAAATGTTTGTATTGGAGCTTCTGGTGCGAATGCCAAGCAGTACGATTCCAAATTTCTGGCGGAATGAATTGCGCCAAGGCGTTCTTTTTTCTCTATCAGAGAGTACCTACTTGCCCTCTCTATGCTCTACAGCATAAATGCACGAAATTAAAAATATAAAATGGCAAATCTTTATCCATCACTCACGCGCTCACGCATCCCTCCATATATATATATATATATATATATATATATATATATATATATATATATATATAGTGGTAGGTAGGCATCCGTTTATCTCGCGAGATAAAAGTAGCACACTATCTGGTCCAAATTCAGTCCTTTTTGTGACCACCCTGAAGCGATCTTTGGCTGTCGATCGTACCGACGAGATCAAAAGGAATAAATGGTATACATTTAGAGCCGTCTTGGTTGCAGGTGTTAACAACCAAACTCCTTCGAGGCTCAACTCCTGGTTTTCTTCCTGCATTTACGTCCATGGCCCCTGCATTGTTTGAATATGGACGCAAGGCAGCCGAGTTTTGAAAATGATGGCTTTCCTTCCCCTTGACGGGCTACCTTCCTGGGCTGTCGAACTCGATCTGCTCGAAGAAGCTGGTTAGGAAACCCCTTTTCTGTCTTGCAAATGAACTGTTGTAAGAGGCTATCTGTGTAGCAAGGAACTGAAACCTTTTAGAAAGAAAGAGAGAGAGAGAGAGAGATCAGTCTCCACTACCTCCACGTTAATGACACCCTTTGAAACATTTAAAATATACATACACTACAATTCAAATTGTTTAGGTTAGCCCTGATTATTTTTAATTGTCCCAAAAAGTAACTGTTTTATATTTTAAATGAGAGAAAATTATTATACATTGTTAAAAAATTGAGACATAATTTGTTAGCAAAAATAAAAGTAACATTTTATGATTAAATTTTCCTCTCGTCAAAATATCTTACATTAACCTTGATTACTGTAGCAAAAACATTTTAGGAAATCGTTGCAAAAGTGTCTGAATGTATAAATTTGATAGTTGATTCCATTTTCTTTCTATGACTCAATGACTCAAAGAGAGAAATTCTTTTTTCATTTTTTTTCACGTCTCTTTCAAGTTCATCCCATGCTAATTCTAGAGGCGTCATCAAACTTTTGAACTGTACCATATCTATCTATTAGGTTGGTGCAAAAATAATGGCGTAATAATGTTGTTTTTGACGTATTTTTTAACGCCAAAAACGACATTATTACGTCATTATTTTTGCACCAACCTAATATCTATCTATCTATCTATATATCTATATATCTATATATATGAAGATAGATAAACAAAAATAGAAGAAAGCAAGACAAATTACGAAATAGTCGTACATAAATAGACAGACACAAGTTTGTTAATTTTGGAAACAATAGCAGAAAGAAAAAGAAAAAAAATATAATTCGGCATTTACGCCAAGAATACATTCTTGACAGACGTATTGCCCAAAATATCAATTGTCAATAAATGAAAGAGAGTAGAACACGTAAATATAAGTTTAGGTAAGCAAACGCAGGACTTAAAAAATATGATAAATTATCTTTAGGTTAGTTGTACAAATTCGAACAAATAGTAAAAAAAAAACAAAACAAAATTAACAGGTAACCGTGGACATAATAATAATATATATATATATTTACATTTTAAGATATTTTTATGTTTATACATTCTTTTTATAGATATAAATATTTAAGTAAATGCTCTGTTTATAATAAACAATATTGATAACATCTACCGGCCTGAATATCTGAGAAATAGACATAGAAAATATTCGTCCTCCTACAGGAATCGAAACTGTACTCTATATGGAAACGTCATTTAGTCTGACGTGCCTTAACCGATCGAGTCACGTAGAATCGTCCGGTTCGCAAAGTCGATTCTACTGCTTTTAAACTTCAATCTTTCATGAATCTCTCACGTACATTCATATCCGCTCAAACCGTATCCAAATATGAACAAAATGACATCACACATTGTCAAATGGACAATGTCCGACAATTATTTTACGACATTTTTATGTTTATACATTCTTTTTATAGATTGAAATATTTAAATAATTAACAATTATATATATATATATATATATATATATATATATATATATATATATTTCTATGTCCATGCTACATATATATATATATATATATATATATATATATATATATATATATATATATATATGTGTGTGTGTGTGTGTGTTTGTGTGTGTGTATGTGTGCGTGAGTGTATGTATATTCGTGTTAGTGTGTGCATTTGTATTTGTATGTGTGTGCATCATCCTGTGACAGTTGCTATCTTCCATTCATAATCTATTTTTCATACTAGTTTTTATATCACAGTATTTTCATTGAGATAAATAATATTTGTAAATTTGCCTATGTTATTGGGTCGGTGCAAAAATAATGTCGTTTTCTCACATATGTTACTATGTGAGAAAACGACACTATTTTGCACCAACTTAATAATACCTATTTATCTACCTGTCCTACAAAAGAAATGCAAACGAAATATGACTAGAAAGCCGCATAGATGAATTCGTTCTCTTTCCCAATTCGTTTCTCCATCTCCAAAACCTTGCTTCGTCTCTCTTCAGGTGGACATTATTAATTCAAATCAGATGTAATGCCGGGACGTTGCAAACAATGTTCAAATAACATGTTTGCATTGAAACGGACACAGCTCTGAATATCGACGCCAGCATTCGACCTCTGCGTCCCACCCGCCAATCTGCTGTCCCCCAACCCACCGATCTGCTGTCCCCCCCAACCTGACACACGCCTTTCTTCCCATCATTCATTCTAGTCGATCATTTATTCCCTTTTCCTTCCCAACCTATTTTCGCCCTTCAAATCTTCTGCAATCGATTAGTAGGATTTTTTTTGGCAAAATTCCGACCTACTTTGATATTTTTATGAACTTTTTGTGGACAAAAGTTATACAAAGAATATTTTCTTTTAACAGCCTATAGTATTCACCAAGGCCAGATAATATCCGGGTTTTTCTAAGCGATGTTGTTTGATACCCCGGATATATTATAGGCTAGGATAGTTTATGTTAATAGCATTGGTGATACCAACTGTTTTTTTTTACACGGAAACATTCGACATTCATTGACCAAGCAGTCAGTGTTGCTCTGGTTTGACTTTAATAAAATGTCTATTTTCAGAAAGATAGGTTTCGCAAGTCCAGTAACAGTTTATTCTCTTTCTCTTACTTATGTGGGTTTCCTTCCTTGCAATTTGTTTGGGGTAGTGTGAAATATCAACATCTTTATTAAAGAGTTACATGTGCTAACCATTTTAGTTTGTGCTCAGTCAGTTTTGTGTCATGCGTGATACACACTTAGGCGATCATGTGCCTTTCGATACATGACTGACCAGGCAGTATTTTTTCCTCGCAGGAGGTTGCCATTTCTTTCTGTGGTAAACTATAGAACCCGGTCTGTCCTGATTTACCTATAGCTTGGGGGAGAAGAAGGGGATATTATATAAATATAATGGGTTCGACTAGAATTCGAACCCGGCTCTTCGATTCTTAAATCCGCTATCCATTACTCTATCGTGCCACTACTGCTGAATGTTCTCAAATGATGTGGTTTCTGTTATCGGGTACAGTTATTTGTAAACGATTCTGTAGTGCCAGTCCATAATGAGAAGAGAGGGCTTCGGGAATTTGTTTCCCACAGGAAATACTAAAGGGAAGAGGGATTGAACGTTACAGCCAGTAACCTACTCAAGAAATTCGTGTAAATGGATAGTAAGAAGTAAGACTGGAGCCGAAGGGTAAAAGGAAATCATTGCCTAGAGATATAAAATATATGAAGTTGGGAAGGACTATCTTCTTCGTCTACGTCCTGAATGGACACGGTAATATGAAAATTTAAGAAGAAGATGATTATTTTTATACTATTTTTTGTATCGTGATAATCTAAAGTTTTTTCAGGTGAACAAACAATTCACCTTTCTCTAACCTTTCATATTTGATGCGCAAACTCTCTCGTACTAATATTTTCAGTAACACATGTTGCGTTGCTTGATTTTGGTAGTGCCTCCCCGGTTCCTCCGAAAGAACTCAACTGCTGCATCAACAGAATCAATTAACGACAGACAGAATATGTGAGCAGTGGAGAAGTTTTAAGAAAAATGCAAATAATAGGACACTTCTACTTACAATAAGAAGGGATAGTTTGAATTTCTCCAACAACTCATGGGAAAGTGAATTTAGATATTTTGACACACACCGGTCATATTGAATTCAAATGCGGCAGAGGTAAATATGTTTACCTGCCTATCGAGGTTGTGTAAACAGATAACTGAACAGAGAATGGATGTTATAGTAAGGAAGAAAAGATTGTGTGCAGTTGAGAAAGAATAGAAATGATGGAGAACCATAGTCGTAAACGTAAGATTCATGACATATAATCAAGACATGAAGATGATAGAAACACAAAATTATAAAAAGAAGAAAAGCAAGGATACAATGTAAGGGAAGGAAATAAATTAAATTGTTGTATCGTAACTATTATAGGGTTTTCATTTCATTTATTTTCTTCTTCTTTCTACATACAATGTGTGAAAGTACATGTGATACCCAGCACTCGTCAGCCGAAAACCGGGGGTGGGGAACACAGTCTTGGTGGTGTTGTAACCTAGGAAAGGTTACTGAATAGAATAATCACACGTAGCTTGGTAATGAACGATAATACTTATGACAAGAACACACATATAAGATTCGGCAGCGGCGCGTAGATAAAGTAGTCAACTGCTAGAAGTGAGTCAAGTGAATTCCACAATGAATCTCCAACTGTAGACCGATATACATTATTTACTGCTGTATTTATGCGAACGGGGATTATCGTTCGTAATTATCGTTCGTTAATTAAAAACACGTTCGCAACACAGGTGGATAGGGCCATACTGCCACCTGTGGCGCCACCAGCAGCTTTTGCTACTGGACAAGAGATTGTTTTTTGTGTAGACGTTTCATTCTCTACGTTTTTTTTTCTTTGGAAGTGGATCTCAGAAATTCAACGTGGTGTTAAAAGTGTTTGTTTTTGATCGTTAACCAATACACAACGCGCTGGTAGCGACCGTTATCAATGACGTGGTTGATATATTGAAATGTAAGAGTCGATCATATATATATAATAAATTAAGTGATTTGAAATATGTTTTCTTCGCTACACAGTAATAACCATGTTTCAAAAAATGTAAGTTCTTTTTGTTTTAAGTTTTTAAATTAACTATAATGGAGCTCATTCATACGTGTTCATACTTATAACAGAACATATTAAAAAATGTCTATATTTCTGAGATGAGGTATTATGTACATTATTTACATCATTCGGACTATTGTTCTCATCTTTGTCGCCAGATGTATTACAACGTTTCGGCCGTTGTACGCTCCGGCCTTCTTCAGGTGGCTGTAATGTCAGACTGAACACTTTATTTCAGTCACTGTTCTTATTCTACGTGCCATGTTTAATGGATGTCAGTTATCAGTTATCTCTTGTTAATCCCCCTATCCTTGAGGACAAATGGCACAGTGGATAAAGGCGTTAGTTAGATCCAGTGATAGGACCAATAAGTCTGAGTTCAATACCCGGTTAAGGCAGTGGAGAACTTTCAGAAGGAAATTAAGTAAATGACAATAGTCCGAATAATTTAAATAGTGTTTACAATAGTGTAAATAGTGTTTAAATTCGAGGTATTTTCTTTTCCGTGTTGCATTTCTTTTTATTCAGACGTTGTCATGTTTCATTTGCTTGGAATCATTTGTGATTTATGTCAGGTGCCCAAGAGATCATCACGGCCACATACATTAGAGTTCAATCTTTAAGTAGAGGATTTGCCGATGATTTTGAGAGGGTGACAGTGCGCCATGTTTGCAGTAGACTCGCCAAATATTTAAACAATATATGGAGTTTATTTTAAGATAAAATCATCGAACACGAGCCAGACTCGTAAAGTTTCTGATTTGATTTATTTTGGCTTTTTGTTTTAATTTTATTTTTCATTGATTTACGTCTTTCAATGTCTTAATTTATAGCTGAAACATATTTATTTATAGCCGAAACATATTCTTGATTTTAAGAATAATTCAATTGTTCTGCAAGTGAATAGAGAATTAAGAATTTGTTTTAAAATAACAATATGTTTTTACAATAAAATTTCTACTATTTAACCTACGTGTGAGGGAAATGGACTCATACATTTCCCAAGGGTATCTGCGCGACAGTTAATGTAACGAACTGGAATTCGAATTTGGCTTTCAATGGCGCTATATATTGAACCACCTATGCAGTCACTTACTTCGGTTGGGGATATGAGACTTTGTGTCCATATTATGATAACTTTTCAAACCATTATTTATTATAGAATTTCAAACTGACTTCTCAACACTAGGTGGTTCTGATAAAAGATTCGTTATTGTTCAGTTATGACATCAGAAGACTTTTTCATCCCTTCACAATATGTCAGGAGATAATGTACATTTTCTATTAGTCTTTTTTTTTAAAATGATAATCACTAATTTAAATTAAGAATGCACGTTCAAATATATTTAGTGGCTCATTTATTTTGTTCTATAAGGTTATAAGGCAATGTATTTGCATTTCTGCAAGGTAACGTTGCAGGCAAGTACTAGGAAGGACACAAAAAAAGATTGTTGCAGCATCAATGTAACCTTGTATTAAATGTGGTAACAACGTCATTTATTAACTAAGTCAGGTAACCCCCAAATTCTCTGTCTCTGTTTTTTTCTGTCTGTCTGTCTGTCTGTCTGTCTCTCTCTCTCTCTCTCTCTCTCTATATATATATATATATATATATATATATATATAATATGTAATGAAAAACAAACCACTTTAAGGTACCATTACGATAATTTATTTCACCTAAATCCTTTTTTAAGGGTTCAAGATCATCAGGTAAAACTTCCAACAACGAATTGAGAGGAAAAATGGGATTAGAAATTGGTGGGTAGTGTAATTTTTGTAATTTAATAGAGGGGGTTGAGAGTGGTAGTTAAACAGTTTAACTACCACCATGAAAGAGCCACTCCATTTCGCGATGCTCATCCCTTAATCGAGACGCAAACGCGCCAATCCTCCGGAGGAACGCCATCGAACGAGGGCCAATAACCCCAGAAGTCTCCACTGCTACAGGAGTAAAAACAAATTATCTGCATCACGGACGACTGTCCCAGGCTCAACCGCAGACTTGATCAAATTACCGGCCGAAAATGTATCCGCACAGGTCGCATCCCAAATAAACGACTTCTCAAAGGGAAAATGGTAATGCCATCCGGCCGCTTTTCATCACCACGGTCGAGGCCTATGGGTTCGATTTGGGAATGGGACCCAGCTGCATCCAAACCTCTTCAGATAATTCCGTTTATTGCTGCATGCAGTGGAAATCGGCCTGCACTACGACGACAGGAGAGGGGATGCAAACCAAACTCATCGATGGAAGCTCCACATTTGCATCTATGACGCTCACATAATTTGAGTCTAAAACGGATCGTGACTCCCACCCGAGTGAACTCATCATCTAGAAGGGTACCGGTAGATGAAGAGGGTACTGCGTTGAGCCAGGCGCCACTACTCTGTTGTGAAGCAGATAGTAAACAGGTGAGGCGATGCTGATCCAGACAGAGCCTCAAATTAATAAATTTTATTTTTTCCCAGCATTTTTGTTTACTTGGGAGGTAGGGAGTAATAAATTTGTTAAGAGTTTTTGAAAGGTAATATACTGGTCTACGTATCTGTAAAATTATAGATCGGAAGGAATGATCTTTTTTATGGATTTTTATATTTCCATAAAGGTAGCTAGATTTGAAGATTATAGCATCCTTCTTTCAGCATTGTTAGTAATAACAATTTTGATGATATGATTCTTAAGTTGAGAGGTTGTTCTGTTGGTTAACATTTCAAATTATTGTGATCTTCCAAAATGTCCTGTTTTTAATTAAACAGTATTAATTACATTTACCGGCCTGTATATTTCTACGAAATTTCTTGAACATTCAGGTTGGTAAATATAATTAATACTGTTGAATTAAAAAAAAACGAGCCATTTTTTTTAAATAAATTGTATCTATAAAAATAACGTATAAACAGAAAATATATTAAATAATTATCGAACATAATCCATTTCTTTATATGTTATCATTGTTTACTTTAAGATATGTTTCGTGAGCAAATATAACTGATCAAGAAAAGTTGTCGAAATTTGTATTTATAAACAGTAATTTAGACACTACTAAACAGACGCTTCTCTGTAGTTAAATGGTATAGCACGTCAGATAAAATGACAGTTCCCGTACAGGAATACTTTTTTTCGATTGTCGGAGAACGTCTGTTTTCTACGTTGCTTCTCGCACATTCAAGCCGGTAAATGTAATTAATAATGTTTAATTAAAAAAACAGTATTTACTTAAATAAATTTTATCTATAAAATCACGTATAAACAGAAAATATATTAAATAATTGACGGACTTAATCTACTTCATTATATATCAGACTAAACAAAGTTCCAACTTAAAACGTGAAACATGTTTTTATTAGGAAGATCAAGTTTAACTCACTAAATATATTTTAAAAAGAATGTTCAATACGTAGAAGGAACAGACAATTTCAATTTAAGTTACGAAAAAACAAAACAAAAAACAAAACAAAGACGGAGATACTGATTTGATATTTAAGAAAACCGTTAGTAGAGGAATTGTCTATTGAACTGGCAAAACAAAATAACAAAATAGGTAATACACCCCCCCCACCGAAACTCATTTCCAACGACACTGAAATAAAGGAAAATTCAATGAAAACAGATTAAGAAAATTACAGCTAATTTAGAAAGGAAGAGGAATGATCTGCAGCGACGACAACAACAAATAAAATAAAATATAAACTTGAAATTAGCTTTAATTTCGTTTTTTTCACTTTGTTTTCCAAATTGCTATACTCTAAAAATTACCGTTGGGCGTACGACCATATCACCGAAGTTAAGCAAGGCCTAGTGTAGTTACTAACTAGATGGGTGACTTCTTGTGAATACAAAGTGCTTGGAAGTGCTAGCGGTGGGACTGATAATGTCTCGAGACGAGAAATCGTAGAGGCGGGTTCGAATCCAAGTCGGTTTCATTGTATTCACTTACATTTGGGCGATCATGAATCGGAAAGTGACATAATCACTGAAGCGTGTCACATCCGTCTCTCCCAAAATGCTACACGGTACAGTGATGGCCCATTCACCCCCGTGAATTTGGGGAACGCCTACGCCCAATAGGGACCATCACAAACTTTGTGAAGAACATTTATTGTTGACTAGCAACCAAGGACACTTTACCTACCGTGCGTTGATTGTAGATGAGCCCAATTGAAATCTGAGTTTAGTCCTCCGATTATATTTCCCGTGTTGATAATCATGTTGCTATCAGGTTGGTACAAAAATAATGTCATTTTTTAACGTCAAAAACGACATTATTACGTCATTATTTTTGCACCAAACTAATAAATACTGTTTACACATGCACAAACATAGAGAGATAAAGATAACACTAAGATAAATTTGCTTGTTTCTCCTACAAGAAAGGCTTTTAATGGAGGATTGCAAATGGGACTCCGAAATCCCAATGGTGCAAGGATTGGGTTTGAACGTTCGGTATTTCTGAGCAAGAAAATGGGCCTACAAAGTAGCTGAAAATAGATTGAGCGAGATGACCATCTTCTGATCACGTTTCACACCTCTGCCGGTCAAACTCCATAGCGACCCTGGCGACACCGAATTGGTTTGGGTGTGGAAAGTAAATGTTTCCTCACTCTAATGGAATCAAAGCTCGGATTGCACCATCCTAAAAGTGTGTATATATGAGACTGGGAACGGCTGGTGAAGCTAAATTCCGACTGAACCCCCTACTATACACGTTCAAATGAATACACGACCTCTGCTACGACGTCCACGAGAACATGATCATTCCCAGAGGTGCGAGTGTCGAGTGAGCGTTTTCTTTTTTGGTCAGGACTCGCCGTTGGAACCAGGTTCGATTATCTCTTACTGGCTTAAATGCACCCAACCGGCGAGTTTGGTCTGTTTTCATTCGGGATGCGTAAAGTTCCTTTGATGGAAATAATCAACATAAAACTCGCATATATCGATTACAAAAAACAAAATTGCAACACACATCAAGAGAAAATGGCAGGCAATTTGGGAGACGTTCCCAAACAATAAACTAAACGAACACCAGCCGACAATAAGAAAATAGAATATAGATCTATTAGTTGATCGCAGATAAGACATAGTGCTCAGCAGAATAAGAATTGAACATCCACACTTGAAACACACACACATACATGCTCAAGGCAGAAACAACATCTCAGTGTACACATTGCAAATAATTTCTCAGTCAAATATATTTTAATAAAATGTAAGAAGTATAAAAAATATATAGCCACTATTACCAAGCACAAAATATTAACATGTTCTTCAAAAATGTACCTATTGCCCAAATAATAGGATATCTGAAGAAAATAAAATGCAGTAGAATCTCTGACAACCGGACTAAGAAAGCCTACCGGATATGAGGAATTTGTTACAAAGTCCGGATATGAGAGGTTATATTTAGATTAAAATAAAAGAACTGAAATCAGGTTTAACATTTATTTTCAATGTTTTATAGTAAACAAAATAAGCTAATGGTGAGTGAAATATAACGGAATTGATTTTAAGGAAAAAGAAATAAATTATGTAATGTTAATGAAAATTCATTAAATTAATTATGCCACGTATGCAAAACAAATAATGTAACGAGGATTTTTTTAAACACTGTTGCATGATGATTCTTTCTCTTTTAATGTCATTCGCAACTTTTTACGCATTTCGTTTTGCTTTTGTTCTTGAAATTCTTTAAAACGAAAGACACTTTTTAACTCTGCGTGCGTTATTGCAATTGTCATAGCTGAATGCTGGCTTTCTTTCCATAAAACTGTAACCTTTTCAATAGTTTTTTTCATTTTAAGTCCAGATTTCATCACAATTATGTTTTTATTTCCTTTTTCATTGTGAGAGTGTGAACGCTGGAGAATAGTTTATTTGGAAGATTTTATATCATACAATGTTGACTTTCCTCACTCATTAGTTACAATTAACTTTCACCAGCGTCTAGTCTGTTTAAAATTTCCACTTTTTGCGATAACTCCAAAGTTGTTATTTTCCACTTATTCCCATCATCTTTGGTACCAATACAAACCATTCGGGTGAGTTAGGCAAAAGCAATTATCCAAAGTAAATTTCCTGAAAAACAGAAATTTCAAATGAGTTACACATCACCCAAATAGTTCAAATATACACATCAAAATCATGACCGGATATGCGGGATTCCGGATATGAGGCTCTCCAGATATGAAGCACTCCGTATATGAGGGATTATAGAAAATACAGCATGTATGTTGAACCATAAAACTTTAAAATACACAAAAACTATATTAATTCCGATATTTTGAAAACAATTTAAAAACCTCACAACCACTTGAAATATTCTGAAATGTTCGTGAATAAAAATTCATTTTCAGCAAAAAATATTCTACAGACGCTGATATGCTGGTAAAATAAATCAACAATCAATCAACTCTTTGATGGAGTCTGGTGAAACGATCGTGGGTGCAAGCGATACAAGTACAAGTAAAGACTGAAAGATTCCTTCTAATAATTAAGAGTAACAAACTTTCGTTAGAAACAAATAAAATATTTCTAAAGTGTCATGTAATATCGGTCCTCCTATATGGCAACTAATGCAGAAAAATCTACTCTAAGTTGCAGAAGAGGCATGAGGTTATAGAGATGTAGTTCTGTGACACTATTTGGCTTGCTAAAAAAGAAAGAAGAAAAAAAGGCGAGAATTAAATTTAGGTGATAAGAAGCCATCACGAAAAGGACACTAAGCGGTGTTATTTTTTTGACAAGGAAGAGTGGTAAGATTTTTATGTCCATTGTCCATAAAGGAAGATACTGGATTTAATCTGATTTATATTATTGGGCAGCTGGAAATTCCAAGTTGGCCAAATAACTTCAGAGACAGAATTCTAAATAGATAAAAAATAACTGTGTCGCAGAATTACAAAAACAAAAGTGTCCGCTGACCACCATGAAGGAAAGGTTAAGCCTTTGTCTATATGTAGAAATCATTGAGAGGAGCATCTGTTTATCGTCAGGCTGGCTATGATAGCGAAACAGTTTTATCGGATCAGTGGTTGGCGTCAGGAGAGCAGGTACGTCTGGGTGGCCACCCGCTTGGTGATGGCGAAAAGCTAATTGGCGAATTCGAGGTAATCCGGTTAAAAGATAAAGAGTCTCGGGTGTGAGGTCTCCTCGAAGAGAAGAAGGAAAAGGAAAAGTGGAAAAAAAAGAAAAAAAAAGACACTTTTTTTTTCTTTCAGCAATATTTTTTTTAAACCGAGTCTTGTCTGGCCACACCCACGCCGCTGAGCGCCCATTGGCTGAATGATAGCAGGAGTATTATGCGAAGGTAAGCATGTAAAGAAGGAGGGGAGGCCTGTTCCGCTCCCCTGAAGGGATAGGTGTGAGATGACACTGTGAGAGAGAGGGAAAACCCGTTGACACCCTCTGAGGGCATGGTGAGATACCAATATGAGAACAGAAGGAGGTGGGAAGACGAAAGACTTCCAAAAATGGAAAATAATAAAATTTTACTGACCGAAACCAAATAAGTGGATTGTGTGTTGAGAATTATCAAGGAACCTCAAACGCCGACAAGCCCACCCCGATTTTGGTCGGCATCCATATAAGCAAATCGCAGAGAACGAAAATCAGTTCGAGTTCCAGTTGCAGTTGGTGTTGGAGACAGAGAGGCAAACAGTTGCAGTGAGCTGAGAGCTCTGAAGACCCGCCTCGCAGAACAGTTGACTGAAAGATATCCACGCAATTCCGAACTCAACTTCTAGCCAAGAACAATTTATTTTTGAAGAACGACTTAGACTCACACCACCAAAACAAGTTTCACGAATATCGTCTGAAGATACACCAAGAACCAGTTTCTTAAAGAACCAACAAGTTAAGATGTTAAGACTCGCCTAACAAACGCAAAGTGTCATTAATCCATATAGCCGGTTGGGAAGTAGACACATTCCTGTATTCAGCAACCATATATAAAATATTGTTATTCTTTTTTAACACATTTGAACTTTTCGAGTTATTATTTTATTTTCTCTTATATATACTTGTGCGATATCACCCTTATTCGAACTCGACTTGCATTATGGCCCGGCGACTGATTGATTTCATCTTATTCAGGATGTGTCTATATTTCTGAGATGAGATATTTCAACTATTTCAAAATTTTGATTGTTCGGACTTTTATCCTCATCTTTCTTTGTCTTATTCACGACGTATCGGCTGTTGTACGCTCCGACCTTCTTCTGTCTGTATTTGTGAGATGAATTATTGCAACTATTTACACTATCTACATTGTTCGTGGGGTTGTCTTCATCTTTGTTGTCATATTCAGTTCATTTTGGCCGTTGTTTGCTCCGGCCCTATTCAGAATCTGTCTAAATGCCTCAGATGAGGTATTGCAGCGATTTATACTATTTATATTGTTCAGAGTGTTGCCCTCATTTTTGTTGGCCTATTAACGGCGTTTTGGGCGTTGGACGCTCCGATGTTCTTCAGGTGGAACCGAGACCTTTATTTCGTCTCCCGGTGTAGATTGTTCTAGTTCCACGTGCATGCCTCGTCCGGATATCGCAGTTTCAGTTATTTTCCTTTAGCAACTCAACTCTTCCAGTTTTTGGTCATCTCTGCTGTAGCCAGGTATTGAACTCACAACTCTTTGGGTCAAGTCTCTGGATTACTTCAGCCAACGCTTTTATTCACTGGGTCATGTGTTGTTTTTTTTTGTTCGGTTTTCGCCCTATATTACTTTTTCGAATATCTTTCCTTTACTTTCTTGTCATTGCTCTTAAGTTTTTGCTTCTATAAATGCTTCCTTTTACTGGAAAGAATTTTCTAAATACCCTACACGTTGATGTGTGTTGCCAAGTAGGCACAATAGCAAGGTGTGATAAATAAAAGGTAAGGGACATTTAAAATACAGAAGTGTTTACGTCAGAATTCCAAAGTAAACGAGTAGCGAAATGAAATATTTAACGGAGGGATAGACTAACTGAAGATATCAAAGTCTAGATGATGGTAGGAACAGAGGTGTTAGAACGTTGCCAGTTGATATGATGACTTCTAGAATTCGCCAAAGTGATAATAAATCTAATCAAAATGTGAATCGTCTGTCTTAATTAATAATTATCAATTTAAAGATAAGAAAATAAATTTTTCATCTAATCTATTTATTATTAAACAAGAAAAATATTCTGATGTTATAATTAACCAGTAGAGCTTTACAGCAACAGCGTTCTGGGTATGACGATAAACTACATCCGGCAGCAAGGCCTCTGATCGGGATGTTTTAAGGAGCGTGGAACCACCTCTTAATTGCTGTTCTTCCCAGATCCATCCTGATCTCAAGTGGTAGCACCTGCTTGGGTTCCAGCTATGTGAAAATAGTTAACTAGCAACCTGTGTTCAAAACAGTATGAATGTATAAAAATACATTTTTATATTAAAAATTCCAGCAATAGATTTTCATAGTTAAAACAAATTAGCATCAATTCAATTTTGAAAAAAAAATACCAGTAATACATCTTTGGGGAAATTAATTGAAATAAATACTTTGTTTCACCATACGGTCAGTTTTAGGCTCACTGGATTGACAGGGTGTAATCGATTTCTATTTTCTCCTCAGATTAGGTCATTTGCGGTGGTGTGCAGTATTATTTTCGGCGTACATGATGAAATTTGTTTGGTCTTGAAAAATATTGCGTTATCTGAGATTACGTCAGATTTTTATCACGCCCAGAAACTATTGTCCTGACTCTCGATTAGTTGTCCTAAAGTCATTGTCTGAGATTGAAATTACTCCAAGGAAGCGTATGATAATTGTAACGCTGCACGGACACACTGGCAAACCTTACTAGTAAGTAAATGAAAGTACTATAGACTGTCCCGGAAACTCTCCTAATTTACATCCATTCGTGAATCTGTGTTCAGTATGAAAGGAATGAATTCGGGGAATGGACATGCGAAGTACTAACAGGTCATGTTTCATTGAAAAAAACACGAAAAAAAGTAAATAATAATGGAATTACTCCTTTTGTTTCAATTAATTTACACAAGGGTGTACATGTTTTGGAAAATAAATTAGTAATGCTCTCAAGAAAATAAAGTTTCGGCATAACATGACACATGGAGAGTTGATATACCGCTAAACAAACAAACCTCAGCTGCATCACTCGGAAAATGTCACTATAATGTTGCAATAACGCTGCTTATGAACGTAAAGTTAGGGATCAAGAAAACCATTTATTTCGACATTACAGCAAAGTCCCCACGGCATTAAATATCTCCCAAACAAAAATATAACGTGCTTGCAAGATTGCAAGACCTTTCCCTGTTATTTGCCTACTCACATTCTGCACATATTCCGCTCGAGTGAAGATGAGGTTAAATTTATTTTTTTAATATTTAAGAATCGTTAGAAACAAAGACAAGAGTTCAATGTCAGTTATCTTATAAAACTGTGAATGCTGGACAATGAAGAGGAGACTTGTCTTAAAAAGACTGTAGTTAAAAAGCAGATGTTGAGAACAATATGGACGGGTGGATGTTTTAAACTAAAATGATAACAAAAAATTATAGATAAAATCAGAAAGAGACAGATCAAAATATTTGGTCATATAATGAGAAAAAAATGTCTGGAAAAGTTGACACTTAGAGGACATATCGGAGATACGTCTAGCAGAAAAAAAGCAGTGAGTAACCTATATAACTTGTGTGTTTATATGGATGGCAGAAGAGAGAAGAGAACGGATAGTAAAAAGATAATCATTCCTAAAGCAACGGAATTGGGAAGAGCCATGATCCGCACGTACGAAAAATAGAAGTACAAGAATAAGCTTGTGTGAATTGGACACTAAATTAGAAAGGAAGGTTTGTAAAACTTAAATTTCGCAGGGCACACTGACGGCAACAGAAATAGAGGAAGGTATTGCGCCAGGTACCTGACGATCTTGTGTGAATTGTATACTAAATTAGGAAGGAAAACTTGTAAAAGTTCAGCCTCACATAGCATGGCGAGGGTAATAAAGATAGAATAACGCATTGTGTTAGGTATCTGAAGAGCTTGTAAGAATGTGACACTATTAAAGTAAGCAAGACTTGTAAAACTTAACCCTCATAAGACGTATGGAGGGCAATAGAATTAGTGGGCGGCTTTGCGCCAGGTGCCTAAAGAGCTTGTGTGAACTGGACGCTAAATTAGCTTGGAAGGCTGGTAAAACTTTACTTTTCCTGGTCATGTGGAGGGCAACAGAGATAGAGGAAGGCATTGCCTCAGGTAACTAAAATGCTTGTAGGAATTGGATAATAGATTAAGAAAGAGGACATGTAAAACTTAACCATCAGTGGGCATATCGAAGACAATAGAGATAGAGAAGACATTACGACAGCTACCCGAGACGGCTGTATGTATGGATGCGGAACAAGAGAACAGGAGGCTTGATAAATGAAGAAACACCTGTTATGTGTTACATGGGATTGGTCGATGTATAGTGCTATGAAAGTCGCTGTACTCAAAGGACACGGAGCATAGAAGATTCTGCTAATTGTGAAAATGCATATTTCTGCTATGCGGATTCCGTTCGAGTCAGCATAGGAAGAAATTTAGGAAGAAATTTCCTGTCTGAACGCAAGAATTTCATCAGAGTGACCATTTGAGAACAGATAACTTCAATGGCCTTATCTTGGATTTTTTCTTCTTTTTTTCTTATTTGCAGATAATATAAATATCGCCTATTAAGGTTTAATTTTCTCCGACTTAGTTCAATGCCTTCACCAGCTTTGTTTTAAAATATATCTTATAATGAAACAACAGATTCAGAATATAGCATAGACACTATACAGTCTTCTCTAGTGTTAGTTTCTTCTTATTCTTCTTTTATGTGCCGTGTCTCTTTTGGACCGTGACAATCATATCTCTCCAGAGCTTCCTATTCTTTGTAGCTGTTAGCAGTATTTGTTTTATTAATAATTTTCCAAGTCATTGCCCTGATATCCATTTACACAAGCTTACTCGCTATTTCGTTTTGCTTCTCTTGCTTTCCCTGTGAGTTTTAAATTCTACAACCATTCTTTCCTCATATTTTTCTGAACTTTGAACTGATTCTAATCACAAATATCCTTTTTTGTTTCCATGAATGTTGTTAGTATCCTTCTATAGAACCACGTCAGTACATCTATGAGGAAAAGGCCCAGCATTCACTGTCATAGAATAAAATAAATATGTCATAGTATTTAAGATGACTTTTCCTTTTCTGTTTCTTATTACTTTTGGTTAGTTTTTGGAAGGCACTTTTTTTCTATTCCAGTGCGCCCTAGGATTTCCATGACACATTTTCTTTCATCCATTGAATCACTTCGACCATATAATTGTCTTCTTACAATAGATTGTTAGTCCTTTCTTCTCCCTTTCCTTTACTAAACTGTTTCGGAGAACCAGTAGTTTCTTTATGTGCCTGACATAATTACACAGCTTAAATTTAAGAAGAAAAACTTCAACAACCCTGTATAACTAGTGCCATTTTATTCTATTCCACAGGTCCTTGAATACTCTCAATTCCCCAAATATCTATGGATATTGGGTCGGGAAATAATCAGAACCAAGAGTATGGAATATCACATACTTTTGGTGATTTAAATTCACATATTTTTCTGTTGGTAAGAAATTTTTACACATGTCTGCATAAACTTTTCAATCCATTGATTAATTTTAACGCGAAATGACGGAAGTAAAGTGAGAAAAATGGTATAGCACCACTTGATAATAACACGCAATTGTCTTAGCTATCAAATAAATACTAAAATCAATTTTTGTCATGGTTATTTTGACTCAAGGCCAGATGTACAAGAATCGTATATAAAAAGAACGTGATCCGCCAAACATTGAAACTAGAGGAGCCAACTACCCTATTTTAGAAGCCACAGTGATAAATCTAGAATTTTACCTAGGCTCGAACACTGACCACTGTCACCATTGCTAAATACGCAACTATATTAACCACATAGATCATTCGTGAAATCTAACATTCTATTCATTTTATCCGGAATGTTTTCATAGCAAATGCCTTAATAAACAAAAATGAAAAATCCAGCATTATGGCAAATTACACAAAGTAGATCATTCCTGTTCATCTCATCCAGAAAGTTATCACGGCAAATCCCCTAATAATAAAAAAGAAGGTACAAGTACAACAAAAATCCGTCCAGTGTTCAACTGTTCATTTAAATCTTACAATTCTGCCTCCATCAACGACCCGACTGACCATGGGGTCAGTTTGACGAGAGATATGCTCAATTTGACCCTACATTTCAGGACAAATTAGTATGCACTGTGATATGTCCTGATCTAGCATCTCTACAGTCAACTTCTCACAGACGTTATGTGGCTTCCCTCTCTCCTTTCTACAAATATTTTCACGGCAAATGTTCTGACGTACTTTTAATGGTGCCCCAGTAATAGACCCGTTTTAAAAACGAAGACACAAATACAACCAGACTCTGTCCATTGTTCAAATGTTCATTTAAATATTACAATTATTCCTCACTCCTTCCTCCCTCAACGACGCGGATTACCATGGGGTCAGTTTGACGGGAGATATGCTAAAGTTGACCGTACATTTCAGGACAAATAAGTATGTAATGTCCTGATCTAGCATCTCATCTACAATCACTTTCTCACAGACGTACTGTGACTTCCCTCTGTCTTTTCTACAAATATTTTTATGGCAACTGCGTTGACGAGCTACATTTACTGGTACCTAGAAAAATGAATTTCAGTGCGCTACTAGGTTGGCATTTCGGTCCCACCAGTTCACTGTTTAAACGGTTAAATATAGCAGTCTCTTCTACTCCAACAGCTTCTTATCTCGCTCTTCCCGTCAGTGGAACTACCTTCCTCTTACTTGCTTCCCTGATATCTATAATCTCAAAAAGTAGAAATGTAATGTCAATCGACATCTTCTGATGCCTTGATCTTGATCTCCGTTCTCTTTATCTTTTCCCCAAAGACGCCACATTACTCTTCCTCTCACTCTCTGTGACCCCTTGCGTTGCTAGTGGCACTCCCGCCTTCCTTAGGGTGATATGCTTAAAAAAGAAGTAAACCTGGCTGTTTTGTAGACTGAAACACGGACAATTGACACTATACGCAACTGTGTTAACCACTAGGCAGATCATTCCTGGAATCTACATTGATGTTCATTTCATCCAGAAAGGTTATCAGAGTAAATGCCCTAATTGTAGACCTTTTAAAATAATAAGGGCGTTACACTCTGCCAACACGGCAATTATTCATTAGAGGCTTGACCTTCCCAAGAAATAAGCTGGCAAATCACAATGTACGGCTGCTGTGATTGAACGAACTAATGTAGTAAATTGAAACGTCTCAACCAGCTATCATCAATAAGTGACGTGCAACGCGAAATCTTTATTATGTAAGATTAGAAATTGAACCCAACCCTACTTCCACACTAAGGTTAATATATTATCGCAAATTATGACACCGTTGTCAACAATTTTGTACAACGTATCAGCTGATTCAAATTTGGATTAGAAACTTTAAAATAACAATCTCTTACGTTCGTATATAATGCACAAAAAATCCTGTTTTTAGAGTTTCGAGCCAATCAGTTCATTGTCATATTTCTGTAGAGATCATAGAGAAATGGTTTCTCGCAATGGAAACATATACTAAAAAATTATCTGTCTATATTTCTGAAATCAAGTGTTATGTACACTATTCATTATTTGGACTATTTTTCTCATCTTTGTTGCCATATTTATCGCGACATTTCGGCCCTTTAGTATCTGTCTATATTTCTGAGATGAGATATTATATACACTATTTACATTATTCGGACTATTTTCCTCATCGTTGTTGCCATATTTATCACAACGGTTCAGCCGCTGTACGCCTCGACCTTCTTCAGGTGGTTGAAATGTCGAACTGAACCCTTTATTTCGCCCGGTGGGGTAGACTAGTTCTAGTTCCACGTGCCATGTGGAATGAATGTCAGCTATCCACCGCCTTAACCAGGTATTGATTAACTAACGTCTTTATCCACTGAGAACACATGGCACAGTGGATAAAGGCGTTAATTAGATCCAGTGACAGGACCCAAAGAGTGTGAGTTCAATACCTGGTTAAGGCAGTGGAGAACCTGGAGAGGGGAATTAACAGGAGATAACTGATAATTGACATACATTAGGCATGGCACGTGGAACTAGAACAGTCTACACCAGCTAGCGAAATAAAGGATTCAGTTCGACTTTCCAGCCACCTAAAGAAGGTCGGAGCGTACAGCGGCCGAGACGTTGTGATATGGTAACAAAGGTGAAGACAATAATCCGAATAATGTAAATAGTGTACTAAAACTTTACTTGATTGCTTATACAGTCGTAATGCCGCGTACTTGATAGCGAAGAGCCTTCATTCCCTTCTTAGTTCTTTGGAGAGAGTTCCATACGAACAGCTTATTCCCACAAACCGTTACCCTTTGGAATCGACTACGAAATGGATGATTCTTCGATCACTGCATCCTTAACCTGATGAGTCAAGACTTGAACAGGTACCACAGATAACCGCAGAAGCTGACCCTCTTACTCCTTAACCCTCTACCTCGTGTGGCCCTTGGGCCTTGTACATAGCGAACATCATTGTGAAAAAAAAGCAACATTCTGAAGCTATTGACCAAACAGACTGTACTACTGCAGATACGCTTTTTCCAGCCCTCGAAGTGAGAACAAAGTGTAGTATCTGCCTTCGGGCGGATAAACATTTTATCTTACTATTGTGTTTAATTCTTCGTTCAGAGTGCAGCTCAATTGTATCAATGTCTGCGGACACAATGCAACTGAATATATTCTTAAGAGATGTTCGGTTCTCTTGAAACAGCCGCTCGCGCAACCGACGGTTTCTGGGGCTGGGATATTTTGGGCCCTGGCCCGGTTATACGCTCACGCGCTCTCCACATTAATCTGACCTAGTGTGATATCCTGGCATCATGGAGCGGCAAGTAAATACGGATTTTAGTATCTGCTTTGAGACAGAAAAGCTTCATTTTATCTCTCAATCAGACAGTCGGGAGTAGTAAATATTAGGAATAATTTTTTTAAATTTAACCTAGATTTTTTTAGGTTAGATTGTCTTTAATAAAGTAATAATTTAATTTCTCATCATCAAATTAGTTTGAAAAGAGGCATTACACAGGTTTGTGACCTGAATGATTAAAAATTATATGTGTCACCTCGAAACAGGCGGCCATCTTGGATTTTGGTTCTCGAACATTTAGCTCGCTAGGGACTTTTGTGAACTGTATCGATTTTGAATCAGTAACCCATAGTGTAGCATCCCTGAAAAAAATCATTTTCTATATTTTTTCGATGTTGCTGTATTAATTTTACTAATGCTCCTGATCTATAAACTGACCGAATGTAAATACTAAGCTTAGTACCTGCCTTGAGACAGAAAAGCTACATTTTATCTCTCAGTTGTGGTTCTACCTTCGGACAGAACACAATAACTACACGGTGGTTGCTCTCTCCTGGGCATTCCAAACCTGAGGCAGAACTTCCCCTCATTGCCCCAAAAGTTTCGGTGGAATTTCGATGTCACGCTTTTAGAGAGAGAACGGATTGTTTTGGGGCATGGTCCATGAGCAAGCGCGTGGTCTCCCCACTTTAAACCGTACTTGTGCCATATCCTGTCACCATGTAAATAAAGTAAAATAATCGCTAATTCAGGAGTAAACCCTGAGAACAAATCCGGAGACGGGGTCCCTCAGATAGTGCAATGTTATATTGAACTTCGTTCTGGCAATTCCTGCGACGACACCAGTACAAAGCTGTACTTGACATTGCCTTTCTTTTGGGCAACATGGATGGTGTAGGGAGGGGAGACCTGATGTATGGGTAACCGTCGATCAACCCTACCCACACCTGGAGAGGAAATCTGCAGCGCTTTTTGGGTACAGATCCGATATTTCTCGAAATTGACGGAATTTCTAATTGTAATATTAACCGTTTCCTTGTAAGGAAACATTCGGCATTCAACGACTTAGCAACCAGTGCTGCTGTTGCTTGAGAAATATAAAATTGTCCTATTAAAAGAAATAATCAGGAAAACACCGTTATCACGTCTGAGAATCATCATCGCTTTTTCCAGGACTGAAGTAGGTTTCCTTCTTTGCCTTTTGTTTGAAGTAGTTTGGAACATCAGTATCTTGTGCATGTCAGTATTCTAGTTTACATTATACTTGCTGCTGATGTTAAGAGTCCTCAACTGATGTTTTGATTATTGGTGCATTTATTTGTGATTGTGTAGCACCAGTTCACGAGGTTCAAAGAGAGATTGTCCTCGCTATGACCTTCATTCACTCGAAGCCATTTTTAATTATTGATCTGAGAAAGCGGTTGCATAATGGGCCCGTAAAAAGGATAAATCATCCTAAGGAAGTCAGAGGACATTAGGTAACTCAGCTTACCAATTAGATCTTTTCAGCCTTGCTCATAAAACTTTAAATTAGACTTGTATACATTCAAATATCTAAAATCTATGATCTTTTTTATATTTTCTTATCTTGCAGGTCACAGTGTTCCAATTTTTTTGTTAGCACCATTAAATTTTCTTATTCTTTTTCTATTTTCTTGCGTCATTTTTTCTTTTCATTCTTTTTTTTTTTCGTGTTTGTCACAGATTTTTATGTTTACTCCATCTTGACATATTTCTAATTCGTGTAAGACATGGCGCATGCTAAAATAACTCACCCAAGCCGTAAGTAAACACGGTATATATATTTGCCAATAAATTCTGCTGTGCGCGTTCACGTGAGTTTGTGCGTGTGAACCATAAACAAACAAACAAACAAACAAACAAAAAGCCACAGACAAAATATAAGGATTAAAGAACACCTGAAAAGAGAATATATTTTCAGACAAGAATATATAAACTTATATTATTATGCTAGTAACGTCCGAGAAGAACAGCAGAGGACTTTTGGATATTTTGCTTTTTAAGCCCCGCGCTAAGTATATAATAAAAACTTTCCGAAAAGTTATATGTAAGTATAAATGTACATGCTTAATTCGAAAATAACAAATAAATTTTGATAAAATATTGTTTTCGAGTTATCGACAATAGACGTTCGGACTCATTCACGCTTACGGCACGGCAGCCATTCTTGGCGTTGTTTGCATACATTCGCTGCTCATTAGATTTTCGCGGAAGATTACCTTGTTAACGACCTTCTTACTGCTCTTACTTGTCACGATTACTGCGCAGCTGAGGATTCATTGCCTGCGCATACATCAAGACAAGTAACTGTTAATTTCGCAGGAAATATATGCCAACAACGCCATTAATGGCTGCCGCGACGCGAATGAGCCCGAATTTCTATTGTCAATAACTCCAAAACGGTAGATTTTATCAAAATTTCTTTGTTATTTTCGAACTAAGCATATACATTTACACATGAATATAATTATTTTGGACATTGTTATTAGATAGTTACGCGGGGCTTAAAAAGCAAATTACCCGAATGATAATTGTTATTCACTTTTGGGCATATCGAATTAACGACAGCGGACACATGTGGGGTCAGTGACTTTCTTTGAACGTTCGAACTTCTCACGTGGATGTGAAGGGCTTTGCAGCCTCCCCTCACTAAATTCATGTCCGCCGGTTGCGTTATACGTGTATAACCTAAGATCTACCGGACATTCTTCGTGCATCGGCCCACTAATCAACATTATCTGGAGCCCGATTCAACACGTGCTGGCTTCCCTGACGCATTCTAGTTAAACTCTCTGAGGTACCCAAATCTTACTGATTACGAAGCTTACTGTAGTATCTCTTAGGATGAACCTGTTATATATCGGGGCAACCATAGATCAACTCCAAGTTCATTAAATTTTCCTGATTGACATTAAATTTCGTGAATCACATACTAACATAAGAGATATAAAGAACTGTGGCATCTCGACGTGGTGTAATTTTTAGAAAGCCTGTTTCGCTTTCGGCCTTATGCCACATCTAATCATAGCAAATCTCCATATAGAAAACTGAGTGGAACATCGTTCTATGAAAGAAATATAAATACTTCTAAAATCTTTAACCCTAGAACATTAACCATCAATTAAAGTTACACCACTACTAACCATGGGTATATCATACCCTATTTTGAAAATATCAAAAATATTAATAAATCTTTAAACATTATTTAGGTAAGAAAATCAGGTACTGAAAATTGTAATTAAAAGTAGGAGAATTTGCGCTGCGTACTATGGGTACCCATCGTTAGTGATCTAGAGTTAAACAAAGGAAATTGTCGCCTCAAAACTTGCTATTTGGTTGTGGATCGTCGATGTCATAAACTGGTGCAGGGCTCGGATTAACTGGTATGGGTTGTTTTACTCACAAACATGGTGAACGTTGTCTGAATAGTTTGTTTTTCTCATAAATCTCGTGCGTTCAATCCTTCCTTCAAAATGTGAAAAGAGTTTATTCAATTGAGATAGACCTTGGCATATACCAACGATATACCAAACATAACAATTCGCGATGGTGGTCATAAAGGCGAACAGTCATATGTCGCATAGGTCGTAAGCCAACCTGTGCATTCTTATAATTAGTTTGAAGAGAGGCAAATATCGGCGTTTTCTATACGGGTTAATAAGCGTTCACTTGATTTCGGGAAGGTTTAAAACTGGTTCTTAATATTTGAGTCTATAAACATTTAATTGATACTGGGATATTTAAAAAATATATTCTGTATAAAGAGTTTTCCAATAACTTGGACTGATCTTAAATTAACTTTAACTTAATTTTTAAATTTTTTTTCAGATTTAACAGCTTAAGTCTTTGGCAATTTCATCCATAGAAAGGTTAATGATCAAACAACGTGTTAAAGTTATCTAAGCCTATTACGAAAATGGATTTTCAAACGGAAATGGCATGAGAAGTTCCCAGGTTGTATCATCCTTCGAAACAGCGAAATCAATTGGCTACGACGATCGTGTGACTTGACGCTTTTAGATTTCTTCCTTTGGGGTCATGTAAAAAATAGGGCGTCTGCCAACAAGCCAACAACAATTCAAGAGCTGAATGATGAGATAATAAGTCATATTGTTGAAATCGAGGAGCAGCTTTACAGAGACTTCATAAAGCAGTTAACCATTGAGTGGAGGTGTGCCCTCGAAGCCTTGGCGGGCATTTGGGCGATATTATTTTTTTACACATAATGGCCATGACTTAAATAATAGGATCCAATAGAGAAATAAATAAATGTTCACCAATAGCAGTGGTTTATTTACTGCTGACTTTGTTTCGTCTTAATGAAACACCCTTATATATAATCTGTGTTAATGAAGCACACTTTATTTTTCAGTAACCACTTCAAAGTATTTAGAAATGTAAAATAATATGGATTCTTGGTAAAAAAAAATATTCTAACTAATAAAAAACGACTCCCTTGTGTTCCTGGCTATATATTTTATTCCTGGGATACGATATATGCATATATATGTATATATACATGTATAAAAGGTTTTCCAATAACATGGACCGATTTTAAATGTGAATTAAGTTTAAGTGGCTAATGAATTATTTTCTCTCAGATTTAACAACTTAATTCTTTGGCAATTTAAACTATGGAAAGATTAACAATCAACCAACATGTTAAAGTTATCGAAGCCTATTAAGACAATGGACGTTCAAACAGAATTTGAATGAGAAGTCCCCACCTTGCATCATCTCTCGAAAGAGTGAATTCAATTGGCCATCACGTTCGTGCGACTTGACACCTTTAGATTTCTTCCTTCAGGGTCATCTCCAGAGTAAGGTCTATGCCAAGAAGCCAGCGGCAATTCAATAGCAATTCAACAGCTGAATAATAAGATAATAAGGTATATTGGTGAGATCGAGGAGCAACTATGCAGAGACATCATCAAACAATTTTACCATCATGTCGTGTGGAGGTGAGCAGCCGAATACTTGGTAGAAATTTGGACGATATTATTTTTCAGATATAATTGCTATGAGTTAAATAACATTATCCAACAGAGAAATAAATAAATGTTCACCAACAACACTGGTTTATTTACTGCTGACTTCGATCCGTCTTAATGAAACACATTTATTTTGCATTAACCATCGCAATGTGTTTACTATTTGCTATCGAGTCGGAATGAAAGTTCGTAGATTATTTGTTAAGTAAATTTCCAATATTTAAGTCCTCAAGGACACATTGTACAGTGGATAAAGGCGTTAGTTAGTTCCAGTGACAGGACCCAAAGAGTGTGAGTTCAATACCCGGTTAAGGCAGTAGAGCACTTTCAGAGGGTAATTAACAGGAGATAACTGATAACTGATGTCCATTAAACATGGCGCGTGGAACTAGAACAGTCTAATCCAGCGAGCGAAGTAAAGGGTTCAGTTCAACATTCCAACCACCTGAAGAAGGCCGAAATGTTGTAATAGATATGGCGACAAAGATGAGCACAATAGTCTTAATAATGTCAATAGTGTACATAATACCTCATCCCAGAAATATAGACATATGCTGAAAGGCCGAAACGTTGTAATAAATATGGCGACAAAGATGAGGACAATAGTCCGAATAATGTAAATAGTTTACATAATACCTCATCTCAAAATAGATGCAGATATTTAAGTATTCCCTCATTTAATCTAATTTAATATTTAAATATAGATTTATTCAACTTTATATATATATATATATATATATATATATATATATATATATATATATATATATATATATATTTCGTTTCACTGATATTTAATATGTTTGAGCAGCTAATTGATTCACTCCAACTTGAATTATTATTGTGCCGTGTTACCGACCTGCTGTAAGTGGCTTTTCCATGATTCTACAGAATTGGAGTTCTTCCTGTTAAGAAAATTGTATAGGGATCGGAATAAATAATAATCTGAAGATAAATCGTTTTAACTAACATTCGAACCTGTTCTAAACGCCAACATTGTAACTAGTAGACCACGTACCTATTATAAATGAGACAGTGAACCACAGTAAGGCAAATACATCAAGTTGGCCTTAGAAAGAATACAAAAATAGCCATGACTCACTAGAGAAGGTAATCCACTGGGACTGTACAGGCGGCTACATGTTGACAATGCGAGCTAATGCTATATAGTCCGGAATTGGTCCGAGAGAATGAAAGACACGAAATCCTCTGGGCCTTCAAAAGGATTCCCCGTTCCAAACTATGGGGCCGGATCAATATTTCATAAGAAGAGAGAATAACCTGATTTAGAGTTTGGAACAGAGTCTCCCGGGAGTTTGGGTTGCAAACGTATTACAGTGTACAATTCAAAAGTCAGAACTTTGTGCTAATAAACAAAACGATAACATGCCAGGAACGCTGTTCTGGTGAATCAGAACAAAGAACTGGATGAGAGGGGAAAAATATAGTTAAATATTTCGAGTTTTCACACTCAGAAAAAAAACATCGGTACGTATCTGGCTATGTGAGTCAGATAATTCTGTTAGATATAAAAGAGACAGGAATTATACTAAAAGCAAAAATTGTCAAATCATTCGTTATGCCTTTAATCAAAGACACATTTCTTCAGAATAAGAGAAGTTCCTCTTGGAAGAAGTAAATAAACTTTGCCAGTCTTTGATTAGCTCTAAATTTAAGAGAATCTACACTTCTAAAGCAAATGTCATCATAACACAATTTGTAAAGCATCGTACAAACGAAATATATATATATATATATATATATATATATATATATATATATATATATATATATATATATATATATATATATATATATATATGTGTGTGTGTGTGTGTGTGTGTGATTTAATTAATTACAAACATTATGATTGCTTATCTTTATAATAATTATTTCATATTCATGAATATTTTCCCATTTATTACAAGTGAATAAGTCAAGAAATGTACTGGGAGAATGCCTTATTCAATATTCGTGAACATTAACGGATTGTGATTTAAAAAAAAATAAGCAGGCCTAATGTTTGTAATTTATTCAATCAAACGTGACTAAAAGAGAACTTTTTTGCCTAAATAAAGAGCAGTTAAGTTGCGGTTACACATTCTACAAAAACTCCCGATCGAAGGCTTTGCTGCCGGGTGTAGTTTATCCTCATACCCAGGAAGGCTACACGGGTGAAAAATTCGACCAATTGTTGGATTTTAAAACTTATCAACACTTGTAGAATTATTTAAGAGTGAAATAAGTCTTCTTCTTCTTCTTCTTCTTCTTCTTCTTCTTCTTCTTATTATTATTATTATTATTATTATTATTATTATTATGCTACTACTACTACTACCACAAGACTGCCTATATTCTTGAAAGAGAGTATTGACAGATCCAGTCCTAATGGAACTGACATATGTCTGTCTGATCTGTCTCTTTAAACGATAGAGCATAGCACGACGAATTAGATGAGGTACAAAGAAATGAACAATTTTGCAGCATCTTAAAGATGGATCGTATATATTCCACTTGAGTTTTGACGTAATCGTCCCAAAGGCTTCCGTGACAGGGAGCATTCATAGTTTAGGCTTGTATATTAGGGTTGGAATTGTGGATAATCTGTCCATTGTTCATGCTCGTTGTGTTGTTTTCGATCAAGTACTTTCGAAATCATTATCAAAAACTATGCGCCGTCAGTTTGGTAAGCAAGATTACTGCTTACGTTTAACATATGATCTTATTGTGGATTGTTTCAAAATTTATAACCCATGCCAGGATGACCCAACCTTATCTTGTCTACTAGACTTGCAACACATGGTTCTTGTAAATTACCGAGATGATCGAAAGTAGTTGAACAAAACCAACAGAAGACACCTAACCTTCAGCAAATTGTCCGACATTTCGATCCTAATATACATCTTATTCGAAATATTCGAAAAATACAAGAAAAAAATAGACAGATGTACCATAACTTCTCAGATGTTCCTTAAAAGAACTTCATCCATAGATATCACTACACTACATTTTAGGATGACCTGTCGGCTGGGGTTTCAAAATACACCGATTGCACCCTTGCAAAGGGGTCAGATCCCCGCAATGAGGGATCCTGGGTATGAAGATAAACTACATCCAGCAGCAAGGCCTGTGATTAGGAGGTTTTGAGAAGTATGGAACCACCTATTAATTGGTGTTATTTCAAGGTTCACCCTGACCCGGGGTGGTATCACCTGTTAGAGTCTCAGTTACTGACATCTTATTCAAAAGATTCTAAAAATACAAAAAAAAAAAAAAAATAGACAGATGGAACTTAACTTTTCAGGCGTCCCTAAAAGAACTTCATACACTACACTGCATTGTAGAATGCCCTGTCGGCTGGGGCTTCAGAATAATCTGACTGCACTTTTGCAAAGGGGTAAAATCACCCCAACGTGGGATCCTGGGTATGACGATAAACTACATGACGCAGCAAAGCCTGTTATTACTAGGTTTGGAGAAGTATGGAACCACCTATTAATTGGTGGTATTTCAAGGTTCACCCTGACCGGGTTGGTAGCACGTGTTAGAGTCTCAGCTATGGACAAATAGTTAGCCTCCAAACTGGGGTCAAAACCGTATGAAAGTGTAAAAATAGGTTTTAATACAAGCAATACAATTTTGAAAAAAAAACAAAAAACTTATCACCAAGAAATATATTGTCTGCATTAAATCACCCATTGAAATTGATTTTTAGTTAAAAAAACCCCACACCAAACAGTGTAGTAACAAAACAGTAGACATTGCGAATACATATATAGTTTCAGTCTATATTTCGAAGATGAGGTATTATGTACACTATTTAAATTATTCGGACTCTTGTCCTCATCTTTGCCGCCATATTTATTACAACATTTCGGCCGTTGTACGTTCCGGCCTTCTTCAGGTGGTTGGAATGTCGAACTGAACCCTTTATTTCGATCACTAGGGTAGATTGTTCTCGTTGCAAGGTAAGGCTTCAATAACACCGGAAAGCTGTAACACGAGGGAAGTGGAAAAATCAGACGTGTCTGACCACATATAGAGAAAAAAGGGAGATCACCGCCCTCTGTGGGATCAAGTTGTGATCATAGACAATGAACACCATTGGAAAATTCGTAAACTTAAGGAATCAGAACATATGCTTGGCCACAACTATCTCCTAAGCCGACCAAGCATAGAAATGAATAGAATATGGGAACCAGTAATAAGGAGTGACCGAGAAAAGCAATAATAGCAACAAAAATTGCAATATGAGCTCTGGTAAAAATATGTTAAGATAAAAGCAAAAATTGCAACATGACCACTGGTAAAAAAAAGATAACTGAAGTCAATAGGTTTATAATACCCAGAAATTCATACACAGATATCCTCAAGGACACATGGTACAGTGGATAAAAGCGTTTGTCAAATCCCCTGATACGACCCAAACTGTGAGTTCAATACCCGATTAAGGCAGAGGGGAATTAACAGGAGATAACTGATAATTGACATCCATTAAAAAAAACGAAACAATATGGCTACCGCAGTGAGTGAAATAAAGGGTTCAGTTCTACAACCAACCACCTGAAGAAGTCCGGAGCGTTGTAATAAATATTGCGACAAAGATGAGGACAATAGCCCGAATAATGTACGCAAATACTTCATTTAACAAGCAGGTTGTCTCCAGTTCTATCCACAAGCACGCCTTGTTTATTCATGTATACTTTAGACACGCAGGTTTATAGTTTTACGTAGATGTATTCAGAAACACTTTCGCAATATAGGTATCAAACGGCTTTCCGGAATAGAAGTCAAAAAAGCACATATATTTTACATATATATTTCTCTGAAAAGAAGTTTATCGTGCTTAGTGCGAAAAGTCTGAGGACTGTTCTTCGATTGTTGGTGTCATTCGCGCAGATTTTCGTTGTTATTGTGATGGAAAGCATTACATTGCCACCAACTCTCACCTGCAAGACAACGTCGTATTCACGAGATAAATACGAAAGTTTTGAAGGACTCAGTTGGAGCAAAGAACGGTAAATTCTCTTTGACAATTTAACGAGCTGAATGATTTATAGACCGAGCGATTTCATTGTTGACTTGTACAAAAGAGCTGGCGTATAACAAAGATTTTCTTCATAAATCATGATCCTTTGATATATCTTTTGCAGTAGTAAAATGGTTGTTCATCTTTTAATAAGAAGTCGTTAAAGGAAGAAAAATAGGCGTTTATATTAAAAATGAGTATATAAGAGAGAAATGGTTGTTGCCGTGTCTCCAGTGTTTGATAGGCAGAAGAAGTTTGTGTGCGTTGGAGAAAATAGGATTTAATACTGCAGCAAATGAGACAACCGAGGCCGAAGATAATCGTTTTGCCTGCGTTTGAACAATTTTTTCGAATTGTCTATGATCGTGATATTATCAAGTTTCCGTCTTTATTTTTATTTATTTATTTATTTATTGAAATCTGAAAAAAAAAAAACTAATTTTTTTTTGTAGTAGAAAAGAATTCTTGATGATATACTTTCAATTTATAGCTACAAAAAATGTTCTAAAACGAATTTGAAAGATATCAAATGGCTTTTGCGAAATGATCACGGTTTCTGCAAAACGATCATATTTTTTTATTTCGTGTTTTTGTAAATTAGTTGAAAAATACATTAACTGCTAAATCGTATGAGAAACGTTTTATTTAAAATATATATATATATATACTAGTCGAAGTGCAGGCGCCTTGCTGCTTGTCACACATTTTCGTGGGAAAATGATGATTTTATAATTTCTGTAGAAAAATGATGCATATCAGAATTACTCAATAATCTTACAATGTGACCTCCATCTTCTGTCTTTCGCCTTCTATATTTTAAATAGCAGTCATTTAATTTAAAGGGGAAACAATTTTCAGTGGTGTGACCAAAAAGATGCAATACATCATTGAATGAAATGATGAGTAGATTTCAAATTTTATACGTCAGTTAAATTGTCGAACAAATACGTATTGGCACTCTACCCACTGATTCATGATTACCTCTATAACTTGGTGTCCATATTGCCACATTTTGATCTTGCCGATGTGACCTTCATCTTCTCGATGTCTCCTTCTATATTTTGGATAGATGTAATTGCCGTGTTCAAAATAAATTTAAGTCAAAAGGGAAAATAATTCTGTGGAGGGGGTGACTCACCCTCACACGAGACCGTCATTTGATCAAAATGAAATGCTTATCCAAGTATCATGGGAGTCATTCCCTTGTTCAAATTTAAATTTAATTTATATAAAAGGGGAAAAAAATTCGGTAGGTGGCTTTGTACTCCCCGCCTTCCCGGAAGTCTCCTTTGACCAAAATGAAATATACTTATACAGGTATCCTGAGTAATATAGTTTCATAATATATATAATTATGAGTGACTATCTCCAAAACGCTGCGAGGAGTTAATAAAGAAAAAAACCGACAGACAGAGGCTACAAATATATATATATATATATATATATATATATATATATATATATATATATATATATATATATATATATATAATTATGATTTAACAGATGACTTAACAATTTCAAAGAATAAAAAAGAGACTGGCGAAGCTCATTCGAATTTAGCTATTCCATTTTTTCAATATACCGTTTGATAATTTGATAATGAGTCTAATCTCACTCTCTCTCTCTCTCTCTCTCTCTCTCTCTCTCTCTCTCTATATATATATATATATATATATATATATATATATATATATATATATATATATCATTATGAGGCTTCCATTAGTTCATCTGTCACACACACTAAAATATCCATACCGATCGAAACCAAATTTTTGTTAGAAGTGCATACAGGTAAGGGATAGAAATTACATTTGTTTTTAGTAGGATGCGTGAATTAGTACAATGAATTCATATTAATTTATTTGGAAGAATTAAAAGTTTTATTATTTAACATACAAAATACTTATTTAAAAAAAAATTATTAAAATAAAAAAAAATACTTATTTAATAAAAATGCAATAATGATTTTTGCATATCTCTGCTTTAAGTTCTTATATATACAAGAACCCAGTTTCCAGTTCGCCCTTCGTTTGCGAGAACTATAAGAGGATCACAAGGTCAAACGCTTCAAATAAAGTTGGAATTCGCTTTCAGAAAAAAATATTTACGCATTTCCGATTGTATGTTGCATGCTCAAGAGTAAGAAATCCTAAGAATGTATTCTTCTCTAAAAGAAAGAAAAAAAAAAGAAATTTAAAAAGAAATATATATTATTTACTATGATGTCCTATAAAGTTAAATTAAAGAAATTTTTAAACCGCGAAATAGGGTTTTTGTCAAAGTATTTTCCGAACAAATCAGTTTATTCAAATTTCATTGATTGGTTTGCGAAATTGAATGAAACGTAGTATTTGTAAATCGTGACAAAATTTTTAGCGATAACTTCAACAATGCTAACTACTATGAGAATTTCAACACGCGTCAGAATGTTGCAAAAAATTCTAGTCTTTATAATAATTTCGTCACTAGTGTTTAATTATGGTTGATAGTATAATATATTATCCATGCTAAGAAATAGCATTTGGTCTGCATACAATTTAATTTCAATACGGAACATTTTTTGTAAGAGAAGTTGACCCAGATTTACCCCCAATATGTAATTCTAGTAACAAATACTGAATATTTTGCCCACCCTGTACGGCGAAGTGTCAAGGGAACAAGAGAATCAAATTATTAGGCAGGAAGGTGACCGTAGCTACCAGATGCAGGTCTGCGCCTTACAGATTGTCAGTGGCTGTCTTGTCATGTAAAAGCGTGGTCGATATAGCTGCGCTTTGGATGTGCACACATTGGTATGAACCGAATGACAACAATATATATATATGTCCAATAACCGTGAGGGAAAATACAGGGAGTCTCTGATGTTGTCGTGGTAAGATCCACATTCGAAGAAATCTCCCAAACCCACATATCTTTATATCTATATTGACAACATCCGGTGGTGAATAAATAATACTCTTACGGATGAAATAAATTTATGCTAGCATTTAGATCAACAATACTTTCCTGTTGCGGCTGCTGACGTCTAATTATAGACAATATTTTATGTACTTTTCTATATCACAGAAGAAGCTCAAGTAATTGATCGGCAAATTGGAAAATGGTTATATAAGAACAAAAGAAGAGATTTTACAAAGGAAAGTACTCAGTATGTGTCTATATTTCGGAGATGAGGTATTATGTACATATTTACATTTATCGGACTATTGTCCTCATCCTTGTCGCCATATTTAATAAAACGTTTCGGCCTTTCAGTATCTGTCTATATTTCTGAAATGGTGTGTTATGTACACTATTTACATTATTCGGACTATTGTCCTCATCTTTGTCACCATATATATTTATCATCACGTTTCGGCTGTTATACGACATTCCAACCACCTGAATAAAACAGGAGCGTACAACGGCCGAAACGTTGTGATATATATGGCGACAAAAATGAGGTCAATAGTCCGAAAAATGTAAATAGTGGGAAGTACTCAATGTATTAATCGTTTATTGAAATTATCTAACCATATTTTCTACTGAAAAATGTTGAGTTAATTAAAACGAGTTAATTCAAAGTAGGTATAAAGAAAGTGCACTGATTTCTGAGTTTTCCAATCAGCGTCCAGGTTGTTCCCATTTCTTAACATATCTGTTTTAACGGCTTGATGTATTTAAAAATAAACATCGATAAAAGCCAAAAAGAATTGTTAAGTAACTAAATATAATCTAATAATATAATAAAAGCCAAAAAGAATTGTTAAGTAACTAAATATAATCTGTTGGGGGTATTGTCCCTACACACGTTAGCCACCCAGAAATGTTTTAATTGAAATTTAGCTTACCTATATATTTTGCGTTTCCTCTCGTTTTATATTATAACCATCGTTTAATTTATATTCACCCTCTTTTACATATAGCATTGCATCAATAAGAACATTATTCTAATCTGATGAAGTCCTTTGAAATGCCGAAGCGTTTAGAAACATTTTTTGCCTGTATGATGTTTACCTGAATATTCTTTGCTTCCTGACATTTTACTGGAGATCCTCATTGGGCATAAATTAGATTTCCCTCTGTCAGTTCTCAAAATTATTCTTCAGTGAACTCTACGTTAGACGAAAACTAAACCCGCTTAGAAAAATTCAGATATTTTTAACACTTCTGATCAGTATATATTATTTGTAGCCGTTATCTTAACCACATTAGATATAAGCTGACACAGTGTTGAGAGCAGAAAAGAAAAGAAAAGAAAAAGAAAGAAACTCCTACTGTAGGTAAGCAAGGAAAATTAAACAAAAGACGAAGCTTCAACTGGAAGGTGACAAAATGTTCTCAGAAAAAGAAGCAGTCTAATATGCGAATTAAAAAATTAAACATATCAAAACTGAATAAGTATGTATAGCCTGCCACATGTATTCGAGGATTCCGTTTACAAGGGCTGTTAGATAATCCCTATGGCAGACGCTTGCTCAGACACATTTTTGTTTATTCAACACCCACAGATAACACCTTTGGTTTATACTGGAACTATACCACCTGGCTTTAGTGACAGGTTCTGGGATAGAGCGAGTTATCTAGCATGATCAATAATTTGAACAAGGCCAGCATGACTTGTGGCTTCGTGCCAGCACAGCTATCGAGGATCCCCAAAGATTCTGTCTACCTAATTTCTCTCACAAATCTTGGATCAACTTGAGGTATGGTTTTCGGGCACTTTCCACGCAGTGATCGAACTCCAGTCCGATAATTTAGGAAGTCTGCTTCTTGACAAATGTTGAGATTTGAACCCGGGTCTCGTGTTCAGCATGCGAACGTTCTGAGCATTCGGCCATTACTAAATAAGTACACACTCTCTCTCTCTCTCTCTCTCTCTCTCTCTCTCTCTCTTTAAATATCTATGAAGTGTTTTAAGAGAAGACTGAAAAGGTGACACCGAAGACGCACAGGGAAAGTGAAAGTTGCCTTGCGAAAGTTAGCAAAGTAATACGAAACAGGAAAATTTCAATAGAAACGAAAAAAAAAAAAAAATGAAAAGATTACTGAAATTTTGTGTTATATATGTCCTTCATTATAGCAGTGAATTTCGTTCAATCTCATAAAGATGAATAAAGTTGGTTGGTTTTATGGCATATCAACCACTGTGGGTCATTTAATGCCAAATTAAGGTATATATATATATATATATATATATATATATATATATATATATATATATATATATATATATATATATATGCATACACATATACCTATACATATATTAAATATACAGTACTATTAAACATATATCTGGCAACATTACTTTTTCCAAAAAATGTATAGCTGGCAACATTATTTTTTCCAAAATATTATAGCTGGCAACATTATTTTTTCCAAAATATTATAGCTGGCAACATTATTTTTTTCCAAAAAAGTAAAGCTGGCAACATTATTTTTTTCCAAAAAATGTATAGATGGCAACATTATTGTTTCAAAAACATATAGCAGGCAACATTATTTTTTCCAAAAAATGTATAGCTGGCAACATTATTGTTTCAAAAATGCATACCTGGCAACATTATTTTTCCAAAAAACGTATAGCTGGCAACATTATTTTTCCGAAAACATTATCTGAGGCCTTGTTGTTGGATATAGTTTATCGCCATACCCAGGACGCGGATATAGTTTATCGCCATACCCAGGACGCAGATGTAGTTTATCGCTATACCCAGGGCATAAGATGAATAAGAGTTGGGAATGAACGTGTGAGCAACGACCAAGTTTTAGATAAAACTGAAACAAAATGTACAATTATACGTAGCGACAGAAAAAGACATTGAAAATTCCTAGGGAAAATAATGAGGAAAGAAGGCTTGGAAAATTTGACACTCTGAGTCATACTGCAGACAATAACAGTCAAGAAAACAGCGTATAAACTACCTAACGAGCATAGGAAAGGATTAGCAGTAAAGAGATTAGACGTTATATCAAAAGACAAATTTTTCTAAGGACTACAAGGGACAGGAAATCTTGGAGAGCTACGATCACCGACACCTTGAAGAAAAAAGACGATTAGTAAATCTTGTACAATAATATATTTTCATATTTTTATGCCGTTTCTTTTTAAGACTTGGATAATCATGGCTCTCCACAGTTTTCTTTTCTTTGGTTATTCTGTCATATATTCCATAAGTATGTTATTGTTTATTTATCTTTCCTTCTCTTGCTTTTAATATGCCCTGTGAGTGTCAGATTCTCCATACTATCTTTTCCCTTATAAATTGCAGAAATGCAATTTCTATTTTTCCTCAGTTTTCGACACGGAAGAAATCGCAGAGGCGAGTTCGAATACTGGTCGTTTATTTTTAATTCACTTATGTGTAAATATCCTTGAAAAAGGTACTAATCCATTTGGCCCCACCATCTATGGATTAAATAGTAGGACTCGACTACGAGAAAAAATATTATTGTTCTCAAAAAGTTTCTAATACAATATTAACCCGTAAAACATAATTATTCATATAATCCAAAATATATTTCGACTTTAAATAATCCACAAAGTGCTGATAAGCTGTTAATAAGTGATAAGTAATTAATAAGAGATAAACCGTTAATAAGTGACCAAGTAATCTATCAATTTCTGATGGTAAGTATAATCCCCTGTGTCGTTTCTATATTCAGTCAGTCATTTATGTGCCATGCGTGAAACACAATTTATGACTGACGAAGCAGATCTTTTCGGGCAGTAGTTTGCCATTTCTTTCTGCGGTAGACCAGTTACCATACCGTTCTGCTATTTACCCATAGAAGAAGAGGATTACATTTTTTTCCAAAGATTAACATTTTTTTCCAAAGATTATTAGCACGTAAATGAATGTAAAGAATTCGACTGGAAATCGAATTCGGATCCCCGATCCCCCCCCCCCTCAGTCAGAGCTGCTATGCATTACTCCGCCGTTTCTATATTACTCACACTTAATATCTACTACACTTTGAAGATAAAAGTGTTGATTGAAAAACATGGTCTCCTATAGCGTGTCGTCACTAAGAGTGGAGACAGAATTTAAGAGCGCATGTGTTTGGTAGCATAAACCATGTTTTTACGCCCAGGTTACATACAAAGTTTTGTTTAATATGAACTATTTGAGATAAAGAATCAGTTTGAGACTATGGGCCTTGGAAAAAGCTGAATGATTATTTCGCATAATTGCCGCACATGTTGGACGAGATGCTCTGAGTCGGTTTTGGCAACTGTGATTAAAGAAAAATTCTTACTGACGAGGATCAGGTTCTGGGCGGCAAAGGATTAGAGACTCTCAGCAAGATCAATTCATCATCAGGTCAACATTAGCAGCACACACACACACACACACACACACACACACACACACATTGCGTCAACTAGATCATATTGTTATACATGTAGATGGAAGTTATTACGCTTGTATTTTTACTAGTACATTTCGTATGAAGTCTTAGAGTTTTTTGTCTTTGTTTAACACACAAAAATCTACCAGACCATATCGTCATTAGGACTTACACAAAAAAACGTACACGACAAAAAAAGAAGCATTGCGGACACTCTCTATAAGTTATATATATATATATATATATATATATATATATATATATATATATATATATATATATATATATATGAAGAATTAGCGGGTTGTTTTCTCACCTGATGAAAACAAATTCATGAGTAATTACGTCGAACCTACAACTACATCTTTCTCACGAATATACATCCATAGGATCTATTTAAACAAACAGGAAACATCCCAATTTCGATTCGCAACATACTCGTCAAAGTCATTATTATAATATACACCTAATAACTAAGACATACGAAAAAGGTATGACACGTGGAACTAGAACAAACTACCCCGGTAGACGAAATAAAAGTCCAATCAGTTGAAGAAAGTGTTTCTTCCTGATGTTAAGTAAGATTTTCCCTTTTGTTTTCATTTTCTCTAAAGCTTCGTATTTGCTCACATTATCGCTCCATGATATCCTAGGCAAACCTTCTGTATGACCCCATTTCGTTTGCTTCAAGTCTTTTCTTCGTCTTTGGGGAGATTGTCCGCCACTCACTTCCATACAATAGGAAAGATTTCAGGTAAAAGTTTTTTTTTTTTTTAATTCCTTTTCTTGTTTCTAACGAAATTCGATTTTTTAATACTCTAATTAGCTTTTGGAATGCATCTTCTGATATCCCAGGGTGCCTACGGATTTTAGTGTCACCCTTTCTATCCTCTGTTAAAACACTTCCTAGATGTTTTAATTTTTTTTTACTTGTTTGATTTTAGTAAATCGATTTGCAATACTTTTGCCAACAACCACGCATTCTGTCTTGCAGGTGAGGCTTAATCCTTTCTTCTTTCTTTCCTTCACTAGTCCCTGTAGGAGATCTTGCAAATTCTTTTTTCTTTTCTGCTATCAACACTGTATAAAAGCCGAAAGGTTTAACCGAAAGTTATCCGAACGCGAAATTATTTAGAAATTTGTACATTTCTTACATTCAATATATCTTTCATGCACCTAAAAAAAAAAATAATAAAATACTTAACCGAAGTATCTTGATAACCATTTTAACGAAACATGTATTAGAGAGATATTGCTGCCAGCATCCTGAAATATACATATACATGTTTGTGTGTGTCTGCGCAGTTTAAATTATAAATATGAACAAACACTAAAATAATAATTAATTCTTGTAAAATATCATAGCCATTATGTGATATTTCAATTTTATGGAATGTTTTTATGCTCTTGTAGAGGAAGTTTGTATTGAAAGGAAGAATTCCAATATAGATTTATATTTAATTACAATTTTCTCATCAATGTCGTGTGTCAATTTAAGGACGCTGTGCGAAATTAGCTTTCCAGTGTTATTGTGGAAAATAAATGGAAAATCCTGTTTATCTATTAGAAATGAATTCATTCACGGCAGGACGAATGATATTCCTATGAGTTAAGAAAACAATCGTACAGTGATAAATGCTTGAATGTCCATTAAAAAGGATAACATTTTTGGAAAAAAAAGATTACTTCTTCTTCTTTTTCTTCTTCGTTAACCCTTTGAGCTCTGCGTTCTTGAACATTTCTGCCTGAGATCCTGAGTCAAAATTCGCAAATGGTTCGTATGTAATGTTTCCCAGTAGATATAAAAACCGGTGGCTGGCCATTAACTCATTTTTATCTACCATTGTTCAACCGGTTGCTGTGGTTAGTGCTCATGGTTTGATATACTGTTTGAAAATTACTGCTTAAACTGTAATACCAATCTAAAGCACACACGTCCCTATGGCAGATCATTCTACTGCCACTACGAGAGTCGGCTAAAAACTTTATAGGCTGACCAAGATATAAATGTAAGTAGACATACCTGCTAGTAGAGTTAGAATCGAAGGAAATCGTTATGGAATATTACCTCAAGAGCGATAGAAAGAAGAGACGGTTTAGGTAATGTATGGACTTGGCCTGAATGAAATTAATGTTTTAATAAAATAAGCAAGATATGATAAGGAAGCATTTAGAATTAAGAACATTCTAGACAATCTTTGTATGATACCCTGGATTATTTGCTGCATGGTGGATTCATCGGTAACAACACCGGTTCCTTCAGCAGGAGTTTCTGGTAAGAAAGTTGTTCCGATAACCAGTAGAATTATAGAATAGCCAGGTCAGAGGATCTTGGACTGTCAACGGATACATAAAGCTACACAACTGTAAATGCAACTGGAGGTAGAACTGGGAGAACTTTGGTCCTAATTTCTTGAGAGGGGCGAGCTCCTCCAGATAAGCATAAATGAATATTTATCCGGCTTTCAACACAAGTATGAGGAAAAATTGGTAAGGGACTCAGCATTCATTGACCAAACATTGTTACATGCAAAGCTTCCATTCGTCCGTGCATTGAAGACAGCTGCCATATCATCATCATCATCATCATCATCATCATCATCATCATCATCATCATCATCATCATCATCATCTTCGACCTCCCTATGGTTGGTCGGAACTCCATTCACAACCCTATTCCACACTGTTAGGTCCTGTATTTCTGTCCCCAGATCCCCAATGTCCAACTCTGATATCCGAGCTATGTCTGTCAGGGAAAATCAATTTTCGTGAGAAGACACTTCCAAAAGGATGTCATAGATGTAAGGATGATACGATTTCCCTGTCCGATCGGATTATTAAGGAGTTGCATGCGCTAGGCATTTTAATTGATCAAAGCTTACTTATTTATTTATTGGTCACATCAGTTTATCTCCTCTCGTTCAGAAACTGTAAATAAGTTCAGCTCAGCACCATCATCCTAATCACCCTTCAACCTCCCTACGGTACACGCATTGGAATGGTATGAATCAATCGCTTCTACGGCAGCTATAGATCAGTTAGTAGGAATTGTATGAGTAAGCCACTATTATTGCACACCCCCAAATCTTACAATCATAAAATATTTCCTGGCTTCAAAATAGCTTGATAAGCTGTCAAAAACAAATCAAACTGTATGTCAAACCTTGTCAATGGTGTTCGTTACTGATAATAATATTTATACTTTTAGAAATATTTTAAATCAATGCAAATGTAATATATTTATGGAGCAAAATAGTCATATCAAAACAGGTAACATCTTTGGCCGGAGATGGTGATTACTGCTTGGTTCTTTCTGCTGTGTTTTATTTTCTGTGATAATGCACTAAACACTAAACACTAAACACGTGAAAACATCACTTTTGCAGTACCTCTGTTGAATCTCTCACTTGCACAGTAGGGCAGATCAGTTTTGAAAAATTGATATTGCGCTCAATTTTAAAGTTAGGGTTTAACACGGTATATCATGGCACAAAATATATTACTTCCAAATCGTTACTGTTTTTCGAGTAAAAGAATTTTAAAGATTAAGTTTAGGTTCAAAACTGGAGCGTTAGAATTTCCTTCCGGTGATGAGGCTTACAGCATAGCTTTATAAAATGTATAATTGACATATACAAAGTTAATTGGGTTGAAACTAAAAGTGCTAATAAATTCCATAACCAAAAACTTTAGATCATCAACAGAATTCAAAGAATGAAGCCAAAGTAGATGGAAATGTAGAAGGTTGCATTAAAATATCTGAATGTTGAAGTCAGATCAATTGGTACTGGAGGAGGAGGCTATTAAAAAAAATCTTTAAGTAGGTTTTTATTCATATTTAATTAGATATGTTAATTTTGGAGGCTAATTTTAAAATTTCGTTTAAATTACATCAGAAAAACATTACCTAGATATGGGTAAATTTTTCAATAAAAATATTTTTGGATTCAAAAGCCATCAAAGAAAACATTTAAAAATTTACATTTATTAACTCTAAAGTGACACATTGGTAACATTTGATTAACCTTTCCCAAACTGAATTTTGTGAAACTGTGCTTGAAGTATTTTTTTTTTTTAATGAACTGCAAGAGGTTCTAATGAATTGAATGACGTTGGAGTTGCCTAATTGACCTGCGGATTTGCAAGGTGTGGAAAGAGCAGTTAAACTAACTAATGGAGTTTCAGAAATTGTATATGTACAAAAAGCAATATATTTTCCAGTTAATGCATCTAATACAAAGAATATTAACTTTATTTCGATTTATTCTTGAAATAGTAAAATTCTGAAGCAGAATCTCGCGGAAATTAGGTATTTTTTCCGACGAATTTAAAACTAAAAGCTCAAAAAAATTGGTAAAAGTTACGAATCTAATTTTTGATGTCAGTACTGATCACATCAAACCCAAGCTTTTGCATCGATTCCAATGTCGATTTTCTAAAAAAAATCAGCCTTATCTACTGCGCAGTTAAGAAAGCCTGAATAAAAATATCTGATAATAACGTTGGAATAGATATCAATTAAAATGGCGAAAATTGTTTCTTCTGTGCGTGATTCAGAAGTTATATACATTGCAAGTTTTATGGTTAATATATCGTCAGCTTTTCTCGCATCTATGAATTTAATTTCTTCTTTGCTGATCTCATCCTTCATGATGATGACTGAATTGTAATTAAATGCTAATGCGCGGCTTCAGGACAAGAAGCTTCCAGATTCACTAAAACCTGCTCCCGTCATCCATTGCCTCTCGCCGTTTGACTTTGCAAGAGAAAATATCAGTGGTGTGAATGTGTTAAAGTTGGACTTCATCTTGCCAGGAAGTGACCCATACATTTGATTTCATGACCTTCCTTCGCGTCACATATGGAATGTGGCATGTAGTATCTAGGTATGAAACTACTACGTATTTCCGCTGCCACTGTTTTCATTTCGAGTGGCGCCTTCTGTAGAATGTCAGCTATGCGTAGCCTTCTGTAGAATGTCAGCTATGCGTAGCCTTCTGTAGAATGTCAGCTATGCGTAGCCTTCTCCATCCGCTAGTTCTGCGCTTGACATCTGTTGTAATTATTATCTGCATGTTTCACCGTTCTCGTCTTTGTGGATAGTCGCTCTTAGTCTGGGTCCTCCTCTTCGAACTTCGAGCCTAGGCTGTCCCTAAAAGTAGTTTAGAAATTATATTAGCATGCTGAGGCCATTATTTTCACGTCATTTAATTTAAATGGCACCTATCTTTCTCGCTTGGACGTGTGTATTCTCAAAATATGCTGATCGTCCCGTGTGCATTTTCGAACATAGCTTTTCAGTCAATGACTTCTTCCACGAATTATGGTATTTTTATGTACAATGTCTCTGCAGGATTTGGGTAATTATGACACTTCTAGAAGTAAACAATATTTGGCGCTCTACCATCTTTCTTTGTCACTGCAGTTAAAATCGTTCACACAAACTCTTTACGCCGGTGTTATAAAGGAATAAAGTGTCGCTGCCGACACTGTTGTTTGAACATAGATCGCCAGTGAGCAAACACGGGCGATCCCGTTTTAAATAAGTTGACCACGTGATCATAAAGAAAACATATATATATATATATATATATATATATATATATATATATATATATATATAACCCTTTCATAAAGAAATAAAAATAAATAAATAAATAAATCTCCATAGACACGTAAATCAGACTAGGCGAAAACATCTTCCGTTTTAAATTTAGACACCCCCACCTTACTCTGACTTGACATCTATGAAAGTAACTCTATACTGATACAAATTATTAACACCCAACACCCCTCCCTATTTAAACAATTCACCCTGGCTGTTACCATGGAAATTTTGATTTCAATAATGAATATGATATTAAAACACGTAAATTTCAGAAATAAGTTATTCCCAAAAAAAAGATTTCGCTTGAAGATTGAACAGACCTTATTTTAATTCAATTTAATTCAAATAATTATATAGATGTTTTCGGCTCTTGTTTTGAAACATGAGACCTCTTATGTAGCGTGTTGGAATCATATTTTTAAATAAATAATTATATATATATATATATATTTCTGTGTGTGTGTGTGTATATGGGAATTAGCGTGATCACTATATGTAATCTATACTCTATTACTATACGGTTCGCTGTTTTCTATATTATTCACTAATTCTACACTATTTCTATATACTGATCACTATACGGATCACTATTCGGTGGTTACTATTCGAGCGAATATTATCGAGCAAGTACTATTAGTAGGAGTGTTCTTCGAAGGCGCCTGGTACCAGTATTGTTCAACGGCGTTACCATAGTTGTATCTGCGATTACAAAGTCTCGACTATAACGAGCATTATCAAAGTGACAACGAGTATTTGTTGACATTACAAAAGCCAACTATTCGTTGCTTCCTTCTGACACTCCTGAAGAGGCATGGCATGTAGAATAAGAAGAAACCACTCTAAAAAATGTTAGTGAGCTTGTACAAAAGAAACATAGCACTGTTTAGTGCATTTTTAATCTATCTGAATGACTCATATATGTAGATGTGTCATACTTAAATACGCTTAGTAAAGAAGACGAGCCTTGCAAACTGTTATGGGACCTTACCCATAAGAACATAATGGACTATTCCATACGTAATAAATACTGCACCTCAAGAAGAAGCAGAGAGTTCAGTCCGAATTCGGGCGACCGGCTGATAGGCTGATAGGTTAAACTCTCTGCCTTCGGGCGGGAAGGAACCCGAACGAGGCTACACCGAAGGGCGGAGTCTCTTCCGGGGAGGTAAACCGACCCTGAACCGGTTTTTACTGGTTCAAAGGGCATATTTTTGGTCGAGCCCAGGGGCTCGGACATCCCACGTTAAACCGGCCTTGTGCTCATGATGCGCTCGTGGGTGGGGGTGACTAAATACCGTTCAGTCCGAAGTCGGCTGATCGGTTGAACTCCCTGCCTTCGGGCGGGGAGGAACCCGAACGAGGCTACGACGAAGGTTGGAGTCTCTTTCGCGGAAGTAAACCGACACTGAACCCGTTTATACGGGTTCAAAGAGCATAATTTTGGCCGAGCCCACAGGCTCGGAGATCCCCCATTAAACCGGCCTTGTGCCACATGATGCCCTAGTAGGGGTGACTAAATACCGTTCAGTCTGAAGTCTGGAGTGAAGTCCGTCAGGAGTCTGTCAGTCAGTCAGAGTAAGCGAGTCAGAGGCAGTCCGAAAGAGTCGTGTTCAGGCAATTACTACTAAACCTGATTGTTCGTACTAACACTTTCTACTTCTCTGTATATATTCCTGTTTGTAATATATCTGTGTTATTCCATATCCGTGTTCGGGTTCCCTTTATTGTTTCTACCTTGGACTATGACCGTGGTACAAGGAACCGGACCATAACACAAACTAATGCTACAGTATCACAAACAAAGAACAGTACCAAATAACAGAAACCATATCACTTAAGTACGTACAATAACAGCAACAATTAAAATGGATACTGAAGAGTAAATAAATGACATAATCTAGATTTTAATGTTTCACATTACTTCAAACAAAAAGTTAAGAAGAAAGCACAGATCAATAATGGAAAGAGCTATGGCAGTTACAGGACTATTTTCACGAAATTGTAAGCGAATTGTTTTATATATTTAAAAAAATAGACTGTTTGAATGGCAAATCCTTTTTCATAAAAGACGGCTAATATTATCATTACCATTAGAGATTAGTAGAATGAAGAATACACTTTGCTCTTGTCTAGGTTAAATTTACTATTATGCTTTCCTTATTAAATCTACCCGAATTTTCAATTGTCACTTTTTTAATTTAATTATAAGAGTCCCTTTTCGTGTCAGCTTCTTTAAATCTTCCCCGTTGCTCCCATGTTGCGTCTGTAATATGTTCAGTACCCCTTTATATCTTCGTCGTTTTTCTTCATTTGTAAGGAAACTGTTAGGCATTCATTGTTATATAGACGTATAGATATGACACAGCAGTTCACTGTTCCTTTGTCTTCTAGAGACATTTTCTCGTTGCCTAATCCTTTGCTAATTTTCTAGAAGACATCTTTCGCTATTCTAATGTGCATTCGATTTTATGCATGGTATTTTCGGTGAGTTAAACTTCTGTACCCGCTAAACGCTAATATCTCCATTTCAAAGCCTACACTTTTGGCTGTCTCTTTTACAAAATATATATTATCGTTTTTTTTTTTTACTTCTCACTTTCTATTTCTACCTTGCCTACGTATTTTGTCAGTTTATCTTCGGTGTTGGACATCATCTCACTCTTTTCTTCTCATGTGATGTTAATAATAATATCTAAATTATATTAAATTGTGCTAGGTCTTCTCGGGAAATAAACCCGGTGAGGAAAGTCGTCTTTTTCTTATTCTTCCTTCGATCATATATATATATATATATATATATATATATATATATATATATATATATATATATATATATATAAATGAAAAATAAAATAAATAAAAACAAGCAAAATAATTTAACACAAATAAATAAATAAATAAGCGACTTCCAACAAAATAAGCGCCAAAACAGAATACCCACAATGCACCACTGCCCCATATATATAAATAGCCGAGAAAAAAAAACAACCTGTTGCCCCTAAGTGTTGACTTCAACTTTCACCGTTATATTTACACACGCTCTATCATTATATTGAGCAATTTATCCCATAAATATAGCACACCTTAAGAGTATATTTCTTCATATATATATATATATATATATATATATATATATATATATATATATATATATATATGCAGCATATAGTCATTCAAACATATTTCCTTGATTAATATAGACATATTGTGTATATTTATTTTTATACTGATCCATTCCTGTTTTTAACAAGGTTGAACAAGACGCCATAGTTGTTTTTATAACACAAGTATCTTTGAATTTGAAGTTTTTGTTCATAATTTTCTTGCTGAATCGTTCATTTTGAATCTGGGCACACACACATATGCACACGCACAAACACACACGCACACACACATACACACACACACACATATATATATATATATATATATAATATTTTATATTTTATAATATTTTTTGTTTATAAATATGATTCCTTCGCTACATAAGTGTTCTCATGTTTCAAAAACGAGAGCTGAAACCATCCAAATTATTATTAAAATTAAGTTGAATTGAAGTGTTTACTCCCGTTTTATCTTCAAGCAAAATGTTAGCAATAAGCTGTCTTTAGGTTTACGTGTGTTTTTAGGCATGGTTCGTTATAACATTCGTTATTGTGGGAGTAGCAAGGCGAGTCATATTGGTTAAATGGTCAGAGAGTTTATTCTTTCTATAGAGTCATCATCTTCTGAGAGTTTTTGCTCAGGTTGTTTAGGGTATCTATTTCAAAGCTAATCTTGGCTGTCATCCTCTAGTTAGTTCCCAGCAAGGGATATTTTTATGGCGCGTCTACAAGTTGTTATATGTCGGGAGGATTTTGTTTTATTATTGTCCATCTGATTATCTCTTTATTTATTTGTTTATTCAAGTGGGTGTTTTATATACAAACCGTATTGCACTGAATTTCAATTTGTTTTTTAACGAACCATGGTTAAAAACACACGTAAACCAAGAGATAGCTTAGTCCTAAAATTTCGCTTGAAGATGAAACGGGACTAAACACCTTAATTCAACTTAATTTTGAAAATTATTTGGATGGTTTCGGCTCCCGTTTTTGAAACATGAGAACTCTTATGTAGCGAATGAATCATATTTTTAAACAAAAAATATTATAATATAAGCTCTACTTCCTTATGGAACACTGTCTTCTTAAAAATAGAAACAAGAATACTAAGGATCTCCGGATTATTCACCCAACGTGTTCTTTTCTATTTTCTGCATACCTGCGCGCGCGCGCGCACACACACACACACACACACACACACACACACACACACACACACACACATATATATATATATATATATATAAACACAGTGGACACTATGGGGAGGGTTTTATATTTTTTGCTGGTTGGATGATTAATATGAATTGAAATAAGATGACAATGAGTAGAACCAGTCTTATGAGTGTGTTCACACTAACACATACACACGCACCCAGACACACACATATATATATATATATATATCATTTAGTAAAACAATGATCGTTACACACCACTTCAAGCCTAGTGCGTCGCTATCTTACTAGAAGAAAACTGTAACTGCGTTTGTTTCTTTCCTTATGGAAGAACGTATATAGCTTGTGAACCGGAAGTTATCTGGGATTGGACTATTACTAAATAATAGTCTAGTAGACTATTATTTTTTAGAGAAGTGTATTGCTGCTATGACTTCTTCACTTTAACCTTAAGGGTCAGATGCAAGACATAATAAAGGATGTCGATTAGCTGAGTTAGCGTGGGAATAATAGATAGAGACAGGTTTTTCCGGTGTTGTTTCTAAACTGTCATGCAAAATAGACATGTTTCTTTCGTCTTTGAAAACTGCTCCGCAGTGGAGGGGGAGATCATCTCCACTGGCTACTTAGGCCTGTTTAATAAAATCCTTAAGCTAAACTTCTCATTGTTGATGTCTTTTTATCCCCGAACCAAAACCAACAAGAGGCCGTGAAAGAAGTTAACGTTATTATAGTGGAATTGACCTCGTCGCCCAAGACCAAGACTCCCACAAATGGGGGTATGCAACATTATATGTGGCCAAGATGAGGCATAGTCTGTGATTACAAATCAGGAAAGTTGTAGCTGATGAAAGGCACACGAGTCTATACCCGATCAATATCCGTTGGATCTCTATAGAGAATGGAGGGTATGATGTTGAATGACCCGAAACATCTAACATCATATATATATATATATATATATATATATATATATATATATATATAGCAGACAGTGAGTGATGCTGTTAATATAAGAGTTTTCGATGTAAAATAACACATTGACAACTTATACTAATGATACATATATATTTGAACCATACCATCTTGTTGCTGACCATAACAAGACCATGAAACTCAGAGTTACACCTAACAGTTTGTAACAATTATATTTTTAAACTATCTAGTTATCTATTTGTCTGTCTGCCTGCCTTTTCGTATCTAACTATCTACGTATCTATGTTAGTCTTTTCATATATATGTATCTATCTCAATTTTTTCACATCTCTCTCTCTCTATCTATCTATGTACGTCTCTTCATATCTATCTATCTATCTATCTATCTATCTATGTCCGTCTATTCAAATCTATCTATCTATGTTTTTTCATATCTATCTATCTATCTATCTATCTATCTATCTATCTCTTTCCAATTTCTTCCTGTATCTATCTATCTATCTCAATTTTTCATATCTATCTCAATTTTTCATATCTATCTCAATTTTTCATATCTATCTATCTATCTATCTATCTATCTAAATTTTTCATATCTATCTATCTATCTATCTATCTATCTATCTATCTATCTATCTATCTATCTATCACTATCTCAATTTTTTCATATCTATGTATGTCCGTCTATTCATATCTATCTATAGATCGATCTATGTATTTTTCATATCTATCTATCTATCTATCTATCTATCTATCTATCTATCTATCTATCTATCTGTGTGAATGTGTGTGTAAGCAGATAATGGGCTAAGGTTTTCAGGAGGAAATTATGTTAAAGTGTGAATTATAATGTATCAAATGTACTTTTCAATCAACTTCTTTTCAAAAACCTCACGTAGAAAGATCAAATGCCAACGGTTTTTATTTGGAAAATCAATCTTTATCAGAGCGAACGTCAATGTTTTTTCCCCATTTTCAATACTATAATCAATTTGGATATTAGAAGAGACGGAAATGAAATTTCCAGAAAAGTTATTCTTTAAATTGAAACAGAAAATAACGTGTTTTATTTCACATGGAAGAAATCGATAGATGTTTTTTATTCATGTCTCAAGGAATTATTTTTTAGTTTATACAAACATCGGTCATATGCCAAAAAAATAAATGAAAAGATCTATATCAGATCTCTTTTTTTTGACTGTCAATCTATCTATATCTCGTTCTATTCATATTTGTAAGAGTGTTTTTTTATAGTCTCGCCAATTTCGTATCAGTCAATCGATCTATCTTCACTGCGTTATTGATATTTCAGATTATCTTAATATCTATCAACTGAACGATGTTCAATTTATTTGCTTGACAATTTCTTGCATTTATTTCGGATCTAACTATTTCATTTTGTTCCTCACTGCCATTTTAGGGCATTTAGTTGGAAGAAAATCGCGTGCATATAGACAGAATATGAATCCAATGTATATACAAAAATAGAAGGGAGTATAAGACAAGGATGGGTCTTCTCAATGGACTTATTCAACCTATAGGCGATTCCGAGAGAATTTAAAATCCTACCAGGATTCATTATTGGGGGTGACAATCTTAACAACATAAGATGTACAGATGACGTAGTGTTGATATCAAACAGACAGGGAAACTAAAATCTATCCACAACCATTACAAGGGAACCTACATTTTCAGACTCCAAACCATTAAGAACGACATAAAATGGAGTGTAAAACAAGGCTGTGTCTTCTCACCGGACTTATTAAACCTATACAGTGAAGTGATTCTGATAAAATTAGAAGTCCTACCAGGATCCATTATTGGCGGCACCATCCTAACAACAAAATATATACACATGACGCAGTGTTGATAGCAGACAGGCAGGAAGCTAAAATCTATTCTACCACCATAACAAATGGACCTAGATGTTCACATTCCAGACCATTAACTACGATTTAGAGAAGACTGTAAGACAAGGATGTGACTTCTCACCGGACTTATTCAACCTATAGGCGATTATGATAAAATAAGAATTCTTATCAGGATTCATTATTGGCGGCCACCATCTTAACAATAAAAGATATACACATGATGCAAACAGACAGGAAGCTAAAATATATCCACCACCATTACAAGTGGACCTACATTTTCACATTCCAGACCATTAACAACGACTTAGAAAGTAGTGTAAGACAAGGATGTGTCTTCTTACCGGACTTATTCAACCTAAATACAGTGTGGTGATTCTGAGAGAATAAGAATTCCTTTCAGGACTCATATTGGCGACCACAATCCTAATAGTATAATATATTCACATGTCACTGTTAATAGCAGACTCAGAAAGGTAACTAGAAGGTGATCAAAGAAAGTGTGAAGAAAGGGTTATTACATGAAGACGAAATGAAGGGAAAGGATGAGTCTAAAATACGAATGGCATATCTGAAATGCCAGAATCAAAAAAGTACAAAAATTAAATATCTTTGGAATTGGTTTACCAAATGACAGAAAATGCGACACTGATATCCGAAGGCGCATTTGGATAGGAAAAAATGCCATTCATAAGCTAAGAAACGTATTAAGAAACAAGAAAATCTCGTGAGAAACAAAGGAAAGATTTTTAACTGTTATGCCATATTGACTTGGCTATATAGCAGTGATTATTCCTCGCAGATAAAGAAGACATTTGAGACAATAGAAATGTTGTTCTACAGAAAGGACATCATGGACTGCACATTTTAACAATGACGAAGTTTTATAGAAAATTGAAATAAAAAGGGCATTTATATGTAACATTAGAAAGATGCAGTTATAATTTATATGGCACATAATGAGGAAAGAAAGCTTAGAAACTTTGACACTCACAGAATATATAGATGGCAGATTGACTGAAAAAAATAATGCATACCTTTCCTTATCTACATGGTTGACAGATCAGAGATTAGGAGAGGGCGAAACGACATCATTTACTAAGAAGTACAAAGGACAGGAAGTTGTGGAGAGCCTTGACCGTCTACGTCCTGAAGTAACATAGACGTACATAATAGAAATAGATAAATCTCAGTGTTACAAACAAACAAAAAAAATTCTAACAGGACGTTTCTACTTTGAAGAATGTTAGCACCCTCTAGTTAAGCAACTTGTAAAAGAGGAAAGAGTTCAGAAATCTTTACGCGTCCTTGTAGGCGATGAATTGTTTTCCCGCTACAACTCCATTACGACCGACATAACGTCGTAAGCAACGCGATGGAAAACGTTCACCCGAGCTACATTCCCGAGATCCACATGTTCAGACATTAACAGCTTGTTTCCTTCGTATTCCACTGATAAAACGGATGTTCTATTCGGACGGTTTTTTTTCTCAAATGCCTCTACTTTTTACAACAGACTCCCGAGAGGATACTTTCCCGAACACTACAATATTAACCTCTTCAAATCTATGGTCAACCGTTGACAACCAAATGCATCATTATAATCTGCAGTTACACAGCTATTCCTGTAACAATTACTAAAAACAAGCGTGGAATTTGTACTTTTCTTTGATGGGTTACAACTTGTGAATTCGCATAGAACCTTATGCCAGACTAAGCACCTTTTAACAAAATCAACCGTTACCTATGGAACGTATTCTAATGTCCATACTATACTCTAATTTAGTAATTCTCTACCTTAAGTACTGTTGGGACTTGCACTAGGTGAAAAGTTATTTTTAGAAAAGCATCAAACTTGGTCAGATAGGTGAGCGCTTACTAATCAACATATGTTTTGTGTTTATTATTCAACAATGGCTTTGTGTTTACAAATCAACATATGGTTTGTGTTTACTAATAAACCCATGTTTTGTGTTTACTAATCAGCATATACTTCGTGTTTACTAATCAACATAAGCTTCGTGTTTACTAATCAGCAAATACCTCGTGTTTACTAATCAACATAAGTTTCGTGCTTACTAATCAACATATGCTTGAGTTTACTAATCAGCATATGCTCGTTGTTTACTAATCAACATCTTCGTGTTTACTAATCAACATCTTCGTGTTTACTAATCATCATATAATTTGTGTTTACTAATCGACACAGGCTCTGTGCTTACTATTCAACATATGCTTTGTGTTTACTAATCAATATGTGCTCTGGTATTTACTAATCAACATCTGCTTTGTGTTTACTAATCAACATCTGCTTCGCGTTTACTAATCAGCATCAGCTTCTCGTTTACTAAGCATCTGCTTCGTGTTTACTAATCAACATATGCTCTGTTTTTAAAAATCAACATATGCTTTGTGTTTACAAATCAACACAACCTTCGTGTTTACATATGCTTTGTGCCCGACTAAGTAAATTGTAATTAATGTAATAAATATTCCTAAACGTCCGGCAGTACGTCTCACACTTTTTAGATATCAAATGATAAGTAACATACGAGTACCTTGTGAAAATCTGATTGGATTGAAATATTCGAGGAAAGAAATGTATTCAAAATGTTTAATTTCTCGTCTATGAGTAAAAGGTAAGCAAACACAATCGCCAAACATATTAACAAATATCCATTTACTGCTATAGTCGTTTCAAATGCTAATATTTGTTATGTGTAATTACTTGAGATTTGTCTCTTAATTTGTTTTAAATGGAAATTCATTGACAATGTGAATCTGAAGAGATAAAAGCCAAAAAATTCGAAAGTAAATATTAACACGTTTCGTATTATAATAAAAGCAGGTTTTAGTCGCCATAATGGGCACCATTCTTCACTGCAAACTATTTGTGGAGAATCGTCCATCATTTATTGGACTATTTGTTGGGTACGTTGCTCTAGATTAATGTTTAGCATAAAAGCTTCGGTAACGATTGCTATTTAGTAGTGTTTTCGATTTCCCGAGAGCGTTCCATAATGTTGGCCTTGTATCAAACTAAGCTAAGCATAAAAATTGCTACAATAATTGCCTGGGATAATGGTTCGCTAGCTAATTTTGATCATTGCTGCCCAGTAGTGATTTGGATCATCTCTTATAGCTCCATACTCGGGGCCTTGTTCCACACTTAGCTAAGTTTACTTGCATTATTTACATTATTCGGACAGTTATACTCATCTTCATTGACATATTCACAACAGTTCGGCCGTTGTACGCTCCGTCCTTCTTCAGGTGATTAGAATTTAGAACCGAATCCTTATTTCCTACGCCGGGGGCAGATTGTTCAGGTTCTACATGCCATGCCTCTCCCGGATATCTCACTTATTTTCCTATAAATCAACGCTCTAATTTTTGGTTCACCTGTGGCCTGTTACTGAACTCGCAACGCTTTGGGTCTATTCACTGGATCTAACGAACGCCTTTATCCACTTGAGACATTGCCCAGTGGATGAAGGCGGTGATTAGATCCAGAGAGATCAAGTCCCTTATTTTTGGCTTTGTATAGCGAATTATTAATAGAAAGCCCATTGTTTGACAAATGTAAGTCGATCCTACAGTGTGTGAAAACATTATTTCGCTTGTGAACTGTTCGTTTTTTTCTTCTGAAGAAAACGATGCAAATAAAATTTATCTCAGCTACCGTGAAAGATAGTTTTTCATTATTTAACTGTTGGTCTCAAATCTGGAAAAGAAGTGCCAGCCACTCTAAGAAAGGGGTTTCTTCATGCTTCCTTGAAAATGTATTTGATGATTAGAACAAAAGGTGGGAGATTAACATTTGCCTCCTTAATATTTGCTCTTTCTTGATCCACGAAGGCATGAAATGTTAAGTCTTTAGTTTATAGATTCGTGTCACCCCAAGCAAGGCGATATAGCCGCAGAGGCTCATTGGGCTGTTGCGAATGAAAGACAATAGCGTGAAGGAAATTGAGTAGAAAGGACAATGAAAGAATAGTATTCAAAGAGATGGGATATGAGTTGCATTGCATTTATACTTTTCGATTATATACCGTTGTTCAAATTAATTGAAACAACCGTTTTAGTTGCCTTTCTTTCACCATACGGTCAGTTTTAGACCCACAGGGTGTAATCGATTTCTATTTTTTCCTTAGATTAGATCATTTGTGTGCAGTAATATGAAACTATTTTTGGGGTGCATGATGACATTTGTTTGGCCTTGAAAATATTACGTCATCTGTAATGGCATCAAATTTTATCCCACCCTGACACTCTTGTCTCGACTGGCGATTAGTTGTCTACCGGCCATTGTCTTTTATAGACATTACTCCAAGGGGTCGTACGAAAATTGTAACGCTGCTCGAACACACTGTCAAGCCTTACCAATGAGTAAATCAAAGTACTATAGATTGGCCCAGAAACTCTCCTGATTTCAATCCAATCGAGAATCTGTGTTCAGTATGCAAGGAGTGATTTCGTGGAATGGACATACGAAGTACTAAAATGGACACTGGGTTATGTTTCATTGGAAAAATACAAAAAAACATAAATAATAACGGAATTATTCATTTTCTTTCAATTAATTTGTAAAAGGGTGTAGTTGGCAATAAGACAAGAAGTTGGAAGATTTTGTTTCACAGGTGAGAAGTGTGAAGAAAAAAACTGTGAAATTATATATTACGGTTACATCTGACAATTTCAACAGTGAAATGCTGCGACCAAGCTGTTAATCTTGTGTTACGCTTAAAATTTATGAAGTTGACGTACGAAAAAAAAAAGCTCATTAGAACAATTGCCATGGAAATATTTATAGAAATATCAGTGGTATATGCTTTACGATAGTGTGAAAGTGTTTGAAGCTCAGTTCCCAGTTTGTGACCGATATCTGTTAAAAAGATAAAACTACACAAAATATTCATAATATCAATTTATGACCAGAGATGAATTCGAATAAGTTTTCGAGGTTGTATATATTATTTATGTGTGTCGTAATACTATTATCTCTACTTTGTACACGACTGACATTTTTTTTTGAAACAATCTCCATCAGGAAGATGTTTAATGGCAGTTCTGTAATAGTTGCGTACTGGCGGACTGTTGACGTATTCTGATAAATAATTTAAAGTAGGCTACCAGTTTTCTCACAAAAGTCTTATTAGATATTCTCTGTAGCATTGAATTTAAGTCTGAACACTTGTTTGGCACCATTGTGTGCCTTTCTTTATAAAGAATTATCCAACAACATAATGTCTATTGTGCATACTTATTACGTTTCATATTCCTCTTGACCCTACTCATTTCCATAATTAAACTTGAATGATTGAGGGATTCACTACATGAATTTGCACTCGTTGACATCTCAAACTTAGGTGAGTCAATCTGCAAGAAATAATCTGATAAATAAATGAGATTAAAAAAACGAATTGCCACTGAAATAAAATATATTACGAGATCAGTTTTAGTTTTACTTTCACTTTAAAAATAATTTCATTTTAATTTCACTTTTACATTAACATATCTTTATTTTCACTTTAATATGAAATTAGTTTATCTTTTTACTTAGTATAACTTTCACTTTCATATTAACATAGTTTCACTTTCACTTTTGTATTAACTTAATTTCACTTTCACATTTCGCATTATTAATTAACATATTCATATTCATATATTGAAGAATGAAGTGTATTTTAAGTCATATTTAGTGATTCTGTAATTCTTTTTCATTTTACTTCTCTTTTTTTTTATTTGGTAATAATAAAATATTGAGTATTACATAGATTATTGAATAAGCTTCTTTCTACATTGGAATAAATATAATATTTTAATTAGATTAATTGTGTATTAATATTTCAAATATTCACAATTTCTTTTCTATTATTCCTTTATTTTTATATTCATTCCTTTAGAAAAGAAATGAGAAAAAGGAGAAAATATATGGAAATTAATAGTAATTTTCTCATTTCAAGGATTGTATTTTTTCAATATCAGTTTGGTTTTAAATAAAGGACTACAGTTTTGGAATTCCAATAACAGTGAAAATTTGTAGATTTTTTTCCTGTACACAATAAAAGCAATCGAAAAATAAATCACTAACACACCAAAGTATTCTATTTATCGACAGTCTTTTCGAAAGTAAATCAAACCAAATCGTTTGAAAGGGAAAAACAACTTTGCACATTTTTTTTTATAGAAACGTTTCGCAAAGTCGCGAAAACAAAATAAATAACAATAGAAAATAGAGGTCTATTTTCAGATCAGAAAAAGAAAACATTTCTATATAAGAGATTGATAAAATAAAAGAAAAGACTGACCTCTACGTCCTGAAATCAGCGATTTAAAATTTATTTGCACTAACTCCCTCGGGATAAAAAAACAAAAACAAAAAAACAATACAAATTTCGGATATCAACGATATGAGTTCTCCATTTTCTGTTTTACTGAATTTACGTTATTTAAACGAAATAAGTAAATTTATATATCTGCGGTCTGCGATTTAAATATTTTCAACTAAATTTATATTATAAATTTAAATGGATCTTACCGATAGTTAGTTTGCTAATGCTATTAATACATTCTTTTGCGTTACTGTTGTAAAAATGCAGCCGAAGGTCATATATATATATATATATATATATATATATATATGGTTGGATTGATCTGAGTTTGTGACCCTGGGTTTCATGCTTTTGCGATCGTCAGACAAACTGATTAATTTTTTAAAAAATTGGGATTTATGTAGATTACGTGCATTGGTGTTATTATGGAAGTGGTGGGGGAAACGTCGCCGTGGTGTCATCGTACTGACGTAAACATCGATGTATGTTCATACGCCAAATATAATACGCAGACACATATACACACTTGGTCGTCCGTCGGGACTCATACATATATAAACATATATGGCCAGTTTCGGATATGACATATGTATGTATACGGATGGTGTTGTGTCTATACATACGCATTTGTATGTTGAAATTCAAAGATTGGAAGTGTATCCAAAATTTCTCGTGAATGTCTCGTGAATGTATACATGTCATTTTTTAATTTTTCCACTGAATAATATTTCCTCGCATGTATGTATATAGGTGTGGTGGGGTTTGTGTAAAATTATGATAGGTAAAAATTATTATTATTTATATTTATTTTTAAATTTTTGAAAAAAAGGGGTTTATTTGTTATAGCTAAAGCTGGTTATTTGTTTGTTTTTGATGACTGTGTATATGTAACAGGTAGAAATTTCAGTTTGTAATCCTTATTGGTTTTTTGATATGGTGATATTTAATATGCTGGGTGAGAAGGTAGTTTATGTTAATAATTATAGCGGATCTGTATGGTAATAGTAGATATGATGTGATAGTAATGTTGTAAGGGATTGGAGACAATGATAATATAAGTAGCTAATAGTTATTGTAAATTGGTAGTAGTGATTAGTAATGGTGGTGGGAGAATGATAAAACCATAAATGTAGTTATAGTGGTGGTAGCTTGAACTAAAAAGTGGTTGTTGGTGTTTTATTTTATTTTGTTATATTTATTAATTTATTTTGGTATAAATCCTGATAATAGGTATTCTGTGTAAAATTATGATAGTTGAAAATTGCTATAATTTTTATTTTTAATTTACAAAAAACCCTTTTGTTATTATATTAAAGCTGGTTATTTCCTTGTTTTTTTTTAGTTTTTTGATGACTGTGTATATGTGACTGGTATAAATTTAAGTTAGTAATCGTTATTGGTTATTTTTATAGTGGTATATGCTGGGAGAGGGGGTAGTATACGTTAATAATTAAGGCATGATTATATGGTAATGTTAGATATGGTGTGATAGTAATATGTAAAGTGGATGGTGGCAATAATAATATAAGTGGTTAATATTTATTGTAAATTGTTAGTAGTGATTAGTAATGTTGGTGGGAGAATAATAAAAACCTACAAATGTAATTATTGTGGTGCTAGATTGAGCTAAAGAGTGGTTGTTGGTGTTTTATTTTATTTTATTTTCTATAATTATTTGTTTATTTTGGTATGAATCCTGGTAATAAGTATTTATTCTCATGGTTACATATGGAAATTATTTCTGATCTTCTTTTTTTTTTACGGTATTAATATGCTGGGGAAGTAATATACGTTAATGATTATGGTGGATTTATATGTTAATAGTAGATGTGATGTGTAAGTGGTGGTAATGATAATATTATTAGTTAATAGTTATTGTAAAGTGGTAGAAGTGATTACTAATGGTGGTGCAATGATAATCACGATAGATGCAATTATTGTGATGGTATCTTGTAATTAAATTGTGATTGTTGGTGGTTTGTCTCTTTTATCCGTTTGGTATGAATTCTCATGCCTAGATTTGGAGATTATCTCTGATTTTTTGTTTTGTAAATTCTTTTGCGGTTTGTGTGATATTATTGCTACTTTTTCGTGTAGGCAAAGTAGGCATTTTTTTGTAATGGTGCTGTAGGCAGGAGCTTTTTTCAATATTTCCCAACTTATTTTTGGTGTGATATTTTTGTCTTTTTGCTGCCATATGTATGTAGAAAGTGTAGTGCTGTTCGAATATTTCCTGTTGGTGAATGAAAGTTTGTGATTGTTATTCCTCATCTTGAATGGACCTTCGGTGGCACCAATGTAGTGCATTATGTTGTTGTTTGCACTTACAGTGGCCTTGTATATTGTGTTTGTAAGTTGGCAATTTCCCTGGAGTGGACATGTTGTTCTATTTCTGCAGTTGCATATTGGATCCTTGGTTTCATTTTGTAGGTTTTGTATATGTAAATATACTTTTAAGGTGTGCTATATTTATGGAATAAACTGCTCAATATCAGAGATGGAGCGTGTTTAAATATAAAATTGAACATTGAAGTCAACACAAAGAGTCGACAGACTGTGATATATATATATATATATATATATATATATATATATATATATATATATATATATATATACCAGGTGTAACAGCAAAATTGGACAAATCGTGTAACGGTAAAATTATCTATCACACAAAATGTCTAATATCTAAAAATACCACTCAACTAATTGAGTTTCTTTCTTCCGGGTTTTTGGATAAGACATTTATCCAACTCGGCACCATTTTTCGTGAGAATCAAGGAAACCCTTTGAGTTACTCAACAAAAAAGAGAGCAAGTTAAACATTGTTTGTGTGAAAACCACTGCCTTCCCAACTGAGCAATAGTAAGAGAAAAAAATATCATTCATACCTTCAGTAATGGTAGCAACATACATACTCTGGCTTCAATCTTTATAGTGTATAAAAGAACAGTCAGACAACGGTGAATAATTTTAAAAATGAGATAAACAGTAAGGAAGAAAACTGGATTACGAGGTCACAACAGGATGAGTAGTCATTATTTCAACTAGAAAAGATGCAGCTTAAATCATAAAATGTTTGGCACGTGAGAGTGGAATTTCACCTATGAGATTCCAAATAGAAGTGAAAAGAGACTTGAAAATGAAATTGTACGTGAAACTTATGAGACACCTTGTTACTCCAGGACAGAAAGTTAGAGAGGACAAAGATCATCTTGAATGAGTTGGAAAAGGATCCTGGAATATATATATATATATATATATATATATATATATATATATATATATACCTCATGAGCTCCCGATCATTAGCTATGATTAATTAATGATATGTAATTTCCGTTTATGATCGATTTCATCATGGTACTTCTGTTAAGCTTAGATATTAATTATTAATACATAATATTAATTATTATAATAATATTAATTATTATAATAATATTAATTATTAATTATACATTCGTATTGTTCAATGTAGATTACAATAGTGTTTTTCTATAAAAAAAACTCGGAAAATTCCGGTAAAATATCTTCAATCATTTCTATGATGTAACAGTTCAGAGCCTTATCAAAAAATTGAACAATTTTGCTGTTACGCTTTGTATATTAACAAGCTGCTACAGAAATTTAACTTTCTGAATTAGCTGAATATGAATTGTAAAAACTGACGGAAAATGTAACAAAATAATACGAAGGTCCATCAGAATAGAAAAATAAGACTTACAGAAACTAAGCAATGTATTAAGACTTAGGAAATGTTCTTAGAAACAAAAAAAAATAAATAGTGAAATGCTATTTAGTATCTACTATATTGTGTGGCATTGAATGCTTTGAGTTCTCGCCGGAGATGAAGAGTCTGGATGCGAAAGATATGTTCTGAGAACACTATGCCAACAACGATGACATATTCAGAAAATCAGAAACTAAAAATAAATTGATGCTAACGAAGAAAAAAGGGGAGAATCTTGAAATTCCTGGTACGCATTATGAGGAAATCAGTAGGCGTATTGATTGCAAAGGGATCAAGAAGAGACAAAGAATAAATTATTGCAGAAAATAGGAGAATGGTAATTTGGTTTGGTTTGGTTTGTTTTACGTCATATCAACCTCAATGGGTTATTTAATGCCAACAAAATTTTTATTTCTGGTAATATGTTTTTCTTCAAAAATCTATTTCTGGGAATATTTTTCCATGAAGAAATCTATAGCTGGTAATATTTTTTTCAAAGAATGTATAGCTGTTTGTATTGCTGGTATTTTTTTTTAAGTATTGCTGACAATAATTTTCCTTCAAAAGTTACTGCTGGAAATATTTTTTATTAAAAAATATTTCTCATATTAAAACCTATTTTTATACAAGTTTGAGTGTCAACTATTTGACCATAGCTGGGACCCTAACAGGTGCTACCACCCCGGGTCAGGGTGGAACTGGGAACGCCAGAAATTAAGAGGTAGTTCTACGCTCCTCAAAACCTCTTAATCATCAGAGGCCTTGCTGCTGGACGTAGTTTATCGTCTTACCCTGGACGCGGGTGTAGTTTAATGTCTTACCCAGGAAGCAGATGTAGTGTATCGACTTACCCAGTTCGCGGATGTAGTTTATCGTCATACCCAGGACGGACGAGGATTGTAAAGAGTGAACGCATGCAACAAAAGCACTACTGAGATCCCCACGTACATAAAATAAGAAGGGTTACCATTTCAAATCAAAGGGCGCTACTTTGAATGACGGAGCTAACCTTTACGCATCCCAAATCACAGCCCAACAATAGTCAAACTAGTATTTTATATTATTCGCATTGTTTACATTGTTTAAAATGTTGTCCTCATCTTAGTTGCCATATTCACAACGTTTCTGCCGTTGTACGCTCCGGCCTTCATCAGGTATTTAAAATTTCGAACTGAATGATTTATTTCGTCCACTGGGGTAAATTGTTCTAGGTCCACCTGCCATGTCTCTTACGGATGTCTCAGTTATCTCCCTTAAACTCAACATTCTCCAAGTTTTTGTTCACTACTGCAGTAACCAGGTATTGAACTCACAATTCTATTGGGGGACACATGGCCCAGTGGATAAAAACGTCTATTGGATACAGTGACTTGACTCAAAGAGTTGTGTTTCAGTTCGAAATTCCAATCACCTGTAGATGGCCGTAGCGTACAACGGCCGAAACGTCGTGAATATGAGAGCGAAGATGAGGACAACAGTCTGAATAATGTAAATAATGTAAATAGTTGCAATATTTCATCTCAGAAATATGGACAGATGTTGAAGAAGGCCGGTGTTTACAACGAAGGAACGTCGTGAATATGACAAGAGAGATGAGGACTACAGTCCGAACAGTGCAAATAATGAAAATTATTATAATACCTCGTCAGAGAAATATAGGCAGATATTAGTCTTGTAGACAATTACTTCGATAAGTAGAGAAAGTCATTCCACTAATGTCCCAGCAAAAAAGTAGATATGATAAAATATGCCTATAAACCTTCCTCGTTTCCACACCGACATATTAAACATAGATTTATTATTGTGTGCTTCTGTATAGACTTTCACCATTAAAAAAACTCACAGACTCAATAAGTATAGCCTTTAATGCCATAAGAATTTAATGTCGGAGTATAAATAAAATCTGTTAACGCCTTTGATTTTTTTTGTTTTTGTTTTGAATAGCAAAATGAATATGAGAAGTTACGGTCTTCGAGTAGTCTCAACAACATATGTGAATTTCTTTAATAGCTTAATTTAAAATTCCTTCACTGTGGAAGACTTCCAAAACTGAGAGTTCTAATACACGCTGGGCTAATCGGTAGTTTCCTCTGAAAATCTCATTTTTTTTTTTTTTATTAAGACTCTCGACTATAACAGACCGGGAGATATAGACCTCTAGTGTTCAAATACGGGGATGTCTACTCATATAATTCAAACAATATGCCCTTTTCTGTTTTATAACTCGCAAAGAAAACATCTCTGCCAGGGAAAAAAATATAATTCGATTTTCTGAAAGACGCAAATAAAAACATAGAAAGGAAGGGGAACAACGGAGCCAACCCAATATTCACAACTAAATAACGACAAATGTCCCCAAACACGATTTCAAAGTATTAAGATGGACATGTGTCCATCTTAATTGTAGGTCGAGAAATCACGGACGGACAACAAGATAATATACACCCCTGTTCAAATATATTGAATCGACCGCTTTAGTTTCCTTTCTTTCACCATGCGGTAAGTTTTAGACCCACTGGATTGACAGGGTGTAATCGAATTCTATTTTTTTCTTGGATTAGGTCATTTGCAAGGGTGTAAATAATAACGGAATTATTCGTTTTGTTTCAATTAATTTGCTCAAAGGTGTATTGTAGGACACGTAGAAATCAGAAGTGAAGAATTTATAAATGGTTTATGTATTAAAAAGTATATTTATTTTTTTCGTCTGCTGGCCTGACTATTCGAGAAACCTTATTAAAGTAAAATAGGCGCTCTACAGCAGGATTCGAACCTGCGTCGCTCTGATTATATCCGATGTGCCTTTGCCGACCAGTCACGAAGAATCTTTACCAATCAAACAGGGTTTAAACAGTGCCTTTAAGCGAAATGCTTCTCGTAATAGAATCTTCGATATTATCATCATATATGCTCAGTTTTTTTTGTCAAAACATATTATTAAGTATTTTTCGAAAGAAATATTTTTTTTTATTAATGCCACAGATTTTAAACAAATCACACATTATTTTTATTGGATACTCATATTTGAGTAGACGATCCGATTATTAACTGAACAGATATTTATTCATTTTCGTCCACCGGCCTTAATATTCGATGATAAAATATACGCTTTTCGGCAAAATGAAAAAGCACATTTTTCTTTAATAAGATTATATTTTTTATCATTTCAACCCAAGCGAGACAGGCAGGCCACGCGTATGCAGGGGGACTTAGGGAGTCGCAGGGTGTGAAAGTGAGAGAAAAGATTGAGAATAGGGAGGATTGAAGAAAGGACAAAAGATAAACGGGATTCAAAAAAACAGAAGATGACGATTGACGCTGTATTCTAGAAGCAAGTAAAGTGATGTAAGTTCCACAAGCACAAAAAGAAATTATTCAGGTAGAAGTGGCGGTTGCATTTAGCTATAATAACAGTAAAATAATGCGACCTAAATGACAATCTAGTAGCACATTTAAACGTTTATATATATATATATATATATATATATATATATATATATATATATATATATATATATATGATACAAACCAGAAATGCCTTTAACTGACAAGACGTTAAGTAGTGACTTAGACAGCTTCAGATCAGACTGAAAATCAAATATAAGAACACCATTAATATTCTGCTTCTTATTTGGTCATCTTTCGGTCAGAATGCAAGAATAAAACTTTGTTTTATTATTTATTTCTGTTTGTGTATGAAAGCCGTCATTCTATCAGTTAAAACACTATTCCATTCCCACGCAGACTGACATGTCATTTGTCAAACAACGGTGCCAATAAATTAGACAGACATGAAGAAAGAAAATATGTACTGGAATGCATAAACATTTGAACCCATAATCACATAATAAACAGCAAAATTTATGTTAAATATATTTTATCCAAAGAAATGATATTAATCAACTTACAAATGTTTCCAAATAATACCATGACGTAGACAAAGGAATTCTGCTTAACAGACAGCGCATCGGTTCTTGAAAATGTGTGAGTTGGTCGATAGAACTTGAAGAAAACACAATTTTCATTACAATACACAGCACTATATTCGACAAAGGAAATTAAAATTAGACATTATGGTTCTTTTTACAAGCCGCTCTATATTTCTCTATATTTCTGGGATGAGGTTATTTACATTATTTATGGCCTTCTTCAGGTGATAAAGACATTGGTTAGATCCATTGACTTGACCCGAAGAGTTATGACTTCAATAGCAGACCACAACATTGATGAACCAAAAACTTGTAGAGCTAAGTTAAAGGGAAATAACTGTGACATCCGGAAGAGCCATGGTACGTGGAACTAGAGCAATTTTACCCAGTGGACGAAATAAAAGGTTCGGTTCGAAATTTCAATCACCTGAAGAAGACTGGAGTGTACAATGGCAGAAACGTTGTGAATATTGCAATGAAGATGAAAATAACAGTACGAATAAGGTAAATAGTATATAATATAAACATACCCCTCTATATATATATTAATCCTTGTTCTCTGATTAATATATATATATATATATATATATATATATATATATATAATATTATAAATTAATTGATTTAAATTATTTTTTGCTACACAGTTCTAACCATGTTTCAAAGATGTAAGCTAAAGCTTCGAATTTAATTTTGTTCCATTTCATCCTCAAGATGAAATGGAACTAATGTCTTTAATTTAATATTAATGCTCTGTAAATTTACATTGAGCACTATTTTGTAAATATAAAAATATCTATAAGAACACCGGATTATATATCTGTTCTTTCTTGTGTGTGTGTGTGTGTGTCTGTGTGTCTGTGTGTGTCTGTGTGTGTGTGTTCTGCGCTAACAGTTTCTTTTATTGCACTTCTCACATCCGGTTTTTTGTTTTCCAGTGAACATTGATCTTCAAGAAATTAAACGCAATTTCAACCGTTATCTTCTTAATACCTGTTCTTGTATTGTCCTCTATCCTTAATATTATATTTTTCTCATTTTCTCAAGCACTAAGTAACCCCTTGCGTCTTAAGTAACCCCTTGATTTATTGCTTTACTTGAGATGAAATAATAAAAATATAACATCACAACTTCAAAGATATAAAAGTTATTCCCTGTATTCTTCTGTTAAATACGCACATTTTTGACGCCAAAATAGTCTTCTTTCCATCAGTACAACCTAATTGATCGTCTGTCATTGATATAGAGAATTACATATTGCGCATGTCTTTAAGAGGCCAAGCTAATAATACATGTTTGTAGCGTTGTTCCATGGCGCCAAGCATTTCTAACTGTCTCTTTCGACATTCTAACCAGTTACGTTCCATTAATTCCAGTAGACAATGAGGATCTTTCCCATAATTTCTAGCAGTTGCCTGTTGTCGAAAGATCATTAATGTCGACTTTCATTTATGAATAGTTCAAGCAATTAGGCCTTTGAGTCAGGGGAGAAGTCCACGACTACCTAATTTGACGCAGGCTTTGTTTCGGCAAGAGTGATTTTACGTACAGCAATTCGAATAGAATGTGACACAAGGCCAATCATCAAGTGGGAGTTCACTGCTTCCGGAGAGTCGAATTGCTCAAGCCCAGCGATTAAAAAAGGCGTCCATGAGAGATGTAGTCCTTGGGGAATGATCCTGGCTTTGTCTCGGCAGAAGATTCATGGGTAATGAATTTTACTGAAACTGAGGGCTGGATCCTTCCCTGCCCGAACAACCAACCAAATGGGTTAGTAAAGGGCTCTTCCGTCAATATTAATGATAACAGAGAGAACTTATTAAAGAAGCAGGATGTATGTTTTTTATAATATTTAATGAGCTGGTTTTCTTATCATAGGGGTGTTGGGTAGTTAGTGAGAGCATCATTGTTGACTAATAAATAACTATAGCCATCATGGCGAAGGAGATAATTGCCTCGTCTCCCAAGGTAATTCGTGTTTTTATTTTTGATCTTTATGCATAAAACGGTAAAGTAATGGGTAGATTTTCGGATTGAAGAATCGGAGAAAAAAGTTCGAATTCCAGTCGAGTTTATTGCATTCTTTTAATGTATTACTATCATGGGAAAAGGTAGAAAATTGTGGAACCCCGATAAAATTGTAGAAAAAAAGATTTAAGTAATATTTCTATAAAGCTCAATTAACTCCTTATTTTTTGCACAAAGTCAGCTCCAGATGTTAATTTCCACATTTATATTTATTAACCAATCAGCGACGTCATTTCAAATGCACTTAAAGGATTGAAATTTCAGGAAATTTTGTATGTTGTCTTCTACGTAATTTGAAGGATCGCTCCAGAAAATAATCAACAATATTTTACTCCTTAAAATAGATATTTAAAAATTGGGGAAATAAACTAATAAATCTGAATTTTAGATCATGGAAGCCTATTTCTTTGTTATAAATACGATAGTGTAAATTTGAAAAATTAGTAATCAGTTTTCGTTTTTTTTACGAAAATCTGTGACCTGTGTTTGTGGCTTTGTGCAAAATGAATTCACACAACTTTCGTATAATTAATTACTCAATATTCAGCATATTTTATAGTGTAACCTTTTTATGATTTGAAATGAAATTACGCAAAACAAAAATCATACGAACGGAGTTTCGTAAATAATATGTTAGTGCTAGTTATGGTTGCTGATATGCTGACTACTGAAAAATTACTCGCATTCATAAAACAACGTATATACGGGACACTCTCCTTATGTAGACGCATTGTCTCTTCTATCATAATAAACAATTCGTTATGCGTTTTGTAAAGAACATAAACTACATATTTATGTCGTACTTTATTTCACAAGTTCTTTGTAATTAGTTTCTTTCAACTTGAAAGAAAACAAAGCGTCAATAATAAAATTTATTTAAAATTTGTAGCGCTGTTTGTTTTTTCTTTTCTTTTAACACGCTTCTTCCTCTACAAATCCATCTCTTCTTGCTATGGGTAAATAGAAAGACGGAATATGCCCTATAATGTTGGTTGGCAACCAGTCTAGGAGACAAAAAACTCTGAATTCACACCGCCTGATGCTTTTTAGGTCCTGCCTGTTTAGAAAAATCCTAGAAGTCAGAAAAAAAGACAAATCCAACTTGCATGTCGTCGCAAAGAAAGAAACTGACCCCATTCTGATTTCATTCGCGACAGAAAATAATGGACTCCTTGGGCTTAAAACAATGGTTAGAACAAACATAAGATTGGACACGGCGCCGTGAACCTCTCTGATTTTGGATCACTCGTCCATAGGTGTATGGCCAACGACACGTTTAGGTAACATCTCATAATCCATTTGTTTTTCATTTTCTGCTTGATTAAGTGTAGATAAAGAGATTGTTGACATTTTTAAGACGCATGAGGAGGAAAGGTCTAGAGAATAGGATATTCACAAGATATATTGAAAGTAGTGGGGACAGATGAAAGCAGCGAATAACCAATCTAACGTACTTTTGTAAATATATATGTGTATATATATATATATATACAAGCTTTAGGAGAGAGAACGAAATTACAAAAAATATCGCAAAACGAATGGGAAGTGGGAAGAGTCATGATCGTCTATGTATGACGTGAAAAGGCTATAAAGACGGTTACTGATATTCTCGCATATCGCAGGTAGGTAAATCTGAACATAGCTGGTAGAGCAATTTAGGACTTGTGTCACCTCTCTTTTTTTTCAAACATGAAGACATTCTTCAAGACCAGAAACAAAAGATAAAATAAAATGACTAAATCCTTGTAAAATCTGATTCCGGTCTGGTCAGTTACATTCACGTTCGAGTAAATACTCTTGAAAAAGGTATGAACCAATCTCTTCTTCCTCTCCCCAGTTCGGGTAAATACTCTTGGAAAAGGTATGAACCAATCTCTTTTTCCTCTCCCCAGTTCGGGTAAATACTCTTGGAAAAGGTATGAACCAATCTCTTCTTCCTCTCCCCAGTTCGAGTAAATACTCTTGGAAAAGGTATGAACCAATCTCTTCTTCCTCTCTCCAGTTCGGGTAAATACTCTTGGAAAAGGTATGAACCAATCTCTTCTTCATCTCCCCAGTTCGGGTAAATACTCTTGGAAAAGGTATGAACCAATCTCTTCTTCCTCTCCCCAGTTCGGGTAAATACTCTTGGAAAAGGTATGAACCAATCTCTTCTTCCTCTCCCCAGTTCGGGTAAATACTCTTGGAAAAGGTATCAACCAATCTCTTCTTCCTCTCTCCAGTTCGGTTAAATACTCTTGGAAAAGGTATGAACCAATCTCTTCTTTCTCTCCCCTATTAAAGCATGGCACTTAAATGATTGATATCCACTCTACAGAAGGTTAGATGCATGACACATGGAGATTATGAAACAAGCCAATGAAGAGGATTTTCCGCAATGCACACAAATACAGAACGCATTACAAAAATCCAATATAAGAATAAGCTACATATGGTACAATAAAAAAAAGATACGAATACCAAACTTAGGGAAAATATATATTAAACTGTGCTAGAAATGATTCCCAACATTAAGCTCTCTCCCAAATATTCAAGAGATACACGGTAAATGTCAGGTCCTGTTGCACCGCGAAAAACAGAAATAATAAATTATAAATAATAAATAATTTAGCAGAACGTATTCAGATGGATTTTAAAAGTATGTTTATGTTTAGAGACAAGAATAGACTTTATAGAGGAAATATAATTTTATAATGTATATAATGTTATTTTATTCATATATTAGCGTGTTATTTTTCTACCATACTTTTTGTATGACAGACCATAAATGTGATTAGAGTTCAATCAACCTACTGGGCATAGTGGTAAACTTAAATGTACAATTAATAAATACCTATTAACATGACTGGCATACAGTCAGAAATAATAGAAATTATATTTTAAACGTCTTCTGAAGCAATTTTTTTTTCTTTTTTTGCAGAAAAAAAAACACAAACATAATTGACCAAGTGTACACCATTCAATTCATCATTATACAAAAATGAACGACACAACCCTAGCGGGAATGTGTACTCGTTTCGCTGGCTTCATCTTTTGCGCTCCCTTGCTCGCATATCTACGATACCGTCAATAATGACCTATAGTTATTTTAATGATAATTGTTATGGTTAAAATTGTTGCAGAATTTATGCTAAGTAAGATGGGTCAGAAGGTGAAATTGTGTGAAGGTCTAAAATGTGCGTGTACATTATGTATTTATCCACAATAAATAAATTAAACGAACATTTGAAGACAATAAAACTTAAAGAAATCAAGGAAAATACAACGTAGTTATAGATTTCAACAATAACATGAATTTATATATATATATATATATATTTGACATACACAAAGTGATGATAGGTTGCTTGTTAAATGTGGCAAGTGAAATAAGATTGTAAAGAGTGTCCATGCAGAGATTTGGTGAATGAATGTTGATGGTTTAAGTTTGTTTGATTTCTGCAAGGTAAAATATCAATTGTGTGAGTTCAAATAATAGTGTGTATGTGTGTGACAATTCTAAGTGTTGATTCAAGTTATGAAGAGCTGTGTGCCTTTGACTGATATGCTAAAGATGATTAAATGTAGAATTACTATTTCGTAGTGATAATGTCACTTTTTTAGTAAATTCTAAGTTAAGTATCTTCACGCAGCAATAGTAGAGTGAGTTGTGTTGAGTTGATGAGAGGCTGGCACTGTAAATGAGTCAGTGTGTTGGCACGCGTGGAGTCTGCTGGCATCTCTCGAAACTCAGTGTCTGACTGACTTGAATTAAGTCGAGCGATTCTTTTTTTATAGATTTTTGGGTTTTCTATTAAGCTCCAGACAGCTGCGCGGGAAAAAGGTTTTATCTAAACATGAGACATTTTTGGGTACTTTTAACCAATGAGAAGTTGAGTTTGGAAAATTGAAGTGATGATTGGTTAAAGGTTAATTTGGGGAAGAGTGCATCTTCCCGTAGGGGGTGACAGGTAAATATGGAGGGTTTCATAAAGTCATGGTGATTAACAAGTTGGAATTAGCCGATTTTATGCAAGAAATATTTAAAATTCATTGACTCAACAATTATTATGGACAAAATCAAGTAACCTCGAGACTGATCATTACACAGATGGGTGACCGCTTCGGAATACCAGGTGAGATTGAATATGTAGGTGGTATGATGAACAATGGCTCTGAATTGTTAATCTTAGCGACGAGTTCCAGTTCCCGTTAGGTTCGTTATATTCATTTAAACAGAAATAATCTTGGGGAAGGCATGAATCCACATCTTCACTTCCAGGTACAGATTAATTAGTAAGACTTGTATCACTAAAATATTATCTCAAAAAACATTTTTACAATCTAAAATTATTTCCTAGCTTTAAATAACCTGCAAGTGGTCGATAAGTCGTAAAGAACAAATCAATCAACAATCAAAGCAATATTTATTTCTGCTTTTAATTGAAATCTATGTCGTTATTCTTAAAACATTTTTCAGTCAATTCCATTTGCAAAGTCTACTTAATGTTATCCCTTTTCCTATTATTTGGATTGATTGCAGTTTACTTTCAAAGCTTTTGTTTTTGGCATTGTAGAAAATTAATATTTCTATTATAATACTGTTATGGTCCAAGTTCCTTGTACCCCGGTGATGGTCCAAGGTTAGAACCAATGAAAGAATAACACGAACACAGGTATGGAATACAAAGATATATTACAACAGAAATATAATACAAAGAAGTAGAAGTATTAGTAATGACTATCAGATTTGGTTAGAATGAACTATGTTGTCTCGACAAGTACCACTATTCCAATGTCCTTACAATATGCACTCAATTAATGTCAGGAATAGTCCATTATTATTATGGGTAAGTTCCAATAACAATTATGTTTTCCACTCTTGCTAGGTTTGCTTCCACTTTTTGCTGCTATGAAAGTGAACTAAAATAGGGCCTGCTAATCAGGTGTTTAAAAAAATCTGCTTCCAGTCAATTGAAATTAGTTTTTGAAAGACAGTAATGAAATCTGCTTATAGGAAATATTAAATTAAATCTATTAGCTCTAAGTTAAGATAAAACATTCAAGAAAGATTTCTAATTTTAAAAATTTATTTAAAACCTTAGGTATCGCGTTTTTTTATTTTATTTTATTTTATTTTTTTTTTGTGGAGGTCCCTATATTACCCGTACTCTGATTAGATTTTAAACTTTCATATTCATATTAGAAGCAATCATGAAAGCATTTCTGTTTTATAACAGCGTTAAACTAAAGGGAATAACCTATTCCTGGTAATTCAAAATTGTATAACAATATTTCAATATCACTTAAGTGTTCTCCACTTAAAATAAAAACAGAGGCTAAATGAATATCCAGTATTAAGCAGACTAGAAATGATATAAATAAAATGATTAAAATATACAAAAGATCAATCAGACGTCTATGATTTCAATTGTTTTATTTTGTTATCATGGTGACGTTTGAAGTAAACGCGACGCCATGACTTCAAACCTAAGAAAAGCGATGAAACAATTAGTTTTGTCTAAATGAAGAAACGTCAACAAAACAGAATTTATAAACAGTACAGTTTTTTTTTTTTAATCTTAGCGTTTTTATTTAGTCATTCGAACCGTCTTAAAACGTTCCTGACTTTTAAATAGCCTTTTCAAATTTATGTAAATTTTATTTGAATTTTAATGGTCAGCTACAAACTGATGATCAAAAGAAATCCCATAAATTTAGAGAACAGAGGTCCCCAATTAACAGGCCCCGGACCAGTCGTGAATTATTTACTACAAAGAAATAATTAACTGGTTTAAAATTATGTCATAGATAAAGTAAATATTGAAATTTAATTTTAAAATATTTGTTTAAATATTCAATAAGTAAATTCTATAATTAATATATATTTTTATAAGTAATGTATATTTTATGTTAACCATTACTATTTATAACTGTAAATACATTTTAAAATTAATGTATATTTTTATTTATTTGTCATAATTTTCAACTAATTTTCTAATCCCAACCACTTTTCAGATTCCACATTGATTCTACATTATGGGGAGTTGATATTGATCTGATAACTGTGCTATAGATATTGATTCAGGGAAATTAATTTAAGTATACACTTTTTCTTCCCTTTAATAAATTATCCATTTTTAACGAAAGGCACTTAAATTAAACGTGCGTGACATTACCAGTTCGCTGAAAGAAAACCGGTCCGTCGTATAAAAAGATTGGAGACAACTGTTGGAAACGATCTCGAACTGCGCCAAATGTGGAACGTGAAGATTCAACTATTCATCGCAGAAATACGCCATTTTTATTGTAATCTGATCATTATACGGTAGAAGGATTTAGATATATTTCAGCAGTAATTCCAAAGCAAACTGATTCAAATCTCCTTGCATTCTGGAATAAAGTCAAAATAGAATATCCTGGAATCGCTACAAAAGCACTGAAAGATCTACTTCCTTTTCCAACATTATAACTTTGTGTAGCAATGTTTTCTGCACTGAGAAAAACCAAAACAATACTACGAAGTAGACGACACATAAGGAACACACTTCGAGTATCATTGTCTCCCTTCACGCCCAGATTGAAAAGTCAAGTTGTAAAGAAACAAGCTCAGGGCTGGTGGGTTGGTATCGATGAGATAATAGTGTAATAGGTGTTGATCGAGGGAAACTAAGAACACAAATGTGAAATCAGGCTCGAGCCGAGATACGAGAGACAAATGATTATACACTTTTTTCCCTTTAATAAATTCCTGTTTTTATTATTGCTATCTTTATCAAAATGCGCTTTAATTACACATATGGGCCAGTAACAGTCCGCGAAAAGGGTGTTCAGCATGAAGCCGTTCCTTGGTATAAAAAAAAAGTTGGAAACCACTGATCTCACGTTACAGTCGGCGGAAAATGTGATATTGAAATCGGAAGTCGCATTGGAATAGCAAAAGTATTTAGAAACAGGAACCTGACACCGTTAACATAAAAAAAAAATAGAGTATATCTGTCCTATCTGGGTTGGAGCAGCCCAATCCCCTCTTTTTATCCTTGACAACGTTCCAATTCGTTTACACTGCCCTATCGGTGATTATTTACTTTCTAACCTAAAATGCTTGTTATACTATCGCTATTTCAAAGGGAAATATTCTGACGAGATACGTTCCCATGTTCTACCAGTTAAGCCTTTTACATGTAAGACACGCCAACGCACAGCGCTGAATCATCCTTATTATCTTCGTCTTTTACTGCTAAGGCGGAAGTTCCATTCGGAAAGATTCTTTCCAAGAACCGCTACTTTGTGGGGGAAACCCACGTGCGCATACTTCTCCGATCACGAGGGTCAACCGTCGTATACGTATTAGGTTGGTGCAAAAATAATGTCGGTTTTTGACGTTAAAAAATACCTCAAAAACCGACATGATTTTTGCACCAACCTAATAAAACAATCTCATTTAGTAGCCATTAAAATGGAGTCTCATTATGGCTTATCTTTATTAGAAAGCTTTGTATTAACATTGGTCATCAAGAGACGACGATTTGATTTGTATATTTAACACATTATCAACAACTTAATCGGTCATATAATGCCGAAATTTAATATTACTGGGAGATTAGAAGTAATATAAATAAAATACATGTTATTTTGCTTTCACAATTGAATACATGGTAGATGATACTCACATTTTGTGCATATACATGTTTTTGTAGACATAATTTCTACAGGCAGCGATATGTGTATTTTTTTTTTTTTTGTTGAATTTATATTTAGAATAACTGCTTGATTTCTTTAACCCGTAATGTACCGAGGGTGGGGTTCTTGGTGGACACCAGTGTGGCATTTTTAGTGAACCTGCTGTAACTAGAACTATCTTATTTTCGTATGCATCCTGTATTAGTTTACAATTACAATTAGACTTATATAAAGTTCTTTCATTAAAACGTAAAAATAAAAAATACCTTTAGCGTCCCGACATTACTCCCCTTGTTATACCACGTTAAAAATTTGGATTATTTTTTAGATTTTGAACATTGAAATTTTATCAGATTTATTCCACAAGGATATGCGTCTAAAGCGAAAGACAATCTTGACTGAATTCTGAACAAAGTGATATTGACAGCAAAGATTCTGATGAAGATTCGGAAAGAGAGGAATTCATTGCAAAACCAGGAAGAAAATGGTCTAGTTCGGTCGTCCCGGAGAGTAGCTGTTGGAAAAAGTATCATTTTTCAGAGAATCTCCCAGGCCAACACCCGCAACCCATACCACAATCACTATGTCCGAAGTTTTCAACATGTTCTTCAGTGATCACATTTTAGAACTGAATCATTGCCAATACTGAAGGGTCGCGTGATTGTCCAAGATTTCAATGCAAATGACCCTACAAACAGAATGAAAATTACGATAGATGTAGATCCTGTGGAAATTTGGGGTCCTCCAGATTTCTGGGTCGCTTTGGTGCCGAAAGGAAACGATGTCTGAAATGTGGACAACAGATGTGAACATTCGTCGTGCCGTTTTTACTGCTAGCAAAAACAAAAAAATACGATAGATGTAGATCCTGTGGAAATTTGGGGTCCTCCAGATTGCTGTGTCGCTTTGGTGCCGAAAGGAAACGATGTCTGAAATGTGGACAACAGATGTGAACATTCGTCGTGCCGTTTTTACTGCTAGCATAGCACAGAACAGATTTGCGCACATCCTTCAGTATATCAGGTTTTACGATAAATCAACACGTTATCAAAGGGAAAACGATAAACGTGCAACTATACTTGATGTTTGAGATTGGTTTGTCGAGAATTGCAAGTAGCTTTTCGAAAGATTTGAAGTCATAAGAGTAGATGGGAAATAGTTGCATTTCCTCTCAGATGTCCAATGAGGCAGTACATGTAATAAAACCAGTAAAATATGTGATGAAGGCGCCATATTTGTATAACCAGAAATTCACCAGAAGAAAACTTGGGACACCGCGTAGTCTATGACTTGCTTGGAGCCACTCTTTTAATCTGGTAGAGGTGTTACCATGGACATTTTCTTACGTCCGTGACAACTGCAGAATTTTTGTTGCAGAAGAACATCACTATTACAGGAACAGTGAGAGAAAAAATGCCTGACATCCTGCAATTGTAGAACCTCAAAAGGTACCGACCTTCTGTCATCGAAATTCATATTAGAGTAGATAGCAGTGGCCGCTTACGTTCCAAATGGATTCAATCATCTAGTTTTCAGAGCCATTGAAGCTGCGGTAATATTCTTTGTGTCCAAAGCAAACCATTCACATCAGGGCAGTAGCAGAGCCATAAAATTCAAAGGTTTTTTTTTCTGTGTAACACATAGGAAGACCAGAACAATTGCTAAAGACTGTAGCGATAGAAATAGATGAATTTGTACCAACCATTTATTTTATTGAAATAATATAATTGTTTTTTTATGCCGTATTCAGTTGGAATGTAAAAACGTAAACATTTTTATGAATAGGAGTATAAGGATTATATTTTGTTAAAATAAGAATATATTTTGTTTGAAAAAATTCTTCTGTTGAAATAAATAAACAAAATGTCCCTGTACAAAATATGCTGAAATATAGTGTCAGAAACGAAGAAAACCTATTTTGAGTAACCTACCTCAACAAACACTGAGAAATAAAAAATGCCATGTGGTCCTCCGATGATCCCATCTTGGTAAACAACTTTGAAGATCTAGGGTTGACATGTTAAAGATTAAGAAATTGTAGGATATTAAATGGATTACTGTCATGAAAGAGATATTTCATGTCGATTGATATATTGTTGGTATTTTTTTTATATATATAAAAATGTATTGCTGGTGTTTTTATTATAAAATATATATTTTATACTTTCATAGGCTTTTGTTTTTATTTGAGGGTTTACTATTTGTCGATAGCTGTGTCCCTAACAGGTGCTACCACACCAGGTCAGGTTGAACTTGGGAGCAACAGCAATTAAGAGGTGGTTCCATGCTCGTCAAAACTTCGTATCACCTAATCAGAGGCCTTGAATCTGAATGTAGTTTATTTTCAGACTAAGGACTAAAGAGAGGCGACGTAGTGAGTTAATACTCAAATTTTGAAGCTCGCATTCTTATAATAAGTTTTGAGATTGTGTAATGGGCAAATAATCTAGAGTGACATTTTCACTTCAATTCAGTTATAAAATAATAATTCAAACATAAATCAAATTTTAGAGCAGAGAATTTGTTTTTGTAAGTGGTCTTGACAGATGTCTGTCGAAACTACTTCGCTGATTCAATTCTGCATTTCTGATAGGTAAGAATAAATTTTCGTAAAATATATTAACAATCATAGGTCAAAATCACCTTTTCTGCTTTTTGCTGATTCCTTCAAAAATTCCATTATCAGAAATAAATGATAAATCCTTATAACTTTAATTTTTTTTTTTTACTTAATTTTAAACATGTATATAAATAATCACTATGGCTGTCGAAAATTCACCGCTACGAAGATTTTCTTTGGAAAACAGCGACTCGAAATAATATAAGATTTTCCAATGGTAACCCATCTAAATCATTCATCGCCGTACATTTGCCTAATCAGATCCATGATATTTGCCTTACGTCCGTCTACAGCAGATGATATATATATATATATATTGCCATTAAATAGGGCTATTAATTTTGTTCTGGTTGCATGTAACACATCAGTCAAAGTCTGCTGGAGTGATTCTTTTTAACGTCACTCTCACATCAGTCTGGTGTTGCTGATCCGTTCACCTGGTGTTATGGCAGGTATTCGAAGGTACATTCTCTTGGTGTAGAAATGTTTGGTTTTTGATATTTTTATGTTCAGTTTGATAAGTATACTTTCCACGTTCTTGTTCACGGGCATCTTGAAAGACCGTGATGCATGCAGACATCAGGGTTGCAATGCTTTATACACAAGCAGGTTTAAAAGAGGCTTTCCCCATTCATTAGGTAGATTTAATAACGCCAGGTAACCTCTTTGAATTCATGTACACATAATATGGCTTTTATACAGCAAATAATCTTTCCCCAAGACAGACAGTTTTTACTCCCTTAAATAGCTCTATCTAACGCAGTGGTTCTCAACCTTTTTTTTACCCATGGACCTCTTTTCTATTTTTTTTCTTAGTGGACCCCTTAATAGCTATTTGATATAAGACAACATTATTATGTTTTTCACTAACAAAAAATTTGAGGTTTTAATAATCAAAGAAATAGTATACTTTTTATTTTTAAATGAAAACTAATTTGAAACTAATTTAATGCAAATAAATTATTCTACAGCAACAACAACAAAAACAACAACAACAACAATAATAATAATAATAATAATAATAATAATAATAATAATAATAATAATTTTTATTGACCAATATCTTTTATTACTATATCACAATGTTTCTTCCATGGTTAAGGCCATGGGGTGCAGTCTTTACAGACAATTGGATTCACTGCAGCATTCATTTTTGCACACTGGGGAAAAATCTTATTAAACCAATTTAAGTTAAGTGTGTGATTAAAAAAAATAAAGGCATATTTATTCAATGAAATTCCTGTGGTTGATGTTACTCAGCGTGTTTCTTTATATCTGATTCCATCAATGTTAATGATAGTTGAAGATCACCTCTTTTCACAATGTCAAATCTATGGCGAACTTTTGAGAACGGTTGAGAAAAAACGACTGAATACCTATTCAACAAATGTTGGAAAAGCAATATAAAATAAAGAAAGAAAGAATTGCAGAATGAGCGGGATATTCGAGCTGTTGCACTTGCCATCCTTTTGTATCGCTCAGATACCATATACGCCAGCTAGATTTATATATATATATATATATATATATATATATATATATATATATATATATATATATATATATATATATTGAACAATAAATAATATTAAAAAATTAAAATCTTCAGACACACTGGGTTGTAGATTAATATTCTTTTGTTTTTATTATTATTATTTCATTTAGATTCCTCGACTAGTTTTGGCCAACATGACCATCATCAGGAGTAGAAATATTTCTGCTTGCTGGTAGCATTGAACTACAGAAATCAATGTATTTCAGTATAGTGTAAATTACAGTAGAAATTTAATTTTTAATAATAAAAACCATTCTGTTGGTTTTCTTCACGGACCACCAAAATATGACTGTGTATCCCCAGTTTGTTATATTTTGCATGAGGATCCCAAGAAAAAAACGTTATTGGAAATAAATAAATAGCCGTTTACAGTCACTCTACTTAGCCTAATAATACCTACGTGTTTGAGAGCATAATGTCATTATGGACTTCATAAGTATATCATATCTGTATAATATGTTTTGAGAACTTTGAGAGGGGAATTAACAGGAGATAACTGACATCCATTAGACATGGCACGTAAAAGTAGAACAGTCTACCGCAGTGAGCGAAATAAAGTTTTCATTTTGACAGTAAAACAATCTGAAGAAGGCCGGAACGTACATCGGCCGAAACGTTGTGTGAAACATGGCGACAAAGATGAAGACAAAAGTCCCAATAATGTAAAGTGTGTACGCCTGTATATCTTTCAACCTTTTCCTTGGGTGGAGATACTTTTATAGCTTTCTTCGGATTGATGAAACGTACGCTTACGGTCATATTAAGTTGAAACTACCGGTACTTGTACGGTCACCGAAGTTAAGCAACCTGTTACCTGGTTAGTACTTAGATGGTTGACCGGTAGGGAATACTACGTATTGTCATATTGGATGTGAGTCCGTTGTAATGGATGAGGATTCGTAAATATTAATAGGAGAGCCTAATTGCAAATCCTCTTGGATTTGTTATATTTACTTACACTTGGAAATGTATTAATCCACTTTCATTCTCCCTTGCAATTGGTGAATTAGTAAGATTTATATTACTAAATCATTATTATGTACCCCCCCCCAAAAAAAAATCCTTAACATCTAAAAATATTTTCTGGTTTCTGGGTTGATACGGCATCGGAACCGAATTTAAAAACAAACAAACAAACAAGCAAACAAACAAAAAAAGTTCGATCCATATTTCTCAGCTATTTTTAATGGTTTTTACTTCCCTTCGTGATCGGAAAAAAAATAAAGATTGCTTGATTTAAAGAAGATTTTTTTTACAATTATGTTTGTATTAAAACATCTAGCCAATGGAAAGATCTGTGCCGTTGATGTAACCTAAATTATTTTCAAATCAGTCCTCCTAGATGGCAGTGAATGCTAGAAAATTTCCTCGCGGATGAAGCGGAGTTCTAAGAAAAAAGAGGTGTAGTTCTAAAGAAAGATACTGGGAATAATATGGACTTGACATTTCAGTAATAAGGATGTTTAAAGAAAATAGAACAAAAAGTAAGCTTTTTCTTAGAATCACAAACATAAAAATTTCTAGGGCAAATAATGAGAACAGAAAACTTGGTAAATGCGGCACTCACAAGACACTGAAAACAAGGCAAACATTAAGTAAACAATTAATTGACAAGCTTGTGTAAATGGATGTGAGTACAAGAATTTAGAGGAAGATTGGAAAGAAAAAAAAAACTATCAGTTAATAAGGATAGGGAGTTGTGGAGAACCATGATCTCATGCCAATATCCTGAATTGAATGATACAAAAAAGAAGAGTCACAATTATACACGCAAATATGAATATTGCTAATTTTGGAAATAAAATGATTAAATCTTTATTATTCATTAAAAATTAACGTATTACACCATTGGGCTTATTGACTAGACAAAAGTCATCCAATCAAAATTCAATATAATAACTTTAAAAATGCCAGGAGAATACTGTCATACAGACAGACAGACAGATAGACAGACACACACACACATGTGTATGTGTGTGTGTGTGTGTGTGTGTGTGTGTGTGTGTGTGTGTGTGTGTAAATATTTCTGATAGAGTATAATATGAAAAAAGACAAAAGCCATCTGGGGGACTATATATAGATATATAAGTAAACGAAAAAGGAAAAAAAGAAAACCCAACTATGGTTGAATAGCAGGACAGACAGGGTTCTATAGTCTTAGGTGGTAACCGGTCTAGGAGTAGGTATCTCAGAATTCAAAACCGGCTCGGTGAGGGTTTGGCCCCGGCAGGTTATCTTGCCCAAAAAACACCGCTGGTTCAATCCGGAGTTCTTTAGTATTTTTGTTTTTATTTTTAAAAAAACAGTGCTCCATACAGAAGTCCAGCTTAAATTATAATTATATAAAAAAAATATGATTCCTTCGCTACAGAAGAGTTCTCATGTTTCAAAAACGTGAGCCCAAACCCTCAATATAATTATTAAAATTAAATTGAATTAAAGTATCAAGCCCTGTTTCATCCTCAAGCAAAAATGGAATAACAGTGCAATGCAAAAGTTCACACCCACTTGAAAACTCAATGTATTTTGATAGGAAAAATTTATATTTTAAACTCCAATAATTTGTTTTAATAAGCAGATCTATCACACTTTTATTTAATACACAAAATACATTTGAAAAATTTAAAACTGATTCTTAAACAAAGATAATTTTGAAAAATGTATTAGCTTGGTGCAAAAATAATGACGTAATAATGTCGTTTTTCGACGTATTTTTAAGGTCAAAAAACGACATTATTACGTCATTAGTTTTGCACCAACCTAATATTTTCAAAAGTCTACACCGTCTATGGAATGTCTTCAGCTAATACTTTGTGGATGATCCTGCTCCGTCAGTTGCAGCCTGCAGACGCCGCGGGTAGCCTTCCACGAGCTTTGTTGCCGTGGTCTGCTGAGAGTTTTACCATTCTTGATGGCAGAACTTCTCGGGTCAGATTGGATGGGGAACGTTGGTGTACATTTAGCTTTAGATCTCGATTTTCTATAGGATTGAGGCCTGGAAACTGGCTGGGCCACAGCAAAAATTTTGCTTTTCTTCCTAGCAGACTAAGCTTTAATGCTTTTTGTCACATGCTTAGGGTCGTTATCTTATTGAAACTTGAAATTGCGACCCAAGCGCAGCGCCCTAACAGACTTCAGCAGGTTTGTCTCCAATATTTCTTGGTACTTGACACTGTCCATGACACCTTGGATGGTTACCAGTCCTCCAGGACCTGCAGCTGAAAAACAACCCAAAGCATGATCGAGCCACCGCTATGCTTTACAGTGGAGACGGTGTAATGAGGTTGGTGAGCAGTACTTTTCCCACCAAACGTAGCGTTTCGTATATTTTTCCAAATAACTTGACTTTGATCTCATCTGATCACAAAATCTTTCGCCACATGGTCATCAAATCATTGATGTGACTTGGCAAAGTTTAGTCTAGCTTGCTTGTGCATAGGCTTCATAAGGGTTTTTTTTTATTTTTCTAGCTACCCTCCCTTGCAGGCCAGATAGGTGCAATACTCTGGAAAATGTAGATGCATGGACATATGTCCCAGTACTGTAACCTGAAGCTTTCAAGTCTTCCAGTGTTGCACTATGGGTGGAGGTTGCCTCCAGGGACCAGTTTTGATTTTGCTCTTCTGGTAAGTTTGCTCGGTCTCCCAGATCTTGGTAGGGTAGTAGTGGACTTGTGCACTAACCTCTTCTTAACTAAAGTTTTAACAGTGCATTGGGGCAATTCTAAAGTTTTTACAATATTTTTATAGACATTATTTTCATTGTACTTTTGAATAATAAGGTTTTTAAGTTCCTGAGACAGAGGCTTGCCAATTTTCTTTCCCAAATCGGACATCTTGTGTTTACAGTCAGAGTCCAAACACCAACATACCAAAAAAACATGTGGTGGATGTTTTTGTAGGCAGTTAAATCACCTTATATAGAAAAATAATAGACTGGAAAAGTTTGTTTGTTATGGTAGAACGTACATGTTACTTTTGATTGTTCTGCATTGTAAACATCAATGATAAACTACGTGATAATACAGTGAAGAGGTGTAGACTTTTGCAAAGACATTTTTTCTAAGTTATATGATTTTAACAATCACTGTGAAATTTTAAAAATGCAATTTTTATATCAATGGAAAGTGTGATGGATCTGCTTATTATTTAACAATCATTGGAGTTGAAAAAATGTGTTGTTCCCTGTAAAATTATACAAAATATATAAATTTTCAAAGGGGGTGTAGATTTTTGCAAGCCACTGTATGTCTAAAGATATAAGAATGTTTTATCTTCCGAACTCGGTCAAAAATTGTAGGAATGTTCATAATCTGAGATTTCTATGTACAGTGCATTGAAAAGTTTACACCCACTTGAAAACTTGATGCATTTTGTTTATTTTGATGGGAAAAATTAATATTTTAAACTCCAATAATTTGTTTTAATAATCAGATCTATCTCACTTTTATTTAATACACAAAATTTAAAACTGATTCTTAAACAAAGAATCAGTGTGAAATTATTAAAATGTAATTTTTATATCAATGGAAAGTGTGATGGATCTGCTTATTATTTAACAATCATTGAAATTGAAAAAAATATGTTTTTCTCCGTTGAATTATGCAAAATATATAAATTTTCATAGTGGGGTGTAGACTTTTGGAAGCCACTGTATATATAAGTGCGTGTGTGAATGCGTGTATGTAAATTTATGTTTTATAATATATATTTTTCTCATAAGTATATTATGTATTGTTTTTTTATTATCATTATTATTTTGTAATTATGAATATATGATGACGATGATCCTCTTTTTTGAAACTTTATTTGACACATTGTTGTAATTCTGTTACAAATTTAGCTTTTCTATCACTTTACCTTCCCTTATCCGTCATATTAACCCTTTTCTGCTCATCTTTTCATAATATAAGCCGCCAAAGAAATAACTTCCAGGTCATTTAGGTCAATTTATTTTTGGTACTTTTAATCTTTATACATATATATATATATATATATATATATATATATATATATATATATATTGTCGTCTCATTGGAACACATATATTTACTAAAATTACACAAAAATATCTTGAATATACGAAAGAGTAAATTTATTCAATAAAATCGCCGTTGACTTTCAGCACGGCCCCCCTCCCAGACGATTTCGGAATCTCCTACAACTCTTCTGGACGGTTTCTGGATATCTCGCTATACGTTAATAAATATATTAAAAAAAAAAAAACACAAAAAAAAACAACATGATCGCGAGTTTTAAAATTTGGTTTGATCAATTACTTCTTTCAATAGTATTCGCTCAAGAACTGAATCTTTGTACAAAAAGAAATTATCCACACAAACATTTCAGCTCTACGAAGAAACCCCTTAGATAAAACAATTATTCAAGCAATAGATTAGAGTGGATAAAAAACAAAAAAAAAACGAAAAAAAAACATTAAGGAGATGTTTAAAAATGAGATGGATTGGACAACATAGAAATCAAATTGAACCTCAGGTGTTTAGTAAACAAGTGACAAATTAACGTCTTTCACTTCAGCCATGATTTGATGCTCACAACAGGATATTTGTTTTCCTTTGCCGAAGTTTAATATCATAACTAATTCTTAAATATAACTGTTTACTCAGAAGACAAAAGTAAAGCGATCATTTGTCCACAGATATTCCTCTCGATCGTCTCTTATTTAAAGATTCCAGCTAGCAAATCTCAGAGAATGAGAATGAATATGACAATCATTCACCAAAGAGAAAAAAAAAACTGATAAAAGACAGTTGCGGGGATTAAATTCGAAATTGTTTACGTGAGTTAACCGTCAATCGGAGACTACGAGAGCGGAGAGTATTACCCTGGCTGGAGATAATTCTAACTGAGGAACACCTTCAAGTTTACTCGGGGCTTTTATCAAAACCTTTCACCATATACAATACTGGGCGTAATGATGGCTATATGAGATTTCATATATTTGTAGCCAAGTATCACATTGGTGACATATTGCTCTCCTATTCCACATGAACAATTGACTAAAAGAATAAAATAACTTAGTTGAAGGTGATCACTGGTAACAGTGCAAGGTAATTATATTTTTACCACGTACATCAATAGTATGTGTCCAAAACAGTTCCACGGAAGACGGGGCATCTTCACCAAAATCAAAAATTGTTTTTTCACTAAAAGGTTTTGATGATATTAATGGTATTGTACAAAAAAATAAAGCCTATTACGTAATATTTCAGGATCAATTTATACTTATATTTCAAAACCAAGCAAGTAGATGAGGTAAAAATAGACCGTAGATTTGTCTGCGGAATATTAAATTATTATAATGAAATCATTAAGGTTTTTTTGTTAAAAGTATTTTATTTTTGGTTGTATATTATTTCAAAATATTCTTTTTTACGGGCTTTATAAGTGAAATGGAATGAGATCATTGTACATATCAGAATTTCGCAACAAAGGAAAAGATAGTTATCAAATTATAAACGAAATAACTCCAGTTTGTAAATCTTAAGAAACTTAGCATTGCTGCCAAAGTATTTTAAATGCTGCCAATAACAAAGGAGAAAATGAAAAATACCTAACAAAAATCGAATATAGCATCAAAATTTACATTGTTTTTATTTTTATGTAACGAAATAGATAATTGTCGACAATGTTTCCGTAATAAATATTATATACTGTTATAATATGAAATAATACTTATTATTACTCTCAGAAAATGATAAACACCTATCAATGTTTCCGTAATAAATATTATTTCTGTTATTGTTCTACTTGGCTAACCATAGAAAGAAACGTTAATCAAAACACTGCTTAAGATCTTTAAGCGCGTATTGACGCCAAATTATCAAATGCTGAATACGCCCCCCTCCCCCGAACACGTCATATATTGTATGAAACGACATACCAATCCATATTGGACAGTGAGATTCAGACTGTGTGCCATGATGATTCTATGACATTTCATATATTTGTTGTCTGGAATTTCATTGCTGACATATTTCTCTCTCATTCGACAATAACAATGATGGCAACTGGTCTACCGTAGAAAGTTATTGCGGGGAAAAATCTGCCTCGTCAGACATGTATCGAAAGATACATGATCGCCTAAGAAATGGCAAAATACTGCGTGAAAAATCTACCTCGTTAGTCATCTGTCGAAAGATACATGATCGCCTGTCCCGAACGCCTAAAAGAACCGCGTCGAAGGTGATCACAGGTAACAGTGCAATATTTTTGTTTGCTTCCGTTTATTTTGTTTTAAGGCATATCAATCTTAATGGTTTATTTAATGCCGGCAAGATTTTTTATTGCTGCTAATATATTTTTTCTATCTATCTATCTATCTATCTATCTATCTATCTATCTATCTATCTATCTATCTCAGTGTATATTGGTTTGTTTTTGTTTTTTTTTACGGTATACCAACCTCAATGGATTATTTAATGCCGACAATATTTTTTATTGCTGGCAAGATTTTTTTATCTGTCTACTATCTCTCTATCTTGGTCTCTACATGTCTTTCTGTCTCTCTTGGTCTCTTCATATCTATCTATCTATCTATCTATCTATCTATCTATCTATCTATCTCAGTATATATTGGTTTGATTTGTTTTCTTTTACGGTATACCAAGCTCAATTGTTTATTTAATGCGGACAAGATTTTTATTGCTGGTAATTTTTTTCCAAAAATATATTTCTGGTAATATATTTTTTTTCCTCAAAACTGTATTGCTGGTAATAATTATTTATAAAAATGTATTGCTGGTAATATTTTTCCTTCAAAAATGTTTCGCTGGTAATATCCATCAAAAATGTATTGCTGTTAATAATGTATTGCTAGTAAGAATTTTTCCACAAAAAAATATTGCTGGTACTAAAACCCACCTTTACATCTTCATACTGTTTTGGCCCCAGTTTGGGGGTTAACTATTTGCCCATAGTTGGGACCCTAACACGTGTTACCACCCAGGGTCAGAATGGACATACATACTCCTCAAAACCTACTGATCAGAGGCATTGCTCTTGGATGTAGTTTATCGTCATAACAGGGACGCGATTATATTTTTACCACGCAAACCAGTAGTATATGTGCAGAACAATATATTCTATCGGACGAAATAACAATTCGCACTGGTCTTTGAGATTGAAACATATCTCTTATTTTTACGTTGTCAGCTATGTGCCATGCGCGATACCCGCTTAGGCGATAATGTGTGTTTCGTTACTTGAGTGACGAGGTAATTTTTTTCCCGCAGTAGGTTGCCATTTCTTTCTGCGGTACACCAGTTGCCGTCCAAGGTTATAGAACCCGGCCTGTCCTGCTATTTACTCAAAGCTGGGGAGGAGAAAAAGAGGATTCATACCTTTCCCAAGAGTATTTGCGCGTAAGTGAATATCGGTAACTTATGTGTCATGCGTGATACACGCAGTACGTTGCCATTTCTTAGGCGATCATATATCTTTCGATACATGTCTGACGACGCAGATTTTCCCCGCTATAACTTGCCATTACTTTCTACGGTAGACCAGTTGCCATCCAAGGCTATAGAACCAGGTCTGTCCTGCTATTTACCCATAGCTGGGAAGGAGAAGAAGAGGATTCATACCTTTCGCAAGAGTATTTGCGGGTAAGTTACTTATGTGTCATGCGTGATACACGCTTAGGTGATCATGTATCTTTTCACACATGACTAATGAGGCAGATTTTTCCCGCAGTAAGTTGCCATTTCTTTCTACGATATGTCCTGCTACTTACCCATAGCTGGAGGGGCGGAAGAAGAAAAGGATTCATACCTTTCCCATGATTATTAGTACGTAAGTGAGTGTAATGGATTCGACTTGAAGGCTCAACCCGAGCCGTTATCCATTACTCCACCGTGTACCGAGCGTAACAACTCTTAGAAAATGAGACATGAAATTACCACTGAGAATCACCATATCTTCATAAGAAAGATCGGGTGTTTTCCCATTCACATCTTAAAAATCAAAAGTCTTAATTCAATGACAGAAAAACTTGAGAAAACTTAAATTCGACAACACCGTGACCTGTTGGATCAATTCCCGGGTGAAGCTTAAGATACAAAAAAGATTATTATTGAATGCCTTCGCTCAAATATTACACTATTTGTAAAAGAGCTACTCTCATATACAAGATGTTTTACTGTGATAAGGAATTTTTAATGGCATATCCTTTCAAGGTCTGATTGATCTTGGTTCTACATAGATCCCTCTACTTTAACTTCTATGAATTTCAATGAATTCAGGTTATGCCTTCTCCAAGATTAGTTGCCAGCCAAGACCAGAGGTTCAAGTTTATCATCATTAATTTTATTTGAGTTCTTCCAACCTGATAATCGTATAAACTGTTACAGTTTTTCAATTTTTTTTTAATATGTTTACAACAGTAAACAGTGAAAGAAGCGATCCATATTTTACAGCAACAATAATCTTGTATTGTGGCTATTTTTTTAAATTTTGGTTTAATCGGTATAACCATAAAAAGCTACTAAGACACAAGGGGTTACAGAGTATGGAAGAATTAGGAACAGCCACATTAATAATGAACAGACAGAGAAAATAACAATCAGGTGGACAGTAAATAGCGATTGACATTGCATTAAATAATTTGCAGATTAATGATGTCTGGCAAGCATTGAGCTAGAAGGAAGTTCCATGAGCGAAAGGTGCGATTATTACTATTGAAGCGGTGGTTAGAAGGAGGGATTAACAGTCTGGATTATCTCTTGTTTCTTTATAAACATTTGTACAGGATGAGATAAAAGTCGCGCACAGTAGGGATAAATTATTAAAAGTATAATTACATATTTGGTTTAATAGTTATTTAATAGTTATATGTGCTGTTCAAACTGTCCACCGTCTTTCCCAAAACAATTAAATTTTGTATCTACAGAATTCATTAACACATCGGAGAAATTCCTTTGTTATTTTTAAAGCAATCATACTTAATTCTTTCTCAATATTCTTTATTTTTCTTTCACGTTACTTCGTCAAAATGGTTTCTGCAGAATAAGAAAATACTAGACATTTAAAATATGATTAATTAATTAATCCAAATGGTTCACGACTTTTACCTCACCTTGTATATCCGGAATATATTAGCAAATTCATACAGCAGAAGGAATGACCATACTAGCAGAAAGAAATATATACCTAAAATGAATTTCAGTTATAATAATTTATATACAGATGTGCCATACACATGCAAGAAATTATATATATATATATATATATATATATATATATATATATATATATATATATATATATATATATACCACTATTTTTCTGACAGGGAGAAACTATAACACATACCAATGATACAAGTAGTGTGGAAAAGCAAAAAAACCGAAAGGATGTTACTTGTAATATTTCCCGAAGTAAAAACAAGCTAGTCGTGTTCTTTGATATTCCATGCGGTTTCTGTTCATTCTTCATATCGCAGCAGGTTTTAACGTCTGATTTCCCAGCCTACTCACTCACTAGGGTTCGTCATGCTACCAGTAGACGTTATTCACTAGCCATCATGTCATCCACGTGATTTCGTCCCACCAAAAGGGAGTTAACTGCCCTCTTCCTCCCTACTGTATTTTATAGATCTTACATTTCTTTGGTTGGCCGCGGAATAACGAAATTCTAGAAAGCCGAACCCGCGGATAAAGACGACCGTTATAAGACGCTGATTTAATTTCCATTTGTGGTGAGAAGCCATAAACTTCTTAAGAATTAAAAATAATGATTGCTACTTTCTTATAGGTAACAGCAAAATTGTCCAAATCGTGTAACAGCAATATTCTCCGAGAATTGTATAAGACAACTGGGCTCTACTTTGAGCCAAATAGAATGTATAATTAATCTCCAAGCTTAACAGAATAATCTTATTGAAATCGATCATATACGAAAATGACATATTCATCATTAATTAATCATAGATAATGATTAGAAGTTCATGAAGGATTGAAATAAAGTTCAAATATATATTACTCCAGGGTAATTTTCCAACTTATTCAAGATGATCTACGCCATCTTTACCCTTTTTACCTTCTATCCTAGAGTCATACACGATTTCAATGTCAAGTCTTTTTATCATTGCTCTTTGGACTGTCATAGCTGAAACTCCTCTCTCACTTGTTGAACGTCATATGGATTGAGTTGGATCTTTTCTAATTGATCTCTTTAGCTTGTGACCTCCTGATCCAGTTTTCCTTTCTATTGTTCCCACTTTTTTTTAAAATATTCAGCATCCTCTTGATACTTCTTGAAATAACTTTGAAGATGGAAGCCAGAGTATGAATGTAGGTAACATTACTGAAGTATTGAATGGGATATTTCCTCTCAGCATTGCTCATTTGAGAAGAAAGTCGGACTGACAGTAAACGATTTTAATCTATTCGCTTTCTCGCTGAATAATTTTTAGGGTTTTTTTAAAGTAATTCTTACGACTAATTATATAAAGATGGATAAACGTCTTATCTGAAAACCTGGCAAAAAGAAACTCAATTAGTTTAGTGTTTATTTATTTATTTTTTTTTAGATATCAAAAATTTTTTCGGTTGGACAATTTTGCTGTTAAACGATTTGGACAATTTTCTTGTTACACCCGGTATGTGATGATTGGTATAAAATTCAGTTAAGTATTAATTAAATCTTATTTCTCGAGTTTCAACACGTATTATAAATTTTCTTATTTGTAGCTTGAGACAAAGTTTCTATCTACTCACAGGCTGTCTATAAAATTTCTTTACAATTTAAAAAAAAAATATTACAAAGGCAATTGATGTGGCACCACAACTAGATGACCTTCAACCAACCATCATTTTCCAGCAAGATGGTGATCCCCTGCATTGGGGACTGCATGTTCCTGGGTTCCTAAATCAAATATCTCCAGGCCGGTGGATTGAAAGGGATGGCCCAATTACCAGGCCGCCTTCTTCACTGGATATCCCAATCTGAACTTCTTTCTATGGGGTAATTTTAAAGATATCGTGTATTTAAAAACGATGTGGTGCATCACTTATCTAAAGCAATAGATCACTGATACCATTACCGCCACTGATGAGGCTAATGCTACATCAAAAAGGCAAGACATCGTGTACCATCTTGATGTGCTTCATGCAACTAATGGTGTAAAGATGTATTAAATTAACGATAAGAAAAACAAACTTCAATATCTATGTCTCATTTGGTAACGATTTTCACATATTTCTTTTTTTAATAGTAAAGAGACGTTATGGACACCCTGTATGTCTGTAAAGACAAGATAGAAATGTTGTTTTTCTCTAATGGAATTTTTAAAGGAATTTATTATTTACATTTTGAAAACACCCAGAAAAAAATCCTCAAACATAACTCTTATTAAATCCAACAACGATAAATATTATGTACATATAATAATTTTGTGCAACGTTGGAGCATCTCTGGAGACGAAAACATAATTCAAAATATCATTGAATTTGCTGTGTATTATATATAAAAGAGTAGCTTTTATTTGCACTCATATTACTCGTTATTGTTATATGTTAATTAGCACGTCGTATTCGCAGGTCTGTGGGATAGGAGCCAGATAAAAGACACACGCTGATCCTCCAGGTTGAGTGTTGTGTAGTACTTTAGCAACCTAATCAGTTAAAAACTAGCTAGTTACAGAAACCTCAGCGATATCTTCAAACAACGATATGGCTGAGGAAGAGTCCTCCAAATTGGAGCGTATGACGCATGCTGGTGAAAATCCCCCGAAAAGGCAGTCAGCATGACATGGGCCGAGTTGAAAGAGAATCGACTGGAACCGCATCCGTTGGAAAATGGTTGTTGTGGCACCATGTTCCCCAAGGAATTAAGTGGCATAATGATAATGGCGAAAACTTCACCGTTCCTCAAATATTCAGTCGATAGTGTTCTTAGCATACTTCCGTAGAACCACATTTTTTTGCCTCATGTCTCTTCTTTATCTTTTGAGATATTTTTCTATGTCGTGTGTTCCTTCAGAGTGTTGGCGATCAAGACTCTCCACAACATCCTGTTCTTTTTAGCTTCAGTAAATTTTGTCTCTTTTGATATTTCTCTTAAACCCTGTTGGGCCAACCATTTACCCAAGCTTGTGAAATAGAATATGCGTTGTTTTCGTCTGAACCTCTGGTTGAATACAATGTCCTTTTAAGGTTAACATTTCTAGGCTCTCTTTCCACATTATCTGCCCTAGAACTTTCCAATGTCTCTGTCTGATGTTAAGTATAAATATCATTTTTTTGTTTTTTATCTTCCTTAAAACCTCGACACTTGGTCCTCCTGTTTGGGAATTGCCCAGTTGGCTAACAACTTACTTAAAAAAAAAATAGCTTGTTACAGAAGCCACAAAGATATCTTTAAAAAATGACATGGCTGAGGAAGAGTTTTGCAAATTGGTGCGTATGACGTGTCATGTGTGAATATCGCCCGGGAAGGCAGCCGGCATGACATGGGGCGAGCTGAAAGGGAGAGGTAATGTTGCGGCCCTATGTTCCTCAAGGATTTAAGAGACAAAATGAATGATAATTCGGAGAGATAGTGGAATGACCCCCCGTTATCTTGTACATGATTTTGAATTCAGCCTTATATTTATATTAGACTGACTGCCATCCAAACCTGCTATTTAACCGTTACTGGGGGGGATATCTCTTTTTATAATTTCTACATTGATAATATACATCTAAGTAGATGAGAACTTCCACACATATGATGCTATGGCCTGCTTTAATTTTCTTTCCTAAATTGTATTTTTTTAATTCAACCTTCTTAGCCATTTCCTCATTAAGGAACTTTTGGCATTTACTGATGGAATACTACTGTAGGCTGAAATTTTAAAATATTTTTTCAGGAAAATAAGTTTCTGAAGCGCTTGTCATTCTTTCAAATATTTATGGGGGATTTCTTCGTAAGATTTTATTTCAAGTTTTAAATGTCACCATCTTAATTATGCTCTTATTTTTATTTTCGAGTTACATGTAACAGCCATTTTAGTTGTTGCTGCTGATTATAGTCCTTACGTAGTGAGTTTTATGTTATTGTAGCACAAGTCCACAATATTGGAAGGAGTGTCGTATTCACCAATACCCATAAGCTTTACACGCCCAAAACCATTTTAACTGTATATCAGAGAAAATAGCATATAGCTGACAGTTTAGATATTACTGAATTTGTCACCAAGCATGCCATCTATATGGTAGTATCATTTTGACTAGGTTATGTAAAGTCATGACTGAAGTTGTGTTAATGAGCCGAATCTATACTCAATGTACATATAACGTGTAGTATTAGGTTGGTGCAAAAATAATGACGTAATAATGTCGTTTTTGACGTATTTTTTGACGTCAAAAAACGGCATTATTACGTCATTATTTTTTCACCAACATAATACATTTGTTATAACTTATCTAGATTTCATGATGTTTGAAATGTTTAGTATTTCCTACATTCTTAAGTTTTTATTTCGATTCAGGGGATGTGCGATCAATGCATTCATTCCAAATGGATTTAATAGTTTTATTTTGAGTGCTATCTCTTAGATCACTTCATGATTTTCTGGTCCAACCTATGTCATCGGCATATCACTTCTCATCATCAGTACATTGACCTTAAACGAGAAAAAAAATGTTCTTTGTCTTTTAAGTGATTCATTTTCTATGCGACGTAGGAGGCCTAAATAATATCTGTACTTATCTTTTCACATCTGTTCTTTTAAATGCACATGGCATAGGAGAGTGAATTATTAAATAGCCCGGAGCATTCATTTCCTCCTTGTCGTACATGATAAGGTTTGAAATAAATCCGTTTTGCGGTCCTCGCCTAACGCGTAACCTTTTGTGAACTGAAAACGTACCTCTATTAGAGCAATGCATTCAGTGGAATCATAGTTTGGAAGGCGATTTCTAATGGATGACAAGAGGAAGTCCTTATTGTGAGGTCGACATAGCAGCACTTTTTTCAAATTCAGTTTCAAGTCGTTTACATTTTCTCATCTTACAAAATTCTTTAACAGACTTATTTTTCTATGATATTGTCCTATCCATATGTTTGTCTGCAGTCGAGTCTATTAGGTTTGTTTGTGTTTGGTCTATTAAGTCTATATGTCTATCGACATTTTTATATAATCTTGGGATCTCTTCCAACATATAGTTATACTGCCTAATTTTTGTCATGCCAGTAGTGGAAAGTAATATATAGTTTTGTTATTGCAGTGTATTATATCCATATATTGGAGATATTATATTATTGGCGGTCTCCAACAAGTTGCTTGAACCTCAGACAGAGAGCAGCATTCGCGGGATAATGCCAGTTCTTGTTAATGCTTATTTTTACAGATTTTCAGTAAAGGACTCAATTACAAGGATTTCCAGGTTAGAATTTAAACTCCTAGAAATGAAATGTAGTGCGCCAATAATGACGGGTAATACGGCAGAAGCCACAACCCACAAATATTCTACGTTACTGCGGGGGTCTCTATGTCTGCTGAGTTTCTGAGCCTCTTTTTGATCTCTAAACCATATTTTCTGCAGATTTTATCAGCTATAATAATGTCAGTTTTCGTATGTTCAAGATGGCTGTCGGTTTAGATTTGATAGTCGCATAAGAGTTTGCTTGTTTATTCTGCAAAATTGTCTCCGGTTTGTGGCTATATCGTTCTCGTTCAAGAATTATCAAGTTATATATTTTCAAGTTATGTTTCCTGCGGAGTCACAAGTGGCAATTTAGACACAGGTTATTGTGGTGCTGCTTGTAGTCCGCTTGCGAAGATATTTCACACGCGCCTACTCTATGGATTTCGTTTTCAATCACCCTTAATATAATCTGAATGTATTCGACTCCATTAAATGGTAGATGCTCTTTTGGGTGCAGTAATTTTTTTCGGCTTCAGTGAAAAAGATAGATAGAAAGACTAAGGGAGGAAAGAAGAAACAAAAAAAAATATTCAGTTAAGTGGAAAAAACTTTATTTTTACTCGCTTATTTCTTTGAATAATGACCTGCATCACTGTTCAGGTTTTTTATTGTAATACTTAGTAAAAGTTCCTGTCTATGTTTCTGAAATAAGGTATTATGTACACAATTTACATTATTCGGATTATTGTCCTCATCTTTGTCACCATATTTATTAATTGAGATGAGGTATTATGTACACTATTTACATTATTCGGACTATTGCCCTCATCTTTGTCGCCTTATTTATTACAACGTTTCGGCTTTTCTTTATCTGTCTATATTTCTGAGATGAGGTATTATGTACACTATTTACATTATTCGGATTATTGTCCTCATCTTTGTCGTCATATTTATTATATTCAATTATATTATTACTGGGGACACATGGCACAGTGGATAAAGGCCTTTGTTAGATCCAGTGACAGGCGCCATAGAGTCTGATTTCAATACCCGATTTAGGCAGTGGAGAACTTGAACAGGCGAATTAACAGGGGATAACTGATAACTGATATCCATTAAACATGGCACGTGGAACTGAAACAGTCTACCCGTAGTCAGAGAAATAAAGATTTCAATTCGACATTCCAACAACCTGAAGAAGGCCGAGACGTACAACCGCCGAAACTTTGTAATAAATATGGCGACAAAGATGAGGACTATAGTCTGAATAATGTAAATAGTGTTAGTAAAAGTTGTTGACCTCAAATATTTAATGATGCAGTAGGACAATTTGATCTGTTATTTTATTGTCGTGGACATAATCATTAATCATCAGGAAATTCAAATAATAAAAACGTGAAATTTTCACGGATATTTCTAGTGATTATCACCATCATATTATAACTCTATTTGTTCCTTAGGAAGAAGTTCTGTCTGAAGTCGTGCGACCGGTGATCGATTGAACTCATGCCTTCGGGCGGGGAGGATCCCGAACGAGGCTACGCCGAAGGATGGATTCACTTTCGGGTAGGTAAACCGACTCTGAACCCGTTTATACGGCTTCAAAGGGCATAATTTTGGCCAAGCCCACGGAATCGGAGATCCCACGTTAAACCGGCCTTGTGCCACATGGTGACCTCGTGGGGGGGTGACTAAATACCGTTCCTTAAGAAGAATGTTACATTCTCTCAATATTATAAATAATAGATTATTCCGCAAATAAATAATGGATTATTCCGTTTTAATAATGGATTGTTCCGTTTTAATCGCAAGGAAAGACAGAAAAGACATATCCAAGAGGTTATTTGTTTTCAGTGAAAGAAAGAAAAAAAAAATCCCCCAAAAAATCAAATGAAACCAGAAAATTCATGTGTTTGTCTCCTTGAGTAAAAAGAAAAAAAAACATAATTTTTTTTTTATTTTTTTTCTCATTTATGCATATTTATTTAGATAATGATCTGAATTCATATTTATGACTATTATTGCAATATTTTATAAAAATTATTAAGCTGAAATATATTTAACGATATAATAGGCGAATTCCCATGAGGATTTAATACTCAAGAATTCGCGAGCACCTTTTGCAACCATTCGCTTAAGAATTTTAGAATTATTACACAATAATTCGGAAAACATTAAAATTTTCCCGTGTATTTGGAGTTGTTTTTATTATTATCATCATCATCATTTTATTTCCTTTGATTTCTGTTATGTACTCATTTCTTTCCAGGTTCTGACCAGGGTCCTAAAGTCAGAAATGACATCATAATATTTTCCACTGAGCAATTAAAAAATAACACATATACTTTACATAAAGTTCTTCGTAAGGTGACCTAAGGTTAGAAATGTCATCATGACACTTTCCACTGACAAAAAAAAAAGAAAAAAAATGTATAGATAAAGGCCTTCGTAATATGTTGGCTGTACTTGCGAGAACAATTTTTTTAAGGCATCGAATTCCAGGGATCCCTTCAGTTAGTCTACTGGAATCTTTTCCAACCAATCCTAGGGCTCCAACTACAACAGGGACTGTTGATGTTCCCATGTGACACATTTTGAGATTTTCAAGGTCCTTGTATTTTGACAGCTTTTTGAATAACTTCAAAGATACATTGCAGTCTGCAGGGACTGCCATATCAATAAGGAGGTATTTTTTTGTTTGTTGTCTCTAATAACAATATCTGGGCTTTGATTGTTCTATCAGTATGTATTGTGTAGAATTGTAACATATCCTATTTATCTATTATTATAATTATTATTATTACTATTATTATTATTATTATTATTATTATTATTATTATTATTATTATTATTATTATTCATAACTGTCAGAACTTCTTTCGTTTTATTTAATAAATCGCATCTGGGATCAGTTATCTTTGGACATGAAGTGTTTGGTAAAAAGCAAAATGATGTTCGTGCACACACGCGTAAATACAGACATGAACATAGATAAACGGACAAGTACACACACATACACACACATAAGTACAAAAACTGAGGGACAAACTTACACCCTAACACAAATGGAACTTCTTTGATGCCTCTGATATATGTCGGTCAGGCGTTATTTAATGTCTCTTATGGAGAAATAATATACGATGGAGTCCTCGTTGTGGTTCGATAATCATGGACCACAACCTTGACCAGAAAAAAAATACGTCAACTACCAACAATATAGACAGACATATATATACATATATATATATATATATATATATATATATATATATATATATATATATATATTTGTTCGAAAAGGAATAAATTCCAAACAGAAATCAAGAATTCCAGGCTTCATAACAGATATCAGAATAATTTTGTTTCAATACGCTTGCAAAGATTTTGTAAATTTGAATTTTCTCATAGAAAAGAACAGAAAACTACTTGATACATATGTGAGATTTCTATATGCGGACAAAATTCATTTCTGTGTCCGGTTTTTAACAATTTCACTGATATTCATTTGCCCAGTGCTACCTCCATCCGGCCAGCCATTTTTTTAAAAAATGGTAAATTTCAACCTACATATTTTATTCTGCAGCAGTGTGTTTTACAGCATTCCATTTTCATGGATATACCTGGGAGTGACTTACCAGATCAGTAATGGGTATACACATGATATCTTTTGAAGCATTGTCATTTGTGGAGTGGGACTTCCCACTTTTTGCAGAAGTACCTTGTTTCTTAGCGTTTTCCAGCTTTTTTACAGGGTCTGCATGGCTTGGAAGGGTACCTTTTCTTATTAGTTGGTGGAATTTCTACCAAGTCACGAGCTTTCATTCCACCAACCAGGCGATTGGCAGGATCAATTTTAGGTGCCCTTGGACATACGGTCACGGGCGCTGGGAGAATCCGCATGATAGCCGCATTTTGGTCAGGAATATTTTCAAATTAGATACGAAACTACCATAACGTAGGGAAAAATCGAGGCTGACTAATAATTTGCATGATAGAACAGTTAGAATTTCCTGTATTTTACGATAGATGGCGCAACGGGACACTCATACCATTGGTATGCAAAAAACGTAGGTTTCCCTTCTTAGCCAACTGGAGTAGCATAAGAAAAACGAAGATCTCCGTAGTTAGCAGTGGAAGTGTTAAGCAAACATATCGTTATGCAAGCAATTGAAACAATAAAGCTTGCGACTCATAATGCAACCTTGGCCATATTACTAATAGAGACAATATGCAACACACATGGTTTTGCGTACTAGATTGAAACAGATGGTTGGACTCAGTGTGCATAATTACACACACTGACACACACACACATACCTATATATATATATATATATATATATATATATATATATATATATATATATATATATATATATATATATATATTTGGTTTTAAAAAATCGATCAGTTTGTCTGACGATCGCAAAAGCGTTAAACCCAGGGTCACAAACTCACATCAATCCAACTAAATATGTTAGCTCTATCTCTGATATTGAGCGCTTTCTAATAAGTACCGTGCATATAATATATAAATAATAATATATATATAATATATTAAATATATATATATATATATATATATATATATATATATATATATGTGTGTGTGTGTGTGTTTATATTTATATACACAAACTTTTAACACACACACACATACACACACACACACACACACACACACACACACATATATATATATATATATATATATATATATATATATATATGGCTGAGGAAACGTTCAGTGCGAGAAACCGAGGTTGTGTAAAAGGTTCTTGTTTGTAATATTTTAGATCTTAATTAGCTCTAAACTTTGAATATTTTAAAATTTGTATTGAGCACATTAAAAAGTATATAACCATTTGCTGGAAAAGCAAAACCTTGTGTGTAATGACAGTCTTATATATATATATATATATATATATATATATATATATATATATATATATATATAATTCAAGAAAAACACTTAAAATCCATCTCGGTAATAATTTATTTCATGAATATTTTTATACTCATCTCTTCAGACTGAATGTTTTTAGAAATGGAACCAATACATCCAGACAGATATTGTTGTGTAACTTACCTTGAGCACTCTTTGGATTAATGTCCTCCGTGGAATTACCCCTAGCAATTAAAATTGCTAATATATATATATATATATATATATATATATATATATATATATTAATAGGTTCCTCTTATGTTTAAGGGCGAGTTTCTTTATATTATTTTCATAAGAAGAAAGAAAATTTCCACGTTGACGTATATCCATTTTATTCCCGAGTACTTTCGTCACTAGCACAATGTAATCTTCAGGGTCTTCTTTTTGATAAGACTGAAAATTAATATTTATTACTTGTGAGAAACGCTAAACTTATGAACTGTACGATTTTTAAATTTTATGATGTAAACATACACAGTGACGTCAAGGGAAGTAACTAAGTTATAGAAATGTCTATTTAAGAAATTGTTTAAAGCTATTATTTATAATATGGATATTTTAATCTATCTACTATAAATATTTTCAGACATTTGCGCAGTATTCATAATTAATTTTATTAAAGGTGGATTTCAATTTTTTTTTAATATAGAGAGACCCAAGAGCTTTTAGTTTATATTTATTATTATCATGAAAATGGATATATGTATTTTCGACAATGATTTTTCTAAATTGTCAATGTCTATAAGTATGAAGTTGTAAATGTTGATTTATGTTTGATGCATCATTCAAATTAAAACTCAACCTTCTAGACAATATAGTAGTAATGTGACCAACATATATATTATTTTTTTCTGTTGGAGATACAATCTCCCAAGTGATATTTGAATTTCTATTTAATGTTGGTTTTCTGCAACACGTTAACTGGTGGGGAGGAGTCATTACGAATAATTAAATTGGATATATTGAATTTAGTATAGTATATAATTAATTTTAATTTTACTAAGATTTTTTGTACGCTCCAGCCTTCTTCAGGTGGTTGGACTGTCGAACTGAACCCTTTATTTCGCTCTCTGGAGTAGACTGTTCTAGTTTCAATAACAGTAATAAGGATTGCCAGAGAAAAGCCATAATAACAACAAAAATTGCAATATGAGATCTGGTAAACACATGGAATGATAATAGCAAGAATTTACAATATTAGCACTGGTAAAAATGGTCCCTGAAGACATTAGGTGTATAATACTCAGAAATTCATACACATGGCACAGTTGATGTAGGCTTTAGTTATATCCATTGACAGGACCCAAAGGGTGTGAGTTCAATACCCGGTTAAGGCAGTGAAGAACGTGGAGAAGGTAATTACAGCGTTTCGGTCGTTGTACGATCCGGCCTTATTCAGGTGGTTGGAATGTCGATCTGAGACCTTCATTTCGCTCAGTGGTGTAGACTGTTCTAGTTCTATGTGCCATGTTTAATGGATGTCAATTATCAGTTATCTCGTGTTAATTTCCCTCTGAAGCTTCTCCACTGCCTTAGACGGGTATTGTCCTCAAGAACACATGGCAGAATGGATAAAGACGTTAGTTAGATCCAGTGACAGGACCCAAAGAGTGTGAGATCAATACCCGGTTAAGGCAGTGGAGAATTTGTAGGACGGAATTAACAAGAAATAAATGTGGAAGAAACACGTGGAAGAAAACAATCTGCTCCTAGTGAGCGAAATATAGGGTTCAGTTCGACATTCCAGCCATCTAAAGAAGGTTAGTTCGTACAAAGGACGAAATGTTGTAATAAATATGGCGACAAATATGAGGACATTATTCAGAATATTATAAATAATGTGCATAATACCTCATCTCATGGTTCAGCACTATATGTGCTTTTTCGAAAATATGACTGCATTTATGTAGTGCGTTACAACAGGTTTCTTTTTTTATAATTTTTAATATCGATTTTATATACCTGTGAAATGAGGACGAATAGAATCCAATTTCAGCGTTCCAAACATTTAATTTAAAAGATGGCTCAATACAAAGTAGATCAATATTCTTTATTTTAGGATATCAGAAATAAGTAAAAAATGCTACAAGAATGCAATCATGTTTCCATGTCTACTAATACCTCTCATCAGGCGTTAGTAATTAACTGATTAGCAGACAAGTTACTGAGATTTAAAAACAATATACAACCTCTTTTCACGAAATAAGAAAGAAAAGAAAACGTGTAAGATAGAAAGACAAGACATCCTCTCTTTTCCCGAGAAAAGGAAGGATAAAGAAAAGGAGTAAGAAAGAAGAGGTAGCAGCAGCATTTGTTTTGCTTATATTCGGATCCACCAATCAAAATGGCTTTATCTCGGTTCAAACTAAGCGGAGAAACGGAAGTTACGAAGCAATCATAAATAAGAGGTCATGACCCGCAGATGTAGAATCCTAGACAACAGATATCATATTCGATACAAAGTTATATATTCAACACAAGTCATTTCCTATGAGAGAAGAAACATAATTTAACAAGTTACTTTATACGCCGCATACACTATGGAGTAGACTTTCACATTTTTATAGTTGGTAAATAATATGGCTCTTTAAGAAATAAATGGAAAATTTAAACAAGTTGATCTAACGAAATTATTAAAAAATATTTATAGATCTAACAAAATTATTTAAACATGGATCAAATAAAATTATTTAAATATATATATATCAAACAAAATTATTTAAATATATAAATCTAATAAAACTATTTAAATATATATATTATACAAAGTGGAATGCAACTGTTAACTAAAGGGTCTTATATCAGGCGATAATTAAACCAATCAAATGTCAAAATATCAGCCCAACGCCAATACCTCTATACTAAACATTACCGACACTTATAGAAAAATAATCTAGAAATTATACTTCGTTCAAATTGATCTTACTGACAGAAAGAGAATCCTTATATGATGCAACAAGGTTTTTCAAAAATAAAAGAAGCAAATGTCAAATTCCAAAAGCTAGCAAGATTGTAGAGTCAAAGGTATATGTTTACAATTAACCGTTAATTCAAATCTTTGATTTAATAAAACATCCCTATTCAAGATCCTGTATTTTTCCTGTAAAAACGGAAAACAAGGTTCATATGAGGATTTACATGCCGTTGCCAGTTTAAAATTTTTCCACACACACACACACACACACACACACATATATATATATATATATATATATATATATATATATATATCTTATTATAAAACCCAGGTTGTTTGTGTGTGTGTGTGTGTGTGTGTGTGTGTGTGTGTGTGTAAGTCTGTACGTTTATATATTGGATCGGATTTCCTATATTTTTCAACCGAATTTCACAAAACTTCACAGGACTACGTAAAATCACCTTGCAGTGGTTTTGACAGCGCCAAAAATTGGAAAAACACAATTGTTTTGGCACGAAATCAATTTGAAAACACGATTAAGAGGCATCGCTCTCGCGAGAATGAAAGGGGGACAACTCATATTGAGTTATAATTATAAAACCCAGGTTGTTTGTTTGTGTGTGTGTGTGTGTGTGTGTTCGGGATCGGATTTCCTACATTTTTCTAACCGATTTCAACAAAACTTCACTTTTTTTGGCAGGTTGTGTTTCTTATTGTCTTGCACACTTTCTTCTTTATTTTTACATTCAGAATGCTTTAAAACTTCCATTTACAAGACAATTGTTTATATTAAAATTCTATTCAATCGGTAGACTCATAACGATTGAAAACAATGTTTTTGTTTGAGTTTGGTTTTGATTAATTCAGAAAAAAAACAAAACAAAACAAAACAAAAACTAATTAAGACATGCGTGTCCGTCAACCTTAAACAATAATCTTTGTCAATTTTATTTTCCAGTCTTTATGATGGTCGATAATTGATCTATCTCTTACTGTTACATCCCCGGGCAACGCCGGGCTCTACTGCTAGTAAATGATAGAAAGAACAGATGGAGTAAAATTCCATTGTTCGTAATAATTAGTTTTAAAAAAGTGCTCAATACAAAGTAGAGCAATATATTAATATTATTTTTATTATAAGAGATTATAATAAAAACGTGTTGGCTAATCAAGACATACCCACAATTCTATTTTTAATATCGCTCTTAAAAAATAAATGGAAAGTTTAAATAGATCTAACGAAATTATTAAAACATATAGATCATTAAAATTATTTAAATATATAGACCATACAAGATAGAATGCAACGGTTAAATAAAGGGTCTTATATAGTGTGTTAAGAAAACCAATCAATGAAAAATGTACAAATGTCAACCGAACGCCTATAATTCTGCACTAAATATTTCCGACAGTAATAGAAGAAAAATCTAGAAATTATACTTGGTTGAAATTGATCTTACAGACAGAAAGATAAACGTTTTATGGTGCAACAATGTTTTTCAAAAATATATGAAGAACAAATGTCAAATTCTAAAAGCTAGCAAGATTGTACAGTAAAAGGTATGATATGTTTACAATTAACAGTTAATTCAAATCTTTGATTTAATAAAGCATCCCTATTCAAGAACCTGATAATCTGCATTTTTCCGGTAAACACAGAAAATAAAGTTCATATAAGGGTCTACAAGTCCTTGCTAGTTTTAAAATATTCCAATTCACTTTAGGAGTTTTATTTTCACCTTTCAACCTCCAAAAATATTTTGAAAGTGAAGTATTATTTCTATAAGTATTATCAGTAAAAGACGATATGTGTTAATAGCCACCGAATTTTGAAATATTTTTACAACACATCGAAACATGATTGCATTCGAGTAGCGTTTTTTACATGTTTACATTCAGACATTCTCATGACATGACCAGTCTATCGTAACTGAGCCTGTATGAGAAAAGTGTCCAATATTGCACCTGTTAAACAGGTCTACGTTAGATGTCCTATCTTGAAGGTTAACTCCACAGATTGCACGCAGACGGCTTTTATGGGAATAGTCCAGCTGGCGTATATGGTACCTCTATGGAGTCAAAGGATGACAAGTATATCAGCACTGTAAACACGAATTTTCTTATCCAGTTGAATACCCCGCTCATTCCACAAGCGATGGCAAAGTTTGTCGAAAGCACTGGTAGCCTTAACAATCCAATGCATGATTTCATCATCTAAAGTTCCACTGCAGTTGAGTTTACTACCAAGATAGGTGAAAGACTTTAGATAGTTCAGGGCTTTGTCTCCGACTTTCAATGGTCTCTTTGTAAATTTGTAGACTGGTGGTTTTTTGTTTCTCACCACAGAATTCCTTCGGAGGATGTTGCCCTACTTCAGGTTTCTTTATGCTAAGTCTAAGACTAAAGACTTTACATGCAGCAGAGAAACGATTTATGAGATGTTGGGTCTCCTCAAATGATGTCGGTACAAGAGCAGCATCATCAGCAAGCAAAAAATCACGAAGAATTTGCGTACGAATGTGGGTCTTGGCTTTGAAGCTCTGATGATTGAAGAGACCACCTGTTGTTTTGAAAGAATTTTTACTACACATCGAAACATGATTGCTTTCGTGAACCGTTTTTTTTATGTAATATATATATATATATATATATATATATATATATATATATATATATATATATATATATATATACTAAAAAGCTATATAGTTACCAAGACAGCTTTAGACGAATTGGAAAAATTTAAACAAAAGATACCGCTCTGTTCAATACGTATATTGACAATGAAGTCATTTCAATGTGAAGTACGGTATTTCAGAGAGACAACTTTATAAACATGTCAAATTACATATCCACTGTGGATATATATAGATAAAGATGCCTGATGTTCAATGCGTAGCGTTGTAATATGCAGTTAGCGGGAAAACTTATTACCTATTGTAGACACACGGCTAAATCATTAGTAATAGAAGCAATGCATTGATTTGTTTCTTAAAGCTAAGCGGAGGAAAATTTAGTTAAAAACAAAGAAAAAATACTTTACCGTGACTTTATATGAGTCCTCATACATGACAGTAAATGAGTGGCAGTCTCATCATAGATGAAAAAAGACTCGAGCAACAGAAATACAGTAGGATGATGAGGATGTCCTGGACTAAATATGCGAGCAAATAATGTGGAAGTAGGTTTGGAGAATTTGGCATTCACAAGACATTGACAAAAGGAACAGAAAAAGACAAGGCATAAAATACCTAACGACCTTTTTTGTTTCACTATTTACCTTAGTCGGACTATTGTCCTCATCTTTCTCACCATATATCTATCTCTGTCATGCGACTCCTTCTCCACCACGCAACTCAGCTGCAGCAGGGGCGTACATGTGTTCGGTTTCGAAACAACCACTTCACATCAAGCTAGGAAGATATTTCAAGTTAACACCATATATTACTTCATTAATGCTCCGGTATGACATCGAGCGCAATATTTGTTCTGTCATTATCAATGGTGAGACACATCTTACATTAATGATGATATTTTATTTTATGGCAGCCGTAGTCTTTATTCGTTAAACGGGTATAATTAGTGCTGCCATTTTTTCTTGGGGTTCATAAAACTGATTAAACTAGAAATTATATATATATATATATATATATATATATATAAACAAGTGTAAGGTAGATTAATTCCAATTTTCAGACTTTATAGTATTAGAAAAATGCTCAATTCAGTGTAGCGCTAAATAATATTTATTAACAGTTATAAAAAAAACAAAAAACACGTTATGAACCCTACCTAAATTTATTTCGCATACTGGGGTAGACTGTTCTAGTTCCACGTGCCATGTTTCAATCAGTTATCTCCTGTTAATTTCCCTTTGAAAGTTCTCCACTGCCTTAACCAGGTATTGAACTCATACTCACACTGGCACAATGGATACAGGCGTCAGTGAGCGAAATAACGTGTTTAGTTGGACATTCCAGCCACCCGAAGAAGGCCGGAGCGTACAACGGCCGAAACGTTGTAATAAATATGGCAACAAAGATGAGGACAATAGTCCGAATAATGTAAATAGTGTACATAATACCTCATCTCAGACATATAGACAGATACTGAAAGGCCGAAATGTTGTAATATATTTGGCAAAAAATATGAGGACAATAGTCCGAATAATGTAAATAGTGTACATAATACCTCATCTTAGAAATATAGACAGATACTGAAAGGCCGGAACGTTGTAATAAATATGGCAACAAAGATGAGGACAATAGTCCGAATAATGTAAATAGTGTACATAATACCTCATCTTAGAAATATAGACAGATACTGAGCTTGTATATATTGTTGGCAGGTTTTAAAAGACTTATGTTCGTTATTTAGAATCGGGACTTATTTTGCATTGTAAAAATACTTTTTCTTATGACGAGTATATATTGCATTAAAATCGTTTTGCATTTTTAGAGTAGAACACTTTTCTTATTTGAAAATATGTTATTTAGATTTAGAATAATAAACGAAATTCAGATAAAAACGATTCGATTTTTATTAACATTAAATTCGCAGTAAAGACTCTTTAAGAATGTTTTATTCATATTAATCTACTGCAAGCAATGGAGTCTCTTTAAGACTTTGCCACCTACCATCATTTTCTAACGTTGTGATGCGTTATGGAGTCAAAATTTACGATTACCACTATTCCGAGTCCTTCAAATGAATCGTATGCATTCCTACTTAGATGTTGTTAGATCGACTCATCACGCGAACAATAAAGGCATCTATGAATTTCAGTTTGTCAAATATTTCATTGCAACTCCGTTGAACTTATACAATGGGCTTCTATTGAGGTTGTCTCGCTCGAAGATGCTACAATAAAAAGAAGATCGAGAGCCAGTCTCTACGTAATTGATAATAAAAGGCCGGCTTCAATGTGGTCAGCCGGAGGAGATCTCCATCCAATATTCAGAATCTGTATACAATTTATACACATAAAGAATAGTGCTTAGTAAACTTTAAGCTATAAAACAATACATCGATTGAATCTTTCAACTTCATTTTCAATTATTGTTGAGGGTGAATTGATAACAAAGGAAAGTGTTCACGCATCAAAGATATATTAATGATAGTATTCGTAATTTCTCAAGAGTTATAAAAAATGAAGGTAGGAAGAAGAATATTCCGCGAAGATGGAAACTTGTTTATTGATAGGAAAGAGTTTATTTGGTATTTCAAACTGTACTTATTTAAATTCCGTGCAAAGCAAAATGGTAGAGAGGTTATCAGTTTAGCGAGCCAAATTTTGGATACTACAGCCTGCGCTCGTTTCGTGGTATTACATTGGAAAAAAGCGTCGTCCTTACTCTCCTTGTTCACTTTAGCATCTGTAGATATTACGATGAAGGTTTTTTTTTTCTCACTGGCATGTCACAATTTGTCCGCGGGAATAACGTGGATTAATGAACACTCGGAAAAATAACGTCTTAATAATTACATTACCTGCTCAACCTCGAATGAAATTAAGCCATATCTGAGATGGATTGGCTGCTATATTAGAAATGGATCTGTCCATTACTCACTTTCACAGTTTTATAGAGTTCAAAAGATTCTACGTTACCTTGTGCCTAACGATTTCTTTTCTACTTAAAAACATATTTCCTACAGTACCTTCCCTACTGATGCAACATCGAAAGCCGCTATCGCTATATCCCCCCCCCGCAACACTAAACTTGCATTGTTTCATCGTCACTGAGGAAACGGTGAGTTTTAGATAATCATGTTTATGATTTATCTCATAAAGAGGATCCTTGCTTTTAACAGCCACTAAGACTCAATTTCATCAAATACTAGAAAGAAAATTATACATATGCCCAATTGCAAAAGATACTGGAAAGATGGTCTCTTTTTTGTATATATATATATATATATATATATATATATATATATATATATATATATATTATAGAAAATATAATCCTATATTATCAACACTAACATCATCATAAGCACTTAGATTGAATATGATAAACAAACCCACCAGGTCAGAAGACTAAGCAGAATCTAATGATCCCATAGAAATATTAAAGTGATCATCAGATTAAACATTGCCTTGGACTTTTAAAGTGGACCGTACCGACAGATGTCATCAATTGATTAACAATCAGATGAACTGCTCTTTTATCCATTTTGATAACGTGATCTTTTACCTATCGATTCCCAAGTTTTACCAATTCGGAGTTTGCCAAAGAATTCTCAAATATTTCCAACAATGAACAGGATATAATAAAGAAGTCCAGAAAATCTGTTCTGATTCCCAACAATGAACAGTAGATTAAGAAAAATTCTGATGATCACTTTGATTTAGTAGCGTTATGTACGATATATAGACGATGGTCTCATGTTGAGTAATTCTAGTAAAATTAAGGTTGACAAATTACAAAAAATGATCCACAGAGAATTAAAAAGCCTAAACCTCAAAGTTAAGATTACTAGCAATGTTAAACAGGAGTTACGTTAGATCATGTTAATTATGAATTCCAACCTTATATGAAGCTCAGTGCCAACCCAATATATATTAACCCGAATTCTTACCACCCACCATCTGCAATCAAGCATATACCCTCCTCTATAGAATATAGGATGAGCAACAACTCTTCTAACAAAGATATGTTTAATAAGTATAGGAATGTTTATAATACTGCCTATAAAGATAGTGGTTACAAGTGCACATATATCAAGTATAGAAAACAATATTGTTCGAAGAATATGGTATAGGAAGAGGAAAATACTTTGGTATACGCCACCATTTAATCAAATGGTTGTTACTAAGTTAGTGCAGAAGTTCCTCCATTTAATTGTTAAGAATTTCCTTAGAAATAAACCACTCAGTAAAATATTAAACAGAAGTACACTAAAACTAAGTAATAGCTGCATCGATAATCTGGAAAAAAATATGCAAAATAATAATGCAATATAAATACATACCAATAGAAACAGCTGAGTAATAATGGAAATTTCAAAGTAACTAATGTCGATAATACTAAGAAATGTAATTTCAGAAATTGTAAAACAAATGTCTGGCCAACTCTTTTGTTTACTTAAACATTATTTCTACAACAGGACATCCGACAGTTCAAAACTTTTATATAGGGTGAGCTAAGAACCACCATATCCTATCTTTCACCAATAACAATTATAAAAGTAGAACATCTCTTTTCAAATATTTTTGGAGGTTAATAAATTTCCTACAGTAAAATGGAAAGTATTAAAAAAGTTAGAACATAAACGAACCTTGCATCTTTGCGAGAAATTGGAAATTATTAGATTTGCTGAAAAGATTCTTTATTAAACCAAAGAATTGAATTGGCTTTAAATTGTCACATTACAGTATGGTTAAAATTTGGTAGCACTATTTCATATAGTCATAATTAGTAATTAAATTACAATACACCTATGAATTATTATTTTATTTTATTTTTTTAGATTTAATATAATTATATATTGTTCTCTAATTATTCTTATTAACATCATATATGGATGTTCCACACTTTTTAAAATTTATATGATTTAATATTATTAACTGGTTTCTGTGAAAGTCTTTTAAATTTCAACTACAAAATATACGTTTGATTATCTTCCGATCCCTCCCCTTAGCTTCTTATGGAAAACTGATCCAGTCTTATTTGTCCATAATTATGATGTAATATTGCCACACGTTTATAATTTGAATTAATTTCAAGTCCGCCACAAATGCCCTTGTCTGTGATTTCATTTCAGGCTGCATTATGCTATGATCTAAATTTTCTTTTTTTAGGTTAATTTTGAATTTAGCGTAGGTTTGATGCCTCATTGGTTAATCAGCGTAAACGCAGAAGCCTCATTTTCATTCTGATTTTGTGTTTGTCGTCTTCTCTTCTCTGTCGAATAAAGAGGGGTAATTTTCTTTAAAGATAATCGTTATTCATCAGTTATTTACCATCGTCTGAAGAGGCACAGCTTAATACCGAAACCTGGAAGCTATTGTGTATCGATTTTTAACATGTTTTTGTTTTAATCTTCTATGAATAAATAATATAAATCTCTACGTTGCATTTAGCCCTTTTTCAAAATTTAATGCTACGACCAGAGGAATTATACTCAATTTCTAATTAGCTTATAACCAAATACCCTGAAATATTCGGATTGGAGCTTCCGGTGTGAATTCCAAACAGTAAATCATGCCATTTCCAAATTAGTGGCGGATTGAATTGCGTCATGGGGCTCTTTTTTTTTCACAGACAGTGATCAATTGACCTTACTATATAGTGTAGTCGACAAAGTCAAAAATAAACAATTTAGCCATCATAACTGTATATGTATACCAGTTTTGCCCAATTTTTCTTTGGAAAATAGTTAAAGCTAATTTAAATTGGAATTCAAGTCTTGCCACTGATACTTTGACATTGAATGGGCCATACTAACACATTCTCTCAACACCATATTTCCCGGTGAGTATGCCGGGCCCAGGGTGATGTACTGGGTTAGATTATGGTTACTAATTGCTGTTTTCTTCTCATCAGATCATACCTCTTTCTTCCACATGTTTCCCGTCTTCCACATGTTTCTCGTCTTCCACATGTTTCCCGTCTTCCACATGTTTCTCGTCTTCCACATGTTTCTCGTCTTCCACATGTTTCCCGTCTTCCACATGTTTCTCGTCTTCTACATGTTTCCCGTCTTCCACATGTTTCTCGTCTTCCACATTTTTCCCGTCTTCCACATGTTTCCTGTCTTCCACATGTTTCCTGTCTTCCACATGTTTCTCGTCTTCCACATGTTTCCCGTCTTCCACATGTTTCTCGTCTGCCACATGTTTCTCGTCTTCCACATGTTTCCTGTCTTCCACATGTTTCTCGTCTTCCACATGTTTCTCGTCTTCCACATGTTTCCCGTCTTCCACATGTTTCTCGTCTTCCACATGTTTCCCGTCTTCCACATGTTTCTCGTCTTCCACATTTTTCCCGTCTTCCACATGTTTCCTGTCTTCCACATGTTTCCTGTCTTCCACATGTTTCCTGTCTTCCACATGTTTCTCGTCTTCCACATGTTTCCTGTCTTCCACATGTTTCCCGTCTTCCACATGTTTCTCGTCTGCCACATGTTTCTCGTCTTCCACATGTTTCCTGTCTTCCACATGTTTCTCGTCTTCCACATGTTTCTCGTCTTCCACATGTTTCCCGTCTTCCACATGTTTCTCGTCTTCCACATGTTTCTCGTCTTCCACATGTTTCCCGTCTTCCACATGTTTCCTGTCTTCCACATGTTTCTCGTCTTCCACATGTTTCTCGTCTTCCACATGTTTCCCGTCTTCCACATGTTTCTCGTCTTCCACATGTTTCTCGTCTTCCACATGTTTCTCGTCTTCCACATGTTTCCTGTCTTCCACATGTTTCTCGTCTTCCACATGTTTCCTGTCTTCCACATGTTTCCCGTCTTCCACATGTTTCCCGTCTTCCACATGTTTCTCGTCTTCCACATGTTTCTCGTCTTCCACATGTTTCTCGTCTTCCACATGTTTCCTGTCTTCCACATAAGGTTGTGACTGCTTATATATGTCTTTTAACGATGGTTTTCTTTTATATACTCATACATAAAGTCCAGATTTATGAAATGACTAACAGTTGTCCTGTCAACAGATTCTAACTCCTGTGAAGCTGTTGATGTTTTCGCTCCCTTCAGTGGTACCATGTGTCTCTTGATTGCTTTTCTGATTAATGCAATCCTTGTTCGATCTGTCAGCTTAAGCGGTTGATCTTGCCTTGGTAGTTTTGCGGTTTAGCTATTTTCTGATGTAATTGTTCTCCGTGTGATTTTAAGAACATAGACATAATCCTTCTTTATAATTCCCCACAAATTTATTCCTGACCTGTCTGGTGTGCCCTCTTGTCTTCATGATGTAAGATTTTATAAGCAAATATTGTAAGTGTATTTAGTAAGATTTTATAAGCAAATATTGAGCATAATATAATAGGTGTACTTAACAGGAGAGTAAGGGGTAATCTGTGAAAGAAAGGTTTATTCTCCCAATTATGGGCATTATTGTATATATAACAATATGAGTACGTGGCCGAGTGGTTAGAACGTTCGCATTCTGAGCATGAGATCCGGGTTCGAATTTCACCATGGTCGATTTGTTAGGAAGGAGACTTACTGATGTTATCGGACTGTAGGGATCGATTCCAGCGTGAGGCATCTTTGGAAAGTACTTGAAAACCATAACATGGGTTGACCCAAGCCTTGTGAGTGAACCCTTCGCGGGCCGTCGATATCTTTGCTAGCACGAAGTCACAAGTCATTTCAAATTGATGATCACGTTAGATAATACGCTCTTTCCCAGAGCCAGTAACTAAGGTTTGTTCAGCATAGTTTCGGAACACAGGTGTGTTCTGTGGGTGTCGAATAAAGACAAATCCCCCTGTATTAATATCCTCGAATAAGAGTGGGCAGCTAGATATCCATGGCATAGGATATCTTAATAGATAGAACGGAACAGTATTTTTAAGTATTTCACCCCAAGCAAGACGAGAAGCCACTAGGACGCAAGGGGTTACAGTGAATTGGAGCAAGATCAGATAGCAGTGATAGAGGAAAGGATGAGGAGAAGGATAGTGGATATATCAAGGCAACTGGAGATGTCGATTGACATTACATTTGAATAGTTGGAGATTATGGGTCTCAGGGAAACTAGAATAGGGAAGGGATTTCCACAGGCAAGAGGTGCGAGACATGAAGCTATTGGAGTAGAAGAGACGGCTACATTTAGGAGTTTTGACAGTGAAAGGATGAGATCGGGATGCCAGCCTTGTAGGGCGCTTGAACTCATGAAGTCTGGGAACCAGTAAATGGAGCTCTTCGGAGCAATTACCATGAAAGTATTTGTAAAAAAGACAGAGAGAGGCGACGGTCCATCTGTGAGAGAGTAACTGTAGACGAGATGCCAGAACAGGGCTAATTATATTGCATATCCGCCTCTGGAGCCTATCAAGAACCCCAAGGCAAACAGTAGGGGCTCCACACCATATATGGCAGCAATACTCCATGCAAGGGCGAATTGTTGATTTGTAGATCTGGAGGATCGATTCTGCGGAGAACAATTTCCTGGCGCGGCACAGGGAGCCAACTTTCCTTCCGGTGGACGAAGCAATTGAATCAATGTATTTGTTTCATCTCGGGTCAGCAGTCAACGTGAGACCGAGCAGCCGCATAGAGGTGCTCTCGAGAATTTGAGCGTCAGACATTCTAAGGGAGGGCAGGGAAGGATCTCTGTGGTGATTAATAGAGAGCAGCTTTGTTTTTGAGGCATTAAATTTGACCAGCCAATTCCTGCCCCAGTTCACAACCGATTGGAGGTCCTTTTCGAGAGGCACGGTCAGGTTAGTTTTCTCCTTTAGTACTCGCTCTGCTAAGTCATGCACACAATTATAGGCATATATTTACACGTGTCCAACACAGAGAAACTCTATCACAGGTCTACTGTAGCAAGCAAGGTTAAAAGATATAATTCTACTTATTTCTCAATGAACGTGCTTTCTCTATTAACCTGGGATGGTCAGTCTTTCCTAGACTCAAAAGAAATCTTCATAATCAGGTGGACGCTATTTACTCATTATGGGACTTCTGAAAGCAACCTATTTCACTGGATTCTACTTAGGTGTTTTCCCATTAAAAGGCGGGTGAATACACATGCACTTAACATATATATGTAAATAATTTTGAAAGAACATGTTATATCCTCCACCCCAATAGGATGCCCAAGTTTAGAATAATTCATTTCATAGTCAGTTTGTAATATGTGATACATGCTTAGACGGTGATGTATCTTTCGATAAGGTGTCATTTTTTTCTGCGTTAGATAAAGGTGTTTTTTTTTTCTGTTATGTACCCATAGAGGGAGAAGAAGAGGATCTATACCTTCCCCAATAATATTAGCACGTAAATGAATTTGACTGGAATTCGAACTCGACTCTCCAATACCTCAATCCGAGCCGCTATCCATTACTCCACTGTGCTTCCATTTCATAATAATCCCAAAATGCACTTAAATTTGTATCGTAACATATAACAAAAGTTCAAGCGGAGTGAATACTTAAGCAGTTCACTGTATATCTATATATTTCTTTTTGAATATTATCTATATGTTTGTAATTCAGTTTTGTAGATCAATTGATTTCATGTATAATTCATTTCCATAATTAATTTCTTCAGCTTATTCTAGTTCTTCGATCCATCGTGTAAATTTGTAAGTATTTCACGAATATATTAATGATTCCGTTCTTTAGAGAATAGAGAAGATTAAGACACCTATCCTCTTCCTTTGCAAACAACTTTAATGCCTTTACTCACCTAGTCTTTATACGGATATACAGCATGTCAGGTTTCATTATAAAAGTAAATGATATCTCAGTGATATTGTTTTTAGGTTGGTGCAAAAAATAAGGTCGTTTTCTCATGTATGTTACTATGTGAGGAAACGACATTATTTTTGCACCAACCTAATATTAACCGATCTATGTTGCTAGCACTTGCAAGATATATTTCTATTTATATGTTTAGTATTTCTAGTTTTCATCAGATTATGTCTGACTTAAAACAAAAAAAACAACAAAAAAAAACATTGTCATGCTATTTTATCACATTTGCAAGAATAACTACAGTAAAACATAAAGATTATAAAGTCACCATGCATACTTCAGCAGTAGCCCAAGTGAGTGTGTCTAGAGCAGAGGTTCTCACCCGGGGCCCATATAGATCCTGAGGTTCCATGTATCATTACTAGGGTCCACACAAAAGATAACAAATTAGGGATGTTTGTATGGCAATATTTTAGTCTTCCATAGAGCAATTTCACTTCCGAACGGCTCTATAAACTGAGGAATTGAAATTACTACAGTAATCTACGCCATATTACAATACTAAAAATAAAAAAATAATTCTAAAACTAACAGAAAACGAAATCGAGTGATGTAATTTAGCGTCCCTTTTCCTCTACCGGATGTTTGGATTGTAAAAGTTGAATAAAAAAACCGAGAAAGATATATGTCTACATAAATTTTCCGGAGAAATACTTGTTAAATAGAAGTGTATCTTCATTAAATTAGTTTTTACTTCAAAATAAAGCATATACATTTACTATTTCTAAAATACAATTAATACGTAAACATATCTCTTATTAAAAAAAAAATACGTTTTTCTTTCATTGAATGGTTATGGGGGTCCACAAGGAAAGAATAAAATTGATCCTTGGTTAAAGAAAGTCTAAGAACCACTGGTCTAGATCAAGGTACCCTAATTAAACCTATACATCTTCAAGCTAGTTTTGACATTGGAGGTTTTCCATTTTCTAAACTGATTGCCACCAACAGAAAAAGAGTTTCATCTGACCTGGTTTTTAAATACATAGTAGATTCCCTTTTCCAAGTACTTCAGTGTGAAGACCAAGTCAGTACTTGAATTCAACATGGCGCTTAAAATTATTACTGTCTATTCTTAAAGAATTTGTACTTAAGAAATATCTGTAAAAAAAAAAGAAAAAAAAAAGAAACATGAATTGGTTAGTTAGCTTAATATCGGCAATATACACTGACGTAAATTTTCGCTAGTCCAATTTTTATTAAATATATTTTGTTTTATACTTTTGAATATGACAAGCTTCAGGGAATAGTGTTTTGTATGGTCTTTATCTAAAGAGAATAATTCTTATCTTTACAACAGAAAGAAAATGAAGGAAGAAAAAAAAAGAAGAAAGAAAAGAAGCGTTACCCGATCGAATAGTTTCAATTAGTAGGACGCTTCTTCGGCATTGGTGATTGATCTTTGATTAAAAAATGATCAGAGAAATTGATTGTAATAAAAATATATATGATTGATGTTATTTCCACGTCGTTTAATTTCGATCTCCAGCATAGACACGAAAGAAAAAAAAATGAAACTTTAATGGCGGGGGAAATAATTGTTAGCACAAAGGTTGAGTAACGACATTTTTATCAACAATCCATACATTGTTAATTTAGAATAACATTTATATTAATATTGCGTATACGTGTGTGATGGAAAATAACATACGTTCTTAAATGTACCAGCTTCAGTGCTAGCTGAAGATTTGATTAAAAGACTGCAGTGAGCCTTAGCATGTTCTTAGCGCTGAGTAAGACGATTATCATTTGAAGGTTTTAGGATTAATATACAGGCTGGTCCGAAAGTTTTATCGGCCCCTATCCAAAAGTAGTGAGAACAATAGAAAAATAGAACTTGAACAAACTACCCCGGTGAACAAAATAAATTTTTCGATTCGAAATTCCAATGACCTGAAGAAGGCCGCAGTGAACAATTACAGTAATGTTGTGAATATGGCAATGAATATAAGGATAACAGTTAGAATAATATAAATAATGTAAATAATCATAATACCTGATCTCAGAGATATAGACAGATATAACATTTTTTCTTCCGAAATATACCTTATATATATATATATATATATATAGATATATATATATATATATATATATATATATATATAAGAGTTCGATTCGAAATTCCAGTCATCTGAAGAAGGCCGCAGCGTACAATTGCCAAAACCTTGTGAATATGGCAATGAAAATGAGGATAACAGTTAGAATAATGTAAATGATCATAATATCTCATCTCAGAAATATAGACATATATAGAATTTTTGCTTCCGAAATATACCTCATATATATATATATATATATATATATATATATATATATATATATATGTGCGTGTGTGTGTTTGTATGTATGTATGTATGTATGTATGTTTTTATAGTATGTATATACACACTCACACAGGGTAGTTCGAAAGTCTTGTCCCCCTACCAAAAACTGATGAGAACAATAGTACTTGAATAATCTACCGACGTTGGTCGAGGATAACAGTTAGAATAATGTAAATAATGTAAATAATCATAATACCCCATCTCAAAGATATAGAATTATATATATATATATATATATATATATATATATATATATATATATATATATGCGTGTGTGTGTGCATACAGACACACAAGGTGGTTCGGAATTCTTGTCACTCCTAGCAAAACTAATGAGAACAACAGAACAAGTAATACAAAGCACATGTACTACATTCCGTTTATTCACTCTCACTGACGACTGTTGAATTCTCGTGGTAAGCATTGCGTGAAGCAACTCATTCTGCCTCTCTGGAAGTTATTGGACTTCCACTGCGCAAACATCAAGTTTGGTTTGATGAAAATCATACAGAAGTCCAAAAACTATTGATTAAATGCATAAGTATCATAAAGATCCTGGGTAAATGACAAAAACTGCCAAACAAAAGAAGCCAACTACAAAGGACATAAAGAAAAGAGTAGAACGTGCACTCAGACGAATTAAAGAGAGTTGGTGGTCAGTCAAAGCTGCTGAACACCAAATGGCTGCTGACAAAAAGGACTCAAAAGTTTTATGATCGTTTAAAAGCAGTGTGTGTTCCCCAAAAGCACATTGTCCCTCCAATTCAAGCCAATGACGAGGATACTCTCCTAACTAAAGAAAAAGAAAACATAATTCAGCGCTGGAAAGATCATTTTGAAACAGTGCGCAACAGCACTTCAGTTCCAGATGAAGCTCTGTTCGCTGTAACAAAGCACCCTGAAATTTCTGAGTTATCTCTGGAACCCGCTTTTCTAGAAGTGCAAGTTTCTGTCAAACAGTTATCGACAGAAAAAGTTCACGGCGAGAATGCTACCTCTACTGAAATCTACAAACATGGAGGGTATACACTTTGTAAGCTACTGCACGATCTGTTCATTCAAATTTGGAGACATAGACCTATAACATATGTTCTTCAGGACTTCAAAAATGCCTCCGTGCAACAACTGTACAAGTAAAAGGGTATTAAGACAGTTTGTGATAATCATGGGGGCATCTCACTTTTGTCTATCAGCGGGAAAAAAAAATTAGCGAAGATCATCCTCAATTGAATTATAAAATACATTGTCGACGCCATCTACCATAAATCTCAGTGAGGGTTTCGCCCCGCTCGTGGCACTATCGACATGCTTTTTTCCCTACGAAGCAAATTAAAGATGTAAAAAAGAGACCCTCTGTTTGTAAGTTTCCTGGAGTCACTTTAAAAGTTGAAGGAAATAATCTCAAGTATATGGAATCTTTCAAATTCATTGGAGTGCATCATTTGATGATGAGATTGATACTCACATTGCAAAAGCCAGTGCTTCGCTGCGTCATAAGTTGTAGGACGAAAGGGGAATAAAGCTTTGCACTAAAATCCAAGTGGACATAGCCGTCGTATTGTCAACTCTTGCATGGTTCTGAAACTTGGACACCTTAGATATGGCACATTAAACGATTAGATGTCTTCCATAAAGGTCGTCTCCGTACAATCTATGGTTTAACGTTTGATGATCGAGTGTCAAATGCCGACCTATTTTAGAAGTTTGGTACCGTCGAGACATTCATAATGCGACAAAAATTACGTAGGGCGGGCCATGTGGCAAGGGTGAGTGATGATCGCATACCGAATGTTCTTTTTTACAGTGAACTCCATAGTGGGCATAGGAATGATTGTAGACCTTGGCTCAGATAATCTGAAAAGCAACCTTTCTTGCGTCAACATTTCATTCAAGAACTTTGAAGATGTAGCTAGGAAGAGATCAGAGTATCGTTCTAGATGCCATTGAGGAATAATACACCATCAAGAAGTAAGCATCAAACGACTACGCAAAACACGAGAGAAAAATAAAACCGCTAACAGTATTCCTGGTGCACTTGGATACAATACATTCTCCTGTATTGGGTGTGATCTTTTGTGAAATACTCGAGCTGCTTTCAAAAGTTATGACCATCATAGGCATTCAGATAATTAGTTCCTGGTCGTCGGAACCTCATACATCGAAATCGATAGGAGAATCTATCATATATATATATATATATAAATATAAATGCACACACACACATATATATATATATTGCCAGAAATACAATTGACCGTTGACATAAGCCATCTTTACAAAAAATACGTCAATGATCTACGAATTAATTTCTTACAAAGCGTCATACATGCTTAAGCGTTCATGTATCTTTCGACACATGACTGACGAGGCAAATTTTCCCGAAGTAGGTCGTTATTTCTTTCTGCGGTAGACCAGTTGCTATTTAAGACTATAGTAACCGATCTGTCCTGCTATTTATCAATAGCTGAGGGTATTAGCAAGTAAGGATGACTGGAATTTGAACTTGGCTCTACGATTCCTTAATCTGAGCCGCTATCCATTACTCCACCGTAACTCCTTTACAAAGAATGTATTTTCTATTCATACGAACCTATCCTAAATATCTTATAGGCATTAATCAATTTAGGTGTCGATATACCGTAAACCCAAATCCAATCATCGAAAATAATAATTATACGAAAACGATTATTATGTACATTATTCGGACTATTCTCCTCATCTTTGTCGCCATATTTATTACTAAGTTTCGGCCGTTGTACGCTCCGGCCTTCTTCAGGTGGTTGGAATGTCGAACTGAACTTTTATTTCGTTCACTTGGATAGACTTTATCTACTTCCACGTGCCATGTTTAATGGATATCAGTTATCTCCTGTTAATTTCCCTATGAAAGTTCTCCATAGCCTTGACCGGGTATTGAACTCACACTCTTTGGGTCCTGTTACTGGATTAACCAACGGCTTTATCTTCTCTGCCATATGTCCTCGAAGACATCTGTGTATGAATTTATTGGTATTATAAATCTAATGACAAAGATGAAGACAATAGTCCGAATAATGTAAATAATGTACATAATACCTCATCTCAGAAATATAGACAGATAGTGGACGATTATTATGTTTAATAATAGCCGACACTGAAAGAAACCCACAGGACCTCCTAGGCAAGGAAGTAAAGGTAAGCGTGAAGAAAGGACTTATTCGACAATTGTAAGAAGCGTTTTAACAGCGGATTGAACACTCAACAACGAAATCCGAGCTAGCATTAAAATAGCGAATGAAACATAGAAATGAGTTTTGAACTCTTATGTGATATCAGTACTCTTAAACAGCGGTGAATGCTGGACAATCTCCTTACAGACGAGGATAAAACCGGGGGCAAAATGAAGTCTGTTACTACGGAATGATACTGAGAATGGATGGCGTACGTAAGCAACGAAGACATCTTCAGGAAAATCGATGCAAAAAGGGCACATATTCAAGATACAGTCGTAATATATTCGGAATTTAAAGAGGAAAGTAGGCTTAAAGAATTTGATACTCACAGGATATATATATATATATATATATATATATATATATATATATATATATATGCAGGGGAAAGCAGCAAGCAGGTGAGCTTGTCTAAATGCATAGTGGAAGGGTGGGACAGGATAATTAGCAAAGGAACTAACGTTACTAAAGGAATAGGAATTTGGTGTGAGCCCTGATCACCCACCTATTAAAAGAACAGGGTACCGACTAAAATGTAGATCACAATCAAAAACAGATACACTGAAAATGACTCGTATCAATCTGTTTCAAAGTGCATGGAATTGTGATATCGTCGGTTCTTTTTCTCTCTTAGGATGTAAACATTTGAGAATGAGTGTAGATTTCTATCGAAAGATACACGACTTTCATTGGAAGCGAAGAGCACAGCCGAAATGTGATTAAATCTCTGTCCCGAATTTTCAGAACACGTAAACATGCAGAAATGGCACATGGCTACGGATACATTTATTTCGTTGTCGGCTTCACTTGGAGTTTTTTTTTCTCCCTGAGAACCCCACCCCACCCCCACCCAATTATATTTTAGTCAGTTTTGGAGAGAGAGAAAAAAAATCTTGGAAACCTTTCACTTTTCACCGATCGAAACGCTTGAGCGTATCTTATCTTTGTGTTGTCAAGATATTTATCGATGCGCATCGATTTTTTCCATCGTCGGTCGGCGTGACGAAAAGATCAGCTTGTGTGTTTGGGGTAAAAAAAGGAAACACATTTAATGGGACTGGGCGGACGTAAATTTTGATCTTTTTCATCTGGCATTTGCGATTCCAATCTTTTTACACCGAACCGACAAACAGCGCCGGGATGTTTTCCAAGATTTCACTGACTAAATATTGTATCTTTTGAAGACGATTTGGGAATCAGGTAAATTCCTCATTTAATTCGTATTGGAATCTTTTATGTAGCATTTACTTTTCATAGAGAATAACAACTTTCTACGTAATAATTTAAACCTATAAAATCCGGCATATCCATAATTCACAAATTGTGAAGGTATAAAAAAAAACAGCAAAAATTACGATTGCGAACCGGTTTTGAGTGAAGGATTAATTGTAGGTGGTGGCAACTACAATCAGTGATAGTGTAGGATTGGGGGTATACGTGGAAGGTATAAAAGAAGAGTCGCAAGGGAGGCAACCTCTGTTGCTTTTTTAATGGCCGCGAGATGCATGCTGCCATGATGTCAAGGTTAAGTGGCGAGAAAAAAAAACGGAGGACAAATATATAGCGGTTGAACTATCAGACAGTAACTTTAAATTCTTTCAGTATCTGTCTATATTTCTGAGCTGAGGTATTATGTACATTATGCACATTATTCGGACTATTGTCCTAATCTTTGTCGCCATATTTATTACAACATTTCGGCCTTTCTGTATCTGTTTATATTTCTGAGATGAGGTATTATGTACATTATGTACATTATTCGGACTGTTGTCCTCATCTTTGTCGCCATATTTATTACAACGTTTCGGCCGTTTACGACATTCTTTAGGTGGGTAGAATGTCGAACTTAACGCTTTATTTGACTCACTGGGCTAGTTCCACGTGCCATGTTTAATGGCATATCATTTATCAGTTATCTCCTGTTAATTTCCCTCTCCAAGTTCTCCACCGCCTTAACCAGGTATTGAACTCACACTCTTTGGGTCATATCTCTGGATCTACTAACGCCTTTATCCACTGTGCCATTCTGTGTATGAATTTCTGGGTATTATAAACCTAATGTCTGCAGCAACCATTTTTACCAGAGCTCATATTTTTTGCTGTTACCTCATGTTTTTACCAGAGCTCATATTGCAACTTTTGTTGTTATTATTGCTTTTCCCTGACACTCTTTATTACTGGTTCCCATATTGTATTCATTTCTATGCTTGATCGGCTCAGGAGATTTTTGTGGTCTAGCGTATGTGCTGATTCCTTAAGTTTACAAATTTTCGAATGGTGTTCCTTGTCTATGATCTCAACCTGATTCCACAGAGGGCGATGATCTCCCTTCTCTCTCCATATGTGGTCAGCCACGCCTGATTTTTCCACTTCCCCTCGTGTTACAGAATCAAGAACACCAGAAATCAGACAGTAGCGAAATACAAATGTAGGTTCTTTAAATTCCGGTTCCGACAATTTTAGCGAAACTATGCTAAGTCTGTTTTATTTTTCTACACTCTGAATAAGTAAAGAAAATAAAATAAAAATGGGAAATTACTTTCAGAATCTTAAATATAAAATCTCTTTACATTATATTTAATCAATAAATTCTCGAACCAGTTGTTATCTGAAGCCCATATTATAAAATATATTTACTTATTGTAATCAGCCCGGATTTTTAATCATTTCACCCCAAACAAGGCAATGAAGACAGTAATACCTGAGTGGTTACAGAGGGTGAATGAATTCGGCCACAGAGGAGCGTTCGACCTTGCTAACCGAACGCTCCACTGTGGACCAAACGGTTAAACTCACGTCAGACTATGAGGGTTCCGTATTGGATACAGGTTCGATTCCTGTCGGAGGACAACTATTTTCTATGAAAATTTCTCGGACATTCAGGTCGGTAAATGTTGTTTAATACTGTTTATTATAAACAGAGCATTTACTTAAATATTAAACATGAAAATGTCTTAAGAGATTTTTTATTGAGCATGCGGTGTGTGCAGCATTTAATGCAGGGTTTTCAATCATATTACTTATCTGTATCTCAGAGTCAATATGCCGATATGTTTAAATAAGGAGACTGGATCTAAATAATGATTTTATAATACCAGAATGTCAACATTTGTGGATAGATTCAATGTTCATTATATGTCAAACCAAATTCTAATAGTTGATGGTCGATATATCCAGTGTTCGGTGCTAGAAGTTTACAGTGGGATATCCGGAGTTCGGTACGCGAAGTTAATGGTGCAGATGTCCATAGTTCCGTCTTTGAAGTTGATGGTCGAGATAAACGCATCTCCTTATCTGTTAAGCGACACTTTCTTTTGGTTACCGCCTTTGCCGCTCCACGGGGCAGATAAGTAGGGGAGTTGACATCCGACTCTCTCGACCGCTATGTCTCAACTGGTGATCTTCCAATTCTGGCGCTTCGGCGTCTCTTTAAGGTCACATGATTTGCCACGGGGTTGACATGCATGAAATCAATGATCTCATCATGCAGTAATGCTGCTGCTAGGGTGTGGCGGAACATGCCCACATACTTACACTATACGCCCGAAGGCATTAGTTAAAATGAGGTGAAAGAAAGAAAGAAAGAAAAAAGAAATAAAAGAAGAGAAACAACGCTCTTAACAATAAGATTATTTCTTTCTTCCTCTTCTTTAATTTGTGCAAGGTGGTATCATGTCACACTGGTGATGTTTTGAATGAACGCAATGACCATGGCTATTTTTAAGGAGAAACGGAGGAGCCTGCTCAAATGTGGCAAAGGAGAGTGAAATAATTTCTAATTTTACATTTCATCTAAACACGTTTCACTAAATTCAACCGGCAATTTATTTATTTAATAGGTTGTTAGGGAAATAAAGCCCGATTTCAGAATAAGCCATTTAATTATGCTCGAATATATAATTATAACATTTGCGCAAATTGTATTATTCATTCTTAAGTGTCCTCATTGTTAATTTTATATCATCTTTTTTAAGAAATTAAATTAAAACAAAATACAACCCTTAATTGTAACAGAAAAAAAGAAGAGATATGCTGAATTATTTTGCATCCTACTTGATGGAAATACTTTTTGAACCGCTGCCGATATGAACAGAGCATGGTGAAGGGTCTACTTGTGATCGGAGAGTAGAGTGATTATTCTCCGTTGGGGATAGGATTTTTAAAGATCAAGGGCGTAGAGGACGGCCACCTGCACCCAAGAATCAACATCCCAAAAACCAACTTGAACAAAAACCACTTCAAAGTAACCGATGTGTGCCTCCGATAAGGAGTGTCAAGGTTTCAATAATACCGGGTCACCTAAAAAAAGATGGCAACTGGATAAATGTGTTCCACATAATCTCAATGATAGCCAAAGTGTTCGCCGATTTGAAACGTTTTCGATGCTAGATCTGAGAAAATCGCATGATGCATTTCTTGATGGAAGAATGGCTCGTGATAAGAAATGAATTGTAAATGATCAGCTCAATGGCTCGTTCGAGACCAAGGACACAAGACATTTTTCAAAACCAATATTGCAGTAATAGAAGAATGTCGTGTTGAGGATTTCTTTATTTACCAAAGAAAAGAACATAGAGCTGTTACGTGACATCTGTTCTCAGCAAATGTTGGAAGATTTCGTCAAAGATGAAGAAGAGACTCGAGGCGACGGAGATGTGCTTCTACAGAAGGATGCTAAGGATATCATGGATCGAGCGTGTGAGCAACGATGAGGTTTTATAGAGGATACAAACAAGGAGAAGGCTTATACTTAACATCAGAAAGAGGCAGCTGAAGTTTCTGGGACACCTAATGAGGAAAGAGAGTCTGGAGAATCTGATACACACGGGTCAAATACAGAGGGAAATAGAGACAAAGGAATGCAGCGCGTAACATTCCTGGCAAGCTTGAGCAGGTGGATGACAGAACGTGGTCTGGGGGAGGAAGCAGAGAGAAGGGGCTTGCTGAGATAAACGGGGGTGGAGAGCCATGATCACCTACGTCCTGAAAGGACATAGAACATAAAAAGAAAGAAGGTGATGATGTGAAGGTCTATCATTGATACTATCCACTGTAGTTCCCTTAAATCTAACCAGTTTACTGCCAGCAAATGGATGAAATGATTCAATTAAGAAAAATCGATTGGTGTTGTTTAATTGACGGGGTCCAATTCTGCCCGACAATGCTCGACAAAATGTTGCCGGGATTACACTCACCAACTTGAGATACGAAACTCTCACATCCGCCATATTATTTTGATTTCTCGTCCATTAACTATCACCTTTTCAAGCTTTTCCGTCTTGACAATATTTTAAGCCAAAATGCATTCCGTTTCAAATATGCAGTAAAAGAAATCATTGATTTCTTGGCGTACATACCTTCAGAATTCGTAAATGCAGCTAGTAAGTCTATTTTGATATTCGTGAAAGCACCTCGAGGCTGTGTAAAGCTTGTTTCGCTAGAACACTAAGGACTGAGTAGTGAGTTCGATCCTCACTGGGTGCCTTCTACTTTTGGCCTTGTGCCACATCTAAGTTACGTTTGGAAACTTGTTATACAGAGGTTCATGGTTCCAAACTGGTCTGAGCAAAACAGTTTAAATATACTTGATTTTTTTTTTTTTTTTTTGTAAAACGCTGACGCATGTTGAAATCCTCACAGTATTTGGTATTGTTGAAGTTATTGCTAATATTTTTTGTCGCAATTTACAAACTCTACGTTTCGTCAATTTTGCAAACCAATCGATGAGCTTTGAATAAGCTAATTTGTTTGTAAAAATACTTCGACAAAAACCCTATTCGCGGTATAGTAATTTCTTTAATTTAATTTTATAGAACTGTATGGTAAACAATATTTTTTTAGAAAATTTCTTTTTTTTCCCGTTTTCATTTTTAACAGTGAAGAAAAAATTCTTAGGATCTTATTCTTGTGTATGAAACATACAAATTGCCACGCGTATATATTTATTTCTGGAGCCAAATTCCAAATTTTTGAAGCATTTGGCCTTTTTTTTATAGTTATTGCAAACACAGGAAGAACTGGATTCTTGTATATAAAAAATTTGCTAAAAACATATTGCATTTTTATAAAATTTATTATTTTAATCAATGATTTGTTTTTAAAATAGTGGGAGTATTGTGCATGTTAATTAATAAAATTTTAATTTTTCCAAAAAATTAATGAACAATTATTGTACTAAGTTACGTACGTTAGTTAAACCAATTGCACTTTTACCCCTTTTTATGTTTTTACCCCTTTCCCTGTTTTTACCTAGTTCCCTGTGTCCAAAATTTGGTTACCATCGGTTAATGCATGGTTATTTTAGAAGATGTGAAGGACGGACGGACGGACGTCACAGAATTTTATATAGTGATTTTCCAAGCGTAGCTTGGATGTAACAATAGGCCGAAAGTATGAGACACCCAGTGAGGATCTAACTCACTACTCAGTCGCAATTGTTCTAGCGAGACAAGCTTGCTAACCATTACACCGCCCTCGAGGTACTTCACCGAGTTTTATATATAGATAATATTGGACATTATTTTTCGTATAATCTAATAATTCTTATTGCATTTTTACAATTTTTGAGCAAGAACTTCTGTAGAGATTTTCCAAGAGAATGTTTTTCTAAGCGTAGCTTAGATGTGGCACAAGGCCGATGGTATAGGACACCCAGTGAGAATCGAGCTCACTACTCAGTCGTATTTGTTCTAGCGAGACAAGCTTTCTAACCATTACAATCCTCCACGAGGTGCCCCACAGTTTTATATATTTTTCGAATAATCTAATAATTCTTATTGTATTTTTTCAATTTTCGAGCAAGATCTTCTATAATCATGAATAAACATGCAAGTCATCATGTTTTTATCAGTTATTTAAACTATTTTCGATTATTTCAGAACTGCTTTAGTCAATGTGTTGGCCAATATTTTGTTGACTAAATGTTGGAGTTTTTAAAGGCTGGAAATTAAATTGGAATCAGTTGAAATTAATATCATATTTCACGGTTAAAGGCAAAAACATGCATTGAAGTTTAATACGTGTCGCTATTATTACATTTGAATATTGCAAAAATAAAATCAAACAAGCCATAAATTATTTGGAAGAAATTATGCTGCTTAAATTAACCATTTAAAGAGTCTGGATAAATTTCGACTTTCATAATGTTGATATTAATCTCAGTCATAATATTTTAGACAAGATATAAACGCATAATGCTTTAAGACTAAAAGGCAGATCGGGTTTCAGCTGAAAATATAAGGCAAAGTACGCGCCAAATAATGATATTCTTAAAGATTAATCATCGTCCTCGGATTTACCCTAATAAATATCGAATATTATTATTTATTAAATGCTGCGTAGCCCCAGGACATTCCACATATTTCTTTTGATTCATTAGTTGTGAATTTTCCTTATTTTTTCGGGAAGATTCTGGATTTTCTGTGGCTTCAAGGTTTTGATTTTTCTTCTCATAGACTGGTTAACAACCAAGGCAAGAAAAAAATCAGCTACCTCACTCTATAAGCCACAGGGTAAAATATGTAATCATATCTCTCTCTCTGTCTACAATATCAGTCTGTAAGCAAACACATCAGACAAATATGGAACTTGAATTCTGTTCACCAATTCCCACTTTCTGTGGCGATAACCATTTCTCTAACCAACAAATTAAAAGAACACTTATCGTCAATTCTGCTGTGATGACTCTAAAGTTTATTATATACAGAATAATTATGCACGTAATTTGTTATCCTTCTGTCTTATCAGTCATATTTATGTCAAGTTGAATATTTTTAATTGTATTGACCCAGTAAAATAAGTTCAGATGAGTACAGTTTAAAACAGTATGCTTTACGCATTCAAAATAGTTCGTAGGCATCGGAATCGGTTAGGGACATTTGCGCTGTCTATTGAAATCAAGTGTTAAGTGCCAGGAAATGCCAGAGATGGTTTATTCAGTTTCGATTGAAGAACTTTACTATGAGTATTTCTTCTTGTTCAGGTCGAACTTCATTTGACCTGTAAGCTCTCTTAATCCTAATGAAGAACAATCTAAGTTGACAGCATGAGAAATGTCGATAATTTCATCTGTCATCCATTCTTTTTTTCTCTTTTTATTTTTCTTCGAGGTGATGTCGATTGCTGATGTTATTAAAGTTTCTCTCAATGTGTTCCACTTTGAGTTTCCATTTTCATTTTTTTCCATCGTATCTGTCTTTCTCGATATCCATATATTTCTCCTTCAGATATGTGTCGTTCAAGAGTATGTCGTATTGAAATCTGCGTGCTGCACTGGCCCCTGTTCAATGACCCTAGTTTCACGTTAGTTTTATATATCACTCGAAGGTGGTCGCTTCCGCAGACGGCACTTGGGTATGTTTTGCAGTATAAAACTGCATCCCTAAATCTCTTATTGATAGTTATGAAGTCCTATGATACACAAGGATTCTAGAACCTTGAGGTGATCCCATGGGCCTTCCTTTTGTAAACATAGGAAATGCTTACAGGGTGTGAACGTTATTGGACTCTAGTTTTCTTGAAATTCATTTGTTTCCCTTCCATTCGTTATATTAATTTAGTTTACACGCTTATATATTTTTATATCCCAGGAAAATAACGATGATAAAATTGGAACGAAACCGATTTTCTTTTTTATATTTTTAAAATGGCATATAAATATTGCTTTTTTCTTGCTATCCTTAAATTTTTAGCCAAAACAACTTATTCATATATATATATATATATATATATATATGTTAAAGGTATCAAATCCGTTGGTATATAATCCAACTGGATTCTAGTAATATAATATATTAAAAATAATCCATAAAAAGGGGTCAATGTATTTATTATTACAGGGAAAATAATTAATAAACAATAAAAAACCAACAAAAATAACCTATTTCGGCAAAAGAAGATATTGATTATGGCTGTTATCGATCCCAGTTTTGATAAGACTAACAACCGATATCTTTATCTGTCGAAATATGCTATTTCCCATATTAAATGATTTTAGTTTGATTTTGTTGTTTATTATATATATATATATATATATATATATATATATATATATATATATATTCATGAATAAAAATGACAATAGGAAAAACTGGTAATAGCAACTTACCAAAATTAATGCTCTTACAAACAAATATACACAACAGATTCATAAAATCAAAAGAAAATGGTTGAATACATCAACACAGATATAATGACAATATTCTCCACACGTGACAATTACTGACATTATTTTTCAGTTAAAAATATGAAAATAGCGTTTCTCTACATTCCAGTTGCTAGGTACATTCTGTTTTTGTTTTTATTAGTTACTTTGTTCATTTAATTTCATTTTCGTATTTTGCTTTGATAAAGTCCACATTGGACGAAACGCGTCAGCAATTACCAGTTTTCCTATTGTCATTTTTATTCATAAATATTGTCTCTCTACTGATCAATTCGGAGAAATTTTCATATATATACATATATATATATATATATATATATATATATATATATATATATATATATATATATATATGCAAATACATTTCTCGTACCACTCCTTTATAAAAAAGTTTTCAAATAGGAATCATAATTTAATATCGAATCCAATGAATATAGTCTCACTTAAATGAGGCGCTTTTCGTATGACACTTCATCAGGATTATATAAGTTGTCGGGATGAAATACTGATGGGATGGTTTCTTCAAAAAAGTTCTTAAATGAAGAGGGAAGAAATAAATGTTCATCCGGATAGAGTCAATGCTTGTCCAAACAATTCTAATTCATGTTTAATTCGCTCTTAACGCTGTTTGTTGATCACGCCATTTTCCACGGTATTCCTGGCTCTGTGGAGAACAGAGTAGAACTCTTCTGAATAGCTGTTCTTACGAGTGTTCATATTTAACAAATTTTCGCCAATGACAGACTCGTGTCTGTAAATTCCCGGTTGATATTGGCGAATGTTTAAGGGAAGGACCAGGCGCATGTTGAGCAATTCTCAACTGTAGCCGTTGGATTATTTCTGTCCATACACTCAGCATCACACTGGCATTGATAGCAATAATTAACTACTAATAGTAGTCAAAATGACTTTACGGAGAGAGTGGAACGCACTTCTGATGGAAAAGATGGTATGTACTGCAACAGATATAAAACAATGCGTTATAGGGAATGAGATCATATCAGCAATAGACTGACAACGAGATCCAATCCATGGTATTTTGATATAAACAGGACACTGACAGGGTCAAATGTTTTAATATAATTAAACTTAGAAATTTCAAATTTAATGTTACTCAGAATAACAATTTAAGGATAGCTTTTTGCGAGGAAAATAGCCTGAGTTCAGCATCCAATTTACGTTCCCAGCATATCCCTAATGCAGAGTGCGTAAGAGTTTGATAAAATTAATCTTCCTAGATTTGGGGGCGAATGAATCCCAACTAAGATAAAGCCTTGTAAAAGTGGGTTGTATACGCTAACATGTCTATGAAAAACAACAGATTATAATTTTCACCTTCGTATATTTTAATGAAGGGTGGGGATTGTTTAAATGTTGAAAAAAAATCTATTCGCCTTGCTATGAGATTTAAACAACGCAAAGTTATAATCAACATAACGTAATAGTATGGTCTAGGAGCCGTATTAAATATTTGCTCTCCTGGAAACATACGAAAATATTAGCCATTAGAGGTCCCAAAGGACTACCCATCGATACTATATCGATCTGTCAATACATAACATTATTGAAACTAACTATATATTGAGTTGACCCAATTTAATATATTTATTGTTTTAGTAGGAAATTGAATGAAAAAATAAACTCATATTACATATAGTCGTCTAAATTACGCAAACATGTTATCAATACTGACATCTCATCCTCGTCGCCAAAATGTTGTAAACTAGGGAAGATTACTGAATGGAATAATCACACGAAGGTTGATCATGAAAGTTAATACTTAGGACACGAACTACACATATAAGATTCGCCAGCGCGTAGAAGTAGTAGTCAACTGCTAGAATTGAGTCAAATAAATTCCACGATGAATTTCCAAATGCAGGGTACCTACCAAGCGTTCAGATGTAGCACAAGGCTGAATTTAAGGTGGAGTATCCGAGCCCGTAAGCTCGGCAAAATTTCTCCGTAGACCCCGTATAAAACGGGGTCTTATAGTTCTTCCCAAAATGAGAATCTGCCCTTCGACATACCTTCGTCGGGGATCCTCCCTGCCGGGACAGCAGAGAGTTTGACCAGAACAGCTGGAGACGAATCTCCAAATGCAGACCAACATACAGTATTTACTAAAGTATTTATGTGAATGGGGACATACCCATTATCGTCCGCAAGTATGCTACAACATATATGTAAATTAACTATTGTAAGTTTCATGCTTTTACGCAATCATCAGGCGGTCGGCAGCTGCAATGTGAAAATTGGGGGTTACAGCTTTATTTGAACGTGGTGAGGTAAGTTTGGTGCGTAAATGGTGCGGGCCCGCCAACCATATTGTTTTCCATTTCAGTCTTGCCTGGGGGAATAAAGGTTCCCATTTTCGCACTACTGCTGCCGATCGCCTGTCGAGTGCCTAACTTACACTGTACACCTGAAATTTAATTCGTAATTTAGAAAATCTCAGCCATTTTATATGGCGTTAAACGTTTTATTCTTACCGTGGCTTGGTATATTATATTGTTTTTTAAGCAATTGCTGTTTAAGGGACATAGTTCTTTATTCTGTAGTTACACATGGGTTTAATTTGTTCTGGCTGTTTTCTTTTGCTTTTTTTATTATTTGTGTTATATTCTCCGTGTAACTGTAGAGGATTTTTTACTTTTCTTTTGTTGAATATTTTGTGGAGGGTGCTTGATTCGGGGAAGTGCTTGTGTAATTGTTTGATGAATATTTTTCCTACTTTTTTTTATACGTTTTTGTTGTACGGTGGTTTGAACTAGATGATGTTTGGTTTCCTTCTGGTTTCTTTTCTCCTCTGTGATGCCTATGTAAGTGTTGCCGGGAATCCTCTATCTTTTAGCCCTGTTTCGTAGTCATTCATATCTTCGTTAAATGTGGTTTTATCGGAATAATTGATTTTGGTATCTGCTTGATTATGTATGGCGGGTGATTGGAAGATGTGTGGAAATACAGTGGTTTATCATTGCGTTTCCTGTATGGTATATATTTACTTTTTCTTAGATTGACACCTAGAAAATCTATTTCGTTTAGGTTGGATTTTTTTATTATTGCTTTTCTAGTTTTGTCTGCGTTTTTTTTTGTTATAGTTTCTTAATATTTATTAATCTGATAGATTTTCGTCGACCGTCCAGAATATTCGAGAAAGTTTTATTATAGAAAATGAAATTCTTGAATATTCAGGCCAGTAGAAAAAATACTGTTTTATATATAAAGGGAGCGTCTACTCAAATACGAGTATCCGCTAAAAATAACGTTTAAGTATTATCTATCTATCTATCTATCTATCTATCTATCTATCTATCTATCTATGTGTGTGTGTGTACGTGTGTGCGTGTGTGTGTATGTGTATGTATGTATAGAGAGAGAGAGGGAGAGAGAACAGGCAATAATCCCTTAGTATATAATACAAGTGAATCATAAAAATATAAAACATTAAAACTCATCAACAAAAAGAGCTTAATGTATTTATTATAACAGACCATATAATATATATATTAGAGAAATTCATAATTACCTCATTAGAATAGCTATTTCAGCTAACGTTAAAACTTTAGCATTATTCGAATCTGAAACTTTTGAGCCGAAAAAAACGTTTAAACATGAGTTTAAATAAATATTCCCTTAAGGTAAGATTGAATTTTTCTATTATATAACTAACATATATATATATATATATATATATATATATATATATATATATATATATATATATATATATGTGTGTGTGTGTGTGTGTGTGTGTGTAGCTTTTAAGCTAAATATATCCCATTATTTCTCTCCAACGCTCTTATCTGCTAGAAGCGTATCTTACCATAAACAAATGACGTTCTATATTACGAAATGTATTAAGTCTGACAATTATTTTAATATATTTATTGTTTATACGTTATTTTTATAGATACAAATATTTAAGGAAATGCTCTCTTTATAATAAGCAGTATTAACAACATTTACCGGGCTGAATGTGCCAGAAATTTCATGTAAAATATGTATCCTCCGACAGGAATCGAACGGCATTCCGACACGGAACCGTCATATAGCTTGACATGCTATATCATTTAGCGACAGAGGTAGGTTAAAAGCATAATATCGACCTTTATATATATATATATATATATATATATATATATATATATATATATATATATTAATGCATGTTTCGTTAAAAAATATAGACAAGTTTCGTCTATTTAAGTTAGTTCCTTTCATATTGTCTGATAAGCTTAATAATACACGAGTTAGTCATTGCTTTGAAATTTTTCATGCAACAAAAACAGACTATCATTATTGTTTCGTCCGTGTATTGGCTGATATATTGAAAAGTAATTGTCATCTTTGATAATGGATTATGTAAGCCGGAAGCTTAGATTGGATTTAAACATGTATCAATATGGTGATTTCCTTTCGTCTTTCAATGATAATGTTATGAAACTTATCTGACAGTATGAAAGGAACTTACTTAAAATAAATAGACAAAACTTGTCTATATTATTTAATGAAACATGCATTAATGAAAAGTTGCTGCCCAAATATTATATATATATATATATATATATATATATATATATATTTGTGTGTGTGTGTGTGTGTCTGTTTACATACATATATATATATATATATATATATATATATATATATATATAGTTGAATTCCTAGGAACCGACAGCTCGATACCAGCACATGAGGTTTCATCATAGTGAAGGGCCGAATGCAGAGATCTGGTGCAATACGTGCCACAAGGTCCACAAACGACCCTCTGCACGTTTTACAGTCAGAGTTATCCTTCGTCTAGACCAGTTGACATACACAGCAACAGAACCCAGTCCATCCTGCTATTTAGCCATAGCAAGAGGGAGAATAAGCGGATTCATACTGGAATATATATATGTGTTTGTGTGTGTGTGTTTATGTGAGTGTAGCCAAGATGGCTCAATTCGTAATTGAAGAGCGATGAGTTAATAGCAGCAGCAGCAACAACCACTTTTGTTTAAAAATTTACTCTTTCCCTGGAGTGCTCGATCTGTTAACAACAGTGTATATATATATATATATATATATATATATATATATATATATATATATATATATATATATATATATATTAAAAGAAAGAACAGTAAGATATATAATCCGGTGTTCTTATTGATATTATTTACTGAGCATAAATATTATTAATTAACTGATTTAATATATGTTTTTGTTCGCTACACAGTAATAACTATGTTTCAAAAACTAAAGCTAGAAATTTCAAATTTAATTATATAATTAAATTAAAAACATTAGTTCTGTTTCATCTTCAAACTTGAAGACGAAACAGAACCGGGAAAGAAAATGGATGAGAAGACGATGAAGTAGAGAAAAGAAAAAAAGAAAGCGACAAAAATAAGAAAAAAAGAGAAGTGACTGAGAAAGAAAAAGGAAATAAAGTTTTGATTCATTTTTTACAGCTTATCAACCTTCTGCAGTTTATTTAAAGCCAGATAATATTTTTAGATTGTAAGAATATTTTTTTAGATAATAATGGTTTAGTGATACAAGTATTAATAATTAACCCATAGATGGAGTAAGATGAAACGTAACTAATGCTTTTAATTTAATTATACAATTAAATTTTAAGTTTTTAACATCGATTTTTGAAACATGGTGTAGCGAAGAAACTATATTTTAAATCAGTTAATATATATATATATATATATATATATATATATATATATATATATATATATATATATATATATATGAAATTTTCTCCGAATTAATCAGTACAGAGACAATATTTATGAATAAAAATGACAATAGGAAAACTGGTAATTGCTGACGCGTTTCGTCCAATGTGGATTTTATCAAAGCAAAATACGAAAATGAAATTAAATGAACGAAGTAACTAATAAAAACAAAAACAGAATTCCAGTTGCTAGGTACATCCTGTTTTTGTTTTTATTAGTTACTTTGTTCATTTAATTTCATTTTCGTATTTTGCTTTGATAAAGTCCACATTGGACGAAACGCGTCAGCAATTACCAGTTTTCCTATTGTCATTTTTATTCATATATATATATATATATATATATATATATATATATATATATATATATATATATATATATATTTCTCAGATGAGGTATTATGTACATTATTTACATTATTCGGACTATTGTCCTCATCTTTGTTGCCATATTTATCACAACATTTCGGCCGTTGTAGGCTCCGGCCTTCTTCAGTTGGTTGGAATTTCGAACGTGTCATGTTTTGATGGATGTCAGTTATCAGTTACTTCTGAAAATTATATACAACATGTTGTTAATTTTCCCTCTCCAATGTCTTAACCGGGTATTGAACTCACACTGTTTGGGTCTTTATCCACTATGCCATGTGTCCTTGAGGATATCTGGGAATTAATTTCTGGGTATTATAAACCTAATGTCATCAGCAACCATTTTTACCAGTGCTCATATTGCAATTTTGCTGTTATCATTACATGTTTTTACCAGAGCTCATATTGCAACTATGTTGTTATCATTGCTTTTCTCTGGCACTCCTTATTACTGGTTGCCATATTGTATTTATTTATATGCTTGGTCGGCTCAGGAGATTTTTGTGGCCTAGCATATGTGCTGATTCCTTGAGTTTACGAATTTTCTAATCGTGTTCCTCTGTGGGATGAGATTATTGACAAGGGACACTATTGGAAAATTCGTAAACTTAAGGAATCAGCAATACGAATAATGTAAATAATCTATATATATATATATATATATATATATATATATATTTTTTTTTTCTTTTACATCTTTGTGTCTATCAGTGGTGTTTTTAGTTGGGGGAGGTATATCTAGGAATATACAAGGTGTCCATAAAGTTCGTGTGCACTTTAAAAAATTTATAACTTTATTTGTATTTGCGATAGATATAATTTGTAAAAAGGATTAGAAAGAAGTAAATCTATATTTTTTAAGGTTTTATTGAAACTTTTTTAAGCTTCCACGTGTCCTCCATCATTAGCAATACAAAGGGTAATACGATTTTGCAGTTCATGGAAAACATTTGCCAACTGATTTACAGTCATGCCTGAAATCACAGTAGTTATGTTAGCTATACTTAAAACTAGGTACATTAAACTTTATAACATTTTTACAGATTATTTCTATCCTTCGAAATCAAACAATTCTAAGCAATATCGTTGTATTATTATTGTATATATAGAATTAAAAAGCTTCAAAGTACAGGATTAAGACTGATAGTATGTTTGACGTTCAGATCAGTATTTTCCCAATTATCATTGGACCGTTGGGACTTAAACAATCAAACCTAAATTAAAAAAAACGGAATAACGGTTATTATCTCATCCCTTCAGAAGTCGGCGTTCCCTCAGACGTTTCTAAAATATGAAACTGATCCAATTCTATAGCTGTTCTTCATGAGGATCTGCATTCTTTTGCTGCTATCTCCAAATAATCGAATCAACCTTATTTCCCCCGTGTTTCAAATAGAAGAAATGAAGAGTAGACCTGCCACTTTGTGGTACTATCTCCCATGTCGGAACTTACCTTAATACAATAAAATGAATCTTTTGAACATAAAAAATACTCTCTATCCATATCTCTATTACATTTTAACTCTAATATGCTAACTTGAGTTGCTTAGGGGCATATCACATTGATCACTAATCCTCGTACGGTCATCGATATTAAGCAATGTCGATCCTTGTCAGCACCGTTTAGCAATACCGGGTGTTGTAGAAGATAATGGCACGGTATGTTTAATCGCAGAGCCGGGTTCCAAATTTTATTTGGGTTCGTTATTTTCATTTGTGCGCAAATGCCTTTCTTCTCCCCCAGCTATGGGCTAATTAGTATAGCTTTATGCGAGCTGAGAAAATAAATATCTTTTTGGAAAATGCTAACTCGAAGTTTCCTGTCAGCACTCGTAGCTGGTGTAAAATTTGACTTAATTACTTACTAATGACCATTGCAGATTCTTTTTTATTTGATCGAAGATAGAATTATTATTTGTACTATTTTCATTGTTCGGATTGTTGTCTTCTTTCACGAAGTTTCGGTCGTAGAACGCTCCCGCCTACTTCAGAATCTGACTATATTTCTGATATGAAATATATATTGTAATTATTTACATTATTTACATTGTTAGGAACGTTGTCCTCACATTCATTGGCATAATCACGACATTTCGGCGGTTGTACGTACTTTTACCGATTTCGCCACAGAGGAGCGTTTCGGTTAGCAAGGTCGATTTTACTGTTTTTAAACTACAATTCTCCATGATTTTCTCACGTACATTCATATCTGCTCGATGCGTATCCAAATGTAAACAAATGACGTCACACATTATGAAATGGACAAAGTCAGACAATTATTTTAACACGTTTTTACTTTTTATATCTATAAAAAAAGAATGTATAAAACACGTCAGGCTATATGACGGTTCCGTGTAGGATACAAGTTCGATTCCTGTCGGAGGATGCATATTTTCTATGACAATTTCTCGGACATTCAGGCCGGTAAATGTTGTTAATACTGTTTATTATAAACAGAGCATTTACTTAAATATCTGTACCTATCAAAATGAATGTATAAAATATAAAAAATGTTTTAAAATGTAAATAGTGTAAATAATTACAATACTCAGAAATATAAACAGATTCCAATCTCAGAAAATATAGACAGATTACAATCTCAGAAATATAGACAGATTCTGAAGAAGGCCGGAACCTGCAATTGCCGAAACGTCGTTAGTATAGTAAAGAACGTGGAGGACAACAGTCCGAACAATTTGAATAGATTTACTAATTACAATACATCAGAAATAAAGACAAATAATATAATTATTAGTAATGCAGGGTTATTGGTAGTTTTGGGAAACGACTCACGCACAGAGGGTTTGCGTAATGGAGGCTAATTTGATAGATTTGGACATTTTTTTATCCTAAATATATACAAACAACAGAACTAGATTCGGCATTGGGGAAAAAAGAGCTAAGAAATGAAAAAAAATCCAAAGAAATATATCTTCCATCGAAATGTAGCAAAGCGTACAGAAACGAGAAAATTACCAGAGGAGACAATTTTACGTCAGCTTCATGGAGAGCCATTTCGAGCTACAAACAACTTTCTTTATTGGTATTTATTGTCTTATCAAAGCTTTTCTGCAAGCAAGCCATGATACCGTCATCTCGTAATATTGCTTTCCTGGTTGGGTAACTATCTATCGTCCCGCAATCAGAAAAAAAAGAGGCCCCTTGCCTTGAACGTCTATTGCGACTCATTTTGTATAGCCCTTTTATATTGAGAGATCTTGGTCACTGCGTCACATTGAATATATGTTGCATAGCCCCTTGGTGAGGTGGTCTGGAAGGCGACGTCTTTAATTCCATAATAATAAAGTTGTCTCTTTCTTTCACGACCAGTGATCGCTAGTTGTTTTATTTCGGAGATAAAAGACATCAACAAAAAGAATTTTAAAGTTAAATATTTTATTAACGTCGATATATACATCTTCTAACAAGACAGTGGGGTCGCTCTGTCCTTCAACAAGGAGAAGCTGCAGTGATAAAAGGAACATATCTAGATTGTTCGACGTTCATGACTCGACCTCCCGATACCTTATCTCTATCTATCGTTCTCATGCTTGTTCAGTCAATGAAAATCAACTTACTTTATTTTGTATTGTATCAGACCTCAAAGGTTAAACTCAGAAAGTCCGAGCAGAAATAAACTTCTTCAACTAAAATAATAATCTACTCAACTATTATTGACCTCAGGTTTCAGGTGCAACTCATATATACGATCTGTTGCTAAAGATGCCGAAAAAATGTCCGGTTCACTGTAGCGGTCCAGTAGATAGCTAAATCCCCATGCTATAATCTACCATAACTGAGCTGGAGCTACTCAATCATCACTTGCCTGTTCTGATAGTGTTCAAAAGCATCTACGCTGCCTTCTGTGTGATGATTTATTTTCAACCCTACAACCTTCGACCCCGAGAACAAAATGTCGGAAGCCTCTCGCTATTCTGTCACTTTTTTCTATGAGTTGAGTTCTGACGTGGTATATTTCTTCATTAAACCGCACTAACTTTTACACTTGGAATTTGCCACGTCCACAAGGATGAATCGTCCTCATTCCTCTCATATTCCATTAATAAGGAGTAAGTTCTAATCGAACATTTTTTCCTAAGATGGAACAAATGCCCAGCATGATGTTTTCCTAATCACTACAATCTTAACCTCTTTAATTTTAGGGTTAACTGCTATCTGACCTACGCTCATACTACACCACATAATCACTTTCTACCTTGAGTGGCTCTTGTATTGGGCAAAGCTTAGTATTAAAAAAAAATAACGTAACCATGTTAATCGAAAGTTTAATTTATGAATAAACTCTAAATTGTTTGTCAGTTAGAGAAATAATCTACCTTATGACAAATAGAACATAAATTACAATTCTTATAAAGCAATTTAAGATTTTTAATGTTATTCGGAAAGAATCTAAGCGGATACTTTCTTTAAGTAAGTCTAATACAATTTATCAAGCGAAGGTCTTGAAATCAATTTACATTAAGTCTTACCAGCCATCACTCTGAAAGCAGAATGTTGGTTGGTGCACTTGAAGCTAGTTAGGCTTTAATGTTATATTTTTCGTTTGCATATAACATTACACTTGGGTTGTATATATGTTGTCACTATGTACGTCTTTTGTCCTCGACTTTACTCTGATGATAGGCGAACGATAAACCACTTTAGCAATAGTTGAATATTTGATTAAGACCAAGGAGTTTACCTGTTCTTGTAGGTCGAATATATTACTGATGAGTAAACTTAATACTTATTAAGGTTTTGGAATCAATATACATTAAGTCCTACCAACCATCTCTCCGTAAACAGGTGGGTAATTAAGCTTTAATGTTATATTTTTCTTTGCATATAACATTGGACTTTTTAGCAAATGTGCTATGTTTTTTTTTTGTTCTTGATTATAGCTTCGATGATAGAAGACCGATAAAACGGTTTAGCCGTTTCTAACCGTTGAATTTTCCCTATTATCAATTTATATGAAGATAAAATTCGTCAAGAGGATCTTAGAAAAGGTCGTAATACCTGTGCTGAAAAAAGACGACGCGAGCTTCTTTGGGGAATTTCACCTTAACATCAAAAAACTAGTCAGACAACTGGGAAGGATCCGTATAAAACATAAGTAGACACAATATATTTATATTATTCAATGAAACATTTGAATGAAAATATGCTGCCTAACTATATATATATATATATATATATATATATATATATATATATATATATACACACACACACACACATATATATATATATATATATATATATATATATATATATATATATATATATATATATATATCATTACTATTTTCTTTTCCAGCTCGTTATTAGCCCTTTGAGCCCTGGGTTCCTGAACAATTTTTATTCTTCTGCCCGAGCTCCAGGGTCAGAATTCGCAAATAATTTGTATGCAATTTTTGAAGGTAGATAAAACAAATGGTTACAGAAATATAAACATTAAACTTAGAAGGGAGGGATTATCATTGCCTTCATTTTATCACCAAATTCTTTCTTTGTGTCCCAGTCTACCCCTTGTCACTTAGTGGCTTTACGGCCTGGCATTGGGTGATGACGCTTAACACACACACACACACGTACACACACACACACACGTGCACGTACACACACACACACATATATATATATATCCGAATGTAATGAGAACGAAAATATATAAATTCAAACGTTCACTGCATTAATTCCAAAGTGAACTCAATACCGATAGTAGAGCAATAATTATTTATTATAATTGACTTACTACAAAATGAAACTTCGTTTCAATGCATTTAAAATTGCACTTCGACAGGTGAGAAACAAAATGTAGTGAGTAAACTGTTTTTGTCTATATGAAAAAAATATAATATATATATATATATATATATATATATATATATATATTGTAAATATTTCATGAACATCAAAGAGTTAAAGCTTCTGTTTTCTAATTCTTTTACCCCTTGTAGCTTAGTGGCTTTACTGCCTTGCATTGGGTGATGTCGATTTATATATATATATATATATATATATATATATATATATATATATATATGTATGTATGTGTGTGTGTGGGGGGGTATTTATTGTAAATATTTCATGAACATTTTAAGAAAAAGTACCCTATGCTCAAATATATTTTATGTAATGCTTGGTGTCCTTTTACTTAATAAAACCTTTGCAATATTATAAATTGTGTATATAATGCTTAATTTTGAGATTTTTTTTGTTTTCTTTTTTGCTTTTTAACAGCTGGTTTTGTATACTATTTGCAATTATCTATTGATATTTTCCTTATGTTCATAATCGTATTTTGATTCGGTTACGTAGCAATTATGGATTATCACATTTTTATGTAATGGTCGGACTTTACCAGTGACATAGAAAAATATTTTGTGCTCATCATTTTTAATATTTTCCATTGTTTTCATTTCTTTCTGTCAGAATAACACAAAATATTCTTATTGTTACGAAAATAAGGCAAATAAAATCGAAGTAAATAAAATATTTCTCGATTTCCTATGCACGCCTTGCATACAATTATGTCGTTAGGAATTTATGAGCATCTTCTTCAGGAACGAATCCAACGCGCTTCATAAAAATTAAATGAAAAATCCGGATGGGTTTCAAATCGGGAAAAGTACTAAATGAAATCGATTCCTAAAAGAATTCATATTTTCTTTTTTGAGTTTGTCATCTGTGGCAGTTGTTTTCCCATATATTTTTTTCTTTTAATTCAGGGTTTTTATCTTGTATATGCCATTTTATAGAAGCATTTCACAGCGGGTAGCATTTTATTCAAATCATCTTTAATAGCTCTATGAAAACGATATTTCTGAAAACTACTTTTTCCGAAAGAGCAGTTTCTAAACGCAAAGTTTTAATGTTATTTCTTAGATGAAACCTTGCTAACTTTTATTCATTGTTTGGTTATAATTTTTTTTCCATATTATTTCTATTGTTTTTTTTTAACGCAATTCATAGATACAGTTGCAGATGTAATGAGCCAACAACCTCAGCAATCAATTACATTTTCACTCAGAAGGTGTAAGCCTTCCGTAATATACATTTAGGTGAACAATCTGCGGTCGTGTAGCGTTCTAATGTAACTTGTTACTTTCACAATTACACAGTAAAAGACAGAATATAAATCGGAGTACATATTGATAAAATATCTTACAAAATGTATTAACGACTTAGCACATAAACTTTTCAAAAATTAAAACATAGAATGAAAATTTCTCATCTTAAATGACCGTATATAAAATCGGCCACAGGTTGGGCTTATAGGACTCGAAGCACACTTTCCTGACTGATCCCTCACTACCGTGTTACATTTTCCCTCACAAACTGCACTTGTCTGTCAGATGAATGACGATTTATGAATAATACTGTAGCAGCCTTAACCTGTTCCCGCTAATGTTTTAAATAGCGACACCGCGATCTGTTTTCTGTTAAGTTGGAACTACTGTTGTGTTTACCTGTCGAACTGGATATCCGACAGCCCCATGGTAAACCATTTAACTGAAAACGAATTCAAACCACAAGGGTATACAGATAACAGCACACATGTATTTATTATTACCGATTCCATCTTTTGTCTTCCTTTGCAGTAGCTGAAGCAAACTCTACTCAGAAATGAGTTTTCAGAAATGTCGTTTTCTCCACAAACGCTCCTTTACTTTCAGATCTTATACGATGAACGGTCAGTCTATCAGCAGTAGCGACGTCCTATTTCCTCTCTCTTCTTTCTTTTCTGTTAGTTTCTTTTTTAACAACTCCGTTCTTCTAATTCCAGTGAAATGTAACTCCAAATCTTTAACAGCCACTGGACTTGACAAATTTACTGAATGTCACGGGCGACTCACTTTCAGTGACTCCGGGTGTAAATCTTTCTGTTTATAAAACCGGCCAACATAGGAGATGTCACGTAGACCTTTTCATCAGGCAATGAATATTCTCTTGGGAAAACCCCGATACCTTGAACTGACTAGCTGGAGACGATAGATAAGAACATAAATATGGTTCTTTATTTTCGGAAGGTCGAAGAATGAGAAATACATTTATTTTGGGTGAATAAAAAATATTCGGAATATTCTGGCTCGGTCGGCCACTTGCAGGTTCTATCATGTATATATATTGTATAGTATAAATACAGTTTACGACTCTCACCAATTCCAAACATAAGGCTTAAACAACTTTTTTTTTATACCTGCTAATTAACCGTTTTTTTTTCAACTTTCTATATCCGTATACAGTAGAATCCCTCACATCCGGAATCACTCATATCCGTAACGACTCATATCCGGAATCTCGCATATCCGAACATGATTTGACCTGTATATTTGAACTTTTTGGGTATGTAACTGATTTGAAATATTTGTTTTTCAGGAAATTTAATTTGAATAATTGCTTATGCCTAATGTCGTGTATTGGTAGAAAGGATGATGGGAATAAGAGGAAAAGAACAATTTTCGAGTCATCGCCAAAAGTGGAAATTTTAAATAAACTAGACGCTGGTGAAACTTCATTGTAACTAATGGCTGAATTCAACATAGGAAAGTCATCATTGTATGATATAAAATCTACCAAAGAAACTATTCTCCAGCTTTCACACTGTCACAACGAACATGGAAAGAAAAAAAAAAACATATTGTGATAAAACCTGGACTGAAATTGAAAAAGCTATTGAAAAGGTTTTCAAATTTATGGAAAGAAAGCCAGCATTCACCTATGGCGATTACAATTACGCACGCAGAGTTAAAAAAAAGTGTCTTTCGTCTAAAAAATTCAAGAACAAAAGCAAAACGAAATGCGGAAAAAGTTGAGAATGACATTAGAAGAGAAAGAATCATCATGCAACAGCGATTAAAAAATCCTCGTTACATTATTTGTTTTGCATACGTGGCATACTTAATTTAATGAATTTTCATTAACATTACATAATTTATTTCTTTTTTCTTAAAATCAATTCCGTTATATTTCACTCGCCATTAGCTTATTTTGTTTACTATAAAATAGTGAAAATAAATGTTAAACCTGATTTCATTTCTTTTATTTTAATCTAAATATAACCCCTCATATCCGGACTTTGAAATCAATTCCTCATATCCGGAAGGCCTTCTTAGTCCGATTGTCTGGGATTCTACTCTATTTACTTTCATTTATTTAATGTTAAAACTTCGTTCGTACGACTCACGAAACGTTATGCGTACACTGGTAAAATCTTGGTCGAGATAGTCATGCTGACACACCAGTACAAAGTAAATAACCTTTGAAACCTTGAAGTTAATTACTTGATATCGTTGATTTAAATTTCATGCAACGAAAAATGAGTTTGGGAAAAAGAATATGAGCCGTTTCAAAATAGTAAGTACTGCGGTGCTTGAAATGGAGCTTCCATACGTGAATAGACTCGAGTAATGTCTGTTATCAAACATTATTTTTGGTCTGCAGACGAATAATGAAAGAAATGTTCAGTTTTCGGTGCTTTTTATTAGCTTGAACCGTACGTAATTTAGAAAGAAATGAAAAAAAAAGTCCCACTCCATCTGCATGGAAGTTAATGCGAGACAATTTCTTTTTAGATGAAGACGAGATTCGAAGTGACAAATGTTTGGTTCCATCGACAAATGCTGGATGGAACACATAATTCTTAATGAATTTCGAACTTAACCCAATATTTAATCAGCAGGTGTATTTATTATTATTATTATTATTATTATTATTGTTGTTGTTATTGTTGTTGTTGTTGTTCTTGTTGTTGTCAGAACGTTTCAGCCATTGTCCCGTCTTGCCTTCTTCAGGCCTCTAGTAGAGTCACGTAACGGAATTTCCAACTCAACCAGTATTAAATCAGCTGGTGTATTTGTTATTATTATTATTATTATTATTATTATTATTATTATTATTATTATTATTGTTGTTGTTGTTGTTCTTGTTGTTGTCAGAACGTTTCAGCCATTGTCCCGTCTTGCCTTCTTCAGGCCTCTAGTAGAGTCACGTAACGGAATTTCCAACTCAACCAGTATTAAATCAGCTGGTGTATTTGTTATTATTATTATTATTATTATTATTATTGTTGTTGTTGTTGTTGTTATTATTGTTATTATCACAACGTTTCAGCCATTATGCCCTCTTGCCTTCTTCAGACCACTGTTGAGTCACATAACCGTTAAGGAATTTCGAACATAACCCAGTATTAAATCGGCAGGTGTATTTGTTATTATTATTATTATTATTATTATTATTAATATTATTATTGCAACGTTTCAGCTACTGCGCCATCCCGCCTTCTTCAGACGTCTGTAGAGTTACAGAACTTTCAAGGAATTTCGAACAGAATATATTATTTAATCTAAGATGTTGATTATTCTCGTAGCACAGTCGATATTTTAGGAAAGTTATCACAATATTATTTTTCTCATACTAGGATTAAAAGTTGTCTGTGGTCTTTTCCCTGATGCTCGGACAAAATGCCTTTTAAAACTCGACTAAAACAAAACTATGAAAGGCAAGTACATCAACATAATTTGAGATGTTTTTTTTTTTTCTCTTTAGAACCACTCTGGAGATTTACGGGTCTTTTGATTTCAGCAAACGCATTCCTCGTTCATTAATGGATTTTAACCTGGGAATCAATTTATGGATAAGAATGCAGAAAATTCTACTTGCAGCCATTGAGTGAAAAAAAGTCGAATGTAAAAATTTAATTAAGATTTACTTGTCTTTCCATCAGGATTTCTGATTATTAAAATTACATCTTTTTGATCTGCTTATGAGTTATTTTTTTTTTTAGTTTTTTTTTTTTTATTGGCTCTTCTGGCCTAAAAAGAAATCAAAATCAAAACATATCAAAATCATCGATATTATTTCTTCGTTTTTTAATTCCAGCAACGGTGAATAACTATGGATTAGTATTTCTTTAATATTTACATTTAAACCAACAAAAAAAAATAAAAATCGAAATTAATTCGACATTTTTTTTTCTAAAGATAAAACTTTCTGAGATTAGAGCATAAAAAAAAAAAAATTAAAATTTCTAAACCGGTATCTTTGATATCTTTTTTTTTTTAAGCGTTTCACCCCAAGCAAGTCGGGAAGCCATTAGCATGCAAGGGGTTACAGAGAGTTAGAGCTAGAGCAAATAGGAGTAATAGAGGAAATGACGAAGAGAAGGATAGGGGATAGATCAAGAGATGTCGATTGACATTACATTTGAATAGTTGGAGATTACAGCTATCAGGGAAACAAGAAAAGGAGAGGGAGTTCCACAGGCGAGAGGTGCGAGACATGAAGCTATTGGAGTAGAAGAGACGGCGACATTTAACAGTTTCGACAGTAAAAGGGTGTGAGCGAGGTGCCAGGCTAGTAGAACACTTAATTTCAGTAAGTTTGTAACTAGCGAAAGCAGCTTCTTGGAGCAGTTACCTTGAAAGTATTTGTAAAAAAGACAGAAGGAGGCGACGGCACATCTGTGAGAGAGCGACTGCAGACGAGATGCCAGATCAGTGCCAATTACTTGTCATATCCGTCTCTGGATCTTATCAAGGACCTTGAGATAAACATAAGGGGCACCGGACCATATATATAGCAGGAATACTTCATGCAAGTTGAGCCTTTTTCTATGCGGTAATTGAATTTCTAGCTAAATTTATTTGTACATAATTTGGGTATTTTAGATATGTGCAAATGTTTGTAATTTTTTTTTATCTGTCTTTATTTCTGAGATGAGGTATTATAATTATTTACACTATTGATATTGTTTAGAACGTTGTCTCCATCTTCCTTGCCATATTCACGACGTTCGGCCGTTGTACGCTCCGGTCTTCTTCAGATGATAGGAAATTTGAACTGAACCCTTTATTTCGTTCACCGATGCAGAAAGTTCTATTTCAACGTGCCATGCCTCTTCCGAGTTTCTCAGCATCAGTTATTTCCCTTTAACTTAACACACAAAGATATGTTCAACTCAGTTTTAGCCAGAATTTGAACTCGCAACTCTTTGTGTCAAGTCATTGGATTCAAACAACGCTTTTATTCATTCGGTCATAAAGCGAAGATGCTGTGGTGAACAGAAACCTGGAGAGTTGAGTTAAAGGGAGATAACTGATACTGACACATCCGAAAGAGGCATGGCACGTGGAACTACTACCCTGGTGAACAAAATAAAGGGTTCAGTTCGAAATCCCAATCACCATTTCTTTTCGGCTATTTTTACAAACGAGAGAGCTGAGTCGGCGGGACAGTGGAGTGTCTCTTCAGGACGTATGCGGTCTTGGCTCTCCACTTCTCGCTATCCCTTGCAGCTCTTAATAAATTTCTTCCTTCTGACACCTCCCTTAGAACACGTTCTGTCGTCCTCTTTCTTAAGCCTGTCAGGTTTTTCATGTGTTGCTTTCTCTTGTCTCTCTTTCCCTTCTCTCTCTTTCCCTCTTTTCGACCTGTGAGTATCAGATTCCCCAAGCTCTCCTTTCTTATTACGTGTCCTAGAAATATCAGTTGCCTCTTCCCGATGTTAAGTGTAAGCTTCCTCCTTGTTTGCATCCTCTCCAAAATCTCATTGTTTTTCACACACTCGGGCGATGATATCCTTAGCGTCCTTCTGTAGAACCATACCTCCTTTGCTTCGAGTCTCTTCTTCATCTTTGAGGACACCGTCCAACAAATGCTACCGTAAGAGAGGACATATCTCACGTAACAGCTCAGTATTCATTTCTTTGTTACCAACGAAATCCTCCTGTCTCGTAATACTCTGCCTAGCTTTTGGAATGCGTCCTTGACTATCCTAATACTTCTTCGAATCTCACCGTCGCATTTACCGTCCTCCGTCAAAACACTTTCCAGATATTTAAACTTCCTCACCTGCTTGACCTGTGTTAGATTTATAAATAATGTTGATTACTAGTTTATGGGAAAGTCTGCTCTGTTTTCAAAACAATTTCTGCGTTGGTCTGGCAACTCCAGCCCGTGAAACTACTACAAGAAAGATATATAAGATAATCGCCATCTGCATTTTTCATTTCCGTATTATCTACTAACTGCCATGCCTTTTTGGGAAAGATATAGGACTACCATTCTTCAAGCTTTCTTTCTCTTAGATTGGTTGAGACTCAAAGATATAGGGGAAGGCAGTGACCCAGCGACCTAATCAGATGTTGTGAAAGGATGGCGGATCACGGAGCGAGGGCTTTCGCAATGAGAAAAACGACACTAAGTACCACGAGTGATAGAAAGTTCTGGAGATCAACGATTGACCACGTATTGAAGAAGCACAGCTCATAGAAGATTTAAGCGTAAATATAAAGCAACAGGATTTGATATCGTTTCAAATACTCCACATTCTCTGTCGATGAATGCCCGGCTACGGGCATATGTGTTAAAACCCGGGTTTTGTCTAAGAATCTTCGCCCATACATTTTATAAGAAAGCATTATCTTCCGAATTTACATCTAAAGTTCGTTTCACTGATTTTCCAATGGTGCTGACAGCAGACATAGAATGACAATTGCAAATGGAAAGCGTGAATAAAGGACTATAGATCAACTGCAAAGAGACAGAATGTATGGTTGCTAGCCAAAGGATTAGCCCAAAATGCGGAATTCAAATTGGAGGTTCTTTTCGCTCTGTTTTCCGCGATTCCTTCACAAAATCTCGTCAGGTCGCTGGGTCGCTGCCTTCCCCTATATCTCGTTTCCACGATATGTCCTGTGAGGGTAGGGTTTTCTAAGCCCTCCTTATTATGTGCCGAAGAATTTTCAAACCTCTCTCATTCCGAGAATAAGTGTCTTTTCCGTTCCCGTTCCATTAAGACTTCTTCGTTCCCTATTCCCTTCGTTCATGGAATTTTCAGCATCTTTCTGTAATATCACATTTCTCTTACCTCCAATTTCTTCAAAAATATCTGGGTTAAATATCAGATGCCTTGATCTATCCCCTAACCGTCACTTCATCCTTTCCTCTATCACTCCTATTTGTTCCCGCTTCTACTCTGAAACCCTTTGTGTGCTAGTGGCTTCCCACCTTGCTTGGGGTTAAATGTTTAAAAACAACAACAACAAAGAAGCGTCTACTGTGTGTTATTTTAGAAAAGTCATTATTATTCCACGAAGTGTTCGTATTGTGGAACCTCTTCTTATATTTCTGCTTGAAATGTCAACAGGATATTTCGTTTCATTGTTCCGGTCAGTGCTTTAAATCACCTGACGTCTTAATACGACGTTTATTAATCGTTTATTTACTATTTTAACAGAAATAGAATTTCCGAGATCGCTGTCTTGTTCGGTCGACCGAGATGATATTTTTTGTCTTATGTGGATGGATCAAAACGAAGTGAATGTGTGTCTGTGTTTGGTGTGGGTACCCTTATTTCCTCATTCTTTCTTTCAGTCGAGGTTTTAGTAAGATAAAGAACTATTCATTCTGGAAATATTTTTAGGGAGGTTTGATTATCAATTAAGACGTACTTAGCTAGTGAAAAGAGATATTGCGTAAGCGTAGGGCGATGCAGAGGTGGCTCGCTTCGTAGACAACTGCCGCAGGGAGATTTAGTTTGGCTGACTGCCTCATGAAAATAAACTGGTTGAGAACGAACTCTGCGGTTCCATTTCCGCAGACTTAATGTTGTTTTGAAGAATCAAGAGTTTGCACTGTCTTCGAGATTACGTAAAAATGGAACTATATCGTCACTTTTATAGACAGAATTTCTCTCTTTACATATATAATGAACATATTCTACACACACACACACACACACACACACATATATATATATATATATATATATATATATATATATATAATTATTTATTTAGAAATGATTCCAACACGCTACATCAGAGTTCTCATGTTTCAAAACAAGAGCCGAAAACTTCAATATAATTATTTGAATTAAATTGAATTGAAGTAAGCTCTGTTCCATCTTCAAGCGAATTTTTTTTTTGAATAGCTTATTTCTGAAATTTACGTATTTTAATAGCATATTAATTAGCATATTGCTTATTGAAATCGAAATTTCCATGCTAACGGCTAGAGCGATTGTTTAAATAGGAAGAGGTGTACGGTGTTAATAATTTGTATCAGTATAGAGCTACATTCATAGATGTCAAGTCAGGGTAAGGTTGGGGTGTCTAAATTTAAAACGGAGGATGATTTCGTCTAGTCTGGTTTACGTGTCTATCGAGATTTATTTATTTCTTTATTTTATTTTTTTCTGAAAGTGTTTTGTGTATATAAAACAACTGTCGTAACATTTGTTTTTTGACGACTTCATAAATGGTTATCTTTTTTTGTAGGGTAATTAAAATATCTCTTAGGACTATGTGTTTTAAAAATTATTTTATTGTTTGTTTGTTTTTATGCTAATTATTACATGCAAAAATTTGATGATATCTGCAAAAAACCGTTAACTCATGTCTATTGTTTAATAGATTTTTATTATTTAGAAACTTAATAATGTGTAGTTTTTCATGTAGGCATAAAGGGTATGGGTCATCCCAAGTTTTACAAGTTCTAGTTTTGTTTATAATTTTCCATTTTACTTTTGGTGTTTTATTCATTTCCTTCAAATGCCAAAAATATTTACATAGAGATGTCTGATTTTTTTTTATTTATATTGTTGAAAGAGCACTTATGCCGACTCCATCTGGCTTTAAATTCATTCTTCATGGACCCAATGTATATCATATTAGTATTAGGACTCTCAATGGATGAGATAGTACATTGGTATACCACAGATTTGACGCAGCATTTATTTTCCAATGGGCAGTCTTCTCGGTTTCTACAATCACATGATTTTTCACTGTTTTTGTCTTATTTAAGTGTAGGGTTTTTATCAATACTATTCAGGCATGGAGGTTTGTTTAGGATTTTATTATTATGTTTTTTTTTTTATTATACTTTCTAGATTTTCAGTGCAGTTGTAACTCAATTTTAGGGTGTTCTTATTAAATATATTACTAAGTCTACTATTGGTAGGCAAGTGTTTTTCAATTAAAGCTAAGAATTTCTGTCCTAGTTTAATACTAACCATTTGGTTGAACGGGGGGGGTATACCAAATGATTTTCTTTTCCTGTTTTTTTCTTCTCGTTAGTACAATTGTTTCTATAATTAATGTTTGCATTCTTCTATCCACTATTTTTTAGGGCAGAGTTATAAAGGTTACTGTGTTGTTGGAATATTTCTTTGTTAGCTGAGTTAATGCTGATTCTATTTTCTATTGATGAGGGTATATGTTTAATTATGGATGGAGAATGGTTTGACTTCGGGTGTATATATAAGGGGTTCGTATTTGGTTTTTTATAAGGTTTGTATGTGTTATTTGTTAAATCTAGAGTTACGTTGAGGAAGTTTAACGGGTGTAAAGAGAGAATTGTACAAATCATATAACAGCAAAATTTTCCAATCATTAAATTAAGCCTTGAACCGTTGTATTTTAGAAATGATTAAAAATATCTTACTGGAATTCTCCGGGGTTTTTATAAAACAATTGTAGTTTACTTTGAACAATAAGAATGTATTTAACTCTAAGGTGAAATGATGACCCCTCTTGCTGTTGTGACCTCCTGACACATTTTTCTCTCTACTGATCCCTCTTTGTAAAACTAATACACCGTTCTCTTGATGGTTCTTGAATTGAATTTGAAGATGGAATCCAAATTATCAATTTTAGTACCCTTACTAAAGGGCTGAATGATCTTTTCCTCTTACCGTGGCTCACTTGTTAAGACAGTGGGTCTGACGCAAAACAATGTTAAGCTGTGCTCTTTCTAGCTGAATGAATCAAAGGTTTTTTTTTTCAAATATTCTTACGACAAATGATATCAAGTTGGCTAAACGTCTTATGTGAAAACCTGAAAAAATGAAACCTGAAAATTAGTTTCGAACATTTTGTGGGAAGGACAATTTTATATTTTTTTTTATTTTTATTATTTTTTTATTTAATTATTTTTATTTTATTCAGGTTTATTTTATTTTTCATATTTTAATATTAAGTATCCCAGGTTTATTTAATTTTTCAAATTTTTATTTTATTTTTTATTTCATTATTGTTTTTACTTTGTTTCTATTATTTTTTATTTTACTATTTTTTTTTTATTTTTTATTTTATTACTTTTATTTTTTCCGGCTTATTTTAATTTTCATTTTTTACTATTGATTAATGGTGTCAGGCTTATTTTATTTTTTATATTTTATTTTCATTTTTTTTATTTCCTCATTTTTTTTTACTTTATTTTCATTATTTATTTTTTATTTTATTACTTTATTATTTTTATTTTGTCAGGTTTATTTTATTTTTCATATTTTATTATTGATTAAGGGTCACAGGTTAATGTTTTTCATATTTTTATTTTCATTATCTTTCTTTAGATTTTTATTATTTTTATCATTTTATTCAATTTTGTGCTATTATTATTTTTTATTTTATTAAATTTTGTGCTATTATTATATTTTTTATTTTATTAAATTTTGTACTATAACTTTTTATGTTTATTTTTTATTATTTTTATTTTTATTTTATTTTTATTATGTTCCTATTGATTAATGATCCCATGAATTTTTAAAAAATAATTTACGAAACCATGACGTATGAGCTTATTAATTTTTGGCTTACGCAGTGATCACTATACGATTAAATTAAATCAGAAATCGGAACATATATTAACTAAAAAAATAAAATTAGCTTATCTAGTGGTCATTCCTTTACTACAATTTGACAAATTCTCTCATTTATTTTCATTTATATATCGATTACAAAACGCTGTTGCTCGAGTGATTAGAAAACTTGATTTATTTAGGAAGTTATTATAGGTGATTTTAAAGAAACAGAAGACCTATGTTGATCTTATACTGTGGGACACAAGTTGAACAACAGATGACAGCCTGTTGATGACAGAGACAGAAGGAAATTAGTAGGAAACCATAGATAATGTAATAAAAAATGACAAGAAAAAATGTCTACTGTAACGGGGTATGACTGGCAGGAAATTGACAGCCTTAAGGGTCAGCTACTCATTGGAGACATCGAAATGTAGAGAGTCCAAAAATTTAGCTATCAGGTAATTATTTTAACAGATAACGGGGAATGGGTTTGTGAACTGCGAAGGTAAATTGAAAGAAACCTTCTAAAAGCTAAATATTACGTAAAAGGATTTTTTTAAAATAAGAAACAAAGACAATTGTGCTAAACTGTCCTGTCGTATTCATCCTCGTGAATATCAATTAGTGTTGGACAAATTGCTCTCATATTAAGAAGCGATGGTGTACTAGTATTGTGGTTCTATAGAAGGATGCTGAGAATAAATAGAACAGCGAGAAAACAAAATAGATATTTAGAATCAGAAAGAGATACTTGAAACTTAATGAAGAAAGGGAATTTAGAGAATTGTCGGGATATTGAATCCCAAAGGGCCGATGTAAACAGCAATAAACTTTCCTAAGAAGAAGAAGAAGAAACTGAGGAAGAAGAAGACGAAGCAGATAAGGACGAAGATAAGAAGAAGAAACTGAGGAAGAAGAAGACGAAGCAGATAAGGACGAAGATAAGAAGAAGAAAATGAAGATAAGGAAGAAGAATAAGCAGCAGATAAAGAAGAATAGGAAGAAGGTAGTGAAGAACGAGAAGGTGGAGAAGAAGAAGCAGAAATGGAAGAAGAAGAAGAAGAAGCAGAAATGGAAGAAGAAGAAGAAGAAGAAGAAGAAGAAGAAGAAGAAGAAGAAGCAGCAGCAGCAGAGAGGGAAGAAGAAGAATAAGCAGAGAGGGAAGAAGAAGAAGAAGAAGAAGAAGAAGAAGAAGAAGAAGAAGCAGAGAGGGAAAAAGAAGAAGAAGAAGAAGAAGAAGAGAGGGAAGAAGAAGAAAAAGCATTTAAAAAAGAAGAGGGAGAGTCCCATAAGGAAGTATAAGAAGCAGATAAGAAAAAAGTGCAAGAAGAAACAGAAGAAGAGGAAGAAGAAGAAGCAAAAGAAGAAGAAGAAGAAGAAGAGATAGAATACTAATATGAAAATTTTTGAAACCTGACAATCCGCGTCGTCATAACGGAATTTTTTTTACAGCGAAGTTCAGCATTTACAAGGCCCTGGGTCCACTCGGTGTAGAGGGTTACGTTTCGATGCTATTTGTATGTATAAGAGTGGAAGATAACAGGCTAAGTTTGTAGAGATCGGGGAAACATCCTATTGTCACTCATTTCCACAGTGCAGTACTTCGCGGGAAGTAGCTTTTCCTGTGGAACTTCTCTTCGGTGGGATACAGCGGGAATATAGTGGTTTGCTCCCGCACAAATACGACAACACTACTCCATTTGTGGCCTGATCAGGCTCTTGTAAACGTAGAGGATGAGAGGAAGGGTCAGGTACTTATAGCAGCGGTACAGAAACCCGACCTACTTACCTGCATTTCAAAGCAATACATATTAAACTTAAATCTGGTTTCTGCATGTATCGGTTGGTGTGGGTGGGGGTAATCGATAGTGGCTTAAAATGAGAAATCGAAGAATGGAATTCTAATCGTTTTCGTTACGTTAACTTACGGGAAAATATCACTGGGATATTATATAAATCAATCTTCCCCACCCCAGGAAATTTTAAATATTAGAAAATGTATCTGAGAAAAAATCTTTCTTAGCGTATATACTCGGCTATTGTGCGAGTTCTTATGGCAATTTTCTTATGCAAAAAAAAAAAAAAAAAAAGATGTCGCATTATACGTTTTGAAGATGTTAAAAATCATTAATTTTCGGTGACCAGCTGCACTCTATACGGGTAATTGTTTTCTCTGGTGGGGTTAAAACGATTTCAAATTTCTCACTATACAGACAATTTATACAGGGACATATACATTATCTCCAAAAAATTGTTAATGTAATATTCACTCCTGAAAATGAATTTAAAAAGAATTACAAGAATTTATGTTTTCGCTGGAACTAACCTGTTAGAGTTGACAATCAGCAAGAGACAAATTAATGAGTCAATATTGATTTTTAGTCTTGAAGATCAGTTTATTGTTTTTAAAATTTTTATTTTATGTTAGTTTTTACATACTGTATATACTGGTATCATGCGAGTTTTGAAGATCTCGTGTTGAACCTAATTTTAACGAGGTCACATCCTGAGATATAAAATTAGCGTATGTACTACTTGCCTAGCTCAACGTTGATCAAAATATATATCCATTTTAATATAGTCATATTAGTTTCCAAATTAGGTTTTCAAGCGTCGCATGATCCGTGAGTATTTATGGAGCTTTTTCTAGGTAGTCATTCATTTGTTATAGTAAAATAATGAACAATGACGATATTGTATATTTGAACAGGGAGTTACTTATATGCTATGCGTGATACACGATTACGCTATCATGTATATTTCAATACACGACTGACAAGGTAGATATTTTTTCCTTCAGTAGGTGGCTATTTCATTCTGCGGTAGACCAGTTGCCATCCAAGGCTATAGAATCCGGTCTGTCCTGCTATTTACTCATGCCTGGGGGTGGGGGAAAGAAGATGATTCATACCTTTCCCAAGGGTATTATTATAGCATGTAAGTGAATATAATGGATTCGACTGGAAATCGAACTCGGTTCTCCGATTCCTCCGAGCCGCTCTCCATTTTGTTCACGTTAACATTAACAGAGAAGAAGGAAGAGAGATTCTATTCGGAATCAGCGGGGTTTAGAATTCATAGAATACAATAAAAGGGACCTTTTTTTTCTTTTTACTGATTTTGAATTCAGTGAAAGATTTTTGGGTGGAAGATCAATAAGAAAAAATACATTTAGTTCTATGAAAAAAAAAAAATTCACTTTTTAAGCAGTTTCCACCGCATTAAATATGTTTTACATTTATAGATATTTTGAAAATCCGTACAAAACACTGATTGTTGAGATGGACTTTTACGCAGCAAAATTCGGAGACACTTGTCTAACGGCATACAAAAGTGGATTCTATTGTAAAAAAAAAAAAGAAATACAGAAAAATAAAATAAAATTGAGAAATAAGTTGTATATTTTTGCATATTTTTCAGCTGTCTTTTCTCTCTGTTTGTGGCGAAGAGACATGCCTCAGAGGGATTCAGGTTACTGTTATCAAAATGGCAACGTCAGATATGTGAGCCTAAAAATGGACAGATGTTCACCTATCTATTTTTGTGTGGATCGAATCATTGAACATATTTCGGCGCCTGCCATTGCAAATAGACGTTGGTCTGCATGTCTGGCTTTCCGTGTTTTCTCAAAGTTTGTATCGACTTGCTTCTCACCATATCGTCCTCAACTTGTATAAATATAAAGGAACATGTATCTGTTTAGATACGTCGCTCCAGGGGCAAAATCTAGCGTGAGATTGTACGAAAGATCACGTCCCGTTGAGCTGCAGTAGATTAAATATTTTGTGATATTTAGATATTTCTTCGAGTACACAGGTCTGTGATATTTTTTTTGATGGCGCTTATGATGTTTTGGCTAATTTGAAAACAGTTTAATATCCATTTAAAAACATTTGTAGTTTTCTTTTTTCAGAATAATATATCCTGTGCATAAATTTGTTTAGCTTACTGGAAATATGAATCAAGAATGGATATTTACTTGAAGATTTAAAACCATCTTCGATTGAAATAATGCACACCTTTTGAAATACTAAATAATTGATTAAAATTCGAATATTCAGGGCAATTAGCTGTCATGGCAAGAATTTTTGCTTCTTTTAATTTTGTGAATACTTAGTAGATGTGTACCATTTTAGGTTCCAGCAGTCATTCTTTTGCCCCATCTTGAATACCGTGTTTTGCATAATAGCAATTTTCTGGTGGAATCTTTCACCTTGCTCATCCCTAATATAACCCAAATTATCCAAGGACTTTGTATTGTTTCTATTCGTAATTTGTAACAATGCAATTACACTGCCATTGTCATAACATATTACATCCCAAAACTTTATTTATTTCTATTCGTAAATTGGAACATTAAAATTAAAGTCATTTCCATAATATATTATATACAAGGAGATTTTATTGTTTCTCTTCCTAATTTATAACAATACAATAACACTGTCCTTATCATAAGATATTATATACAAGGGCTCTCTATTGCTTTTAATCATAACTTAGAACTGAGCACTTATACTTTAACAATTATAATATATTATATGCAAACACTTTATAGTGTCTCTATTCGTAATTTGTAACTTACAGTACACTGTCATTGGAATAATATATCACATCCAAGGACTTTATATTGTTTCTATTCAAAACTTAGAACGATACAACTATACTGTCATTATCATAATATATTATATTCAAAGACTTTGTATTGTTTCTATTCAAAACTTAGAACAATACAACTATACTGTCATTATCATAATATATTATTGTGACACCATTTAGGGTGCAAAAAGAAAAAAAAAGAAAGAAAGGAAAAAGAGAAAAAAAGAAAGAAAAAGAGAGGCGAGACTTAAACTTAGATGATAAAGGAAAGCCACCCACGAGAAGGGACATTTGGCGATGTTATTTTGATAATGAAAAAAATGGTGAAAATTCTGACGGCCATTGTCGTAGGGCTAGCTGACAAAGTCCAGGTTGATACATAGTTTTTTTTTTAAATAGATAAAGAATTAACTGCGTCATGGTGGCAAACAAATTATCAGAAAATGGTGAAAATTCCCTGTGAGGAAAAAAAGAAAGGCAAAGAGAGGCGAGACTTAAACTTAGATGATAAAGGAAAGCCACCCACGACAGGGACATTTGGCGATGTTATTTTGATAAATGAAGAAATGTGAAAATTCTTATGGCCATTGTCATAAAGCTAATTGACAAACAGAGTTTTGGTTACAGAGTTTTAAATAGATAAAAGATTGGCTGTGTCATGGTGGCAAACAATTTAATATGTCATCTGTTAACCGCACACGAAGCCCAACCCTGGGTTAAGTCTTTGTCGTTTGGATAAGACATCTATGTGTGTTGAAATTCGGCTATGATAATAAAAATATGTTATCAGAAATTGGCACCAAGAATGCGAACACAGCTAGGATAATGAAACTACTTTATCGGGACGAAAAATTGGCTGTGTTCGCTAGTTGACAACCCGAACTTGACAATTGGCGAAAATTTCATTTGATAGATCCCAGGTGACATTGAGGATAAGAGCTGCGATTAAGGAAAGAAAAGGAAAAGAAAAAGATAATTTTTATTTTGAGCAAGATATATTTTTTTCTTAAGACAAAGCTAGCCTGGTCACACCCACACTGTTGGACGCCCATTGGCCGCATGTTAACGAGAGCCAGGCGGAGGTGATCATGTGACGCAAGGGGGGAGCCCGCCGCCGCCCATTGAGAGGATAGGTATGAGAAGTTGCTGCGAGGAAGTGGGAAAACCATTGACGCCCCTCTGAAGTATGGTGAGATATCCATATGAGAATAAGAGAAGGTGGGGTTAAGAGAAGACTTCCAAAAATAGAAAGGAGTGGAAAATTCCTGGCCGAATATAAAGAAGTGGACTATGGATTTAGAATTATCAAGGAACCTCAAACCCCGACGAGCCCACCCCGGTTTGGGTCGGCGTCCATATAAGCAAAGTCGCAGCGAGCGAAAATCAGAGAGAGAGCTTTTAGTTGCAGTTAGTTCGAGTCCGAGTTCCAGTTGAGAGCTCTGAAGACCCACCACGAAGAGCTGACCAAGATTCGCGCAAATTCCGAACTCATCTTCTAATCAAGAACAATTTATTTTTGAAGAACAACTTAGACTCACACCACCAAAATAAGTTTTACGGATTTCGCCTGAAGACACACCAAGAACCAGTTTCTTAAAGGACAGACAGCTTAGATGTTAAGACTTGCCTAACAAAAAAAACATCGTTTCACGAATCCACGTAGCGGGTTGGGAGATAGACGTGGCCCTGTATCCAGCAAAAGATATAAAGTATTGTTATCCTTTTTTTTAATAACTTGAACTTTTCGAGTTGTTATTTTATTTTCTCTTACATCTATTTGTGTGATACCACCCTCATTCGAACTCAGCTTGCATTACGGCCCCGACGACTGATTGATTTCCTCTGCCTAGATCAATTCACAACGTGGGTAGGCAGACTGGGAATCAAAGTAGTTACTTCGGTAACCAGGCGTTGGAGGCGAGTTGGGAACGACGAGGCTGTTATCGGATCTAACCCGATTCCCATCCGAATCGCCAAAAGGGTGGAACGTCACACTTGGGTGCCGCGAACTATACCAAGCCAATTAGTCGTCACAGGACGGGATAGCACGACTGACGCAGACAGGCGGACATCACGTTTGGAGCGACACCCACCCGAACGAACGAACGGGAGTAGCCAACGTCGCAGTTGGCGCCGTGACCAGGATAAGACCCTGGATCGGCTGATGTCACAATTGGTGCCGTGACCAGGATAAGACCCTGGATCGGCTGATGTCACATTTGGTGCCGTGACCGGGATAAGACCCTGGATCGGCTGATGCTACAATTGGTGCCGTGACTAGGATAAGACTCTGGATCGGCTGATGTCACAATTGGTGCCGTGACCGGGATAAGACCCTGGATCGGCTGATGTCACATTATATCCAAAGACTTTATATTGTTTCTATTCGTAACTTAGAACGATACAACTATACTGTCATTATCATAATATATTATATCCACTGAGTTCATATTGTTTCTATTTGTAAGCTACACCAATTTAACTACACTCGCATCATCATGAATTATCATAATATGAAAACCAGATGTTTGAGCAATCAGTATTTCTATAACATTCATGGTTTTTGGAGGATTTGTTTAGAATGAATTTCAATATCATTGGAAATTTGGCTATGGAATGTCATTTTTGTTAAAGTTATATACAGCAAAACAACCACTAAAAATTAACATGCATCTTGGATTCAGCATCACAGAATAAGTTGGCTTGTAATAAAACATGGATGAGCCAACGCTATGAAACTGGAATATATTTGAAAATGTTTACAATATTGTGTGCCATATTGCATTGATATGGTAATTGTAATATTATCAGTTTCCTTATAACGAAACATTCGATATTCATTGACAGACCTGACAGAGTTAGTGTCGATTGAAATCTATAAAATACTTCTTTTAAAATAATTTTTCGGAACAACGGTTTCCTCAAGTGCAGTAGATATTATCCCTCTTTTCATGACGAGTGGAAGTTACCTTCCTAAACATTTTTTTTAAATAATCTGGCACATCAACATCTTTACTTACATGTGTTATCTATTTTAGTTGTTTCTGCATTCGAAAGTCCTCAGGTGATGTGGTTTATGTTATTTGAAACAATATCTTGTTTGTGATTCTGTGTTGCCAGTCAACAAGGATCTTCGTCTAGACCCACAGGCTTAAAAAATTGATCTGAGAAAGATAGCTCTCTGTTTGCTATCAGTATCCCGTCCTGGATATGACGATAAACTACATCTGCGTCCTGGGTAAGACGATAAACTACGCCCAGAAGCATGGTATCTGATCAGGAGATTTTGAGGAGTGTGGAACCATCTGTTATTTCTGGTGTTCCTAGGTCCAGCCTGACCCGGGGTGGTAGCACTTGGTAGGGTCCCAGCTATTGGCAAAAATTAACCCCGAAACTGACGTAAACATCTTTATGGATTTTTAAAAATAGGTTTTAATACCAGAAATAATTTGTAAAAAAATATTACCAGAAATAATTTTTTTAAGAAAAAAAACAAAAAAACAAATTTTAACCAGCAATACGTTTTTGAAAAAAAAAACAAAAAAAACCAGCAATACATTTTTTAAAATGATATTACCAGCGATACATTTTTGAGGAAAAAAAAATACAAGAAATAGATTTTTGACAAAACAAAAATATTACCTGGAAAAAAAAGTTAAATAAGCCATTGAGGTTGATATGCCGTAAAACAAAATAAACCAAACCAATCTAAACCAAAGAATACATATTCTATTCATACGAATCTATCCTAAAAATGTTGTCGGCATTAAATAACCCATTGATGCTGATATGCCGTAAAACAAAATAAACCAATCCAATCTAAACCAAAGAATACATATTCTATTCATACGAAAAAATGTTGTCGGCATTAAATAACCCATTGATGTTGATATCCCGTAAAAGAGAATAAACCAACCAATCTAAACCAAAGAATACATATTCTATTCATACGAATCTATCCTAAAAATGTTTTCGGCATTAAATAACCCATTGAGGTTGATATGCCGTAAAACAAACTAGACGAAAGCAAACCAAGCTATCAGTATTTGTTTCTTGCATTCACAACAAAGCAGGAATAATCTTTTGAACTCATTTTCAGCTCATGCACGACCTTCCAATGGAGGTCTTGCCACAGAGTTTTACTACACAGTTTACTCAATTTTCTTGAAACTCGGTGGCACTGCCATTATTCTATGAGATTTAATGCCTTGCTTCTCCAAGGATACCCGTTCACCTGAGCGGCTAGACAATCCCTGTTATACATGCCTACCCAGGCACATTTGTGCCTGTGCAACACCCACAAAACCCACCTGGGATTTGTACTTTAACTATGCTGAGTGTATCCTAGTTACAGTTATCTGGCGTGATCAGAAGTCTGATCAAAGCCAGCAAGGTCATATCCTCCATCACTATGACTTGTGACTTCGTTCTAGCGCACATATCTACAGATCCCTAAGGGTTTCATCTACGGATCCCTAAGGGTTTCGTCTACACATTTTGATTCGCAGAACTTAAGTCAAACTGTGCTGTGGTTTTCAGACACTTCACAAAGTTGCTGCACGCTGGCATCACTTTCCCCAGCTTACAAGAAACCACCTTCCAACGAATCCGGTTCTAATAGTCCGACAGTGAACGTTATGACCTATTCTATGAGTTAATGGCAGATTTTATCACTTTTTTTATCCATAGTGCCCATTTAGAATTAATTACCCATTCGAATTTAGAATTAACTTTAGCTGATTTTTTCATCAGACATTACTCGCAGCTTTAAGAGTGTCTTTGGTGTTATGGGGCTATTTATTAACCCCCTTCTCAACAACGCTCCACGCATAATAGTCTAGTGGATTGAGATCTGGAGAGTTAGGAGGCCAACTGTTTAGTGTTATGTGGTCGTACAAATGGTCAGCCATCCATTCTTGTGTTTGTAGAGCTTTGTGGGATGGAGCCGAGTCTTGCTGAAATATTCAAGGCCTGCCGTTGCATATGTTGTCAATCCAGGGCTTGACAACTATTTCTAGAACCTCAATATAAGCAGCAGCATTTACTCTAAGACTAAAAGTCTGGTGGCATAACATGTCCTTCAATACCATAACACTTGAAGGAAATTTTGTGCGCATCACTCTTGGCACCTCAGAAGGATCTTAAGAAATCCCTCTGTCATTTTTATTTTAAGTTTTTGATCTTGAGCAAAATTTTTCTCATCTGAGAAAAACCAAATCACACCAGCTTCTGAAGGATTTTTAAGTCGTTTAAAAGCTTTTTGGATCTGTTTAAACGGTTTTCATTTGTTTTTTCAGACATACCTGTCTTCATCATGTAAGACTTGTATCAAACGTCTTCATGAACACTCCTTCCGATTGTTTTTCCGTTACATGCAGCTTTTTGGCGAGGTTAATCAATAATGTCAACCTCATTTTTTTTCCGAGGTTAATCATTGAGGTCAACACTTCATTGATTAACCTCGGTTTTCATCAATTTTCGGCTTGACTTCTTGAATAAATAGTCCTCAGAACGTGCAGAATGTCTTTTACGTTTTGATACAGACATTGGGAGAACTGTCAGCGTCTTCTAACTCTTTTCGTATCTTGTGGACAAACGATCTTGCAACTTTGAGGAAACGTGCAATATCCAAATCGCTATGATCAGCCTTTAACGCCACAATCACAGCATTACTTTTCATTTCATTTGTTATCATAAGGTTTGCCATTCTTGGTTTCTGAAAAATAAAAGCATTAGAAGTTAGCGGAAAGCAGTATTAATCTTAAATCTGTATGTCCTCAAATACCAGCCGCATCGTGTATATTCGAAGTAATTTATCTAATTTAAACTGGCTTTTATTTGTACTGTTTGCAATTTATACACCAGTTCATAGAACATTTACTTGAAACGAAGCGTTCGGTATGTCTTCACATCTGTTACGTTGTTGAAATACTGCAGTTTTCGAATCGACATATGTAGCCATTTATGTTCTGGTATTAGATGTTGTATTAGATACAGTAGAGTTTTTTTCCAACTTGAGCTCAAGAATTCAATAGTTTCACATCATTATTTTGCAAATAAATGCTTAAAGAAACATTATGGGTATATCTACATCTTTGAGGCCTTCTATATGTTATTTTTTGCACCACACTCACTACCGTAGGCTATTCTTTTATCTCAAACACTACTAACTAGCCCGACTCTATAACGATATTATTTAATCAGAGAACATTATTAAATACGATAATTGTTTCATCATGCCTCAGCCATAATATATCGTTTACCATAAAACATCGTAAAACGCCAATGAAAAGATATTTGACAGTTGCCCAGAGCAATAGAAAAGGTGTTAGTTCTAAATGCACATATGTTTATTCTGCTGTAATTCGAATTGGGCTTGACAGTGTAATTGTTTTCTATTGATGACAGGCATGTTAACTACCGGCATTCAATTCGAAGCCATTTTCTCTCTTTGTTTATTCGTTCTGTCGAGAAGGACACTTCGAACTTCATGGTACCATACCATTTTCTATTTGACTTTCTCTCTGGTACTCTAAATGAAAAACTCTCAGACAAACAGACCGGAACTTCAACCAGAATTTGAGAATTGATTTTCTTATTGAACCTCTGTTAATATCTTGGGATCTCTGAACAATATTTTGATCTTAATATAATAACAAAAATATAATCAAATCTTCAAGATTATTTAAGCAAATTTCTGTATACATCTGGTTGCATCATCGTTGCTCATGTCTCCTATCAGTTCGGTCATGAGATAAAAAGAATAGCGAATAGATACTACATTTTGGCCACCAATTTGCAGCCTGATTTTGGTGACCAATTTTTAGAAGCAAAAGTTAAGGTTTGTTGTTGCGTAACCTAAAGATTTTCAAACGAAATGAATTTCGATCAGTTTTGTAATCTTCTATATAGGCAACATTCTGTTCTGCTATTTACCCATAGCTGGAGAAAGAAGAAGATTTACACCTTTCCCAAGCATATTAGCATGTAAGTGAATGTAATGGATTTGACTGGAATTCAAACTCGGCTCTCCGATTCCTCAATCCAAGCCGCTATTCATTACGCCACCGCGCTCCTCTTGGATGGCAAGTAGTCTAGGAGAAGGACAACTCTGAATTCAAAACCTGCGAAGGATCGTTTGGGGACCTTTTGCCACGTAGTGCAACAGGCTTCTGTATTCTGCCCTTTAAAAAGTGGGGATGGTCCTGCACGAAACCTTCACCACTATAATAAAATCTCACGTGCTGTTGTCGGGCTGTCGGTTTGCTAGGAACCGATCTGCTTGGCCCTCATACGTCGACGGGAGTGTCGAGTGTTGGCAACAGTAAAGAGGAATGAGCCGTTGTAGCGAGGACATGTCATACACCACAATACTTTACCCAAACTGACCTTCAAAGTTTCCATGGAAGTATGTAGACGTAGGAGGAAGGCAGTCTAAAGGCTGAATGGACAACATCAAAGAATGCACCAGGATGGACCTTCCAACGCTGTTTCGGGAAGCAGAAAACAGGTCGGTTAGCGGCGGGTGGCTGCATCAATGTTGATCATGTCTCTTCTGCCCTCGGCTCGGTCATGAAATAAGAAGAGTAGGGAATAGATACCACATTTTGGCCACCAATTAGTAGTCTAATGTTGGTGAGCAATATGTAGCGGGAAAAATTAAGGCTTGTGGTTGAGGGACATCAACAGTTTCAAACGAAATAAATTTCGACATATGGGGTAATTATATGCATACTACACACACAAACATATTTTTCATATATATATATATATATATATATATATATATTTCATATATATATATATATATATATATATATATATATATATATATATATATATATATATATATATATATATATATTTCTCAAAGTTAACCAGTAGAAAAACACAATATCTATAAAGATAGAAGACAATATGAAAAATTGTATTAGTATTATTATCCGACGCGTTTCGCCCAGTGTGGACTTATTCAATGCAGAAACGAAATAAATTTATTAAAAACAATGTAACTATTAACAACAAAACAAAACTTCTGAACCCATTTCACAATTTTGAAGCTACAATATCCTTCACTTTTGAAGCTGAAACCAACTACACTCTTCCCTTCCTAGATATCTTGTTACATCAAAATAACTAACTCAATTTTGACGTTTACGCTACAAACAAAAATGACTTGAACAGTTTCTACTCAAACTACTCTTCTAAAATGAAATCTGTAATTATTATATGTTTCTATCTGACAGCATTAAGAATATGCAACCCCCAATATTTACCTAAAGAAGAAACATACATAGAAAATACATTCAAAACCCTACAATACCCATATAAATTCATACACAATGCAAGAAGAAAGGCATACAAAATATATAATCGAAACAAAAATAATGACATAATACGAAATAATAAATTACATGAAAACAGATGCATAATACTACTGACCAACTCCGTCACGTCCACTTTCCAGAACAAACTATCCCATCTAAATAATCTTAAAATAGCCACAAACACTTCCAAAACCATTATGAATATACTCAGATTCTCAAACACTAATAGCAATAATATTTCTGAAGCAGGCATTTTTAAAATAAATTGCCAAAACTGTCTCTCCCAATATATTGGAGAATCAAGGAGAAATTTTAAAAAATATTAATGAGTACAAAAGAGACCTCACAAAAGCAATTTAACTAATGCACTAATCATACATAGAAATAAATTCAACCACAATGTTGATTTTAAAAATGATATAGTCATATATTTCTTCATATTGTCGGATCTATATCCATATATTTGCTTACATACATACATACATATATATATATATATATATATATGTATGTATGTAAGCAAATATATGGATATAGACCCGAGAGTAAGAAGAAAAATATACGGAAAAACAAACAAAATTCCTATTATGCAATTATGCTGTTTTAATGTTAATATAATATCAGCGTCGGACGTTTCGGTCTAGTAGATCATCTTCAGGACATATTAATAAAACATAATTAACATTAAACTACATTCAATTCAACATGAAAAAGACGATGGACATAAGAGTAAGACTAATCAAAACAGATGACTGACATTTTTCAAGATCAACGTTCTCTTTCAGTATAATCCCGTTGGCGTCAGTTATCTGTTATCAGCATAATTGCATATGAAGATTTTTGTTTGTTTTTCCGTATATTTTTTCCTCATATATATATATATATATATATATATATATATATATATATATATATATATATATATGTTGAAAACATTATTATATGTCCTATGTTGAAAACAAGGTTTTTAATAAAGTTATTAAATGCAAAATATGTGTTTGTTATGTAGTCAATATATTTATTTTAGCTGCAAACAAGAAAGAAATAGAAAATCTGAAAATTACATTTCAATAAAATTCCGTCCTAAATTTTACTTATGAACTTAGTGAAAAAAAATAAACTTCCTTTCTTAGATGTTCTGGTAGATTTTAGTAATTCTACTTTTGAAACTTCTAAAACCAACCAGTAAAGTCTCTTGCAATCTTAATTTTTCTAGTAAATGTCCTCTTAGGTATAAAATAGGTGTTATTAAAAATGTCTTCACGAGAGCGCACGAGAACTCATCCTTACGCACGCTTTTCTTTAAAGAATTAAACAATGTAAAGCAAACGCTGATTAATAACTGATTTCCTAACATTAGGCGTTTTCTGTCTAAGGTAGGTAATAGTAACAGCGAGAATAGAGACATAAACAACAACATTAATATTTTTTATAAAAATCAAATGAACTAAAATTATAAACTGGATGAATGCAGAATTAAGAACATTATAAAAAATGCATAACACCTGTTGACAATAGCAAATAAATTAGATTAATTATTTATAACAACAAATTTACAACCTCTATCCTTATAGTTAAAAATAATAATTTACCTCCTAGAACAAAATTAAATAGGGCAAATATTATTTACGAATTTAAATGCCTATTAAGGAATTGTATTCCTGATCAATCAAAATTCATAAATAATTATATAGGCCACACTACAAGATGTTTGACACGCAGACTCACTCTACACCTTTCTGAACATTTAAATCACATTTAAATATTCATGGGAACATACCGGACACTATTTGCAGCATATTTTCTGACCACAGTAATATAATAGCATCATCTACATGCAAAAAAAAAGCCTAAAAATAATGGAAGCTTTATTAATGAAAACAAAATAAACAACACTTAATAATATTAACTTTGAACATGGACACAATATCTTGACCGTGTTTTCAAAAATTAAAACATTTTATAAAATATACATGCAACAAACTATTTCTTATTTTAACAGTTAAAATATAATTCACGAAAATGGGTAAATGTATAGCCGAAAGAGCTCGGATAAAAATAACATTTGGTCAGGTTTTATATAATTTATCAACCGAAGAGAAACAAAAATTATTAGATCGCATGAGAAATTGTATAAAAAAAACTAAATAAAAGCACTTTGTCGTTTTCAATGAAATGTGCATGAATGATGGATTGCTGCCTAAATACGCATATATATATATATATATATTATAATGGACTCTCCCCGTTGCTTTTGACGTATGAGGATCTGCCAGCTTATTGATTCAGTTATGAAAGTTGATGCGATAATCTTAAGTGGCATTTAAGACCCGCTAGTGATTTACAAAGGAGGTCACATTTGGAGGAGTTCTGAGAATTGTGAGATGAGATCACTGTTAGATTGACTGACCTTTTAGAACTTCCTCTCGCTTATATATATATATATATATATATATATATATATATATATATATATACGTATGTGTGTGTGTGTGTGTGTGTGTGTGTGCGTGCTTAGGAGTGATGTTTAGTATGGTCATCTAGAACGTTTGAGATGCACCCATACATTGTTCGTCATACGCATAGATATTTACTAATGATCTCCATATTTTCTGAGGCAGATTGTTAATCTAAAGCAGAAACAAGAAGATCTGGGGGAGGGGAGCCTTGGAGAACGCCTCCATCGATTTCTTGAGCCTCAGAAAACTGGCTATTAGCAACGACCTTCATGAACCTATTTGACAGGAATGAATTGATAATTGGAAAAAAAATAACTCTTTCAAAGATTCTATAGCTGAAACGTTTGTGTAGCAGGGAGAAAAATAGATTTTCTCTTAACAGCCGTCCAAATCAATCATAATAAGACAACGTGAACGCTGAAAAAAGTAAATACAGACGATAACACCTTTACTTCTACATCGTCTGTATTTACTTTTTTAACCACATAATATGATTCGGAAAATCAAAGAGCTAAACATGTTTCCTCATAATGTACATTTTCTGCATTACAAAAATGGAAACTTACCAAGACCACTATTTGCATTATTTGGACTATTGTCCTCATCTTTATCGCCACATTTATCACAACGTTTCGGCCTTTGTACGCCCCGGCCTTTTTCAGGCGGTTGGAATGTCGAACTGAACCCTTTATTTCGCTCACTTGGGCAGCCTCTTATAGTTCCATGTGCCATGTTCTTTAATGAATGTCAGTTATCTCCTGTTAATTCCACTCTCCAAGTCCTCCACCACCTTAACCGGGCACTGAACTCACACTTTCTGGGTCCTGTCAAGGACACATGTCACAGTGGATAAAGGCGTTAGTTAGATCCAGTGACAGGATCCAAAGAGTGTGAGTTCAATACTCAGTTAAGGCAGTGGAGAATTTGGAGAGGGGAATTAACAGGAGATAACTGATAACTGACATCCATTAAACTAGAGCAGTCTACCCCAGTGAGCGAAATAAAGGCCGAAACGTTGTCGTAAATATGGCGACAAAGATGAGGTCAATAGTCTGAACAATGTAAATAGTGTACATAATACCTCATCTCAAAATACAGACAGTTACCAAGACCAATTCAGTGTTCATTTTTTTTTATTTCTTTTTACATTCATTTTTAATTTGTAAATGGATCCTGCCTCGGAATGCGAAATCGAAGAAGGGGTGCGAATTCCATTTAAATTTTTTACATTCACCTACGCGGAAAATTATGAATCGATCTCTTATCCCACCAGGTATAGGTTAAAAATAGTTCTAGAAATCAGGAATAGTTATCTCCAAAAGAAACTGTGAATCTGCATCAGTTATCTGCCTAAGACTATGCTCCTATCCTTTGTGAATATCTATGCTGATATTACAACGGAATATGGATGCATTCCCCAAAACTCTAGAATGACCAAAAATTGTCAACTGATCTCCCTTCTGATCAAACATTAACAACTCATTAGCGCCGGTGAAAACGGTTGGTCAACGGTTTGAAAACAAAACAAATGACTGTCTATATTTGAGATGAGATATTATAATTACTTGCATTATTTACATTATTGAGACTTTTAATCTCATCTTCATTGCCATATTCACAACGATTCGACCGTTGTATGCTCCGGGCTTCCTCAGAACCAGGCCACATCAGTGGGGAACCAAAACAATTTGGAGAATTGAGTTAAAGCGAAATAACTGAGACATCCAGAAGAGGTAGCGAACAATCTACACCAGTCGATGAAATAAGGGGTTCAGCTCGAAAATGTTATTATCTGAAGAAGGCTGGAGAGTACAACGGCCGAAATGCTAGGAATATGGCAATGAAGATTAGGACAACAGTCAGATTAATGAAAATAATGCAAGTAATCGTAATACCTCATCTCAGAGATATAGACAGAACCTGAAGAAGGCAGGAGAGTATAACGACCGAAACCTTGTGAATATGGCAATGAAGATGAGGATAATAGTCAGAATAATGTAAATAATGTAAGTAATCGTAATAACTCACCTCAGCGATATAGACAGAAACTGAAGACAAATTCTAATCACCTGAAGAATGCCTGGAGAATGCCGGAGCGTACCCCCAAAATTACTTTAAGTCCTAATAGGCACTGAAGTTACGGGGCTTCCTTCAGATAACAATCTTTTTTCGTGATATGAGAAAAATCTGTATACATCCGTTTGTGATGAAACGTCACTTGTTTTACTTGTATTATTTAAATTATTCGAACAGTTATTACCATCTTCACTGCCATATTCAAAGCGTTTCGGTCGTTATACGCTCCGACCATCTTCAGGATCTGTCTGGGGTAATATGATTACTTGCATTATTTACATTATTCGGAATGTTATCGTCATCTTCATTGCCATATTCACAAACTTTCAGAAAGTGTAAAAATAGGTTTTAATACCAGCAATACATTTTTGGAAAAAACTGCAATGCATTTTTCAAGAAAAAATATTAGCAACAATACATTTTTGGAAAGTAAAAATCTTGTTAGCATTAAGCAACACATTGAGGTTGATATGCCGTAAAACAAACCAATAATCTTTTCTGACTTTTTATTAAAATTATCTCAAACATTTTGTCGGCTTTAAATAACCCATTGATATGTTGATATGCCGTAAAACAAACCAATAATCTTTTCTGATATTTTGTTAAGATTAATTTTGTCGGTATTAAATAACCCATTCCGGCCGATATACTGTAAAAAAAAACAGTAATCATTTCTGACATTTTGATAACTCTATTCTAAAAATCGCATGTCGGCATTAAATAATTATTGAAGCGGGTATGCCGTAAAAACAAATAACCCAAATAAATCAAAACAAACTCTAGATAAAAAAAAAAAAAAATTCTTTAGAAAAATACTTCAATGAAAGCTGATCTACAAACTGATTTCTTGCAAAGCATACATATTCTATTCATACGAACCTATCATCAAAATCTTGTCGGCATTAAAAAAACCAATGGAGTTGATATGTCGTAAAACAAACCTAACCAAATCAAAAGTGAACATTATTGCAAAAGAAAAGAAGTGGGTCCTCTAATTAATTTCGAAACCTTACTGCGCTTGTTCGCTTTCGAATTAAAGGCGTCCCAATTGAAACTTACAAAAACGATATAACTTAGACTCAAGCATGTTATTACAACGAACCTATAGAAACGACTCCCAAGATGATAGCACTCTGGTCGCTACAATATTAACCTGCATAAGTCTAGTGCCAACCTTTAATTTCCCCACATATAAACTATAGTTCTTGTTCTGTATCACTCTATATTGAGTGGCTACAACACATTGTGTATATGATGCGACAATATAACGCTGCGGTTTCTACAAAGTGTATAAGTTGTTAGCCTACTGCACAACCCCGAACGTGCATAATCAGGTTTTGAATTCACTGTTGTCCTTCTCCTAGACCAGTGGCCACCCGATGCTATAGAACCCGGTCTGTCCTGCTATTTATCCATAGCTGTGGGGAGAAGAAGAGGATTCATAACTTTCCCAATGATATTAGCAAGTAATGAATATAATAGATTCGACTGGAATTTGAACTCAGCTCCTCAATCCAAACCGCTGTCCATTACGCCACAGTGCTTCCAGGCATTGACAAGTTGAAAATCTTTATATAAAAAAAAGAAAAAAAAAGAAGCAATCCTTTTTTTTGTGTCTTCGTAACGTTTGATTTCGCTTACGACGTAGAGAGATACTTCAACTAGTTTATAGTGATTTTCCAAGCGTAGGTTAGATGTGGCACAAGGTCGAAAATATGGGCAAGGCAGTAAGGATCGAATCCACTATTCAGTCGTACCTGATCTAGCGAGGCATGATTACTAACCATAACACCACCTCGAGGTCCCCCTTCAACTAGTTTATATTCCGATGAAAGAAATTAACATAAGCTCACCTAAAGCCAATGAAAAACCGTTATTTACCACGACGTGCAAGTATTTATTTATTATTTATTTATTTATTTTTTTGCTTACGCGGCCTCTACACTGTTAGTTTTGACTAAAGCTTATATTTATTTTTATTTCTGTGTGATCTTTCATTCGATCAGTGTGAATGTTGATTTGAGAGTCATTAAATAATAACTGCCCCGGGGGTGGGGGGGTGGAGGGCCTCTCCCCGACTAGGTGAATAAATCGACAATGTCATCAGCGCAAACCTTCGGGTTTCAGCCTTCCAATGAGGTACTGCTATTAAAATGAATCAGCATGAACATCAACAGGGCTTTTCAGTTGTCATGGCAACAGTTAAAACCCATGTTAGCTTGAGTGTTGCTAATGTCTAAACGTCGTAAAGAGCGCAGTAAGTAATATTTCCATGGCTACCGTCATAGCAGGACCGACAGCGACTGTCACCACGATAGTGTTTCATGCTACAAATAATTGATGATAAGAACTGTAGCAGTAGCAGCATGAGCATATGATGCGTTTGACACTGATTCCAATGGCCAAGGCGTGGCAGAAAATGAAGATAGGGATATTAATAGCAGTAGTAAATGGTGAACAAGGAAAAGAATTCAAAATAGGAAAACAAGAAAGGGGTACTTCTTTTTCTTCTTTGGCTTTTTTGTCTTCTTCTTCGTCTTCTTCTTCGTCTACTTCTTTTTCTTTTTTCTTCGTCTTTTTCTTCTTCATCTTCGTCTTCTTTTTTGTCTTCTTCTTTGTCTTCTTATTTGTTGTCTTCTTTGTTTTCTTCCGCGTCGTCCTTTTCTTCTTCTTCTTTGTCTTTTTCTTTGTTTTCTTCTTCGTCGTACTTTTCTTCTTCTTCTTCTTCTTCTTCTTCTTCTTCTTCTTCTTCTTCTTCTTCTTCAGTAGGCAGGCGATGAAACATTCCCCAAATTCCTGTCCTTTCAAGCTGTTATTATTCTTTGCCTGCTATCTCCCCTAAACCCTGTTCTGCCAACCTTTTATCCAAGCTTTTAAGTAGCTTATTCCATGCCATTGGCTATAATCCTTATAGGAAGGTTTATTTATAACATGTAATATAATATTGCGGAACAAGGCCGAAAAAAAGTGGAGAGCGGCTGGTTTACACTGCCCACTATCCTACACTTAGCTAAATCTTATGTCGACCCATTCACTCTAATGATTTCCTCAATCACCGCATGAACATATCCTTCACCCCGTTAACCAACATATACCACAATACTACATCCCTGTAAAATTGTAAAATTTTCCAATACATCAAAATGTCATTTTTTCCCCATTTTCGTTAACTTTCTTATAAAAATATATAAAAATCTATGATGAAATAAGATGGGGAGTAAATAAACCCCAACAAAAAGATAAAAAAAAAAACGCAACACATTCAAACTAAAATTAAACTGTGTTAGTAGGACCAGTCCAACCCCAACAAAATATGAGCGGCCGCTGTATTCTTCCTTTTACCAGAATGAAGAAGCTTGCTCCCTTGAGACGATGAGAAACAAAATAAGTTCCGGACTGCGAAAATATAAAAGGCTTGTCAAGTCAAGATAAAAAAAAAAGATAATAGAAAGAAACTGAGGAGTTTGCGAATCTTGACAAGGAGCATTACAAAAGAGGATCACCCGACATAAACTCAGTGAAGAAACGAGTATAGATAAACAAGAGATAGGAAACGTCAGGAAGGAATCCGCACTCTTGGGTCTTTAGCGGACAAAAAAAAAAAGAAAAAAAAAGGAAGTTTCGCCTGATTCACGCGAACCCGGCTCGCAATCTGAACCAACCATTCGCATGAAATCTAGCGAGAGCAAAATCTTTCTATCAGTTCTTATATTCATCCTGAGCTGATGCCTAAATAATCTAGTCAAATCATTATGGGAATAGTTTTCATCTCGTAAAATTCCTTCCGTCCGCGTCGTCCATATCACCATACTTGTCACGGCCGGCGGTATACGAAACATCAATCGTTTCATGCCAGACACTCGGGGGTGACTCATTTTCGCACACGTATGCGAGATCGATGGACACATGACGTTTGGGGTTGATAAGAGCCGTCAAATCGCCGACATTATACCAGAACGGGCGCACCAGCGAGCAATGGAAGAAGGCGCGCGAATGACAATCGGCCATTTCTGCCTAGGCCTTTCTCATAGATACGTCACTGAGAGATAGGATATTCCGGGTCAGTCGCCAGGTAAGGGAAAAATCGAGATTGCTGAGATAATCAGCCGCTTGCGCCCAGGAAAATGGCGCAAATCGTCTTCGGAATTTCTAGGTTATCTTATTAAAGTTTAATAACAATGATTTAATAAACTAACATTGTTTGACAGAATGTGTAAACTAGTGATAATGAAATAATGTATTGATATAATTTTGCAACCTAACGTAACTGAATAAAATAATCACACGAAAGTTGGTACTGAACGATAATACTTAGGACAAGAGCAGCACATATAAGATTTACCAGCGGAGCGTAGAAGTAGTCAACTGATGGGGAGTGATGGAAGTGAATTTCACATTGAATCACTAACCGCAGGATATCTACCAACTGATTCCCGAGACGAAACTCTGCCCTTCGACTTAGCAACATCTGGGGATCTTCTCTGTACGGAAGCAGAAAATTTGACCAGGACAGCTGGAGACGAATTTCGAACTGCAGGGTATCTACTAACCGCCTCACGCAGTTAGATGTGCTACAAATCCGAAATTAATATGGGGTATTTGTGCCCGTAGGCTCGGCCAAAAATTCTCCATAGACACTGTCTAAAACAGGGTCGGGTTTCCAGAGACGAGACTCTGCCCTTCGACAGAGCCTCGTTTTTGGGGAACCTCTCTGCGCAGAGGCAAGGAGTTTGAACATCACTGTTGGAGACGAGTCTCTAACTGCAGGATATCTACCAACCGCCCCACACGGTCAGATGTGACACAAGGCCAAATTTAAAGTGGGATATCCGAGCCCGTAAGCTCGGCCAAAAATTACCCGCAGACACCACCTAAAACGGGGTCGGGTAGCTGTTTCCCGTGATGAGACTCTGCCCTTCGACATAGCCTCGTCTGGGGATCCTCTCTACCAGGAGGGAGAGAGTTTGTCCATCACAAATGGAGACGAATCTCCAACTGCAGACCGACATAAAGTATTTATTACTGCATTTATGTGCATACCCATTATCGTGCAAAGATATGCTACAACACATGATATGGGAGTTTTTTTTTCCATTGTTGTTGACCTTCCACTAATATTACTATATATTAATGAAATAGTATCATTTTACTAAATCTTCTCTAATAAAGGGCACGAGAGATCATTAAGTTAGGTGGTTATTGAATGAAGTGTGTGATATGCATCGAAGAGAAATGATGATTATGAGGAAAAGGAAGTCGATATTCACCCAAATTAATGCCCAAGTAATACTAGATGTAAAGGAGTAATATTAAATTCATCATAACTCTTAATATGTGACAGCCACTCGAGTTAAGTCTCTAAATAATTTTTAAAAGAATAGCTTTTGTTCTACCTAAGGTTTTACCATCACTCCTAGAAATATCAAAAGGGTTAAAATTCATCTGAAGATGGTGAATTTTATGGCAAGTCATTAATTTTCGCAACTTTCGTTCAATTTCCTTTATTTCAGGTAAACGTTTGTTGACATTAAGCTATATAAGAAACGACTGCGATCGCTATTACAACTGCTATTTGTAGCTATTAACTGACTGCTAGCATTGAGTTAAATGTCTAATAGAGCGGCCATTTTTTGAGCAAAATTCTCATTAAACGTTTCTTCTTCTCATTATTACTATTATTTAACTGACTCAACTTTTAATCGTTGCGAGAGACATGTAGGAGGAATTAATTACTAGACGGAGATAATTAATAATGCATACACTTCAGAAAACCTCGTCTTTTGTGCTGTCTGCTATCACATTCCACAGGAAAACCAAAACATCAAATATTACTGGCTTCTCTGGTTGGGAAAGACATTAGAATAATTCAGAATCTATACTGGCAGCAAACCTCTGCATACAGATAGAAAACGAGTTCAGCAGATATTAAGAAATATATAAAAACAAAGAAGTGTCTTCTTGTCAGACTTATTCAACCGACACAGCCAGGGAATAGTGAAAGAGTTAGAAAACCTACCAGGACTGTCAGTCACAATCATAAGAACATAAGATATGCTGACGATAGACTGTTGATGGCAGACGCGGAAAGAAATTTGCAAAAACTCCGACAGAAAGGAGTATGGGAAAGAACTAGACATTCCCTGCAAGAAGACAACATGTATGGTTGTTAGCAAAAGGATGACTCTATAGTGCGAATTGCAAATCGGATGTATCAAAACGAAACAAATACAAAAACTTAACTCTCTACGAATTGTTTTAACAGAAGACAGAAAGTGCAACACTAAAATCCGAAGACGTATTGGGATAACCACAAACGCATTTCTGTTGTTAGAAAAAAGAAAGAAAATCGCTAGAAACAAGTAAAAAACTGAGATAACTGTTTTTTCTATATGGCAGTGAACTCTGGATAATCTCCTCAAAGATGAAGAAAAAACCTTGATCCAACAGAATGTGGCATTTGTAATCAATAAGTAACCTAAAACATGAAAGGTTAATGTGATCCAGAATTAAAATATTTTAAGAGAGTTTTCTTTCTGTTATTACAAGCTAACTTTAGTTCATTTCGTTTATTTAGTAGATTTCGCTCATTGATATTTATGAAGATGAATCTTTTTTCCAGTAAACACAGGTTGCATCGGTAGCCGCGGTCGGAAAAAGGTGTAGTTTTGGCGACGAAATTCCAATTTACGGCCGGTGTATAGTCATCTGTTTTAATATCAAAGTAAAATTTTGTGAATAAAGTGACATTTGCATATTTCTTATTGTTAAGAGTCATTTTATGATGGAAAAATCTTGATTTCTTGTTGTTTTATTTCGCTTCTACTGCCATCAACTGGAAACAAATCCCACAGAAGTCGTATGTTTTCGAGCCCTTACGTTATCGACGCCTTTCGCTTGTGTATGGTTCACAAATCTTAATTCACTAACCCATTCCTTATAAATGGTGAATCTGATCATACGCATAGCGTACTCAAATTTAAATTTTCTATGCACACCGCTAAATGAAATTCGACGTTTCCTGAAGCTGCCGCGTAAGTGTCTGCAAACTACTTGTTAGTGAGTCATAGACATGGCATCAATTATTTAGTTATAATATCAGAATTCCTAAACAAGAGTTGATGGAATTCATTAGCTTGGTAACGCCTGGTTGTCTGAGAGTAATAAACTCTAAAATAAGAACCAACCTTCCATAGAGTACGGAGTTCATTTCTGTCGAACAATTCGATTTCTGAAACCTCACCAAGCGGCCATTTACAAAGAGGCACTAAGCAGATACCATATCTATTTACATTATTTAAAACATTGTCTGTTGTCCTCATATTTATTATCATATTAACGATGTTTCGACCATCTTCAGATGACATTTGGAATTTCGAACGGAATCCCTTTTTTATTCTACTCGACTACATTTTTCTAGTTTCACGTGCCATGCCTTTTATCTCAGTTTGGGTCAAGTAACGGCATTTTATCTGTCGTTAAGGGACAGTGTATTCTATATAATTGCAACCATCATCTTGACGTATTCTTTAGATATTCTCTACAGGAAGAAGACCCACAATCTCAAAAAAAAAAAAAAAAAATAGCATTTGCTTTAGAAGGCAACTTATTCTGCTAGTTACAGAGGCTTTAAATTCAATGAAATAATTAGAACAATTACTAGTTGTGGAGATGTCCGTGTCCTGGCTTCAATTATAAACGAATAAAACGCCTCCGAAATTATAGCTTGTGGCGAGGAATATTTATTTGTTTAATCAGTGTATCCATTCCAACACGCTGACAGATTGCTTCAACACTTAGTGTTTAAACTATTACCGTAGAGGTCAACACCACAAGAGCGATCATTTTCAAAGACTTACAGTGACTTTGTGTTGAATCATTTCCCTTTAATGAAAGGCAGGTATGAAGTAATTTTCACGACAATATTAATTTAATGACAGACTCGGGCTTGTCACAGGATTTATTATATACGATTTATTTCCATTTTCAATTTGAGCCATTAACGGATTTAATGATGTTAGGAATTTTCAATGTTGATCTTCATATATTTCGTTATGACGTAGTGGCCTTTATTAAGTTATATGCGTGTTGTTAAGGCGAAGATAGAAATTTAAGTGTACAGAGCCTAATAATATTAATAAACTATGATTATCTAAATTTAAATAGAGTCGAACGATTCATCTGTGTTATTGTTTGTATGTTTTTAGTTAAATAAACAAGTGCGATTAAATTTGATGAGAAATTTTTGAAAGGAAAACGTTTAAATTTCAAAAACTAGTATTTGAGTGCAATATTCGCGGACTGTTTTTATTGTAATGTAACATAAGTATGTAGATTGATGCCACTTGGCACAAATTGAAATATGTCATGCATACACGCTAAGTTAATAAAGTTCTTCCTTTTCGTTTTTTATAACAGGTTTTAGAAACGAAGTGTTTAGTGTGTGGTCGCCTCACCACAGCACAAAGGTTCTATCAGTGATTGGTTTGTGCAGAAATTTTTGTCCAAGAACAGCATTCTCTAGACCCCAAAACCATCATGTTCCTTACATTTCTTCCCTTACGGATCTTTCTTCTTTCTTAAATAAATTCCCATTTGAAAGCAACCCGATTTAAAGAGATCAAGTATTATGAATACGGCACAAATGTTTTAATATGTTTACAGCAGATAGTTTAAAATTAGCTAGGTTTTAACTTATAGCCTTAAATATTAAAAAAAAAAGACATCTCAATAACTTAGTTACCCTTGACGTTAATACACGTGCATATTTGCTTCATAAAATCTAAAAATCGTACAGTACATAACCTTTGCGTTTTTTCCTTCACAAGTAAAAATGCAATTTTAAGATGAACACAACAATTTTGTCTTAGAAAACTGGTGAACACAACAAATTTGTCTTAGAAAAAACAATACACTGATGATGATATTTTGATAATGTCGAAAGTACTCGGAATAAATTAATATGCACCGACATGGTAATGTTCTTTCTTCCTGTAATAAGGATACTAAAAATCCTATTAAGAATAAGTAGACAAAATTCTCTTTCATCTTTCATGAAATAAAATGCCAAGTAAAAGGAACAAGATTTTAAGAGATAAAGTAAATCCCAAAAGATTCGGTGAGGCATCTACTCGCAATTTCAATTCGAGGAATGCTTCCATCAATCCATCCGACGCTGGATATAGTGTGCGGCTTCGAAAAGGGAATACTTCGATGGAGAATAAATGACGAAATAAAGGGTTTGTTTCGAAATTCGAATCACCTAAAGAATGCCGAAACGTTGTGAATATGCCGATGAAGATGAGGGTAACAGTCGGAATAATGTAAACAAGGCAAGAAATGTCTTGTTGGTTGCTTTTTTAACACCAATCCTGATATTTTTTTTTGTTTAGGACCTCGTATTGATTTAATTCAGTGAATACGTCCGAAGTATAATGCCTTAGGTGAATATGATAACATACAAAAATATGGCTTTCATGAAATAATCTCAGTTAGGTCCATGGTATATATATATATATATATATATATATATATATATATATATATGAGTGTGTGTGTGTGTGTGCGTGCATGTGTGTGCGTGCGTGTGTGTGTGCGTGTGTGTGTATTAATGAATAAACATTTATGTAGATGATATCAGCGTTTATGGATGTAAGTAAAAAAATAATAATAATAATAAATGATCCTTTTTGCTCAAAGACACATGATCCAGTAAATAAAATCGTTGGTTGGATCCAGTGACATCACCCATTGAGTTGTCGGTTCAATACCTGGCTCCTGCGATGTTGAGCAAAAACATGGAGAGCGTACAACGGCCGAAGCGCCGTGAAATGTGTCAATAAAGATATGGACATCTGTACGAGCAATGTAAATATTTACAATACCTCATCTCAGAAATATGGACAGACCCTGAAGAAGGCCGGAGCGTAAAACAGCCGATACTTCGTGAATATGAAAATAAAGATGAGAACAACAGTTCGAAGAATGTAAATACTGTAAATATTAACCCCTGATTTTAGAAATATAGAAACATATTACAACACTATATACAAGAAAGCTTCGGATGGGTGTAAATAAGGTTTTATATACACAGTAATATTGTTAATATTTTTCGTCGCGAACGCTAATTAAGGAAATTCTAATTTAAGTTTTAATATTCGAATAATTATAGCCCGTGTAATGTAAATAAGACCGACGGAAATATTTGTTATTTATTTATTTATTTGAACCTAAATGTTCTGAAATTCCGAGATGTAGTGGTGGCGCGCATTTAACAATAATAATATATAAATCTAAACTGAATAATGACGGTTAGTTCCACATATAACGAAATCTTCTGGCCATCTTTGACTATTTCTTAATCACACGTTATATAGAGTTCTCCGAGGGAATATCGGAAACGAATGATAGACAAAATATGTCCTTCGTTGTTCATTTAGGATTAGTAAGATAAGCAGATGATAGAATGCTGAGGGCAGACACGGAAAAGGATTTACAAAACATTCCTACAGAAGGTATCGAAGGAGAACGAGAAGAAGGGACTAAGCATAAACTACAAGAAGACAGAATGCATGGGCATCAGTATAAGGATGAGCCTGAAATTTACAGTTCGTGGATACTAAAATCAAGGCAAAGGAATTTAATTGTCTGGGAACTGTTTTGACAGAGGACGGTAAGTGCGACGCTGAGATCCGAAGACGTATTGGGATGGCCAAAGACACATTCCAAATGATAGGCAGATTATTACGAGACAGGAGGATTTGTTTGGTAACAAAGAAAATAATACTGAGTTGTTACGTGACATCTGTCCTCCTTTACGGCAGCGAATGTTGGACAGTCTCCTCAAAGATGAAGAAGAGTCTCGAGGTAACAGAGGTATGGTTTTACAGAAGGATTCTAAGGATAACATGGACCGAGCGTGTCAGCAACGATGAGCTTTTGGTGAGGATGCAAACAAGAAGGAAGCTTATACTTAACATCAGGAAGAGGCAGATAAAGTTCCTGGGACATGCAATGAGAAAGGAGAGCCTGGAGAATCTGATACTCATAGGTCAAATAGAGAGAAAGCGTGACATACCTACCGGGCTTAAGCAAGTGGATGGCAGAATATAGACTAGCGGAGGTGGCAGGGGGACAAAACTTATTGAGAGCAACAGCGGATAGGTGGAAGTCGAGAGCCATGATCGCCTACGTCGTGAAGGGACACGGATTATAAAAAGAAAAATTGCAGATTATTTATAGTCATTACTAAGTTTATTTTAGTTATTTAAAAATTTATTTATTTATATATTTAATCCATCCATTTATTTCACTTAACCTAAATTTATTATTTTATTTAGTAATTGTCTGTTTTATTTTGGTTCTAAATGTCAATATATAAAATAAAATTAAATACATTTATATTATGGGATATTATTTAGTCTTATACGTTGGGATATTTTAGTAGATAGAATATTGGGAATTTGTTTTCGAACCTGCCTTTTGAAAGGAGCTCTACGTTTTTTGTTAAATATTTTTATGCTTATCTTTTCCCATTAAAATATCAACTTCTAAGCAAAATATCACAGCTCATTTCCAAATACAACACACACAAATTAAATCCTGAGATGGGGGGGCTGTTCATTATAGCAAGGCGACTGTCGTATGAAATGTTGGCAACTAGCAAAAGAGAATGAAGAAAATAAAAGTTGAAACGATTTCATTAGAATTGATATTCAGTAATATATAACGTATTGTAAACAAGCTCCTATAATCCGAATTATTTTTGACTTTAAATATTGCCCAAAGGGTTGATAAACCGTAAAATATAATTAGTATTTATTTCGGTCTATTCATATCTACCTATATTTGTCAGTTTATTTGTATTTATCGCATTCTACTCCTCTCTATGTCGGTATACTCATATCATTATATATAGCTGGCTTGCTTTTGCTCCAAGGTGTAGGCTAATAGAATGGTGGGGTTTGACGTTGAAACACGCTTAGGCGACCAAATAAATTTCGATACATAGCTGAGGATTTTTTTTCCCGAAGTAGGTTGCCATTTCTTTCTGTGGTAGACCAGTTGCCATCGAAGGCTATAAACCCCGGTCTGTCATACTATTTACCCATAGCTGTGGGGAGAAGAATAGGAATCATAATTTTCCTAAGAGTATTAGATCAAAAGTGAATGTAATGGATTCGACTGGAATTCGAACACGGATCTCCGATTCCGCAATGAGTATGAAGGTCGACCTTTTTTGCTGAAAAACGCGGAATTAAATAACTGATAAGAGTTGAAATGAGGTTTAATCAATCAGCAAGATCTCTATATCGTTCTGTTTTTTGTCTCTCTGCACTGGATAAATTTCGAACTGTGCTTGTAAATAATGTTTTACTTCATCATAAATATTTCTTTCATTAATACAGGGTGGTACAGAATACACGCAGGGGTTTCAATATTTTATAACTTTTTAAATAATTATTTAATATTTATTTTATTTATAAAAAGATGACCCTAAAAGTTAAGCATTGTAAAGGACACTACTAAGCAGCGAACACACATAAATTGGCCATACCGTTCTCCGGATCTAACTACTCCAGACTTTTTTTTCTATGGGGCTCTTTTAAAGAAAAGAAATATGCGTCAAACAATTGCAAATCTTAAAAATAACAGGAATTATATCAGGGGAGCCACAAACGTCAAAGGCTGTTATAGAAAACACCTTATAAAGGGCACGTTAATGCGAATTAGTAAAATGGAGAGCATTTAAAAGATGGCATCTTTCACAGGTAGAGGAAATAAATTTCACATCCTTTTTCTATAATTTACCTACTAAAATAACACAAAAAATAAACGAGATATTAGCGTTCTGAGTAAAATAATTGACTACCTCCGGCAGGAAAGCCTCTGATCAGGATGTTTTGGGGAGCGTGGAACCACTTCTTAATTGCTAGTGTTCCCAGGTCCATCCTGACCCGCGATGGTAGCAACTGTTATGGTCCTAAGTATCGACAAATAATTAACCTCTAAACTGGGGTCAAAATGCGTAAAATAAGTTTTAATACCAGCAATAAATTGTTACCAGCATTTTTTTTTTTTCGGAAAACTTATTACTAGTAATACATTTTTGGAAAAATATTACCAAAAATACTTTATTAAAAAAATAATGCCACCAATAAAAATTTTGTCGGCATTAAACAACCCATTACGGTTGATATGCCGTAAACCAAACGAAAGGAATCGAAACGAAACCAAACCGAGGTATTAAATATTGAAACCTCTTCGTGATTTGTGAGTCAAACTGTATAATTTAGTAATAAAACAAGTTAAAATTAAATCCTTCGTCAGTTTTCTTTCTTGGCTAAGCTGCAGGTGCATTGGGATAGCGAAAGTGATCTTCCAAAAGCTAAGCAAAGTATTAAGAAACAGGAAAATTCATTAGCAACATATATAATAGTACTGAACTGTTACCAAATATCAGTTCTCCTATATGACAGTAAATGCTTGCCAATCTCTTCACAGATGAAGAAAAGACTTGAAGCAACAGAAATGTGGATCTACAGAAGGATGCTAAGAATAATATAGACCGAACATATTAGCAATTACAATGTTTTAGAGAAGATGGAAATAAAATGATCCATTATACTTAACGTCAGAAGGAGACAGGTGAAATTTCTAGAGCATATGAGCAGGAAAGTGGGCTTGGAAATTTGACAATCATCGCCTTTAATTGAAGGTAAGAGAGATAGAGGAAAGCAACGCTTATGTAAATGGATGACAGAACAGGGTTTAGAAGAGATTAAAAAAATGAGAAAAAATTACTCAGAGCAAAACGGAAATTGTTGGGAGATTTAGCCGTCAACGTCCTTAAGGGATACGCTACACAGAATAAGAAGTATGGTCATCGGAACTTTTCAAATATTGTTTTTATGCTGATTTCAACATCGATCTGCATCGATCCTATTTACCCTGTGCTTGATCGGTTCACGATCGATAGAAGGACCCGTTATTAGCTCACTAATCGTTTACCATTGACCTGGCAGGGTACCTCACTTGTCACTGGTTGTCGCCTTTCATGAAGATTGCGAAATGGTATTTATTGATTTTTCTCAAACCCCGCCCCTTTCGTGATAGGCACCTTATGAAATGAAAGTTATCCGTAAAAGGAAACAAAGAAGGTAATCCAAAATTTCAATTCCTCAGGAAAGGTATTATGAAAATAATCCAGGTCACTGGTATGCCACGTCCAGATACAAATGGACTCACCCAGTGTATAATTATACTACTGCCAGTGGATACCCGAGGAGTCGAGTCCATAGTGACAGAGTAAAAAGTTGTAGATAACAGGAAGAGTGAGGGTGAGGTAACTGCGTTGTAGGAGTCACAGTGAGCGAGCACGTAGACTCAGTATGAAGTAATACAGCGATACTTCAATACCAAAAACTGTATATATATTTTGCTACTAACCCGTATTCCTGGAACTACTAAACTGTTTTACCAGTTTGTATTATTACATTAATACATTATTTTCCTATATTCCTTCTTGGAGTTTGTTATTTATTGGTACCGGATTTTATCCCGGAATCCACAATATATATATATATATATATATATATATATATATACTCCAAAAGAAGACAACAAAACACCGCAACTACTCTGACCACCACACCACCCATGCAAACACAAAACAGACCAAATAAATACATCAACAGACATCTACCAGCACCATAACCAACAATAACAACACCGCCACCATCAACAATAGATAGAACCTCAATACACACACACACACACACACAAAACAAACCACTAACTTACGCGGACATCCTTAGGGTGCCGTACAACCATACACAAACCAAAACACAGACGCCCTTCTACAGAACGCATAACCCCATGAGACATCTCAGACCACCTAGATTAGCCCCGAGTAGACAATTAACAGCAAACACACTCAACCTTAAAAAAAAAACGGAATAAGCCCCCAACCAGGACACCTGGATGGGGGTAGAGCATCCCTAATAGGGGACATGATGCAAGCTTTCGAGCTTTTACAAAAGAACTTCGCCATGCTTGCAAATTCAAACTTGACCCATACCGGCGAGTTATAAATTTAAGTAACTATAAATTTTCACTCAATACATTCAGGGTATTAAATAAAGAACTAAGCTTTTGCCCTAGTCCCCCAAGGTTGGATAAAGACACCTTGGCAAAGGACCTGAAATCCTTCTTCAGAAGAATACGGTTAAAAGCCCACTACGGGGAAAATACTCATACACTTTCCATACTTGATACATTAAAAGAGAAGGACACTACCTACACCCCCAAAAACACAGACATGACTATACAGACATTTGAACTAGCCGTAGCAAATGACATAAAGAAAACAACAGCACGTAAGCTGCCACGTGACAATATTACTGAAGGGGAACGTATAGCCCTCGATACGCTGACACATAGAGATGACCTAATCATAACACAGGCTGACAAAGGGTGTGTGACAGTGATCTGGGGAATCGAAGAATACATTAAAGAGGCCAACAAACAGCTAGCCGACAAAGAAACCTATAAAAGCTTACCTACAGATACCCTTCCCAAATACCAAAAAGAATTAATTAGCTCACTAAAAATAATGCTTCGCAACAATCTAATGGACAAGGAAACATGCACAGCACTTACGCCCACAAACATCACACCTGTTAGTTTCTATCTCCTTCCTAAAATACACAAAAGCAACAACCCAGGAAAGCCGGTTATTTCATCGTTCAACTGCCACACGACAAAAATTTCCAGATGCATAGACCATTACATACAACCGCTAGCTAAGGAAGTAAAATCCTACATCAGAGACACAACAGATCTACTGAACAAAATTAATCACATACAAACAGTTCCAGAGAATGCTATTCTAGCGACTATGGACGTTAGGTCATTCTATTCAAACATTAAACACATCGAAGGGCTAACCGCCCTTCAGGAAGTACTTACTAAAAGAAGAAAACAAGACCCCACCACAGAAGTCATCATAAAACTCCTGGAGCATTTCCTTACATTGAATGCTTTCAACTTCAATGAAGCACACTACCTTCAAATAAGAGGTTGTGCCATGGGCACCACTGCAGCTCCGTCATATGCTATAATATTCATGGGAAAATTTGAGGAGACCCATATCTATCCAATCATTGGTTGCGACTGCGTGTTCTATGCAAGATATATCGATGATATATTCTTTGTATACACGGGTGGTGATGACAAACTTACCCAATTCCTTATGACCCTAAACACAGTGCACGACTCAATTAAGTTTGTCTATGAAAAATCCACAACATCAGTAACATTTTTAGACACCCGCATTTACATAGATGAAAACAGGAAACTACAAACGATACTACACACTAAAATCACTGACACCCACAACTATCTACACTTTAGGTCTTCCCACCCTAAACACCTCAAAGAGAACCTCCCCTATTCACAAGCACTTACACTCAGAAGGATATGTTCCAATAATGAAGAATTAAATAAAGACATTGAAAATCTGGAGCATCAATTCACAACACGTGGCTATAAACAACACCTAATCAGGGAACAAATAAATAAAGCAATTTCCACACCTAGAGAAGACACTCTAATGTACAAGATTAAAAATAAACCCAGCCGCATCCCTCTAGTAACCACTTTCAACCCCACTCTGTCTCCACTATCCCAAATAATCAAACGTCGCTGGGAAATACTACATCTCAAACCAGACCTAAAAAACATGTTTAAGGAACCCGGCCTTCTTGCATATCGTAGACCTAAGAACCTAAAAATATCATAGGTAGTAACCACATTTCAGGGGACAAGGTAATCCGTAATAAACTAAGAACAAAAACAACAGGATTTTCCCATCCATGTAACAACAAAAGAAGTTTGTGTTGCAATCATATTAAAAACACGAATTCATTCACTAGCTCAATCACTAAATCTGCTTTCAAAATCTACCACGATTCTAACTGTAGAAGTCATAACATAATTTACATACTAGAATGCACACTATGCCAGAAACAATATGTCGGAATATCTGAATAGCCCTTTCATTACAGAATTAATAATTATCGCAATCGAATTAAGTCGACTCCCCATGAAAAATTATTACCTGTAGAACAAAATTTCCGCCTGGAAAAACACAATTTCAAAACCCAGGCCAAATTCCCTATAATTGAGAGAATAGAAAAGTTCAGAGCAGATAACATTAGAAAGATTTTAGAGTCCCATGAAAATAAGTGGATACAACGTCTAAAAACACAATATCCAGCCGGGATAAACCATAAATTTAACAACATTATAGTACTAATATATAACGCAACAAATCAAAACCTACCCGCATTTCTCGCCCACACAAGACAGACAGGCTTACGGAGGTGTGTAGGCCTCAAACTTATACACACACCGACACGAATATACACACTTACACACATCATACTCACTCACTCCCTAATGAGCCAAATGATAACACACACCCACAGCAATACACACGCTTACACATATCATACTCACTCACTCCCTAAGAAGCAAATAACACACACACAAATACTTAACAGAGACACATCCCCTCTCCTGGACCAATAAAACTGTCAAACTGACCACGGGAATTCAGAGAAGCATACATCTATCCAGCTCTTATCTCAACTAACAACTTAAAAGAGACTGTTTGACCAACACAAGGGATGTTAAAAGATTCATGTTTAAAAGATTAAAAAAAAAAACAAATTAAAACTACAGACAAAAGTTCATTTTCTCCATCAAGACATTCATTTCTGTAGTTTACTGCTACCAGCAAGCAGAAATATTTCTCCTCCCGATGATGGCCATTTTGGCCGAAACTAGTCGAGGAATCTAAATGAAATAATAATTTAAAAAAACAACGAAAGAATATTAATCTACAACCCAGTGTGTCTGAAGATTTTAATTTTTTAATATTTTTTCATTGTTCAAAATATATATATATATTTAAGTTGTGCTATATTTATGGGATAAAGTGCGGAATATCAGAGATAGAGAGTATGTAAATATAAATATAAAGGTGAACTTTGACTCCAATACTCATAGGCGACAGGCTCTTTCATGGTGGACACAATCGTCACGCATTAAATACTCTGTCGTCTCTGAGTGTTGACTTCAATGTTCACTTCGTTTTTTTTTAATCTCTTTTTAATAGATTAAAAAAGAAGATTACTAGAAGTAAACTTATATTTTAAAATAAAATTTGGTACTTTCTATGAATATTTTTCTAATCGACTATTTCATAGAAAATCCTCAAAATTTAAAAAAAATAAAATCACTAACAAGCATCAAATTAAATTATTGGCAGACAGTCTAGAGACATTCAAATTTATATCAAACATAATCTTTATGAACCCCCAAAAAAACACTTTCAAAGTAAAGCAAAATAACAGCGTCTGTTTCTAGCTTTTTTTACAAAGAAAATTAGTGACATCTTCTATTTTCTTCTCTCTTAACTTCCTTCTCTCTTTTTTTCTCTCTATGTTTTTTTTTCTTCTCTACCCCTTCGAATTCAATATATAACTTCCGTTAAGTTAACCGTTTAAATGTGTCAATATCTGCTAACTCACACATGTCTTCTCTCTCTCCCCCCTCAGTTCGTTAATTTACATATGTTTAATACGGCCCGTCAAAAATGTGTAAATTTTCTTTTTATTTTTTGTTTGGAAGTAAAGTCTGATGATCCGCAATCCTTTTAAAAGTGCTGTAGTGATATAATTTATTACATGGAACCTTAAAGTGGTCTGTTTTTATTTAAATTATATATATATATATATATATATATATATATATATATATAAGACGTGTCCCTTTAAATAATTTAGACAAGTGTTATCTACTTATTCTTAATAGTATCCTCATTCGAGATTTAGAAAAATTGTTGTTGACAATACATCTGTACTTTTACATAAAAATAATAAACATAGACTAAAAATTTATCTATATTTTAAAAAAAATGAAACCAATCTTTAATAAAATTAATTATAAATCCTACACATATATTTTAAAATGTTTACAGTAAATAGTTTAAAATTATCTATATTGTTCTTTATTTCCCTCGCTCTAACTTTTCGTTTTTTATCTCTGTGTGCGTGCGCACGCGTGTGTGTGTGTGTGTTTTAATGCTTGTAAACAGCCCATTCACTCTTGATAGAGATCAAATTTAGAGTAGAGTTTTTGCGTTTTTTTATTTTTCTTCAAGTCTACAAAAACATTGCGCTAAACAGTTGGAGAAAATATGTTATATTATGAGTCTTATGAATAAACGACTTCTTCGGCCATCAGAAAGTTATCTCCCCTTGTCCTTCTGTAGTATGACCTCTACACATCTTGAAAGAAACAAATATAGAAGTCAACCCGATATACCCAACCCTATATTCTCTTTCTACTTTTTATTTCATTTTGCAGCTAAATTAAATTTCACCATGACACATATAATGATAAACTCATCTGGTGCGTAAAACGTTTTTTTGCCGTGCGTATCACAAGATAAAACGAAGACAATATCTAATTTGTGAAGACATTTTTTTAGGAGAAATATTTTGTATAGTAATATTTGAAATGTTTTTTTAGCTGAAATATACGTGTTTTTTTCGTTTGTTTTGTTCAGGTTGCACATAGAATTTTAAAGCAGAAATTGCAAATAATCGATTGCAACAAATACACTAATATCGAAATGAATTATTATTTTAATAACCGATATCTAAGTTGTTGGCTAATTCGTTCGCCGCTTGTAAATCTTTCTCTCTATAATGGTCTAGTTGCGTGATTAACAGTCAGCACGTTATTAAATGCGTCGACAAAGAAGGAGATCGTTTTGAAAAATAGAATTTTGTTTGTAAATGCTTTTTCAACGCTATGCTGCGGCTGTACGAGAGATATAATCGTTAGCGGCTGGATTTTTTTCTCTTTTGTTACAGCTGCAACTGTGGAAAACTTCGTGTTTGTTTTTTATTAGTGTTTACTATATCGAATTCTGTGACGACGTACTACCTCGTCTGTCATTGCACAGCATGATGACATCCAAGGTCGGATGTGTATGCATATATGCCAGCCTAGCTATGTGCACAGGTCCGTCCAGTTGGACATTCACAAGGAATAACGACAATTGCTTTTCAAGACTCTCTGGTTAGGAATTAGCAACAATAAGAATGCTCTATGTTTCCTTAGCCTGAACTGCTCTCTCCCTATCGTCTGCTGGTTCCTTTCTCCTTGGCCACTGCAAAACTACTCAATCACTGGTCGCCTATCTTCTTCTCTGGCTGCTGGACCCCTTTCCACCATACTTCCCGACTCTTTCTTTTTACATGGATAATGGCTGGGGCCGCACCACCCCTATCCGTCCATTCGTGCTCCGGCGCTAGAGACCACCGGAAGTTCAGATGCGTAGTTAAAATCTTCAAAAGACTCTACTTTTATGATTATCTAAATTTACTAACAACGTATTATGTTTGCCAGTTACAAAAGGCACTGGAGACAAAATCCCCAAAACACTGACACTTTTCAAATTTCATGAAAGTTTTGGGTATTTAAGTTAACTCAAAGGAAAAGGGATCTTTCTAGTTATCTTGTAAGGATGCGTGAGAAATGATACGTTTCCTATATCGGAATACACCTGCTGACGGTAGGATTGTCGAACGACCAAAACATTATATTAACACTAACAAAAAGGAGAACATTAGTTATCGTGAAAAATGAACTTTTTATTAAATATACGTGGGTAGATAGCGTTCGTTCCGCTGACTATGACTTGTGATATCTTTTTTAGTTCTTATTAAGTAGTACTCAGTGCTAGCCTCGTTTTATATCCGTAGCAATCTACTCGCGTCGATTAAATAAAGTTTCCAGCTTTAAATTCTCTGAGGGTCACAAGCACCTGATATAGACCGAAACCGTGTGACAATAACAACAAAGATGAGGAGAACAGTTCGAATGTAAATAGTGTAAATAATGATAACTCCTCATCCCAGAAAATCAGGCAGAAATCATAACAAAAATCTATACACATTTCCAAACGAAAATTATATATTTTTTTTTCTTGAACAGATTTCGCTGCAAACAGGTATTCGGTCATTTCCTCTTGTTATCTAGTCGTTCTTGCTATGTTTAACGGCTACACTTCTAGAATATTCCAAATTAATATTGGAGTACCCCAAATTCTAAACTTGCACTTACGTTGTTCTTTATCTCCATGTCATCAGTTCTCGACTAAAGTACTTCTTTCTTTCTATGTGACATGTCCATCCAGGATCTAAGCAATCATGGCCATCCACTTCCCTCTATCCCTTGTGGATCGAAACAGGTTTTCAGTTTCTGCCAGCACCCCAGACCACGCTCCGCCATCCACTTGCCCAAGCCTGACATGCATTTTATGCGCTTCTTTCCTCTGTCTCTTTTTCATCCCGTGGGTATCAGATTCTCCAGATTTCTCATTACGTTTCACAGAAATTTCCTCTGCCTCTTCCCTGTGTTTAACATAAGCTTCTTCCTTGTTTGCATCCTAAAGTATTGAGGACTTTTTATTCCTGTCTTATTTCTAAGTCCGACCGAAGCGTTTGAAAATGTAAAACTAATCTATGTACCTAATTTCATATATATATATATATATATATATATATATATATATATATATATATATATACATACATACATACATACATATCTATCTCTCTCTCTCTCTCTCTCTATATATATATATATATATATATATATATATATCAAGCTAGCTCAGTCAATTCATATCTATCTATCTATCTATCTATCTATCTATCTATCTATCTATCTATCTATCTATCTATCTATCTGTGTTACCGGACATTACCTGATGACGAAATAAAACATTAAGTATCGAAAGAGAAATTTCTCTGTCGCAATGTAAATTATTTAAAAAAAAATATCATTGATATATATATATATATATATATATATATATATATATATATATATATATATATATATACCTGTGTTTGTGTCTCAGTCAATTACTATTTATCTACCTATTTTCATATCTATATATGTATATAAATATCTGGCTTTCGCAGTCAATTCATATCTATCTATCTATCTATATATCTATCTATCTATCTGTCTGTCTGTCTATCTATCTATCTATCTATCTATCTATCTATCTATGTATCTATCTATGTTTATTCATATCTATCTATCTATCTATCTATCTATCTCATTCTGTTCATATCTAACTGGAAGCTAGCACTGTTTATTCATATCTAACTCTTTATGTTCACACACACACGTATATATATAACGCGTTCAGGAAACTTTCATTACAGATAGAATTTATCTAAAGGAACGATTAATTAGCTTATCTTCATATCATGCCTGGTGGCAAACGCTACTGGTGGCGCCAGGGGTGGCGGTCCCACCATAGCCACCGAAACCGTGATATCACCCCTGGTCGGCGGCTGATGAAGACAGGGTATCGCACGTTCTAACACACGTTGTATGTTAATATATATATATATATATATCCCTCTCTCTCTCTCCCTATCTATCTATCTATCTATCTCATATACTTATACCTAATTCAAATTAAAAAGTACTAATAATCAAACAATATTACCAAGCCTTCTTAATTTGAGAAATTAAACTGTTCCGTCATCTTTCTTCTTCCTTGCATTCCAGAATTTTCCTATGCTCATCAGACGAGGAATATTGTCTCAGTAAAAAGGAAATCAAATCAAATCTGCTGACATTGCAATAAAAGCACTGTTTTCTTTTGATTGCTCTTTTATTTTCACTTCTAGTAATGACGAGATTACATTTGATGCGACAAGTGCTCTCTGCTTTCAATCAGGTGGTAAGAGTGTGGTCCGAGAAGAAAAAAAAAAGCTTATATCGCACATGCAAAAAAGCAACAATACTATTACGTAGTGGTAAGGCAAATAGTTCTATTGAAACCAAAAGCAATGCACACACATCAATCGATTCATGCAACTTGCCAAGTTCACTTCTTCTGCGTGATAGAAAAACGATCAACTGATGGATTTGTTCATTTTTTTTATAGCTTATCATACTTTTTTCAGGTTAATTTAAAGCCAGGATTTTTTAAATTTCTTATTAGAAATAATAATGGAGTCCTACTTCCAAAGGGATTTACGCGTAAGATTATTTTCTTGGAAATTTCATATCTGCGGAGTTAGTATTCGAAATGTAAACAAAGTAATTTCTAAACAATTTATGCATTCATTTATATAGCGAAATTTTTATTACTTCACATGTTAATATTATGGATACACTGTATTTATTATTATGGGTATACTATTTGAAATAGACAGTGGGAACACATTTTTCTTGTCTGTTTTAATAAAAGTAGGGGGCTTTTATTTCAATATACTTTATAGTGTATTGACTTTAATAACGGCTGAATTTCATATACGTTTAATTAATATTTATTCACATTAGTTAAAAAGTAAAATCCAAACTAGTCATATGTTTCTATATTCAGAGCCCGTATAGTATTTAACTCCTTATACTTAAGTGAAGAAGAGAAATTCAATGCGAAAAAACAAAACATTTTAACTTCTTCACTATCCACATATTTTCATTCTCAACATTATAAAACGTGTATCAATGTCAAGAAATTCCAAAAGAACGACACAGCCGTTGGGTAAAACAACTGTTTCATTAATACATGTTTAATGGTATCATTATTGAACCAATTGATTCATTGATACATCTCTAATTGTATCACGAGTGAAAAAATGTTTCATACATCTGTAATCATTCCATAGTTTCAAAAATTGTTTCATTGATGCATCTGTAAGAATTTCATGTATGAATCAATTGTTTCATTGATGCATCAGTAATGTTATCCTGACTGAAACAATCTTTTCATTGATAGATATGTAATGATTCCATGGGTCAAACAATTGTTTCACTGATGTAATAAGTTCCTAAGTGAAAAATTACCTCATTGATACACCTCTAATAGTATCATGTGACAAATTATTTCCTTGATGCGTCTGTAATGATTCCACGAGTCAAAAAATTGTTTCATTGATACATTTGTAGTGATTTCATAAATGAATCAATTGTTTCATTGATACATCTCTAATAGTATCATGAGTGAAACAATTGTTTCATTGGTACATCTGCAATGATTTCCCAAGTAAAAAAATGTCTCACTTATACATCTCTAATTGTATCATGAGTGAAAAATTATTTCATTGATACACATGTAATGCTTACATGAATCAAAATTGTTTCATTGCTGCATCTCTAATGATTTAATGGATGAACCAATTGTTTCATTGATACATCTCTAATGGTATCATGAGTAAAAATTGTTTCATTGATACATCTGTAATGATTCCATGTCAAACAATTGTTTCAATGATGCATCTGCCAGAATGTCATGTATGAAACAATTGTTTAATTGATACATCTGTAATGATTCCATAAATGAAACAATTGTTTCATTGATGCATCCGTCAGGATGTCATGAATGAAACAACTGTTTCATTGATGCATCTATAATTATATGAATGATATGATTTGAATTGTTGAATGGTATATATTTCTTCCTATTTATATCGATGATTTTCTTGGATATCTTATTAATATGCAATAATAAGAAATTAGATTTTAAAATTTATCGTAAACCAACAAACAAAAACGATCTAATTAACCTCTATTCCCACCACAACCAAAGAACAAATTCTCGACTAATCATAGCATTCTACCTCAAAGCCCTTAGTTTATGCAGCCCGGAATACCTAAATGAAGAAGAGAAATATACTGAGAAAAGATTCAAACTTCTTTACTATCAATATCATTTGATCCTTACCGCTGAAAAATGAGCCTACAAATTCCAACAAGACTAAAAACAGACAGCACCAATTCTAACAAAAATTACACAAAATTCACAACCCTGCACCCACCAACACTCTTTCTACTAAACTCGCAAACTTAGTCATCTCTAATATTAGATTCATTACCACCCCTTCCAAGACAATCGGAAATATAATTATGAAGAAAAATAATCACAAGTCCGACACAAATGCCGGGATGTATCAAATAATTTGTTTACAATGCAAAGATGTTTAAAAACCCGCATCTACGAACACAAGAGCGATTTACGTTTGGACAATCGATCTAACTCTCTCGTTTAAAATTTAAACGATGCTGGACATAACTTTGATTTCAGTAATATCACTCTAAATTTAATTAAAAAAAGCATTAGTCCTTAAGGAGAAAATACATTGAAAATTTAATAATAACATTGTTACCAACTATAGACACACGCTTAGAACATTACATTACATCGCCATCTTTCTTTGAATCCATTCTTAAAGATTCTAGCTTATGTCTATCTAATACAAAGAATACATTCGTGAAGGGATCAGCCATAAATTAGAATTATGTGACACCCCGCTGCACTGGCTAGCCGCACGATGGTGAATACATTAATACTCCAAATAGACAGACAGACATGCGCAATTACGAATACGCATTACCATCTGATTCCTATTTGAACATACAAGAATATTCACAAACTTACATACATATAGAATTATATACAGTTTTAATGCACGTGATACGTGACTGACCAATGAGAATTGACCTAAAAAAAATTGAAAATACTAGTGTTTCTGTTTGTTTGTTTTTTTTCACTGTTTTGTCGAAATCTCTGACGAAGCTTTAATAAAAGTGAATCATGTTAGATTGATATATATATTTCTTATTTGTTCTTTATTGTATCATATCTATCAATCTATCTATTATATATATATATATATATATATATATATATATATATATATATATATTATATATTAGTGTGTGTGTGTATCTATAAGCTTAGTACAGTACAAATTCATAGGTGTGAAATGAGTGAAACAAGGTAGTGTTTCAATAGTCCTTCAGGAAACAATATTTGTTGCCTTAAAATTTTTAAATCGAATCTTGACTTTATTCTAGCTTTTCGGTGACTCAGTGGGAATATAATCTGATCACCGAGGCACACCAGGTTTCTCGTCTTTCTTTTCGACTCTCAGGGATATATAGACAGGTACAGCGGGAGACGAAACGCAGCCAACACGTGGCAGTATATATTGGTCATAGTTTCTTTCGTCATAGTGTAAAATTAGTTGATCACTCCTAAAAAAAAACAAAAATAAAAACATGTTTGGTTCTTTCTAACAGAGCCTACGTTTGTAAACAAGAAAGAAACCCAAATTGCAGCTTACAATTTCGAGAATGTAAAAATGAAACAAGTAGAGACGTGCAAATATCTCGGAAGCTTTTTAAGAGAAAACAGAAAAAAAAAGTGACGCCTAAAACCGAAGGCACACTGGATGTCTGCTAAAAATGTCAACAGCAAAATATTAAAAAAGAAAAAGGAAAATGTCATTAGAAAAAAAGAAAAGATTGCTGACCTGTTATTCAATGTCATTCATCTTATATGACCGTGAATGATGGAAAACTTTCTCACAGACGAAGAGCCATTTGAGACAACAGATATATATATAGATCTACAGAAGGATACTGAGAATGCTATTATTATATACAGATCATTCGTATTCCAGGATACCCGTCTACAAGGGTTCCTACCAAATCTCCGTTGCAGACGCTTGTCAAGCGCATTCAACATCACAGAGCCCACCTGTGGATTATACTGCAACTATGCTGAGCAGACATTAGTTACAGTTTCTGGGAAAGAGCTTGTTATCTAGCGCGATCGGCCATTCAAACAACGCCATCACGCCCAAGCCCTTGGTCACGATGACTTGTGAACTCGTGCTAGTACGGCTATAAATGTTTTCTGTCTACCCAATTTCCCGAGGCTTGGTTCAATCCGTGGGTATGGTTTTCAGGCATGTTCCTAAGGTGCCGTAAGAAACAGCGTGATAACATCAAGAAGTCTTCTTTCTGACAAATACGACCATGGCGAGATTCGAACCTGCGTCTCATGATCAGAAAGCAAACGTTCTAACCACTCGGCCACGTGGCCAAAAGCTAGAATACTATGTACAAAGCATACCGAGGTAAGTTTAATGAAAATAGAAACCAAAGCAACACTAGTAGGTAGAATACGAAAGAGGTTGTTAAAATATCTTGGAAAGATATTGATGTAAAACTGTGAAAAAATTCGACACTCGGCATTGAACACAAAAGAATCAAACATCGAGTATCTATCTAAAGATCTTACGAAAATGGATGACTGAACAAGGAATATGAGTGTTAGTTAAAAACTTGACATTAGTAAGAGCTACAAAAAAAAAGTAGCGGAGAGTCATCATCATTCAAAGACTTGAAAGGACAGGACGCCTTGAAAAAATATGCGCTGCAGAATGTCTAGACAATGCCGAAAAAAATCTTTATTTTCCTTTCGTCAGAAAAAAGTGTTAATTACTCTGACCTTATTTTCTTTCCTCTCATAAAAGAAATTAAAAGTTACTTCTTATTAATCTAACAGGATGTTGAAAATAGCCTTCAGAACCAATAAGTTATGAACATTTTAAAGTAATATAATCACAAATGTTATTATTAGATGAATTATCGTCGACTTAATGATGAAATAAAAGCGAATATAAAACATTTAATTAGCCTTTAACTATTTTTTTTATAACTCAGAAGCGAGGGCACTTCGCTGGAACAATTACGAATGAGTATTGAGTTCGATCCGTACAGGGTGCCCCATACATACGGCTTTGTACCACATCTAATCTATGCTTGGAAAATCCCTATATCCTAGAAGCGTTGCGACATGTTGAAATGTAGGTGATTGTGAAATGTAATAGAGGCGGGTAGATTAGTAATGTAGACATTACTAAAAAACTAAACAAAAATGAATGATGTGATCGGTGTAAGCTACAAACTGATTTATTTTTTAGGGCTTATCAACCCTATGCATGTTATTTAAAGACAGAAAATAATTTTATATTGTAAGAATATTTTACAGATAATAGTCATTTATTGATACTGAAGTTCTACCAAATTAACCCATCTCCAGTGGAGAAGAAGAGGTAGATTCGTACTTATCCTAAGGTGGTGGGTACCCACACCACTTCAAATAAAAAGGTTAAGAAGTAAACGCCCATCAATAATGGAAATGTTGACTGGAATTGATAAATGTGTTTTCTTAAGAAATTGTTTAAAGAGAAAGATTTTATAAATTTGAACCAAAAGCAGTACAGGCTACACAGTCAATGAAAACCAAGGGTTTCCTTATAGGGAAACGGTTAATATTACGATTACCATTTTTCGCGTAAGGGATTACAATGAATTCGACCAAAATCAGAACTCGGCTATCCAATTTATAATTCAGAGCCAGTCACCCATTTAGGTGCTGACCGGCACGACGTTGCTTAACTTCAGTGATCGTACGAGAAGCCAGAAGCTGAAAAGACACGTGGGCAAAGTCTTACATTCTTTAAAAATTCATATTTATGCAATTGATACTCTGTATATAAATACAAATTTAATACTATTTGGTTGGCTGTGGGTTAAATCCACAAACAATATCCCTTTTTGGAAACAATTCTAATGTATATACCGTCCTAACTTACTGTTCTTTAAATAAAAAAAAAAAACAAGTAATGGAAATATATATATATATATAACAAAATTAAACGAGAATATCATTGTGTTGATGAGGGCAAATCTTAACAAGCGTAACCAAAACATAAACATTCATTAAAGAAAGTTATTCGTGTGACGTGATCGTTGTGGTCTTCAATTCATTCCGTGTTCTTGAAAAGGAATGAAAAAAATAAATGCACTCTGCTCACCAATCAGGAAAAATGTTGTTCTCCACGACAACTCAAGTCTACAGTAAGAATAACAGAAAAAAAAAACAAAAAAAATCAAAAAACATTGACTTGCTTGCTCTATTCTACGACACCCGCCATATTAACCTGACCTTTCATCAACAGATTCTTATCTATTTCTATCGCCGCAAAATGCTTTTATGGAGGGAAAGTTTCTCTAATGAAATGCAGATTCAAGAGTTCGTGGAAAACGTTTTAACATCATAATCGGCGTAATTGTACCACAAAGATATCAAAGAGCTCCCAGCTAAGTGCCAACAAACCATTTTAACTAATAGGGAATATATAACTGAATTAAATTTAATTGTATTTTAATTTTTAGGAGAATCAATTTTTAATAACAATAAATGAAAATCATTTATGACTCAGCGTTACACGTAACGGATGTTTTTCTGGTTTGGTTTGGTTTGGTTTGTTTTGTTTTACGCCATATCACCTCAATGGGTTATTTAATCCCGACAACATTTTTTGTTTTATTTGGATTTTGTTTGGTTTCTTTTATGGCATATCAACCTTAATGTGTTATTTAATAACACACTTTTTTGTTTTGGTTTGGTTTAGTTTGTTTTATTTTATGGCACATAAACCTAAATGGCTTATTTGATATTTAATGCGGACAAGGTTTTTGGCTTGGTTTGGTTTGGTTTGGTTTGGTTTACGTTATTTCAACCTCAATTGGTTATTTGATATTTAATGCGGACAAGGTTTTTGGTTTGGTTTGGTTTGGTTTGGTTTACGTCATTTCAACCTCAATTGGTTATTTGATATTTAATACCGACATGTTTTTTTTGTTTTGTTTTTTTTTACGATATTTCAATCTCAATGGGTTATTTAATACAGACAAGATTTTTTTGACTGGTAATATTTTTTCAGAAATGAATTGCTGGTAATATTTTTTCCAAATTGTATTGCTAGTAATAATATATTGCTGGTAATAATATTTTGAAAAATTCACTGATGGTAATAATATTTTACAAAAAAATTATTGCTGGTACTAAAACCTATTTTTACACTTTCATAGTGTTTTGAACCTAGTTTGGGGGTTAACTATCTGCCCATAGCTGCGACCCGAGTCAGGGTGAACCTGGGAACACCAGCAATTAAGAGGTGGTTCCACACTCCTCATGACCTCTGTTGCTGTTGGATGTAGTTTATCGTCTTACCTAGGACACTTTCTTTATGGAATATATATTTTCCCATTTATCAGACAAAATAAATCTAGTAACTGCATCTGAGAAAATATTTTTTTGTCTGTAAAATATTTAAAAACACTCATCGCTTGATGTTCATCCTTTTATCAAGATATGTGTTTTTTTTTTATTGTTTGAATTTCCCTAACTTCATGAGAAACATACTGAAATGATTTACCGTTTCTTTTCCTGTGGTTTGGTATTCAGAGCATTTGTTCTAGATCTGTTGCCACTCAAGTTTAGGAAGCCCACTCTGCCCTACTATTTACCCCATGAATTACGGGATGAAATTCATGTCTTTCCCAAGTGCATCGGTACAACCGCCATACTCAACAGACCTTGTAACCACTGATTATTTGGTCTTATTTGATTGCTGTAAAATACAAAATCCTTCCAGGGAAATATCACTAGAGCAGTGAGAAGCTTGTGACGTTTCTTCTGTGAGATACAGGTTGCAGGATAGAAAATAAATTGTCACCAACGAGGATAGGGAGACGCTTTTGGTCTATTGAGACTGGAAAGTTAGCACTAGGCAGCTCCTGCCCAAATATGATTGCAATACTCCATTTTAGGCCTGCTCTGTCTCTTCTAAATGTAAAAGATACTCTTTTGCCAGCAACTTTAGCAATGAATCGGCTGTATGAGTTCCACGATGTCCGAGTTCAATTTAAAACCCAATAGTCGTTCACGGCATGTGACCTGCCTGAGGGAATATCCATTCGCCGTGACTTGTGATAATTCCTAGTCCGATCGACGATGATGGAATATAACTAGCTTGGTTTTCGAGGCATTGAATTTGACCAGCCATTTTCACCCCCGTTACTGAGCAGTTAAAGCTAGGTCAAAGGAGAGATCAGCTCACATTTAGAGTTTTGGAGGTGTAGCTGTTGTATCATCAGCATAGATACACACAAATGATCGGAGTATAGTCTATATATAAAAAACAGAGGATGTCTGTTTGTCTGTGTTTGTCTGTCTGCGTCTTTTATACCTTTTCACTCGAGAGCCGTCCAACCGATTTTGACTAAACGTGGGACATACATTGTACCATGAAAGAGATAGGTTATTCACGTAAAAAATCGATATTTTTAAAAAAATCAATAATTGATAAAGCCGATCAAAAATCGATAAATTCAACTTCTTTCCTCCGATTTAATTCAAACTCTGGCCGTTAGGAAGGACTTCCATAGCTAGAGACAATGCGCAGTAATCCTTTCTGGAACACCTTGTCAAAGGCCTTTCAAATATCTAATGTTATAGCCCTGTATGTAATTTTGTAAATGTATTTTTGTCTAATTCCTCATTGATTATGTGAGTAATGGTAGTTAGTGATTTAGCAGTGGATCGGGCCTATTAATATCCGTAATGTTTTTCGCTCAAAAGATTGTTCATATTTAGGTGATTAACAGACTTCTTGCAAAAAAAGACTGGTAATATGGAGAAGACTGGTGGACCTCTACTGTACATAGGATGAGCGATCACCAACTTTCATGAAAACCAGGCAAACGTTTTACGCCTTCCAAAGAGTTGCGGAGGCTTTCTCGTTCAAGCAGAGATTAAATAATTTTTGCTAAGATCAGCCATGCATTAGGGTTTATATTCTTAAAAACAAACAATGGGATTTTATCTGGGCCATTTGTATTCTTCTGTTCAAGACTTTTGATAAATCTTCAGAGTTCCCGGTCTGTAATAAAAAATACTACTGAGATTGGACTCAACGAGACGGGAAGGGTTTGACTTATGTCATTTAACGTTGACTTAGTATCAAAGATCGAGGCAAAGACCTTCGCCTTATCTGACGAGGAAGAAGATATCACCACGGGACCATTCATAATATTGGGCAACGACGATTGTGTAAAGCTATACTAAATAGTGATTTATAAAACGTAGTACAATTTAAGGTTCACTAACCTTTCTTAATTGATCTATAAAGGCTAGCTAGCTAACCATTACTCTATCGGAAATGTTAAGGTACAGCTTGATAAAAAATTCTTAAATTTCTTCCTTTTTTACCGTGAAGTATAAATATTGAATAATATTGTATAAGTATTGAATTCTAACTCTTGAGCATGCAACATAAAACTGGTCATGCGTAAATATTGATTTCTGTAGTCAAATTTCTTTACTTTTAAATTTTTTTTTAATTTAACAGAATTTTTCAAGTTAATTAACTGTCTATATTTCTGAGGTGAGGTATTATGTATACTATTTACATTATTCGGACTATTATCCTCATGTTTGCCGTCATATTTATTACAACGTTTCGGCCGTTGTACACTCCGGCCTTCATCAGTATCTGTTTATATTTCTGAGATGAGATATTATGTACACTATTTATATTATTCGGACTATTTTCCTCATGTTTGTCGCCATATTTATTACAAAATTACGGCCCTTTAGTATCTGTTTATATTTTTGAGATGTGGTATTATGTACACTATTTAATTATTCAGACTATTACAACGTTTCGGCCGTTGTACTCTCTGGCCAACTTTGGAATCTCGAACTGAACACCATTTCGCTCACTAGGGTAGACTGTTCTTGTTCCACGTGCCATATTTAATGGATGTCAGTTATCAGTTATCTCCTATTAATTTCCCTCTGAAAGTTCTCCATTCTTCACACTCACAACTCTTTGGGTCCCGTGACTGGATCCAACTAACGCCTTTATCTACTGTACTATGTGTCCTTGAGAAATTCTGTGTATGAATTTCACGGTATTATAAACCTAATGTCTTCAGCAACCATCTTTACCTCATATTGCATTTTTTGTTGATATCTCTTTTCTCTGGCACTCCTTATTACTGGTTCCCATATTGTATTCATTTCTATGCTTGGTCGACTCAGGATATATTTGTGGCCTAGCATATGACCTGATTCCTTAAGTTTACGAATTTTCTAATGGTATTCTTTAGGATCTCAACCTGATCTCACAAAGGGCGGTGATCTCCTTTTTCTCTCCATATGTAGTCAGCCACGCCTGATTTTTCCACTTCCCATTGCTTTACAGTCTTCTGGTATTCTTGAAGCCTTAACTTAAGGGGCGGCCTGTCTCCCCTTTATTTTTCTTTCTACAACAGCACTGGATAGCGTACACACAGTCTTTAGTCGTGTTCTGTATTGGGTGGGTCTTACTCGGGAGAGATATCTGCGAAGTGTCGTCAAGCATTTGAAGGTTGTCCTGATATTATATGGACCCCAGATCCTTTATATTTTCTCTGATAACTCCTTTACACAAGGCAGGCAAACTGTTTTCAAATTTGTTTACACTTATCAAAAACAGAGGGCGAACTGGAGACTGGATTCCTGTATATATAAAAACTTAAAGAAAAGATATGCAAAAACAGTATTGGATTTTTACTAAATAATATTTTTTTCATTTTAACAATTAAATTTTAAAAAAATAATATTAATTATTTATTTTTTGTAATATTTTGTATGTTAAATAATAAAACTTTATTTTTTTTCCAAAATATTGAAAATTGATTGCCCTAATCTACGCAATCTAGTAAAACCAACTGTACTTCCCTTACTTGTTTGGTTTCGATCGCGCAATGTATCGCTATTTTTGACGGAGTGACAGACGCACTGAATAACGGAAATCAGAAGGATTTTAAATATATATATATATATATAGATATATGGCTGCAAGTGTCACTTTGTAAAGAAACATTAAGTAATGCATAAAAGATATATTAAAACTATTAACTATTTACCTATTGCCAAAAGGTATTTATCATAGCTTCCTTATCTTTATAGAATTACCTAACAGAAAGACTGGAGATGATTTAGGAAGACCAAGAGTTTTGCTTTCGATGAAATTAGTTTATGTTAAATCAGCAAACATGATTTTTTTATTCAAACAACTGTTGTTTCGCTAACAATTCTTTGATAAATTCGATTTACCCAGACACTGTCTTTTCGTTTTTTTTTTAAAGATGGCTTCATTCTCCAAATATTTTTTCCACTCTAACTTTATTTTGAGATGTATTTTATACTAATGTAAAAGCAATACAAAGGCCCAGAGCAACTCAAGATAGAAGGATACAGAATGAAGTTTTTGTAAGTGGAGGGAGAAAGAAATTATAAAGATATGTAGGATTGATAGCGGCTCGGATTGAGGAATCGGAGAGTCGAGTTCGAATTCCAGTCGAATCCATTGCATTCACTTTCCTGCTAATACCCTTGGGAAAGGTATGAATCCTCTTCTTCTCCCCCCCCAGCTATGAGCAAATAGACTGGGTTTTTAAAATCTATTTCTTTCTGTTTTCAAAAAAAAAAAATCTTTTTGTGGCAAAATAAAGTTAACTCCAAAATAGCGAGTAAAAAAAAATGGTTGCCAGTTTCGTCATAATGTTAAATTGTATGAGGTCTGATTTTTTGTAACGAAGGGTAAATTAGTAATAACTGTTTTCTAGTATGAGCGAATAAGCCATTGCGTTCGCCAATCGGAGAGCCGAGTTAGGATTCTAGTCGAATCCATTACATTCACCTACGTGGTAATGTCTTTGGGAAAGGTATGAATCCTTTTCTTCTCTTCCGCCCTAAATCTATGGGTAAATAGCAGGACAAACCGGGTTCTATAGCCTTGGATGATAACTGGCCTGCTGCAGAAAGAAACTGGCAACCTATTGCTGGAAACAAAATTTGCATCGTCAGTCATGTATCAAAAGATATATGATCGGCTAATCGTGTATCACGTATGGGTCATAACTGTCTGAGGATTGATAAAGGTTGAACAGATTCAAATGAGATAACAGCATAATGACTGGGGACACATTTTCTTAGCGTGTGTTCCAGCAAGTCGCGGTTATTGGGTAGAAACTCTCTGAATATAACTTCGTCCTAAACAACGGAAAATGATGTGAATCAGAATGAGACGAATGAGTGTACAAATTCTTTTGCTTCCCAGATACCAAGATCTGTAGGGTCGGAACAAAGAATTGGAAATCACCCAGTCATCTGTCCTGAAAATAGCGATAAGAGATCGAGAGGTTTGCAAGGTTTCGTCCATAAGAAAAAAAAAAAGTTTACAGAATGGGAATCAAATCGTATCCATATGCCAGCGCGAATGCTTTTGAACACTGTCAAGCTTGGAAATTGAGGATCGGGCAGCTTGGCGATTTTGAAATATATTTTTTTTTATACTAATACAAATCCCAGGAGCCACTCAGGGCCGAGGGTTATTGATTGAGGTTCGTAAATAGAGGCTTTAGAAGATAAAGATTATTCGAGTATGTAGGATAGATAAGGATTGGTTCTGGCTTTGAAGCGGTTAAGTATGTAAAGTTCAAGGAAGCATTCACACGGACGTTACTTCCACAGAGTAGCGGAAGTAACTACCTGAAAGGATCACTCTTTTTACTAATGTAATATTTAAGGAATAATAATCATTCAAACTTTTAGACGCATCTAGGTGCATCTTACTGTAAAGGTATGCACAGTTGGAACAAAAGAATGAGGCATATCTAGACATGGAAGTCATAAAAGTAAAAATAGACCTGCGGCGTTGCGTCTGTGGAAAAAAGGGTGGGGGGCAGAAGGGAAATAAGTCATTTCTCAAAAGGAAATAAGTCATTATTCCACGAGGCTTTAGCATCTTAGTATCTTTATGCTTATTTTCTTTATTATTATACGTGTAACTGAATCAGTTGATTGGGTGACTAAATCTCTTCTACGTAACATCTTTACTTATTAACATAATGAATTTAAACTCTCGGAATTAATTAAAGGAACACCGAATTTAAGCACAGTGAGTTAATCATAGGAACGCTGAATTTAAAACCGCGGAAGTAATCATAGGAACACCGAATTTAAACCCAGGGAGTTAATCATAGGAACAATGAATTTAAAGCCTCGGAATTAACCACAAGAACACCCAATTTAAACTCTCGGAATTAATCATAGGAACATCGAATTTAAACACTCGGAATTAATCATAGGAACACCGAATTTAAATCCTCGTAATTAATCATAGGAAAACCGAAATTAAACCCACGAAATTAATCATAGGAACGCCGAATGTAAACCCTCGGAATTTATCATTGGAACACCGAATTTAAATCCTCGTAATTAATCACAAGAACACCGAATTCAAACACTCGGAATGAATCATAGGAACATCGAATTTAAACCCACAGAATTAATCATAGGAACACCAAATGTAAACCTTCGGAATTGATCCCAAGAACACCGAATTTAAAACGTCAGAATTAATCTTAGGAAAACCGAATTTAAATCCTCGTAATTAATCATAGGAACATCGAATTTAAACCCTCGGAATTAATTATAGGAAGATCGAATTTGAAGCATCGGAATTAATCACAAGAACACCCAATTTAAACCCTCAGAATTAATCATAGGAAAATCGAAATTATACACTCGACATTAATCACAAGAACACCGAATTTAAACACTCGGAATTCAACATAGGGAAACAGAATGTAAACCTTCTTAATTAATCATAGCAACACCGTATTTAAATGCTCGGAATTAATCACAAGAGCACCCAACTTAGACCCTCGTAATTAACCATAGGAAAACCGAAATTAAAGAGTCGGAATTTATCATAGGAACACCGAATTTAAATCCTCGTAACTAATCATGAGAAAACCGAATTTAAAGCCTCGTAATTAATCACAAGAACAACCAATTTAAGCCCTCGTATTAATCATAGGAACACTGAATGTAAATCCTCGGAATTAATTATAGGAACACTGAATTTAAAGTCTCGGAATAAACCATATGAAAACCGAATTTAAACACTCGGCATTAATTATATGACCGCCGAAATTAAACACTCGTAATTAACCATAAAAACACCGAATTTAAAATCTCGGCTTTAATCATAAGATCACCGAATTTAAACCCTCGTAATTAACCATAGTAAAACCGAATTTAAACACTCGGAATTAATCACAAGAAGACCCAATTTAAACCCTCGGAATTAATCATAGGAACACCGAATTTAAACATTGGGAATTCATCATAGGAACACCGAATTTAAATCCTCGTAATTAACCAAAGGAAAACCGAATTTAAACCCTCGGAATTAATTATAGGAACATCGAATTTAAAGCCTCGGAATTAATCACAAGAACACCCAATTTAAACCCTCCTAATTAACCATAGGAAAACCGAATTTAAACACTCCGAATTTATCATAGGAACATCGAATTTAAACCCACAGAATTAATCATAGGAACACCAAATGTAAACCTTCGGAATTAAGCTTAAGAACACCGAATTTAAACTCTCGGCATTAATCACAAGAGCCCCGAAATAAACCCTCGTAATTAACCATAGGAACATCGAATTTAAACCCTCGGAATTAATGATACGAACATCGAATTTCCTCACTTAAGCAATTGAACTCGACATCGAGGAATATCCATATTTTTATTTTCGTACCATTTGAGGAAGCCAATCGTGGGTGTACCCGTGGCATCGTGTTTATCATCGCGGAAAATGGAATCGGGGTGCCGAGTTAAAATTCCAGTTAATACAATTTCATGCTATTAACTTTGAAAAATATATGAATCTCTCCCCCCACCCCGGCGTTTAACACGCAGCTGGGATGCTAAGGTTGAAAAAAAAAAGAAAGAAAAATCTGAATTAAAATGCGGTGGTGCATGGGGCTAGCAATCCCCATCTCCTAAGAAACTATTAGGTTGGTGCAAAAATAATGACGTAATAATGTCGTTTTTTGACGTATTTTTTAACGTCAAAAAACAACACTATTAAGTCATTATTTTTGCACCAACCTAATACTTACTACGTGAACCCCAGTAGCCACAGCTTGTGTGGTGAGACTTTTGCGCTATATTTTAATAGCCCTAAGGAGGAGCAGGTGGAAGATGAATTATACTAGGAGTGGGTTAAAATGTTAGTGCAAGGACCACATTAAAAAATTCACAACTTTATCGGCCCACATCGTATATTAAACCAAACCTGCTGTTATTTACCAGTTTGCTAAAATTAGGCGTCAAGTTGCTTGTGCTGTTCCTCAACACTGAAAACACGCAACACTGACAGCATCAACCTTGCAATCTTTAATAAATTATGCTTCTGAAAATAAATTTTACTTTGCTTTTTTATTTGCCAATATAAAAACTTGACGTCACGCTCATTTGTAAAGATGAAGATTTCTCAAAAGTTTACTGTTGCTTCAAACCGTTTACCAAATCAGTTGCATTCTTTTGCTTTGCTAAACTCCAAAGTTGACGTTCTTGGTTTGAAATTGCCGTTTCAAATTGTATTCCTTGAACACAGCAACTGTTTTATGACAAATCAAACATACAGCTTTAACTCCAATGTCAGTAAAGAAATACATTTCAGTCCATTCTATGTTAAACACATTCGTTTTCATTTTTCGCTTTTTAGATGGTTCCGAGTAAGTCATTTTGGATAAGGTTTGTAAGATAAAAAAAAAAAGAAAGGCTGAAACTGGCGCAGTAACAAAGCTCCCAGATTACCAATTGTTACGAATTGAGCTTGAGTTGGGATTCACTCTGTCCTAGTGAAGACATTCGGTGTCTGTAATCTTTTCATCAGCACTTTCCCCCGCATACGTACACACCTGCATGAAGATAACAAACTGTTCCCAATATTATTTGGCGTTGCTTGGTAACCTCTTTCAAATTCATTAAAATTTGTCGGGCATGGTGAATTTTGTTGGCAGGCCGCATGCGACCAACTGGCCTTAGTTTGCCAAACCCTTGAATTGAAGCAATCAACAAAGAGTTCTTGACAGCTAGAATTTTGTCAGTATTATTAGCTAATATATAACTATTTCTGGTGGTAAGCATGAGCTTCCCTGCGTAATCTCTTTTCATGACCTTGTAGCACACTATACCAAAAGAAGTAGGTATTTATGCCTAGTTTCATGTTAAGTAAATTGACTATTTCCCACGGTGGTTAGTGTATGACACGAGATGAAACACACACACACACACACACATATATATATATGTATATAATTACTGATTTCTATAATGACAGTTTTTGAGAGGCGGTAGATGTTTTGTTCTCTCTTGACTTAATAACAAATGTATTCTCGTTTGGCGAGGTCTAGTGTAAAATGTCTTCTCCTCAACTGTAAATTGGCTCACACTCTTGTAAATAAACTGGGACTAAAGGTGATAATGGAGTATTGGATAATAATTGTATTGCTGATGTCTGTACTGTCTCCCGGGTAAAGAACAGCAGGTGAGAGCGATAACGGAACCGCTACCGCGCACTTGCTTTTATTTACTAAAAACTTTCTGCAAAAGTGTGCAGAACTTTTAAAAACGCTAAAGGCACATATCTTGGTTGTGTACCTATTCTTTTTTTTTTTTTTTTTGACTCATGTGGATCCAAATCTACAATGACTACCACTGAAGTGTCGAGGCCTTTGGTGATAATCTAAAACGCCTTTCATGCAAACAGAATGCATAGGCACACACAGACACGCATGCACACACACACACACACACATATATATATATATATATATATATATATATGTACATACATACATTGATATATATATATATATATATATATATATATATATATATATATATATATAAGGTTGGTGTAAAAATAATGTTGTTTTCACACATAGTAAAATATGTGAGAAAACGATATTATTTTTGCACCAACCTAATATATATATATATATATATATATATATATATATATATATATATATATATATATATATATATGCGTATGTGTGTGTGTAGAAATATAGTTTTAAGGTGTGCTATATTTATAGGATAAAGTGCTGAATATCAGAGATAGAGCGTATGTAAATATAAATATGAAAGTGAACATTGAAGTCATCACTCAGAGGCGACAGTCTGTTTCACGCTGGACGCAATCGTCAGGCCCCGAATGCTGGATTTATTATTATTATTTATATATATGGGCCAGTGGTGAATTGTGGTTAATCTATTCTGGTGGTTATCTTTGCGGGATTAGCTTGTTTATTTATTTATTTATTTGGGTTAATTTATGTTACTTGTTTTTCATTTTCATTTTGTATTAATTATTTTTTTTGTTCTTTGATGTTTTATTAACGTAGTAAATTATTTTGCCGGGGGGATTTGCTTATGTCGCTTATTTAATAGTCAGTCTTGGTCTGGGAAGATAATTAAGGCTATTTATTTGTTCAATGGTTAGACAGTTTTTACCACACACACACACACACACACGCGCGTGTGTGTAAATATATTTATGTATGCATAAATTCAAAATAGACCGATGTTTAAAATGTTTTCTTAAAACCACCGAACGCGTTTAAAATCCCGGTGCGCAGTAACGATTTGGCACTATTAGCATTTTCACAGTGTCAGTCAGTATTCAGATATCAAAATCAGCATTTGCAGATTAACTTTGAGGAAACATCAGAAAATACCAAACCGCCGCTAAGGACTGGGTTTTTTAAATCTTTTGTAAGTTTTTAGAGGGATGTTTGTTTTAATCATTTCACCTCAAGAAAGGAGAAAATGTCGCTAAGATGCAAGGGTTAAATGATCTTTTCTTCCTTTTTTTTGTGCCGTTTCTTTTCAGGACGTAGGAGTGCATGGGCCTTCACTTCCCCCTATCCTTTGTAGCTTTCAATAAGTTTTCTCTCTTGGGTACTTCCCACAGACTATGTTCTGTTATCCACTTGCTTAAGTTAGATAGGTATGTCATGAGTTGCTTTCTCTTGTCTCTCGTTCCATATTTTCGACCTTTGAGTATCAGATTTTCCAAGCCCTCTTTTTTCTATACGTGTCCCAGAAATTTCAGCTTCCTCTTCGTGATGTTAAATATAAGCTTCCTCCTTGATTACATCCTTTCCAAAACGTCATCGTTACTCACACAGTCTGTTAATGATATCTTTAGCATATCTATAGAACCATACCTCCATTGTAATTGGGTCTCTTATTCATCTTTGAGGAGACCGTCCAACATTCGTCGCTGTAAAGGAGGACAGTTATCGACATAGCTGTTCGGTACTCTTTTCTTTGTTACTTACGAAATCCTCCTGTCTTGTAATACTCTGCTTATTTTTGGAAGAATCTTTGGCCATCCCAATACCTCGTGGGATCTCAGTGTCGCACTTGCCTCAAGACGGTTCCCAGATATTTAAACTTGCGCACCTGCTTGATTTTAGTGTTCCCGACCTGGAACTTTTTTTTACTGAAGACCATGAATTCTGTCTTCTTGTATTTTATGCTTAGCTACCTTCTGTAGGAGGTTTTGTCATTTAGTTTCCGTGTCTGATATAATTCTTTTAACCGTTTTCCTTCAATATATGTCTTACGAATTTCTACATCTTCTCTCTGATCCTAAATATAATTATCCTTTTGTTTTTATTTACCTTAGAACTCCCTTTTAATACTCATATCTCAGCAGCCTTCTGTAGAGTCAAATTTTTGATATATCAATCATCTTTTGTCCAGCATTAAATGCCTTAAAGGATTATACATTCGTGTGTTATTTTAAAAAATAAAGATTAAAATAAAACAATGACTTTTATTGTTTTAATACGCACTTGTAAACACCATTCTTTTTTACCAATATGACATTGAAAATACTGAGCTAACTTCTATCATGCAAATTTTGAGGAGATCCAACGCTTCAAAAACCGGAAAACAGTAATGAGAAGGAAATTGATGTTTCATTTAGTTTCTCTTAGTTGTCAGAAAACAAGAATCTACAACAGAGTTACAGAGGCGAGAAATTCCAGAGAAGAAACTGTTATAATAGAACTTATGGTTGCATCTAGCTATTTAAACAATAAAATGGTGATATACACAGACATGGCTATCGGAATTTATTTAATAGCCCGACTCACGAGAGGAATGGCACAGCACCTATCATGATGTTAATTTGACGTAGTTCAAAAGTGAACTCAAAATGTTTTACATATGAAAAAAAAAATAGTTTTCTATTTTTATTAACATAACAGTTTCTAAGGCAGTACTGGATTTTTTATTTGTTAAACGGGCAGATTTTATTACGTTAAACGCTATTTTTTTGAATACCCATATTTAAATACATACACCGTTTATTTTATAGGTATTAATTTTCTGGTTGGTAGACGCAAATAAATACAAATACTGTTCAAAATTAAACACGGCGTCTATTCAAATATAGTTTTATGCTAACATTTTCTTCTCTTGCAATTCACGCTTCTCTCTTTCGGTCTGTGCCCGCCCGCCACCTTCAATCTCCAAAAGTTTAAAAGTAGCATCAATCGACTCACTTCGGGAATCATTACCTGTTAAAGTCTTTTGTCTTCATTAAAGTGTTTTTCATTTTCTTCCACTCTCAAGAAACATGTAGTTGCATTATCGACTTGTCTGGTGTGAAATGATTAAAAAAAAAAATAGGAATCATTGCTTAAGAACGTACAGCGCTGAAATGGTAATTAATGTCTAGCTCTTTTACATTGCAGTGAATACTAGAAATTTTTCTCACAGATGGAAAAGAGGCTTGGGGTTCTACACACGAATGATATGCTATACTGAACAGAACATGGGACGAAGAAGGATACTTCAACGAAATTAGATCTCCAATCAGAAAGATAGATATTAATTTGATACATAATATTGGATGATGGCCCTTACAATATAACACCCGTAAGATATACTGAAGACAAGATGAGCAGGGCTGGGGGAACGATGAATTATTAGTGATCTGACGAGTTTGAATGGGTGGCAGAACAGGTGGAAAAAGAGAGAAGGTAAAATTCAAAACTTATTGAGATCAACAAATGGTAATAAATTGCTGAGAGACATGATTTCCCGCATCCTGAAGTGACTCGTGAAAGAATCAAAAAGAAAACATTGAACAGGTAAAATAATCTCTAATAACTTCAACATTCTCTCGAAATTCCTCAAATTTAAACCGTACATTATTTTTTGAAAGGATTAAACGGGAAACTACGAAGAAACAAAAAAGAAAAGAAAACTTTGCGAAATTCTTTAAACCTCCATGTTCTTTCTTTCTTTAGACATATATTTTAGAGTCTGGATAATTGGGGGATCGATATTATTAAATTTTAGAGAGTTATTCATTAAGCAAGACATGTCTACTCAAATTAAAGATATGCTTATTCTAATTAAAATACTTTTATTTAAATAGAAGAGAACTATATTCAAAATGAAAAAAGAAACAACATTTTTCATTGAACAGATTACTTTCATATAATAAAAAGATAGATTTAGTCAAAATAAAAGATAGTCTTATTCACTAAAAATAAAAATAAGAATTCTAACAAAAGAGTTCATTTATGAATTAAAATCACCCTTTGCATGCATGTTGCAATCTATCTCGTCCGGGGTATGAAGATAAACTATATCCGCGTCCTGGGTAAGACGATAAACTGCATCCACATCCTGGGTTAGTCGATGAACTACGTCTGCGTCCTGGGTAAGACGATAAACTACGACCAACAGCAAGGCCAGGAGGTTTTGAGGAACGAGGAACCAACTCTTAATTGCTGGCGTTCCCAGATCCACCCTGACCCGGGTTGGCAGCACCTGTTATGGTCCCAGCTATGGATAAATAGTTAACCTCCAAATTGGCGTCAAAACACTATAAAAGTTTTAAAATAAGTTTTAATAACAGACATACTTATAAAAATTATTAACAGCAATATATTTTTTTAGAAGAAATATTACCAGCAATATATTAAAAAAAAATTACCAGGAATAAAATTTTTGTTAGCATTAAATAACCCATTGAAGTTGATATGCTGCAAAACAATACAAAACAAACAAACAAACTTTTACCACATTTTTGAGTAGGCAAATGAAAAATTTATGTTTTTATTGTTACTAACGTAATCGTGTAACAATATTGGAGCTTTTGGCGTTATAATGGTTTGCAAGCTAGAACAATTACGACTGAGTAGTGAGTTCGATCCTCACTGGTTGCTCCATTCTTTCGACGTTGTGCCACATCTAAGGTACGCTTGGAAAATCACTACAATATTGGAGCTTTGTGCAAATATTTTTCATAATATTCTGTTATAATGAAAGCAATCGACACCTTACTTGTATCGGTTTTCACCCTGGTCGGGTTTAACGAGCTTCCTCCCAAAGAAGTACAGCATCACGGGCGATCGCTGCCCACGCTCGCCGATCCTCAGCCAGGTCACACGAAAGCGACACCTAGGAAGAATCGTTCAAAATCCGAATGAGTTTGTTCTATAAATTCTCTGTACTGTGCCAAACTCTCGGGTCAGCAGGGAATATTGCTTTCAAAGAACTGAAAGATTTTCTATAGGGTTTACCATTGAACTGTAGGGTGGTACAATCTAACAGACTGCCCATGACTTGTACTTGGTCATAACACGAGTCAGGAGGGCTAGAATTTCACATTGTGCATTGTGCATAACGGCTTCATTACTTGTAATAAAAATGTCTTTTATTTTGAATAAAATGATGTTTCTATATTAATTGAAAGAATCTCTTCAATTAATTTAATTGAAACTATTTAAATTATTCGGACTATTGTACTCACTGGGGTAAACTATTCTAGTTCCACGTCCTTGAGGACACATGGCACAGTGGATAAAGGCGTTAGTTAGATCCAGTGACAGGACCAAAAGAGTGTGTCTTCAATACTCGGTTAAGCAGTAGAGAACTTGGAGAAGAGAATTAACAGGAGATCACTGATAACTGACACCCATTAGACAGTGCACGTGGAACTAGAACAGTCTACCCCAGTGAGCAAAATAAAGGGTTCAGTTCGACATTCCAAACATCTGAAGAAGGCAGGAGCGCACAACGGCAGAAATGTTGTAATAAATATGGCAACAAAGATGAGGACAAGAGTCCGAATAATGTAAATAGTCTACATAATACCTCATCTCAGAAATATAGACAAATAGTGAAGAGCCGAAACGTTGTAATCAATATGGCAACAAAGATCAGGACAATAATCCGAATAATGTAAATAGTGTACATAATACCTCATCTCAGAAATATAGACAGATACTGAAGAGCCGAAACGTTGTAATAAATATGGCAACAAAGATGAGGACAATAGTCCGAATAATGTAAATAGTGTACATAATACCTCATCTCAGAAATATAGACGGATACTTTTTTTGAATAAGAGTCTCGTATTTTTTGTTTTTTTGTTTTTTTAATATAATTAAGTTTAAAACCAATGAAATTTTCTTAATTTAAATAAAGATATCTTAGTAAAAAACCGTTTAGGATTTGTAAATCATACAGCGTATCCAGAAGATATATTTTATGAAAAAAAGAATATCATTTTTGTTTCATTATTAAGCATAGATAGTCACGTCTTCAAACTGTAATCCTATTCGTATACTCATTTCCATATCAACAATTGCATATAAAAAAAACTACCGTTCCTGCTAGTACAAGAAAATGCTTGATCTAAAATACCTAGAATATGATCGAAATGATAGTTCGCAAAATCCATGATAAGTTTTTGCGTCGTTATAATGTTCATCAAAATAGGTCTAACTTGAATTAATAACGAAATTGTTATAAAAATCTGAATCTATGTCAGTTTCAACTGTTGGATTAACCCTGCTTCCTCTCCGCCTATTAAAACCGTACTTCACTCGTCATGGGATTGTTAACGGCCAGTCTGTATTGAGAAGAGTTTGCAAAAAGAAAATGCGTAGATAAAATGCTTCCCTAACCAGCCGGAAAACCCCCCAAAAAAACAAACACAGCTACTTGCTGCATAACTGCCTGCACAACGAGCAAATTTGCTAGCTTTCTTTTCCAAAGTCTGCGATATGCATGCAACATATTCTCTACACTTTGTTACCTTGTAGTCTTTGTTAATAAAATGGCCATTCACGTTCGTTCACCCTCACCTTCAGTTGGTTATGTGCCATGGGTGATAAACGCTTAGGCGATCATGTATCTTTCTATATATGACTGACAAGGCAGATTTTTTTTTTATCCGCAGTAGGTTTCCATTTCTTTTGCTGTAGGCCAGTTGACATCCAATGCTATAGAACCAACCCGGTCTGTTCTACAATATACCCATAGCTGGGGGAAGAAGAAGAGGATACATAACTTTCCCAAGGGTATGAGTATATAACCAAAGAGGAAGACGGAAACAGGCCGTAAACAACACTTATATTAAATAGGTACACAAGAAAGGTTTAAAACTAACCAGGGGCGGGCTCTACAAGAAGTGGTCCCGTTGTGAATTTGGGAGACTTTAAAAAGAAAATTTAGGCTAGACCCATTCACATAAACCAGTCTGGCCAGAGTTACCCACCTTTCGATGAAATCTGTCGATATCAAACGTTTTCTTTCTGTTCTAATCTTCCACTATGAGCTGATGCTCATAGAATCGGTTTAGATCCTGATGGGAATAGCGTTTACACCGCAAGATTTCCTCCGCTCCCGTCGTCCAGATCACCATTCGAGCCTATCTTGCATACGGATAGAAAATGAATACGGTAAATATACAAAAAGTGAAAAGGGCGTAAAGAAAAGGATGTGTCTTCTCAACTTATACAAAACTATACAGCGAGGCGATTATGAGAAAAGTAGAAGTCCTAAAAGGATTTATTTTAAGTAGCCACGATTCAAAAACTATGAGATATGCAAATAGCACAGAAAAATAGTGCAAGAATTCTTACACAAGGCAGTGAAGGAAAGCAAGAAGAAAGGACTAAACATTAATTGTAGGGATAGAGAATGCCTGGATCTAGAAAGAGGAACAGTCCAAAATACAAATTACCAATTCGAGATATCAAAACCATCAAGTACAACCATTTAGATATCTACGAAGTGATATTATTAAAGAAATGGAAATCTGACGTCGTAAAATAAAAGGCTTATTGGGATAGTGAAAGATGGTTTCCAAAATTTAATCAAAGTATTAAGAAACAAGAAACTTTCGTTAGAAACAAAGAGAAGTGTACCGAACTGTAATGCAAAATCTGTCCTTCAATAAGGCAATCTTCTCGAAGATGAAGAAGAGAATTGAAGCAACACAAAAGTGGTTTGCTGAAGAATACCGAGAATGCCATGGACCGGGCGTTTCTAGGGGTCTTATTGAGGGATGGGTGCTGGGAAAATTTCGCACTCATAACACAGATTAAAGTCAAGAGGATCAGATTAAAACAGAACATAACCTATATAAGGAATTTGATGGATAGCGGCTCGGATTGAGGAATCGGAGAGCCGAGTTCGAATTCCAGTCGAAACCATTACATTCACTTACGTGCTAATACCCATGAGAAAGGTATGAATCCTCTTCTTCTCCCCCAGCTAAGGGTAAATATCAGGACAGACCGAGTTCTATAGCCTTGGATGGCAACCGGTCTACCGCAGAAAGAAATGGCAACCTACTGCGGGAAAAATATCTGCCTCGTCAGTCACGTATTGAAAGATAGATGATCGCCTAAGTGAGTATCACGCAAGGCACATAACTGACTTACTGATAAATGGATGGCAGAACAGGGTCTATGGGAGACATTAAAAAGATTATATTTTTCTAGGATCTGCAATGGTTAAGAAATTCTGGAGAGCCATGATCCCCTACGTACTGAAAGGGCATGGCTGATAGAAGATGAGATATTAGGTTGGTGCAAAAATAATTTTTTTACCAACCAAATTATTTTTGCACCAACCTAATAGTTGTACTAGAGAGAGAGAGGGTAGAGAAGGAGGGAAGGATAGAAGAGGAGGGAGGGAGAGATCTATTTTTTCAAGCTAAAAAATAAATTATATATCTTCTCGTTGCTACACCCCAAATATTTAATTTATACTTCAGGCTGATGGGAATCATGGTTTACTTGGTATTATTTTGTATGCTTTCCTTCGCTTGGTTCAAACGCATCTACCTCAGGCAAGAAACGTAGGGGGTCAATGCGTCGACCCACGGTGAACTATGAGGTCTTCGATTGAGAGATTTACAGATACCACTCGGAGAATCCAAGCCAACGGCAAAAACAAGCAAATATCAACAGTCATTCATATGTCTACCATTCTCGACAAAATCTTTTTTAATTTCTTTTTCTTTTCGCTTTATTTTATTCATATCTTTCTCTTTTCTTTTCTTTCTCTTTCGTTCGTTTTGTTTCTTTCCTTTGGCCATTTTTCTGATTTCTTTTTCTATCTTTTTAACTTTAGCATGGTTTGGTAAAATTGTTAACAAAACTTCTGTTTCTGTATCTTCTTTTCTAATCAGTTCTCTTTCAATATATTTCTGTTTTTTTTTTTCACCTCCTCAAACATTTCATTTCTTTCCTCTTTTCCTCTTTAACACGCTCAACATGATAGTTTCTTAATAGTTTCTTCATTTATAACCTCTTATCTTTATTCTTCTCATTCCTACGTCCTTGACAAATGACACATTGAAAAAAAAGAAAACTCTTGTAAACGATGCTTTTCTTTCCAAGATGAATCTTCAGACAAATAAAGTTTGAATATAAGGGTACCGTATTATAAATAAAATTGGTAAACGATTGCGTTTAAGAATGAAACAGTTTGTCATCGCTTCTTGTTGACCTAATTTGGTCTATCTTTATATTTACATACGTTCTGTCCCTAAGATGTAAATATTGCATACCTTAAACTATATATATATATATATATATATATATATATATATATATATATATATATATATATATATATATATATATATATATATATATATATATATATATATATATATATATATATATATAATATATTGCCTTCCTAATCGCTATCCCTCCAGGGTATGACCATAAACTACATCCACGTACTGGGTAAGACGATTAGCTAGGTCCAACAGCAAGGCCTCTTATCAAAGGGTTTTCAGGAGCGTATTTTAAAGCAGTAAAATTATTTTTTTCACAACCACTTTCTTTATCCACTGTGCCATGTGTCCTTGTTATATATATGGATAAAGTGGATAAAGGCGTCGGTTTAGATCCAGTAACAGAACCGAAGGAGTGTGAGTTCAATACCCAGTTAAGGCAGTGGAGAACTTTCAGAGGGAAGATTAAGTGGAGATAACTGATAACTGACTTCCATTAAAACATGGCACTTGGAACTAGAACAGTCTATCCCAGTGAGCGAAATAAAGGGTTCAGTTCGACATTCCAACCACTTGAAGAAGGCCGGAGCGTACAACGGCCGAAACGTTGTAATAAATATGGCCACAAATATGAGGACAATAGTCCAAATAATGTAAATATCATTGTTAATTTTTATTGTTCTCGCGGATGCGCCTTGTGTTTCTCCCGGGTAGTTTGCTAGCCGTCTCGAGGGAACACCTTATTTAGACGATTTCTTTACACTGTACAAAATTAGTCTTCATATTTCCTTTTAAAATCATTTTGACAAACATTTCTTTTAAACACACAACGTATGTGATTTGGGAGTTCGTTTATGATGGCTCTTTTTTGGGGGGGATTTAGGGTCAAATCATTCGATTAGTTAATCTAAGCTTTGAAGAGATTTATCTGTACATAGATAGGGTACCTCGAGGAAACACGAGTCACACTAACAGCGGCAAAATCAACCCACCTTTCAAATACGAAAGTAGTATAAAAGATCGTGGAATGTGTAAATACAAACTTATTTTAATGAAATATTACATCTATTTTTGAAGATGAATATTACTGTCTAAGGCAAGGTGATGCGGTTTTTATGAATGAAATAGAAACATTTTTTAGAAGTATTCACGACACTTAATTAAACCAATTCATTATTTGCCATCTATTGCCTTCCTAATCCCTATCCCTCCAGGATATGACCATAAACTACATCCACGTACTGGGTAAGACGATAAACTACGTCCAACAGCAAGGCCTCTGATCAAAAGGTTTTCAGAAGCGTGGAACCACCTCTAAATTGCTGGTGACTCGGGAGTCCCAGCTATGGGCAAATAGTTGCCACCCAAAGTTGTATAAAAATATGTTTTTTTTTTAATAAAAAGAATATTACCAAAAACAGATTTTTTGAAATAATGATATTACCAGCAGTAACTTTCTGAAAAAAAAAATACCAGACATAAAATTTTGTCGGTATTAGATAACCCATTGAGGGTTCTGATCAAGAGATTTTGGGGAGCGTGAAACCAGGTCCACCGTGACCAGAGGTGATAGCACCTGTTAGAGTCCCCCACTCTGGGTAAATTGCTAACTCCAAAACTGGTGTCAAAAAACTATGAAAGTGCAAAAATAGGTTTTAATACAAGGAATACTTTGTAAATAATTATTACCAGCAATGAAACTTTTGAAGAAAAAGAATTTTATGAAAAATAGATGTTTTGAAGGAAAAAAAATTACCAACAATAGATTGAAAAAAAATATTACCAGCAATAAAAAATTTGTCGATATTACATAACCGATTGAGGTTGATATACCGTAAAATAAAAGAAACCAAATAAAAATAATCCATGTTCTTTTATTGTACTTTCTTGTCTCTAACGTCTTCTCATTTTTTTGCACTCTTCGTAACCCTTTGCCTTTTAATGTCATTATCCTGTTGCTTAGAGTAAAAAGACGAAAACAAGAAAACCTTATAAACTTATTATTTATTTGAGCTTGACATTGGCCAGTGTTTCGGAAGCAATATAATAACCTTTTGTTTTACTAACAAAATGATCTTAGGGTGTCCTTTATACAGAGTTTTCGATTGTTGTGGATAATCAGTGGAAACGTGATACGAAGAAACATTAAAAAACGTTAGAAGTTAAAATTTTTTGCCATCATCAAAACCCCATCATTTGACAGGCTGTCAAACTAATTACAGCGAAGGTAATTCAGTAGAAGCTGGCAACAATACAAAATAATTCGCCAACTTTATAAATTACATAAAACCCATCTTACTCTTGCGTGCAAAAAGAGTCTTGCTGATTTAAAGACAAGGATTCTCGTCCAATAAGTTCATATTTTATCACACTAACTCGGATTTAACAGTGATAGACTATCTACAAATTGTTTATCTTTCTTATTGAAATACGTATTCATTAAAACGTATAATTCTTATCAGCGAAGAATAAGCAATCAGCCTCATCTTGTTCGTTTCTTTTTATGTGCTATGTCCTTTCAGAAAATAGGCGATCATGGCTCTCCACATCCTCCTATTCCTTGCCGCTCTCAGCAAGATACTTTCCTCTGCTTCCTACCGCCAGACCACGTTCTGTCATCTACCTGCTCAAGCTCATCAGGTATGTCACGCGCTGATTTTCTTGTCTCTCTTTCCCTCTATTCGACTCGTGAGTATCAGATTCTCCGGGTCTCATCCTTTCTTTCTTTTTATGTGCTTTAAGGACGTAGGCGATCATGGTTCTCTACCTCCCTCTAACCCTTGCAGCTCTCAACAAGTTTCGTTCCTCTGCCTACCGCCCAGACCACGTTCTGTCACCCGCTTGCTTAAGTCTGCCAGATATGTCACGAGTTGTTTTCCCTTGTTTCTCTTTCCCTATATTCGACCCGTGAGTATCAGATTCTCCAGGCCCTTCTTCTTCATTATGTGTCCCAGAAATTTCAGCTGCCTCTTCCTGATGTTAAGTATAACCCTCCTGCTCGTTTACATCCTCTCTAAGACCTCATAGTTGCTCACGCGCTTGGTCCATTATATCCTTATCATCCTTCTGTAGAACCACATCTCCGTCACGTCGAGTCTCTTATTAATCTTTGAGGAAATCGTCCAACATTCGCTGACGTAATGAAGGACAGCTGTCACGCAACAGCTCCGTATTCATTTCAAAGACATCCTCCTGTCTCGTAATACACTGCTCAGCTTTTGGAATGTATCCTTGGCCATCCCAATACGTCTACGGATCTCAGTGTCGTACTTTTGTCTTCTGTCAAGACGGTTCTCAGATATTTAAACTTCTGCGTCTGTGTTCTCGACCTGCAAATCGTATTTCGGTCTCATCCTCTTACTGATGACTTGGTGCGTTTACTCTCTCACTAAAACTTAACAGCAGGAAGAAGGACCAAATTGGCTTAAAAAAAAAAAACTAATTCGATAAATGAAATAGAACTAAAAAGATAGTAGAAATAGTCAGGATGTTTCAGAAAAATTCATATCATTTCGTAAACTAACAACTTGACCAATTCTTGATTAAATGATCTCAAATTTTGACAGATTGTGTAGAAAGAACACTGAATTTTACACTTAATGTTTTATTTTTTCAGATATAGAAATACCGTTTACAGCAAAATAAACCGCGTCAGAGACAGTGCATCTGTGAGAAAAATCGCTAAAAATGCACCAATTACAATTTAGAAACGGATTTGGCACAAGCATCGCAGAACGGAACTCTGTATATGCATGGTAAAATTGTGCGAAAACAAAACAAAACAATTTGTGAATAAACAAGATAAAAGGTCAAAACTTGTTAAATCATGAAATCCACATACGTTTGAATTTCTCTATCAAATTTGCTCAACAATAAAACTGTTCAATTTTATTTTTTACACTATTCAGTTACTCAGATGTCAACTGTTTTGAAACATTATTTACATTATTCGGACTATTGTCCTCATATTTGTCGCCATATTTATCACAACGTTTCGGCCTTTCAGTACCTGTCTATATTTCTGAAGTGAGGTATTATGTACACTATTTACGTTATTCGGACTATTGTCCTCATCTTTGTCGCCATATTTATTACAACGTTTCGGCCTTTCAGTATCTGTCTATATTTCTGAAGTGAGGTATTATGTACACTATTTACGTTATTCGGACTATTGTCCTCATCTTTGTCGCCATATTTATTACAACGTTTCGGCCTTTCAGTATCTGTCTATATTTCTGAAGTGAGGTATTATGTACACTATTTACGTTATTCGGACTATTGTCCTCATATTTGTCGCCATATTTATTACAACGTTTCGGCCTTTCAGTATCTGTCTATATTTCTGAAGTGAGGTATTATGTACACTATTTACGTTATTCGGACTATTGTCCCCATCTTTGTCGCCATATTTATTACAACGTTTCGGCCTTTCAGTATCTGTCTATATTTCTGAAGTGAGGTATTATGTACACTATTTACGTTATTCGGACTATTGTCCTCATCTTTGTCGCCATATTTATTACAACGTTTCGGCCTTTCAGTATCTGTCTATATTTCTGAAGTGAGGTATTATGTACACTATTTACGTTAGTCGGACTATTGTCCTCATCTTTGTCGCCATATTTATTACAACGTTTCGGCCTTTCAGTATCTGTCTATATTTCTGAGATGAGGTATTATGTACACTATTTACGTTATTCGGACTATTGTCCTCATCTTTGTCGCCATATTTGTTACAACGTTTCGGCCTTTCAGTATCTGTCTATATTTCTGAGATGAGGTATTATGTACACTATTTACGTTAGTCGGACTATTGTCCTCATCTTTGTCGCCATATTTATTACAACGTTTCGGCCTTTCAGTATCTGTCTATATTTCTGAGATGAGGTATTATGTACACTATTTACGTTAGTCGGACTATTGTCCTCATCTTTGTCGCCATATTTATTACAACGTTTCGGCTCTTCATTATCTGTCTATATTTCTGAAGTGAGGTATTATGTACACTATTTACATTATTCGGACTATTGTCCTCATCTTTGTCGCCATATTTATTACAACGTTTCGGCCCTTCAGTATCTGTCTATATTTCTGAAGTGAGGTATTATGTACACTATTTACATTATTCGGACTATTGTCCTCATCTTTGTTGAGATATTTATTACAACGTTTGGGCCTTTCAGTATCTGTCTATAATTCTGAAGTGAGATATTATGTAGACTATTTACATTATTTGGACTATTGTCCTCATATTTGTCGCCATATTTATTACAACGTTTCTGACGTTGTACGCTCCGGCCTTCTTCAACTGGTTGGAATGTCGAACTGAACCCTTTATTTCGCTCACTGGAATAGACTGTTTTAGTTCTACGTGCCATGTTTAATTCCTGTCAGTTATCAGTTATCTCCTGTTAATTTCCCTCTGAAAGTTCTCTACTGCCATAACCGGGTATTGAACTCACACACTTTGGGTTCTGTCACTGGATCTAACCAAAGCGTTTATCCACTGTGCTATTTGTCCTTGAGGAACACCCTTTACAATAGCATAGAAAGTGTTACACACACTTACACACACACACCGAGAGACACATACAAACATATATATTTATTTATTGCGTGTGGCCGAGTGGTAACAGCGTTGGTTTTCCGACCATGTCGAATTATCAGGAAAGTAATTTGTTGATGTTATCTGCCTGTAGAGGCTATCCCAGTAGGCAGCACCATTGGAAAAACCAACTGAAAATCATATCATGTGTTGACTCAACCCCCTTGTGAAAAAAAATTGATTAAACGCATTTGTTCGATTTTTTTTCCGTTGGAGGGTCCTGTCTGTAGACGTAGAATGCAGGGTGCGAGCGATAAATTGTCGTCTAAGGTACTCAAAAATTTAAATAGTACGGACTACTCATTTTGACAGATATATTTAGCACAATTGCACAAAAATGTATTGAATTACTAAATTTATTCAAAAATCTCCTTTGGCTGCAACCGCAGCATCCAGGCGATTTCGGAACCTCAAGCAAATTTTTGGGGCGGTCTCCTTGTTTAGGTTGGTGGACGCTGTCATATATATGAAGAAATATGCTCTTAATGCGTGCTATATTTATGGGAGAAATGCTCAGTATCAAAGATAGAGCGTGTGTAAATATAAAAAAGTGAACAGTGAAGTCAACACTTAGAGGCACTTACGCGTCTAAGTGTTGACTTGAATGTTCACTTATATATATTAAAGCAATAAAAAATTTTTTTTACAACCTCTTTCTCTTTTTGTCTCACTCTCCTTCTCACACACACACCCTCCAGAACATCAGTGCATATAGGGCGCGATGCATAAATTGTCGTCCAAATAAGGTAAAAATGAAAATAATACTGACATCCCATTTTGACAGATATATTTACCAAATTTATACAAAAATGTCTTGAAATACTAAAAAGTACATTTATTCAATAAAATCGACATTGGCTTTAACCACAGACTCTAAAATGTTCATATTTGAGCTTCTGGTGCCAATGGAAAGCACTATGTCATGACATATTTCCGTCGGAGTGAATTGAGTCATGAATCTCTTTTTCTTGGACACTTTTTAAATAAACTTCCAATAAATGATTGCAATTACGTTTCATTTCAATTAGCATGGTCCACCTTCTGGAGGGACATATAAAGAATGTGTGTGTGAGAGAGAGAGAGAGAGAGAGAGAGAAAAAGATGAAAAAATCTTTTTATTTTTTTTAATATATTAGAAGCTATGTCCGAGTGCTATTAACATTTACATGGTAGTAATCACAAAGATGACAAAAGCTTTAAGAAAGAATTCTAAGAAACAAACCATCGTTCTTCATCACATGTTGACAACAGAACACATCGTATGGATAGGGGCAATTCCATGGGATAATATATCCGCTTACTGTTAAGTATATTTGAAAATCTTCGAGCAAGTAAATCTCTTGTGTTTTTCAGATTAATTCGTTTCAAATATTCGAGACGTGTTTTGATTAATTTTCCTCGCGGCATACGCAAACTAAGTCTCAAATTAATAATGTTTTTCTTCTCAGCATGGATTGTCTTCACAAATCCACTGAAGCTGAAACGTATATCGGGGAACAGAACGGAACTGGTCGAGGTGACTGGAAAGTGCCACAATCATTAACAGCTGAAACTGTCTCTCACAATATTCTAGAGGTCAGAAAAACCAGAGTGACTGCTACGAAGAGGTGGTGGATAAGATAATAATGCGTGTGCACTTACTAATGTTTGGAGTTTAATCCTCAATATATATATATATATATATATATATATATATATATATATATATATATACACACATATATATATATATATATATATATATATATATATATATATATATATATACATATATATCTATATATATATATATCTATAAATTAGGTGCAAAAATAATATCGTTTTTTGACGTTCAACTTCAAAACAAAAACGACATTATTTTTGCACCAACCTCATATATATATATATGTATTGTTGTTGTTGCTATATTAACTATAATGGAGGAAGTGCCCTCAGTATTGAAGATGGTTGGTATGTAGATATAGACAATGTGGGAATGAACATCTAAATTTGACTTCAAACAATCTTCAGGATATGTACGTGGGTGTGTTTATACATTACTTACCACTTGGACTTGATATATTTATTGTGCCTGAATTAGATTTAATGAGACAAATCAAGAATCTATTTTCAGTCGACACGGACAAACAATATTTTGGATAACAATGAAGCAGTTTTAATTTTATTTTCCAATGTTCAATTTTATATTTATATTTACACTAATATATTTATATTTACATGCATTCTATCCCTGACATTGAGCACGTATCCCATAAATATAGCGCACATTAAAACTATATTTCTGTATATATATATATATATATATATATATATATATATATATATATATATATATACAGAAATATAGTTTATAGATAGATAGATAGATAGATAGATAGATACACCTAGTGAGCCAGACAAACCTACCTAGGTTTCACCTAAACGGATCGTCAGGGACAGTCGGCTAAAGAGGCAAAGAGAATCGCATATTTATAGGCGATATCTAAAATTATACCATGTTACCAAAGAAAGAACCACGCAACGCAAACACAAACCACCTGAGTAGGTTAAAGATTTATTCAACAAAAGAGGAGGGGGATATTAAAATACGAACATTAAGGTGGAATGACTTTTTATGCCTACATACGTTAAGAATTTCAGTTTTGGAGTTTAATAGCTGGTTAGGTTGATCATATAAAGCTATGGCTAATTTCTCCTCTGTACATAATTTACAAAATTTTTGCCTGCTTTATATTTGGGGCATTTTTTTAATATTTCTCATTTAAGGATGGGGTCTTTATTATTAGGTTGGTGCAAAAATAATGACGTAATAATGTTGTTTTTTGACGTTAAAGAATACGTCAAAAAACGACATTATTACGTCATTATTTTTGCACCAACCTAATATCTTCTTCTTTGGTTTTCCATACATAGGTGGATAGCGTGGTACTATGTTTAATCTTTTCGTTTTTAAAAGTACTCGTGTGGTTATAGTATATTTTTTTTAATTTATCCTGAGTAGCACCTATGTATATTTTAAGGTTAGTATCCTCACTATCTCTGTAAATTTTCACTTGATAAACCACGCATTCTTGCTGACATTTTCCCTGTAATGGGCAGATATTTTTGTTTCCACATTTACAAGTAGGAGGCTTACTGCGTGGATTATCCCTAGTTTTTCCGAAATGAGTATAGTTATTGATATATATATATATATATATATATATATATATATATATATATATATATATCGGTCTCCCGCTTAGACCGTTACGTCTTCGTGGCCAAGTTGGTGAAGGCGTGCCGGGTTTAACAGTGCGTAGATTCAAATCCTGACGAAGAGTTCACGTTTTTCTTTATGAAGTTTACACAAACATTATACGAAATAGCCTATTGGATATTTTCCTTTATACAGATCCATGTAAGACAATATATATACATACAAGGTTCGATGGATAAATTGTCGTTTTTATTACGCAAAAACGAAAATAGCATTGACGTCTCATTTTAACAGATATATTTAACAAAATTACACAAAAATATCCTGAAATACTAAAGAGTAAATTTATTCAGTAAAGTCGCTATTGGCTTCAACCAGGGCCTCCTGATGACTTCGAAATCTCCTGCATCTCTTCTGCACGGTGTCCTTGTCTAAGTTGATGAATATATGTATGCATAGCCTGCGATTGATAAATTGTCGTCTAAAAGACACAAAAATGAAAATAACACTGCATCAATGAGATGCAGTGTTATTTTCATTTTTGAGTCTTTTTAACGGATATTTTTACCATAATTTCACAAAAATATATTGAAATACTACAGTCTCCAGACGACTTCGGCATCTCTTTCAAATCTGTTGCACGCTCTTGTTGTTTAAGTTGATGAATCCTGCCGTAGTCCTTGCTGTCAGTTCATTTTTGGTGTTACAATGAGTTTTGTTGGTCTCTCGCTCAATTGCGTACTGCACATAATAACCAAAGGGTTTGCAGTCTGGGGAGTTAGCAGGGGAGATATAAGGTGTGATGTTGTCGCAGAAATTGCCAGACAGCTTGTGTGCCATGCTGCTGAATCCTGTTGCCAGACATAAGGTATTTCATTAGCCCAGGTCTTGACCCAAGGCAGCACTCCTTGATAGCAAACCTCCGTGTATGTGTGTGAGGCGTTGAGGGAAGATTGAATTTATCATAGTGTTACCGTCACTAGTAAACACTCCAAACCCCAGGCTGTTAACTGGATATTTGGTTTTTCTTTAATCTCTGTACAACTTTGGAGGACAAAGGATCTTGCACTTTTTGACATTCAAACACTATGTAATGCTCGAATTGGAGATACCGGTGCGAATGCTAAGAAGTACAGCATAACGTTTCCTTATTTCTGGAGAATGGAATTGCGTCATGGTGCTCCATTACCCCCACAAACGGTGCCAATATGACGCTACTATACTGTGCAGTCAATAAAATAAAAAACAAACAACGCGCATGCTCGAAATTATAAAAAAGAAAATGGATGCAAATTACCCACCTATGTCTTTATTCTAAACACTTACCTTTCATGTTTTGTTATTAAAGGGTGGGTATATTTTTGGAAACACCCTGAATTTATAGTGTGCGCCTGATATTCAATGATATATTCTTTCGATTTTATGCTTCTATCTAAGTATTTCTTCTCTTTCATTTATCCCTTAGTTGAATTTTGTTTCCGTATACTTCTTATGAATGGATCTCATTAATTTTTCCACAGATATTTAAAAAAAAATAAAATAAAATAAATGTTAATTTTTTTTCTCAGATTAAGCACGGCGTTTCAAAGTAGGGCGATTTTTATCTAGTCCCAAAAGGTGCTAAAAGCAGTGGGCTCTCACGAGAAAAGAACTTATAGACGAAAATTCAGGCTGCGCTCGGTAATGATGGAATCTTACTAGTTTTATTCTTTCGGCATTGAAGATGACCAGCTATTCCTCACTTCCTGAGAAACAGGAGCAAACTCCAAAGAGTGACCAGCTGTCAGAGTCTGGTAACCTAGTACTGATTTAATTGTAACAAGAATGAAAAAGAATTATTAGCTCGCTTGTATACGGATCAGTGTTGAATTCTATGCACATTCAATTTATATCAACAAACATACGAACAGAAAATAGCTAAAGACATGGCTTGAAACCGTTTGAGACAATGGACAATACGAAAAACTCTTGCACTTTCTCCCTGCCAAGAGACGGGAAAATGTAAGAATGTTGAAAATAAATCAGAAATAATCAAATTTTCTTTGTATGTCATATTCAACGAAGTATATATAAAAGTTTCTGCCCAAATCTGCATTAAACATATATATATATATATATATATATATATATATATATATATAATTAATTATTTAAAAATTATAATATAGATATGTTATAAAATCACTACAAAAACAGCCATTTTATTTCAACATTTCTGGTGTCTTATCATCAAGTGATGATGTTGAATGTAGATTGTAGAAACTACAATCTACATTCAACATCATCACTTAATAAGACACCAGAGCTGTTGAAGCAATATATATATATATATATATATATATATATATATATATATATATATATATATATATATGCCTATCTGTATCTATGTGTCTATCTATACGTGTGTTTATTCCGTTTCCATTCAGTCAATGTTGTCTACGCATTTCTTTCTTTGCAGCTCAGGTATGAATGTATAGAAGTATATGCGTGTATCTATTTGAAGGTGTTTATGCTGCATACGTGCAATTAATTTCTGTATACTTTGTCATTTGGTTCTCATCTGTATATATATATATATATATATATATATATAAATATATATATATATATATATATATATATATATATATATATATATATATATACACACTGCGTGCCAAATTATTATGGAGACCACTTTTTTCCTAATATTTCAAAAACCAATTAATTCACACAAAATTTTCACACGATGTTGGCAACACTGACCTGCGCAATCACTGAATTTTTCACTAAATTCTTACACTTCTCTAATAATTTGGCACGCTCAAATCACCGTGCTGATAACAAATATGGCGCCAGTTTGTTTACATTGCGCAGATCATTACGAAAATGGCAATGAGTGCGCAGGTCAGTTTTGTGTGAATTGATTGGACGGTTTTTGAAATATTAGAAAAAAGTTATCTCGATAATAATTTGGCACGCAGTGCGTATATATATATATATATATATATATATATATATATATATATATATATATATATATATATATGTATATATATATATATGTGTGTGTGTGTATGTGTGTGTGATTGCATCTACATTTGAACGCGTGTACATGTGTAATCATGCGAACCAAAATACTATATATGCGTGTGTGGGTGTGTTTTTGTACGTTTGTAGCCTCTGCGTGTGCGTGTGAACCAGCTTTCTTCCGTAATTATGAAGAAACGGTTTGTTTTTTTGTTCGAAAGATTTCGTTTTTTGTGTAAATAATTCTTCGTTTTCTCTTTCTTTCTGGATATCTATGGAAGGATTTTAACGGGAGAAAAATAAACGGAAAGAAAGTATCTAAATTTCTCTCTCATTCTTTTTTTTTTAATTTGTCCAGCATAATCGATTACTTAAGTTCATTAGCAGAACATAAAAATCACTTCTTTTTTTTACCATCGTGATGATTAATATATGAGGACGTAGCAGCAACTCGGTATTATTGATAATTTGAGTAAGAATTTTTCTTATCTTAGAAGGAAGCACGATGTAGCTATGGATGCTGATTGATTGGATAATCTCATGAGGTTCGATAAGCATTGCATTAAAAAATACAATTCCAAAAATATACTTATATGGATATCTATGATGCGTCTATCTTTGTCATCATCTTCATCTTCATCAGTCCCATGTATTCAAACAGGGGCTGCGGAGACTGACCACTTCACTCCATTCACTTCCTTCCTTCTTTCATGCGTAGTGCATATTGTGAAAGTAGACCAGACGGAACCTATCCCTCAGCAGTTAAAACTCACCGTATCCTAGAACACCAATATATATATATATATATTCATGAATATTGTCTTCTCTACTGGTTAAATCGGAGAAATTTTCATACATTTGGCTCCAAAGATTATTGGCGTCTCTGCAAGAGCGTATTGAACAATTGCAAACCCTCTATACCTCTTTATTCAACCAGTTTGAAGTCCTGACCTCCTCTACCGACAAGGCTGAATGCTTTGCTCGGAAATTTTCATTCAACTCGACGCTCTACTCTTCCGGTGTACCCATACCTGACTTCCCTCTTTGAACTGAGGCCTTATTAAGCGGGTTAAACATGACCCCATTTTTGGTACTGGGCGTTATCTCCAATTTAGACCCCAACAAGGCTAGTGGTGGAGACGGGATACCAGCCATTGTCTTGAAGAAATGCGCGCCCAAACTGGCGCCCGCCCTTTCTAAACTATACAACTACTGCCTCAAAGAATCTTGTTTTCCTGACTGCTGGAAGTCCTCTTCCATCGTTCCTGTCTTCAAGAAATCCGGTGACCCCTCTGACCCTTCCAACTACCGCCCTATCAGTCTCCTTCCCCTCTTCGGCAAAATCTTCGAAGCCCCAATCAATACCGGAGTGGTTAACCGCGTCACATCCCATAATCTGCTCTCAGACAAGCAATATGGCTTCCCCTTTGCCCGATCTACAGCCGATGTGCTTACGGCCATCACTGAAACAGTCTACCGAGCTCTTCAAAATAACGGGAAAGCCTGAGCCGTGGCACTAGACATCTCTAAAGCATTTGATAGGGTTTGGCATGCCGGCCTTCTTCACAAGCTCCAGGGTTATGGCATTACGGGTTGATTATATAACCTAATACGATAATTCCTGTCAAACCGTAAATTGAAGGTCGTCCTCAATGGATTCTCCTCCAGTTCATATCCCATGAACGCAGGTGTTCCTCAAGACTCCATCCTAGGCCCCACTCTATTCTTTATCTACATAAATGACCTCCCTGACGCATTTACCGCCCAAGTTGGCATATACGCTGATGACACCACAATTTATTCCTGCCTCAAAAACAAATCTAGTCTCGCTGACAAAACTCGCCTGGCCGTGCGTCTCGAAAAGTACCTCCAATCGATTGTGAACTGGGGCATGAATTGGCTGGTCAACTTCAACGCTTCTAAGACAAAACTGCTCTCTATTAATCACCACAGAGGTCTTTCTGTTCTACAAATACTTTCATGGAAATTGCTCCGAAGAGCTGTATTCGCTGGTTCCCAGACGTCATGAATTCAAGCGCCATACAGAGGCTGGCATCCCGCTCTCACCCCTTCACTGACGAAACTCCTAAATGTAGCCGTCTCTTCTACTCTAATACTTCATGTCTCGAACCTCTCGCCTGTGGAACTCCCTTCCCTATTACTGTTTCCCTGTGAGCTATAATCTCCAGCTATTCAAGTGTAATGTCAATCGGCATCTCCACTTGCCTTGATCTATCCACTACCCTCATCCTTTCTTCTATCACTCCTATCTGACCTTGCTCTAAATTTTCTGTAACCCCTTGAGTCCTAGTGGCTTCCCGCCTTGCTTGGGGTGAAATGCTTAATATATATATATATATATATATATATATATATATATATATATATATATATATATATATATATATATATATACATTTGCACACGTGTGTAATCATGTGAAGTGAAATATTATATATGCGTGTGTGTTTTTGTACGTGTGTAGACTTCGTGTGAACCAGCTTTCTTCCGTAATTATGAAGAAACCTGATTCTTCATTTTCTCATTCTTTCAGGGAATCTATGGAAGGAGAAAAATGAACGTAAAGAAAGTATCTAAATTTCTCTCTCATTCTTTGTTTTTTAATTTGTCCAGCATAATCGATTTCTTACGTTCCTATTTTTCTATATATTTACACACACACACACACACGCATACGCATATATATATATATATATATATATATATATATATATATATATACAATTTATTTTACTTCAAGTTTTTTAATTAATATCGAGACCTCTCTTTGCTCTTGCGCTCAATCCCTGTAAGCACTTGCGTGCTAGAAGCACTCCCGCCTTGCTTAGGTGTTAAATGATATATATATATATATATATATATATATATATATATATATATATAGAGAGAGAGAGAGAGAGAGAGAGAGAAAGAGAGAGAGAGACAGAAAGACAGACAGACAGAGAGAGAGATAGAGAAAGAGAGAGAGGAATATAGTCTTAATATGTGCTATATTTATGGGATAAATTCCTCAATATTAGAGATAGAGCATGTGTAAATATAAAAGTGAACATAGACGTCAACACTTAGAGACGACAGCATGTTTCATGGTAGGCGCAATCGTCAGGCCACAATCGCGTCTAGCATGAAACCGACTATATATATATATATATATATATATATATATATATATATATATATATATATAAAGAGAGAGAGAATGAGACAGAGAGAGAATGAGTGAGAAAGAGAAAGAGGTGTCTCTCTGTGTGTGTTTTGAGAAAGAATCTTTTAAAAGTGTCTGCTTTTAATCTTCCTTCCGAATATCTGTATCAAAATATATAACTTTGTACGTAGCTTTCAATTCTTAATGGTCTTTGCTTTCAATGGCGATACGAATCAATCGGCTTTCAAAAATATTGATTGCTCAAAATAGAGTAAGCTGAAATTGGATAACATCTACTTTAGAAATATCGAGACCTAAATCAAATGTCTACATCATTCCTTCAGTATATATATATATATATATATATATATATATATATATATATATATATATGTGTGTGTGTGTGTATATATATATAAACTGAAGGGATGACGTATATATACGCACTGAAGGAATATATATATATATATATATATATATCACTTTCTCTCTCTCTCTCTCTATATATATATATATGTAAAAGAAATATATAAATCTATGAAAATACAGACAACTACATATAAAGGTATAAATTTACGATAATCTTTTTTTTTATAGTTTGATTCCTTCCATCAATACACGCAGACACACACACACACACACACATATATATATATATATATATATATATATATATATGTGTGTGTATGTATATATCTAATTCCCAAATAAGCAGCTCTAAATACAATCTGCCCAACATTATCTATCTATCTATCTATCTATCTATATCTATCTATCTATCTATATATATATATATATATATATATATATATATATATATATATATATATATATATATATATATCGGGAAATGCATCTAATAAAACGTAGCTTAATAATAATAGATGTACTTGCACGCAGATACATACAGTGGATATCTTAGTACTTCTTATGTCCATTCAACCAATCTTTCCTTGCTGATTGATCACAGATTATCGATTGGATTTAAATCAGATTTTCCAAGCCAGTTGGTAGTACTTTGATTTGCTAATTTGTTAATGCTTGCCAGTTTGTTTGTGCAGCGTACAATTTCTCGTTTGGAGTAACGTCCATCACAGACAGTGGCCGTAGGACAACTAATCGACAGTTTGGGCAATAGTGTCTAGGTGTAATGAAAATCTAATGCAATCTTGGATAATGCTATATTTTTCAAGGACAGGCAAATTCTATAATACACCCCGAAAATTATATTAATGCACACTACTGCAAATGACTTAATCTGAAGAAAAAAAAAAAATTGAAATCCATTACACCCTGTCATTGCAGTTGGTCTGAAACTGACTCTATGGTGAAAGAAAGGAAGCTAAAGCGGTTGTTTCAATTAATTTGCGCAAGTAATACTTGGTGTTCGTAATTTCTTAACACAGGCAAAAATGCCTATTTTGAAGAAATACCAGATGCAGTAGAACTTCCATCTTTTCTGATGCAATGGCTGACACGCTTTGCAATATTCACATGAACTCGACGCAATCACACCACATTATCAATTACAACACATTCGTTTTTTATGCGTTCAATCAAAACTGTTACATCTGAGATTTTCATTAAAGACACCTTCTCCGTTAGTATAACCAAGGAAAAGAAATCAATTCTTTCTTCTTTCAACAAAAACTTGTCTAAACTGTGGAAGTAAAATAATATAGTTAATGAGATTTCGTCTGTGTCCAGACTGTAGAGAGATTTTCCAGTAACGTTTTCGTAGCTTTAAATTACGCTTACTTTTTCTTACATTGGTTTTTCTACCAGTGCTGTAGAAGGCGGTTTTCTCCACAATCAAACCAACACCTGAAGAAGATGGCGAAATGGTTGTATTCATTTCATTCGGTCTCTGCATCAATGCGAATTGGAGCGACTCGGCCGTAATTTGAACTCAGCCTACCCATAACTATTTTTCGTGACGACAACTGACACACGAAGGATTTCCATATTTCGAGAATTTTTAAAAAGAAGATTCGCAATCCATATTTACTCAGTCTAATGAATAAATATTAGATTTTACTGCACAGTCTTATACAACTTTGTTATTAACATGCTTAAAAAAAATTAAATTATTCAATTCACAGTTCATATTCTTAGACAGTTAGCAAGACAAACTATGTTCTTTAGCCTTGGTTGGCATCCAGTCTACAAGAAAGATAGCATAGAATTTTAAAACTTCGCTGCTTTTAGCAAAATATTGGAAATCAACCATAGAGAAAATCTAAAGTCAAACTCCCTAATACAGTACGTGGCCGTATTAAGCAAAATCATAAAATTATCTCTGTCGGTACTCCCAAGTTTTTTTTTTTAAATAACTGGAAGAAAACACTTGACCAGCATTGTTGTAAGACTGATTCAGGATATGAAGAGACCCCCAAAGCAATCAAAATGCATGTCTTGCGTGGTCCTGCCGAAAGATGCTTAAAATCTCAAGTTACCTCTCTGTTTTCGGGCAGAGTGCGTCTCAGTTGTGACTTTTTGCAAGACAGAGTGTGTCTCAGTTGTGACTGTCTGCGGACAGAGATGCAGCTGAGTAAAAAAAAAAAAAAAATGAGGTGCCCGGTCCTGGGAAACAGCTGCCCATGTCAGAACCCTCTCATTGTGCTAAAGAGGGGTATCGGTTGTCCCCATCGAGACCAGGGCAAGAAGCAACGGTTACAAGGACTGTGGAAATATTTGTACCTGACCTAAGTGTATACTCTCGGGTTTCTTACACAAAATCCGACCTGGTGTTATATACTGTCTCAGTCGTGAAATAGATAGATAGTTAGTTGAGCAGACTGAAAGACAGATATATAGATAGATACTAGTAGATTTTGAAACAACCCACCAAGTTCACCTCCCGAAACACAGGAAGATAGATGAAGGCTTCTAATGCTCTAGAGTTAGCGGCTTGGTGAGAGTAGTCGTGGCTCCAGGGGGCACAGTCCTATGGTTAGTGAGAAACTCAGTAGAGTTCCACCACGGAATATGTGAGCGAGCGGCGCTATATTGATTTTGATTCGCAATCTCTTCGTCACTGAGGCCCGTTGGAACAGTTGGTATGATGTTTGCTTGACAATCTGTCAGGGTTTCAGTTCGTGGTAGTGGATGCGCACTGGTGATAAGACCCAAATATAAGACGAAACTGCCGTCTAGTGCTTTCTGAATTCTGTTGAGGTTTCTTTCAGACTCGATGAATTAATTAATTATAATTATCAAATCCTCCTAATAATATCCATCTATGTATATATATATATATATATATATATATATATATATATATATATATATATATATAGAGAGAGAGAGAGAGAGAGAGAGAGATTGATAGATATGAGCAGATTAAATAGATAGATAGATAGATAGATAGATAGATAGATAGATATGCGCAGATTAAAATAGACAGCTACTAGTAGATTTTGAAACATCCCACCAAGTCCACCTTCCCGAAACACAGGAAGATAGATGAAAACAGGTTGGGACTGAACGGATAGATAGATAGATAGAACGGATAGATAGATAGATAGAAACAGTAATGGAATATATATATATATATATATATATATATATATATATATATATATATATATATATATATATATATATAGAGAGAGAGAGAGAGAGAGAGAGAGAGAGAGAGAGAGAGCAGATTGAAATAGATAGATACGAGTAAATTTTGGAAAGTCTTCACCAAGTCCACCTTCCCAAAAAACACTTAGAATGACAGACAGGAAGATCGATGGATAGATAAAATGACATTGGGACTGAATAGATAGATAGATAGATAGATAGATAGATAGATAGATAGATAGATAGATAGGAGTAGATTTTGAAAAGTTCTCACCAAGTCCACCCTCCCAAAATCTGAAGAAATCTTCCAGCTCAGAATTTTCTTTCTTACTATCCATTCATGTGTTTACCTGGAATATTTCAGCGCCCGTAAATATAAACACATTTAGAATGGAAGACAGGAAGATAGAATTTTTTTTTTTTACTTCAATATTCACGAAAAACGAACCCAGTGAACTGTCCCGACTCGGAAAACATCGTCAGTGATGCTATGTCGTAAATGTCAGCAATACACATGTCAGTCTCCAGATTCAGACGAACTTTTTCGTCAAAATGACATTTCCTGTACAATTTTCCAAACTCTGAGGCATTTTTAGCGAATGCATTTTTTGTCTGGCTTTGTGGGCATATTGATCCAAGTGTTGGTTACGTCCGCTTGGTGGGGTCCATATAGTGTTATTGTTCGTTGGAAGAAGTTGGGATCATGATTGGTTAGCGCTGTTGTCTGTATTAGAAGTAAATTTGTTGTCTGAGAAATATTCTTTTAGTCTCAGTCCACGAAGGTATTTTCCATATCGTAGCAAAGGTTTAGTCAGACAAAAAGATCAAAGACATTTTCGATAAACCACCCATAAATGCAAAGAAACAATCACCTAACCTATCAGCTATCCTCACCTCTACCAAATATCAAAACAATACAAACCAATCAGGAAATTACAAATGTAACAAACCTCGTTTCTTAGTTTGCAAACACTTAATAATAGATAATGTATTTTCTCTACCCAAACACTAATACCAAGATACACCCACCTGGCCTCACCTGTTATAGCCATAACATAATTTTTTTATTCTGCACCTTATGTCCTAATAGTGGATATATTGGTGAATCTGGAAATAATTTTAGATTTCGCTTCAACAATCATAAACAAACCATACGTCAAAACAATCCTTATTCCCCCATAGCTGAACACTTTAATCAATCAGGACACTCATTAGAAAACTGTAAATGTTTATTGATAGATTCTGATTTCAGTTCCGCATACACACGCAGAAAAAAAAGAAAAATACTGGATTTTAAAATTAAATACATATAAACTAGGGTTAAATAAAGTCTTTATAAATATTTCAATAGTTAAACATTTTTTAGATATAGTTAATTTTTTTTTTAAACGACATCTAAAATATTATTACAGTTAGATTTACGTTAGGAATATTCGAACACAGTGGCGTTCCATATCACGTGACGTCCGCCTCTCGCGACGGACGCTACTTGTAAACAAACAGTAATTTTAATTTATTTGTAACAAACAGTTATTTCTGAAGAAAAAATTGAGGTCAATCTGCAATATCAAATATATATATAAATAAATAAATACATTCATAAAAAACATTATTTTTTTAATTTGCAACTTTTTCTATATATATATATATATATATATATATATATATGTGTGTGTGTGTGTGTGTGTGCGTGTATGTATCCAAAGCATATACTCAACTTTGATATAACCACAGATACTTCAGTAAAGAATCAAACCACCATCATAAAATTTACAAAAAATCACTCCAATATAGATTATCTACCAACTCCAACATTAAGAAATATTGATAATAATTAAATAAAATGTATAAAAGTTTTAGAACTCAGTAAATTAATTTTATATTATTTAGGACAAAAACAAAACAAAGATAGTAAAAAATAAACAGAAGCACTGTAAGCACAACTTTGCATGGTATAATTCACGTTTTAATCGTAAGAATTTTCCTAAATTTAATTTATAAGCACTTAAAACATTAAGAAAGATATTTTGACAAAAATAATATTAATATAACCTATAGCTCCGTTAATAACTTCGATGAATCTATATCCCAACATGATAATATATTAAATAACATTTCCAAAAAAGACAACGTTTACTTTTTTGTACAATAAATGAAACTGCCAAAGAAATATGATCTGTCCCTTAAACGGTAAATGTATGACTGATAATATTATATACGAAGATAGTGTAAATTTTATTTTTGTTCCACCGAAAATCATTGAAAAATTTCTTTTCTACCCTCATCTAATTAAACATTTCTGGCAATTAAAGAATTGTGGTTTTATAACTATTATCAGCTGGCATATTTTAGCAAGAGCCAACTCTTACAATGGAACGGAGTATAGACATAATCTATGTCTTGTTGAAAAATTAGCTATCTTAAAATACTTACATAATTCTAGTTTATTAAACAAGAGAAATGAATTGATGGTTACATGTAGGCATAAAATAAATATCTACGAAATATATTGATCCAGATTAAGTTTTAATGTAAATTATGTTTTTTCTTGTTTTTTTTTAAATGAACAAGTAATATCCCTTAATCTTCATTTATATATATAGATATATATACACATATATATATATATATATATATATATATATATATATATATATATATATATATATATTATTTTTTATTTTTTTTCACGACTCTAATTTTTTTTATTTTTTTTTTACATGTATATACAAATCCCTTTTATTTTAAATCTCAAATATACATTTTTTTTAAATTAAGAATATGTAATTGTAGTATAATATATAACTGTACCAACCTGGTGTAATCAGATTTTTTTACTGGAATTTAAATTACGTAATAGTCAGTCTAGACTCTGCACCTGAAGATTGCGTTGTGCATGAAACTCCGAGTCATTCTATCAGTGAGGTTTTATAGGTATGTTTATTAATATATTGTTATGGCCCAATATCTTGGCACTACAGTTATGGTCCAAGGAAGAACAACACGAACACAAGAGTAGAATAACAAAGATATATTACAACAGAAATATAGTACAAGATGTATGAAGTTGTTAGTAATGACTGTCCGTCTGGTTTAGAGTGAACTAATATTATCTCGACTCGTTACACCATTCATTCATTATACCTCTTGAGAGGCGCAATATTTATAGTGTCAGCAAGAGTCTATTATCGTTATAGGTAAGTTCCCATAACATATATACTATCTATCTATCTATCTATCTATATACATATATATATATATATGTATATATATATATATATATATATATATATATATATATATATATATATCTATACATATATATATATACATACATATATATATACATATATATATATATATATATATATATATATATATATATATATATATGGAGAGAGAGAGACAGGCAGACAGACAGAGACAGAGAGAGCGAGACAGAGAGAGAGACACAGACACAGAGACAGAGAGAGAGTGAGAGAGAAGAGAGAGAGTCCATGATTTTAGATGATATAGGGGCCATGTAGAATTGTATAATTTTGATTTACTCTCTTGTGTTAAACATGCGATTGTTGAATTCCGAAAAATGAAATCCCAATTCAGCAAGAAGGAAGAATAAAATATGTGCTGAGATTTTCCAAACGCTTGTCAATATATTACTTTCTGTTCGTCTAATACTAAATCTGTAACCTTATCACTTGCCTCTTTCCAAAAATGGTGGTTACACTAATGAAATTAGCTGCTTATGAAAAAGGCTGTAAATTCAATAAAGGCAGACTCACTGAAAAGCTTCTTGATTTTATTCCATTAACAGGAAAAGCAGCATTCTTTAAAAAAAAGAAGGAAAAACATGACGGCACTATATCAAGGAATATAAAAGTTACATAAATATACTCACCACATGTACTTTCTGACACACTCTGCTCACTGGAGAATTCAATTTGTAAGCAGAACCGCATATGAATATTTTCAAGGACGCCTAGTCGCGACCGAACGCATTGATTGATGAAAGTTTTAGGTATAAAGTGTGAATCTGTTTCTTCCGCTTTTGCTGTAATTACGAGAGCGGAAACAGACTTCCAGTATTGTAGTCATTGTCGAATTACCTTCTTGTTGTAAACGAGAATTCCTCCAAAAGCTACGATCGATTTCTCAGAAACATCCTATTAGAGTTGTCGAAATGAAACCAAAGAATACCAGCGCTTTTTAGGCATGAAAACACGGAAGGAGCAGTTAACTTTTGTTATTATGAGAAAGAACAGACGAATAAAGCAATTTCAAGGGAGAAATGAACAGACGTATAGTTAGCTCTATTAATCAAAGACAGACACCTCGTCTCGACAACAAGAAAGATAATCTATTCTTAAATCAAGAGCATTTTCACTTAATGTTTACTTGCCTAATTTGATAGCAGTGATGAACATTCTGGATTAGCAGAAGGATATCGTTTTAAAATACTTGCTTTAACTAGCCTCTTAGCCGTAGAGCGTTGATGTTACAGACATGATAAAGAATGTAAGAGAAGAAATGATAACCATTAGTTGTTAGAATACAGACACTAAGTTTGTCTGCAGGAGGTACAGTCCAGTATGCGAAATAGGATTAGGAAGCGTTTGAACACAGGACCGAAAATATGCTATCGAAATATCAAGGCGTAATGAAATCAGAATATGCCTTCCATAAGCTAAGCAAAATATTAAGAAACAGGAAGATTTTGTTTGAATAAAAAGAAGCAATAAAATGTTATGTAATTGTGTAGAAAGACAATAAAGTAACTGTTGTATATGGACTGGTCTATTCGTTATGCGTAGAACGTCTGGTCATAGGAATGTCATCTCAAGGTTGGTCCCAAGGAGTAGATTTTGAGTGGTACGTATTCGAACCTAAGGTATTATTAATTACGGTATTATTAATCCGTCTCTCTCAACTGATTAAACCTGTTCTTCCCTGAACCTTATGTTTATTTTCCTTACAGTGTTATCAAACAGAACTAACAGCATTATCCGGACATTAAACGGTAATATCACTCCACCTCTATAGAAGTAAAAAATGGATAATCTCCACACGGATGAGATAAATAATGTATAATCTCCACACAAATGAAGTATACTGAGAATATCATAGACTGAACATGTACGTAACGAGGAAATTTTAATGATAATGGCTGATTGATTTTTTTTAGCGACATATCTGTTAGGTTGGTGCAAAAATAATGACGGTTTTTGACGTTAAAAAAAACGTCAAAAACCGTCATTATTTTTGCACCAACCTAATACATTATGAGTTAATGCCGAAAAATAAATATTTTCTACATAATTTTCCTTACTGGTATTCCATAATTTTCTGGTCATTTCTTTGGACAGTTTTGTCGCTCGTTGCAATTTAAATGAGGTTTATTTTAACTATATCGACCGGGATTTAACCTAGTTCCCACGGAGGGTTCTTGATTGGGCCTTCGGCTTGTTCAGGAGTTTTAGAGTCTCTAAGTCTTTGCATATTCTCAGCATGCTCTCCTGGATGTCGTTTGATGTAGGTTTTCATTTGCTCGGGACTTTCTTTTCCTAGCTGGTTCACTGTTGGCGGAGATTTCTTTTTGCGAGGGATACTGCTGTCGTATGCGACAGTCAACAATAAACTACAAAACTCAAAATTGATCGCTGCATTTAAGAATTCGATTAATATTTAAGCTTACCTTTTAAATTTGAATTATGTTTTTTTTTTTAATTCCTGGCTGACTTTCACTGGATTTCGAAGTTATTTCAATTATTCCCAACTTTATTTCCAAGTCTTAAAATTCTTATCGTCCAACAAATACGTTGAAAAATTCACGTAAAAATATCGCTGAACAATCAGTTATGAAAACTCGGGGTTCTAGAATTTCAAGATTGCAGGATCGGATCTTGCCCGGAATGTTTTAATTTGCTCATGGAGAGGGCTTGATTCAAAAATGGTATGGTATGATGGGATGCGCATCTAAGAGTAAAGTTAATAAAAACTGACACACTTACACAGTGACATACATTTATTTATATATATAAACCACAGAAATTGCATATATAATGCAACGTTTGGCTTTTTCATCCCCTAACAATCATAACCTAATAAATATGTTTTTCGTCTACCCTAAACTCTGTGACACGGCCACTTCATCATATGTGGTTATGTATATGGCCCTTACTGAATCTTTGCGAAAATGTTCGTTATTTCGTAGTAAGACGTATTGGTTGTGCATCCACCATATTCGTCACGGCTCTCTTCTGGACAATTTACCGTTTTTTTACCAAGAGAAGGTTTTTCTGCGATATTAAACAGCACAAAGATTATGTTTTGCATTGGCTACTTTTATTGTTACAAGTAGGAAAGTGTTATCGATGACTTGTTTGTAATGGAAAGGCTAAAATGAGTGATGAGATTTGGAAGGAAAAATCTCCATTTTTATCAGGAAATATGTCTTACTCGCTATTTACTTAATATTAGAGGCCAATGTAAAAGTACCGTTACTTTTACTTTTTCATTTTCTACGCAATCCTTGTCTGTCAACTGACTGTAACAAATATATCTTCTTTCAGAAATATATGATATAACTTCAGCAATATTCCAGGTTGTTTTCTTTTTCAGGTATGAGAACTTCATTCTCCCAAATCGATAAGTTTTTTTCTCATCGCTTTTTGTACATTCTCTTCACCTGTGTATCACTAAGACACATGACGAATGCTATAAAATGCTAACTGGTAAATTCCCCTGACAGGGTAGTTAGCTTTAGTCTGAAATTTTAAGCATATAATTATAATATTCCATCTATGGGAATAATGATCCCAACAAAATATTTATAGTGATATATATATATATATATATATATATATATATATATATATAGATAATATTAGTGGTAAATATACATATATATGCAAAATCCACAGGTGCATATATACACATGTATATTTAGAATAAAAAATTTCCGAGAGGATAAAATCCAGGTAGAACTCAACGTCCAGGACAGAGTAAGGATATAATAAAAAGGCTTAAACACTAATATTCCATGGTCATAATTTATTCCATTGGAATCGTAAATACGATCCAATTCATCAGACCTACAAATTCAAAAGGAAAACAGAAAAAAACCTACTCCGGAAATAAAAATAGAATTTAGAGAGAGAGTAATTATGAGAGTGTGGGACGAATGTTAGTTTATAAGAGAGGGGTTTAACAGAGAGAGATTTATTTAAAATTAGGTGTGAGTGGAAGGGGGAAAAAGACTGTTGACGGATGTCTAAAACAGTATAAGGATACACATCGAGGTGACAATACACACACCATGGCCGATCAAATCTTAAAGAAGGAGGGAGAGGTAAGGAAAGAAGTGGTGGGGAAGAAAGATGGGGCGGGTGAAATTAAAATTGCAAGGGACGCTGTGTAATTGAGAAAATTTGACAAAAATAATATCGACTGCAGGTTACAAATAAAATATTATAAACAATAAATATGACGATTATCTAATCTGGCGAGGACCTATATTTTTATGTTCAAAACGCATGCAAAACCATACATACATGTATATACTACACACACACACACACACACACATATATACATATATATATACACATACACACATACATATACATGTACACACACAAACACATATAAATACATACACACATACACATACATATACATACATATACATACGCACACATATATACACAGTATATCCACCTATACCCTATACACACATTTTCCACATACATATACATAAATACACATGCACCCACATACACATATATACATACACACACATACAAAAACCAGATATATATACGCACACACACATATATATATATATATATATATATATGTATATATATACATATATATACATACAAAAATGTACACACATATACCTACATATACACACACACATCCATAGGCATCCACTCCTTACCCATTTTTTTTCTGTTTTCTTTTTGAATTTGTAGGTCTGATGAATTGGATCGTATTTACGATTCCAATGGAATAAATTATGACCATGGAATATTAGTGTTTAAGCCTTTTTATTATATATATATATATATATATATATATATATATATATATATATATATATATATATCGTTTCGTTTGTTTTACGGCATATCAACCTCAGAGGGTTATTTAATGGCGACAAGATTTTTATTGATGGTAATAATTTGTTGCTGGTATTAAAGCCTATTTTTATACTTTCAGAGTGTTTTGGCCCCAGTTTGGGGTCAATTATTTGCCCATAGCTTGGACCCTAACATGTTCTACCACCCGGAGTCAGGCTGGAACTGAGAACACCAGAAATTAACAGGTGGTTCCACGCTACCCCAAACCTGATTAGGTCTTGCTATTGGATGTAGTTTATCGTCTTACCCAGGATATATATATATATATATATATATATATATATATATATATATATATATATAATGAAAAACAGACCATTTTGAAGTACCATTACAATAATTTATTTCACCAAAATCCTTTTAAAGGACTCCGGATCATCAGGTAACACTTCCAACATCGAAATGAAAGGAAAAATGAGATTAAAAATTGATGGGTAGTGTGATATTTGTAATTTAACAGGGGGGTTGAGAGTTGTAGTTAAAGAGACAAGATAGAGTATAGGGAGTGGTTAATTTCATATCTCTCTTAAGCGTGAATTATATTGGGGTAGGAGGAGTGACCGGACTTTGACATATTTAGATGGTTAACTTAACGGAAATGATATATAGAGATAGGAGGGTAGTGGGGTGAAAGGGAAGGAAAAATGGAAAAGATAGAGGAGACAGAAGACAGTAATACAGATATATACAATTGAGTGTTACGACAACGAGAGAGGGGGAGAGGGAAGCAAAACGAAAGAGGCTGTAATTAAATATTAAATATTAAATATTAGCTCTGGATTCACATTGAGCTCTCAGGATTTCATCCTCCTTGGAATTACCCATACGGTTTATCAAGTTCTTCGGATATATATATATATATATATATATATATATATATATATGTGTATGTGTGTGTGTGTGTGTGTGTGTGTGTGTGTGTGTGTATGTAGTATAAAAAACTCGAATTATATTCATTTGTCCCCAGATTACTAACTCAGACTGCCAGTAGGACTCTTTACATCTGCGTATGTTTAATTTTTCAAAGGGCGTTTATAACGTTGATTTGGAACGACCCTGAAAACTTTACAACAGCTGATATTATTCAAGCAAGGTACCTAAATTAAAATTTTGTTTTAATCTCGTCCAAATGCATTCTTTTTGTCGTAGTGAATTTTTTTTATGTTGAACACAGGTCTTTGAGTAGCATGGCCATTTCAAAATTGGTTAAATGTCAATTTAGGTCTACCATAGTTCAGGACACCTAATCACTAGCAAGATCCCAGAAAATGGGAAAAATGCGAAGTCATGCATAAGGAAACTCACGGGTGAATCCATGGCGTCAAACCTTGCCAAAAGCATTCGAGGTACTTACGACAACTGCTCTTGGAATTGATTTATTATCAAGTTCTTGACGCATACAATCAGTGAAGATATTTGTAATAAATCCATCAAGAGGGCAATCGACTTAGATATCCCGAGAACATCGGGTGGTATAAGAGTCTGCTGCACAAACTCTCCAGCTGTGACAACTATCGATTAAGTTTATGAAGGCCGTAGTTAATGGCAACTCGACTAAATCTAATGCGATCATCCAGTCGTCCCCCAAGATTCCGTCTTCCGTCCTAGCATTTTAATACCTTATATTAACGATCTGACTAAGAAGATCCCTATTAAATATATGTATATCTACTGAAGGCATCAAGGTCTATAGATGCACCTCCAAAAATCTAAATGACCAGAGAATGAAAGCAGATATATGCTCTGACCTTAGATATCACTGTTCAGTGTTGAATGCCGTATAACATTCAATGCACCGAAAACTCAGCTAGTAACGTTTCATCTCAGAGCAGACCCTGGTCTTTCTTCATCATGATAAATGCTTTACTCTCAATGTGACCTCTTGCCCGTAATTCTAACCAAATTTCAAGTGGAAATCATATAAGCAAAGATACTGGATAAAATGGTTCTTCGTATCACTCCAGAAGGTACCTAACACCTTCTGCAATAATCTATCATTATAAGAGATAAAAAAGATAAAAACAATGGAGTATTACTGCCATATCTGGCCAGACCTCACTTTCTAGCATTGAAACTGTTCAAAAGGCATTATAATCTATTTACACTATTTACATTGTTCGGACTATTGTCCTCATCTTCATTGTCATATTCACGACGTTTCGGCCTTAATAGATTTCTATGCTTCAAAACCTTTCGCTTGATACGAAACGTTAATAGCTTCTGAATAGCCACCCGTTATTTTCATGACAGATTATCTGGTGAACTAAGTTGGTAGTCTAGTTCAGATCTTCATATCAACGACCTTCCAGGCTACTTACACTGAATCGAGCCATACTCATTCCTTTTATATTTCAGTGAGAAGAACTTTCACAGGGGCATCTTCTTCCCCAGAATTATAGCAACATGTTAAAGACGAGAATCCGATCTCTTCTTTTCAATCGTTATCTTATTTTTAATCTGGGGTTCACACTTTACAAGGCCCGGGGAGCCAACCAGGGAGAGGGTTATAGAGGAAAAGGTACAGTTTATTCGGATATATGAGGAATATAACAGTTAATCCAGGCTTGAACACGTTAAGATTGTAGTGAAAGGGAAAAACATACTTGGGAGTCTGTTCCACAGAGCAGTGTTTTGCTGGACGAAGTTACTCGAGTGGAACTTAATTATCACTGAAGAAGTAACATGGCGGGTCCTAGATCTGAAGCTTGGAATTGGTGTAACTAAGGAATGTAGGTGGACTGAGAACTTTCTTTTGAAACAGTGACAGAGCACTGAGAGTCTTGCAACTTTTCATCAGTGAGAGAAGCGTTGTAAGGTGGAAAATTATTTGATCCCCCAAAACGCGGTATTAGATTGGCTGTTGGGAATCATCATTATATACTTGAAATTTCTAGATGTAAGTGTAATTTCTATGCGAACAATCTCTTCACTCGCAATTCTAGATTCTTCATTTCCAGTTAACTTTGATATTCAAAGATTTAAATTCAATGCCAATCTTATTCTTCAGTATCCATAATAACAGTTCTTCTTTCTCATTAATTATATTGTTTTTATCATATCATGTAACCCTCAATTTAATCTTGGGTTGAATGGGTTAAAAAAATTCTAATTTTTCTTAATTTTATCGATCTCGGCCAGTTGATATTGTTTTCACTGTTTACCGAGGTATTTCTTTGAAAAAGAAAGCCGGGATGTTAACTGAATCACGTTTACACACATTATCTTATTGTTGTTGATTCCGAGATGAATTCAGTCTCCAAGGAATGACAAACGCAATAATTAAATATAAGAAATAAAATGTATTTACACAATCATACAAAGAGTAATACTGTTAGTTAGTCCAGGAACGTGGTTAGTAGCAAATACAGATAGATATATACAGTCTCGAAGTAGGACTTCCTTAGAGTCTAAGTGCTTGTAACTGACTTCCACAAGAGGTTATCTCACACTATCTCCGTTCGTATATTCTCTCACTCTCCGACTGTCGGCTACCGACCACCGACTACGACTGCCATACGACTACTACCACTACTGCCCTCACTGGCTGTAACTCTGGGTATTTAACGGCAGCAGTCCAGATACACTTGGTAGAGTCCACTTATATGAAAAAGGGGTGGTCCCCATAATACTTATACAGCTGTCTATATTTCTGAGATGAGGTATTTTCACTATTAATACTACTTATTTTCTTTGGTGTGTTTACCTCATCTTCATTGTCATATTCAAGGAGTTTCAGCCGTTGCACGCTCCGTCATTCCTCAGGATCTGTCTCTATTTCTGAGATTTGGTATTATAGCTATTTACACTATTTACATTGTTCAGACTATTGTCCTCATCTTCATTGTCATATTCACGACGTTTCGGCTTTCTTCAAGTGATGTACATTGGAATTTCACACTGAACTCTTTCTTTCGTCCCCCGTGTTAGACTGTTCTACTTTCACGTGCTACGCCTCTTCTGGATATATCAGTTTCAGCTATTTCCCTTTAGTAACTAAACTCTCCAAGATTTTATTCATTTCTGCAGTGGCCAGGTACCACAACTTTTTCGGGTCAAGTGACTGGACGACTTCAATCAACGCTTTTATCCACCGGGTATCCTTGGGGACCTCAGTGTAGAAATTTTCCGTCACCGACAAAGTATGTATGAGATGTTGTGGATAAATATCCATATATATATATATATATATATATATATATATATATATATATGTGTGTGTGTGTGTGTGTGTGTGTGTGTGTGTGCACATTTCATTGAAGTTAAAATATTTAATCCTTGAAAAAAGCTAAATGTATAGCAGAAAGCGCTTGGATAAGAAGAAAATTAGGACAGTTTTTATATAATTTATCATTGGAAAAGAAAAAAATTAAATCTCATGAGAAATTGAAAAAAAAAACCTAAAAAAAGAACCTTGTCTCACGTATTCAAAAAAATGTGCATGAAAGGATTGCTGCCTAAATATAGACACACACACACACAAACACACAAACACACACACACATATACATATATATATATATATATATATATATATATATATATATATATATAACTCCTAAAAGATCCGTTATTATGTAATTTATCTAAATCCTAACAATATCATATATTAAAACTGATCCACAAACAGAGCTCAATGTATTTATCATAACAGATCATATAAATTACACAGCAAATCAATCCCAAATTATTTCATTTGGGTATAGAACTATTTCGTCCAGCGCTAAGTACGTTAGTGTTATTCAACCCTAGTGGATGGACCGTGAACCTCTCGGAATCAGAAATTTAATATTGAACTTAGACTGGTCTAGGTCTCTGATTCCGAGACAAGAACAGTACAATCCACCATAGTTGAATAAGACTATTGTACTTAGGGATGGTTGAAATAGATTTATACCCAAATGAGCTAATTTGCGATTTTTTGTTGTGTAATATATATATATATATATATATATATATATATATATATATATATATATATATATATATATATATATATTGATGAAATAAAACAATTAAAATACCATAGATAATAACCTTATGTTATTTTAAGTGTTTGATATTCATTAATTAATAATTTTGGTCTGTCTCCGACATAGAGTTTCCTTGGATCTTTATCCTCTTGGAAATTCCATACGGATTGCAATATTACTTTATTATTATATACACACACGGGCGCATACACGCACGTATATATATATATATATATATATATATATATATATATATATATAAATTCATGAATCATTCATACAAAAAACAAATTTAGAGGTTAATGATTTAAATGGCGAGAATACATCTTCGCAAACAATATAAACAAAATACACCAACCCCAAACCTGTATATGAATGATCTGATCCCCGTTTATAAATTACAGTTGCACTTTTTAATTTTTTACAAGCTTTCGTCTGTTCCTATAGACATCCTCAGTTATGGAAATAGATTTTGGTCTGATGTATTCTCGCCATTTAAATCATTAACTTCTATATTTGTTTTTTGTATGAATGATTCATGAATTTATAAATTATAATTGCACCTTTAATTGAATATATATATATATATATATATATATATATATATATATATATATATATATATATATATTTATATATATATATATATATATATATATATATATTCAATTAAAGGTGCAATTATAATTTATAAATTATATAATATATATATATATATATATATATATATATATATATATATATATATATATATATATACAGGGTGTTTCAAAATGAATATGTCAAAATCATCATGTGATGTGTCAAAAAGGAAAAAAATTACAAACCTCTAGCATGAACATATGTGTTGTATATACATTCAAGTTTCATTTCTGTTTTATAAGTGCTCATTGTGGCCACCACCGGCAGCTCGGACAACATCAAGCCGATATGATAATTCCTCCCAAACGCGCCTCAGCATGTCACGGTCCACCGTGTTGATTGCAGCTGTTATTCGATCTTTCGAGTCATCGATACTTGCTGGAAGTGCTGGAATACATATATATATATATATATATATATATATATATATATATATATATATGTGTGTGTGTGTGTGTGTGTGTGTGTGTGTCTGTGTATATGGATGATAGACTCTCCCTTCGAAATTGACATATGAGTTTCCAACAACAAAATCAGGTAATGTCTGAGATGACAATTTTATGCCAGGTACTGAAAGAGTAGACGACAATTGTTGCAGGAGAAATGGCGACTTGACTTGGCGAATGTTTATGAAGATGATTATTATTTTTCTTTATTTTGTCCTGTCTCTTTGTTCCCTCAGACTTTCAAGATTGCCATTTTCAAAATCATTATTCCAATTGAAAAAAAAAATAACTCACCCTTCCTTACAATCCGAAAATAAATATAGTTATATAACGTCAAAAACTTGTCAATTCAATCCTTTCTTCTCCAGATGCGTAAATATTCTATGGATTCTTTGGTATTATGTTCATCTTTTTATTCCTATTTTTTTATGTTCATCAATTCTAATCTATCTCTGAGTTTAAATCTTCAATCTTCGGTTTTTTCTAAATATAATAGATTATTAATACATTAGATGAAATGTTTTAATATACACCAAAATCGGAGTATCATGCTACTTTATAGTGTTTATTTTTTAAACCAAATCTCAGGTGACTAATATATTCTTTCTTAGCTAATAACGACGCCATCGGTCGATCGAAAAGCCAATTCAGAAATATCTGGCCAACGAGTTGAGCGAATACAATCTGACAGGCGCAAAGAAGGTCAGTAAAATTATACATCACGAGATCACTTCAATTTTTTATCAGTGAAGAAAGAAGATAAATTTAGAACTTAGTCTGTCAGCTTAGAAAAAAAAGAATCAATATATGTATCAAAGTACTTGCTTATGAAAGCTAATGAATTAGTTGACAAAAAATGGGTTATATTCCTGAAAATGGATTACAATGAATTAAAACTTAAACCGACTTGGTTTGTTTACCGAATCTCTTCAGTATAAATCCATAGCCCTCCATACGTCTACTCCTTTTTAGATTCCGTCCTGGGTATGGCGATAAACTACATCCGCGTCCTGGGTAAGACGATAAACTACGTCCAACAGATCAGGAGCTTTTGAGGAGCGTTGAATCACCTCTTAATTGCTGACTCGGGGTGGTAGCAGCTGTTAGGGTACCAGCTATGGGTAAATAGTTGACTCCCAAACTTGTGTAGAAATAGGTTTTAATAGCAGAAATTTTTTGTAATAAAAATATATTACCAGTAATCATTTTTGAAGGAAAAAATATTATTAGCAAGACTAAAAAAAAAGTACCAGCAAAACAAACACGTATACCTTATTTCAGAAAAATATGACCAGCTTTAGATTTCTTCAAGGAAAATTATTCCCGAAAATAGATTTTTGAAGAAAAACATATTACCAACAATAAAATTTTTCTCGGCATTAAGTAAACCATTGTGGTTGATATGCCATAAAACAAGCCAAACCAAACCAAATCAAATGAAACCTTTTGAAATTTAAGCATTGTCTGTGTCCTACCAAGCAAGCCACTATCTGCCTTTATATCTGAGATAAGGTATTGTAATTATTTACATTTTTCGAATTGTTGTCCTCATTCTTATTTTCATATTCACATTTCGGCCGTTGTAAGCTCCGGCCTTCTTCAGGACCTGTCTTTATTTCTGAGATGAGGTATTGTAATTATTTACATTTTTCGAACTGTTGTCCTCATTCTTATTTTCATATTCACATTTCGGCCGTTGTAAGCTCCGGCCTTCTTCAGGACCTGTCTTTATTTCTGAGATGAGGTATTGTAATTATCTACATTTTTCGAACTGTTGTCCTCATTCTTATTTTCATATTCACATTTCGGCCGTTGTAAGCTCCGGCCTTCTTCAGGACCTGTCTTTATTTCTGAGATGAGGTATTGTAATTATTTACATTTTTCGAACTGTTGTCCTCATTCTTATTTTCATATTCACATTTCGGCCGTTGTAAGCTCCGGCCTTCTTCAGGACCTGTCTTTATTTCTGAGATGAGGTATTGTAATTATCTACATTTTTCGAACTGTTGTCCTCATTCTTATTTTCATATTCACATTTCGGCCGTTGTAAGCTCCGGCCTTCTTCAGGACCTGTCTTTATTTCTGAGATGAGGTATTGTAATTATTTACATTTTTCGAACTGTTGTCCTCATTCTTATTTTCATATTCACATTTCGGCCGTTGTAAACTCCGGCCTTCTTCAGGACCTGTCTTTATTTCTGAGATGAGGTATTGTAATTATTTACATTTTTCGAACTGTTGTCCTCATTCTTATTTTCATATTCACATTTCGGCCGTTGTAAACTCCGGCCTTCTTCAGGACCTGTCTTTATTTCTGAGATGAGGTATTGTAATTATTTACATTTTCGAACTGTTGTCCTCATTCTTATTTTCATATTCACATTTCGGCCGTTGTAAGCTCCGGCCTTCTTCAGGACCTGTCTTTATTTCTGAGATGAGGTATTGTAATTATCTATACTATTTACATTTTTCGGACTGTTGTCGCCATCTTTATTGTAATATTCATGACGTTTCGGCCGTTGTACGCTTCGGCCATCTTCAGCTGATTGGAACTTCAAAGTGAACCCTAAATTAAGTCTACCGGCGTAGATTGTTATAATTCTACGTGCCGCTTGCGGATGTCTCAGTCATCTCACTTTAACTCAACTCTCCAATATTTTCTTCATCACTGCCATAGACAAATATTGAACTCACAATACTTTGGGTTAAGTCACTGGATCGAACCAACGTTGTTATCAACTGGGACATGTGTCCTTGAGGACAATCTACTCTGGGGGATGAAATAAAGAGTTCAGTTCGAAATCCCAGTCACCTGAAGAAGGACAGTGCATAGAACGGCAGAAACGTCGTGAACATGAGAAAAAAGATGAGGGGTACAATCTGAACAACGTGAATAATATAAATAAGTTAATCTCTGTTCTGCTATCTCTTTGCAGAATTATCTTACGTAGTTTATTCGTTGTTTCACTCTACCTATCTTAACTTTGCATGTCTTGTGGCTGTCAAGTTCACCAAGATATTAGGTATGTATCTTTCTGACTCTAATTAAACATTTCAGTTTGCATCCCGTTTTAATTAATACTTCCTCGTTCCTCACATGTTCTGTCCTTTTTATTCTCAGAATACTTTCGTAAAGTACAAATGCTAAATAAGTGTCATCCACGTATCATATGTTGTAAAAAATAGTATCTGCAAATAGGACTAGTAGTTTTGATCACAGAGCAAACCAAGACTTGCCACGAAAAAAAAAAAATCTTTTTTTTTCTCTTCCCGCTGTCTGTCGAGAAAGAAAATCTTAATCAAAATTAGTCTTGCTTTCGTACGGTTCAATTTATGGTAATTGTTTGCATTTCATTACTAGTCTCGACCAATCAAAACCGAATAAAAGAAGTCTACTTTGTTAAAAAATGAATTTTGTCTCTTCTTTTTTGAAAAAAAGACGTTGTACGTTGCGATGTGTGATGTGAATTTACCATCCTCTTAATTTACGCACATCCAACGGCGAAGAAGCCAGGCTGAGATTCTTGAAATTACGACCTTGAATATGATCATTTCGATTTCAACCTCAATAATGATATTACGTCGCTACGTATGTTAGGATTGCTTTAAGGTATAGGTTGAATAAATACACTGAAAATACGCATATTCGTCTTAAGGCTCTTTTTAATTTTTTTTTACCTGATCAATTCATTGTTCCCAGAAAATGTTCCTAGGCATTCTAATAAGTTTCTCAACTAAATAATTCTTTTTTCTTAGCAGTTCAAATGTATCTGTCTAGATTTCTGAGATGAGGTATTATGTACAATATTTACATAATTCGGACCATTTTCCTCATCTTTTTCGCCATATTTATTACAACGTTTCGGCCGTTGTACGCTCCGGCCTTCTTCAAGTCGTTTGAATGTCGAACTGAATCCTTTATTTCACTCACTTTTCGACTTCCACGTGCCATGTCTAAAAAATCATTGCCATTGGTCACAAAAATCTTCTGAGACGATCAAGCATAGAAATGAATACAATATAGGAACAAAAATATGAGCACTGGTAAAAAAAAAAGTTGCAGAAGACATTAGGTTTATAATACCAAGGAATTCATAACAGATGTCCACAAGGACACATGACACAGTGGATAAGGTCGTTAGTTCGATCCAGTGACAGGACCCGAAGAGTGTGAGTTCAATACCCGGTTAAGGCAATGGAGAACTTTCAGATTGAAATCAACAGGAGATAACTGATAAAACATGACACGTGGAACTAGAATATTCTACAGTGAGCCAAATAAAGGGTTCAGTTCGACATTCCAGCTACCTGAAGAAGACCAGAGCGTACAACGGCCGAAATGTTCTAATAAATATGGTGACAAAGATGAGGACAATAGTCGGAATAATGTAAATAATGTACATAATACCTGATCTCAGAAATATAGTCAAATTTTGTTTTGCTTCTATCAGCAAGAATCAACACTTTGCAAAGAATTGTTATTTTCAAATGCCATGGGATTTCACTATATCAAGAATATTTTTCCTTGCCAAAGACATTAATTAAAGATGAGGACATTAGTCCGAATAATGTAAATAATGCAGTTGTGTTGTACCTTATTAAAATCGTTTGAATTGTCGTCCAAATGCAGGGAGACACCAAACTATATATTGCGGAAATCTCTCTGAAATCAAGGTAATCTTAATCAAAAAGTATTTTTCTTGATAATTTCATCAGCTTCTTGAAATTAATAGCCTTTGAGACAAGGTTTTGATTTGGTTGAATTTATTTTTACGGCTTATCAACACTTTTCGTTTTATTTAAAGCCGAATCATTTTGATTATAAAAATAATTCTTATTTAGCGAAAGAATATTGAAGTAACGATGTTTCAAGAAGAACAAAACATTTTTCAGATAAAAGGCATTATTTAGCTTATGGTTGATGTGGGGGGGTTGATGGATACATGGCTATTTCCCATGTGTGTTTAAAGGTAAGTAAAGATAAAAAACCTGACTAGAATTCGAAATCTGACGTTTTATTCCGAGATGCTATTCATTAAAACACCCATAATTCTTAAAGTAAAGATAGAATTCGCAGTTACAGTGACAAAAATTATATTTATATCGAGGATCCTTTCTATAAAAAAAACAAATTCATAACGAAATGTGTTAACGGGAAAGAGAACCAAAATATATTTCCGAAAAATATTTGCGTTCGGAGGTCAACAAATTATCATTTACATTACTGATATAGTCAAACATTTCGCTATATAAACTGAGAGGCTATATATATATATATATATATATATATAAATATATATATATATATATATATATATATATATATATAGAGAGAGAGAGAGAGAGAGAGAGATTTATATATATATGTATGAGAGAGAGAGAGTTAAAAAAATGAAAAAATATATTTAAGGAAAAACAGATATATATTTGTATTAGCATTTTCCGGATAACTTGGAGTTGTGCAAATTTGATATTTGAAGGTAGATGATAGATGAGATATTCTCATACTCAATTACAACAATACTGACTTAAAGACTATATATATATATATATATATTACAGCTAAAACCAAAGGTACCTCAACATGATATAATCAATTTACCACAGGACTAAACCCAGCCGTCTTCAGCACTTAAGTGTTTGTCTGGAAGCAGGGATTTGAATTTATTTTCTATATATCAGCCCTCCTCCGAGCAACAGTAATTCCGTATAATTTTGTTTTTTGCTGTAAAAAATACATATTGACTGTTTCAATAAATATATTGTCTTTGTGGATAGGTTTCAATATTTGTTATTACTAGGATCAACCAGGATTATATACCAACGGATTTATTACCTGTACTATATCTATCTATCTATCTATCTATCTATCTATCTATCTATCTATCTATATATATATATATATATATATATATATATATATATCAACCGCAGTGTTAATTAATGTCAATATCTCTGAACTTTCAGTTTTTGAGGATTCTTTTATGTAACTGTTTTCCGAAGAAATCTTATATACACTGCGAGCCAAATTATTGCGCAATCACTGAAATTTTCCTACTGATCTGCGCAGTGTAAACAAACTGGCGCCATATTTGTTATCAGCACGGTGATTTGAACGTGCCAAATTATTAGAAAAGTGTAAGAATTTAGTGAAAAGATGGGCTGTAAAAGCAGTTTAAGTGATGCTGAAAAGAAAACTATCACCTCAGAACTATCAAAACGTAAATCTACCCTAGAAATTTCTAAAATAATAGGGAGGTGTCATCAAACAGTGAAAAAGTTCACTGCCGACCCTACACAATTACGCAAAATGGCAGATAAAGGAAAGTCGATGGTTATTTCACGTCGTCTCATGTCACGACTTAAACGAGAGGCCACGAAGAACCCTGGATTTACCAATCAAGAGCTTTTCAGTCGCATTGGGGATCCTACTGTCTAAAAGTACTCGGTGTCGGTATCTGAGGGAAATAGCAACAACAGTCAAACCTGTATCGAAGCCTCCGTTGACGAGAAATCACATTCAAAATTGATTGAAATGGGCCGAGGACAATATGAAGATTGACATGTTTTGTTTTATTCACAGACGAAACTCGAGAAACACTTGATGGGACAGATAGATGGTGCAAATGCTGGGTAATGAACGGACAGAATCGCCATCAGCGTTTGAGACGCCAACAAGGCAGTGGAGGCATAATGATCTGGGGTGGTATTATTGGAAAAACATTAGTGGGAACATGGAGAGTACCAGATGGCGTCAAAATGACTGCTGATGCATACATAGCGTTTATGAAGGAGCATCTTGAACCGTGGATGAAAAGGCAAACAGTTGCTTTCAGAAGGGCCATTGTTTTTATGCAAGATAATTCTCCCCCACATGCTGCTCACAAGACTACTGAATATTTGAAACAGTTAGGCTTCAAATATGGCGCCAGTTTGTTTACATTGTGTGGATCAGTACGAAAATTTCAGTGATTGCGCAGGTCAGTGTTGCCAACGTTGTGTGAAACGTTTGTGTGAATTGATTGTACGGTTTTTGCTATATTAGAAAAAATGTTATCTCGATGATAATTTGTCCCGCAGTATATATATATATATATATATATATATATATATATATATATATATATATATATATAGAGAGAGAGAGAGAGAGAAAGAGAGAGAGTGAGTGAGACAGAGCGTGTGTAAGTATAAAATTGAACATTGAAGGCGACAGGGTGCTTCATGTCTGACGATTGCGTCTAGCATGAAACAGGCTGTCGAATCCAAGTCCTGACTTCAATGTTCAGTTATATATATATATATATATATATATATATATATATATTTATATATAAAATATAAAATGCTCAAACACCAATATTCCATGGTTAGAATTCATTACATTGGAATCGTAATCACGATCCAAGTCATCAAACCTACTAATTCAAAAAGAAATCGGAATATATATATATATATATATATATATATATATATATATATGGGAAAATATCGTATATAATGTTTATATATTAGAATTTATATATTAGAACGTTATCTTTTATATATATTAATGTCTAGTTATATGCTATTTCTTTTCAATGTATTTTCCTTATACTTTTTTTAACATTTTTTCTTGATTTAGATATATCGATGTCTGTTTTTTATTTTCATTTTTTTTTGCTTTTATCATATCACATGTCTTTTCGTTGGTTTGGGTTATATGGAAAAGCGATATAAATTAAGGAAATGTCCAAAAGCTTTAGTCTGACGAGTCGTGACCATCAGGGCTTCATCGGACTAACGTAATATTTACATTGACGCGCTTACACATTCGCTGGAAATATAGCTAAGTGGTATATCACGTCAGATCAAATGACCGTTCTGCATAGAGAATTTCTTATAATTTAAATATATTTTACGTATATATATATATATATATATATATATATATATATATATATATATGTTTCAGTTATATTGTTTTTGTTCATATTTCAATTACTTTTTTATTAGATATGTCACATTTTGATAACAGAATATCTGCTAAGAAATGGGAAAAAGAAACCGGATGAAAATTTAGAGACAATGACCCAGAATTTCAAGAAATTTCTTAGGAAATTACTTCTCTTAATAAGAGTGTCAATTTTTGAAAGAAAATTACTCATGAATTGAATGTGTTATAGTGTAAAAGAAACCTTTTACATTCATCGTTTGTTTACATTCCTTGATGTTTCTTTTTGAACAATGTATTCCTTTGAACAAGTATTCCTTCATAGTTCTTACTTTCGCGTCATACGAAAAACTTTAATCATTCTTGATATATAAAAATAATTATATCATTGATGCATCTTTCATTAATTAATATAGACAAGTTTTGTCTATTTATTTTAAGTAAGTTCCTTTCATATTGCCTGATAAGCTTAATAACTTTATCATTGAAAGACGAAAGGAAATCACCATATGGATACATGTTTAAATCCACTCTAAGCTTTTTGCTTACATAAGCCATTATCAACGATGACAAATACTTTTCAATATATCAAACACTACACGGACGAAACAATAATGATAGTCTGTTTTGTTGCATGAAAAATTTCAAAGCAACGACTAACTCGTGTATACGAGACGTGGAAACGAATATTGCGTCGCAGCTCGTGACGTCACACATGACCACGCGAGAGTGAAAACGAGAAGTATTAAGTATTGAAGGCGTTGGTACAAACCAATGGCTTCTGTTACCAATTATAGACATTTAAGAATATTTGTAGAGATTTCGTAGTTAATTTTGTTCAGGTTAGTCTTCAACAATTTTATGTATAAAGCTTCAAGAATTTTTAGTTTTTCTTTATTGTTTTCATGTTTCAGAATATTTGTGTTTTCAACAATGATTTTTAGGAATTGTATACACGGCCAGACATGTTGTTTAAATGCCTAAAAATGTTAGTTATCATTCAAATATATATATCTCAGCAACTGTTTTACACACACAAACACGCACACACGTAGACACACACACACACACACACACATATATATATATTTATATATATATATATATATGTGTGTGTGTGTGTCATAAAGTAAAGGTAATAAATCATCTGTCCTAGTAATATAAAATACGAAAACTGATCCACAAAAAGAGCTCAATGTATTTATCGAAAGGTCGAAATAAGCTTATTTGCCATATGAAGCGATTTCGGATATTATTATTATATATATATATATATATATATATATATATATATAATTTTATTATATATATATATATATATATATATATATATATATATATATATATATATATATATATATATATATATATATATATGTAAAAGAGTTGCTGTGACCAACACAGTAATTGCCCAAGATCATATATAATAGAGCCAAAGGAATCTAAAACAAGAAAAGCAAATTACAAAACAAGAAAAAAAATCAAGTGTTCAACGGCTAATCTCTCTCTCTCTCTTTCTCTCTCTCTTTCTCCCTCTCTCTCAACACACACACACACACATATATATATATATATATATATATATATATATATATATATATATATATATATAAACACACATATATATATATATATATATATATATGTATATACACGGACAGAAATATAAAAAGAGGGATAAAAACAGCCACGCCTATAACGTATAGACAACAATACAAAATTCAAAATCGAATATCCAGAACAAAGCTATTTATGAATCGACTATAATGCCAGCCAACCTCGCAATCTGGGTTTCGACTGTATATTCTCCACAGGCAAGTGGAATGATGGTGAAGCCAAATACGACTAGTCCAATATACAAGAACACCGGAGTTGTGGGGAGGAGGGGAAGCAAAAATGAGGAAAAGAGCAGATAAATATTTATTTTTATTTCGCTCTCCTGGGTTTATAAGTATCTAAAACTATTTACTTAACTGCCTGCACCCTGGCCTAATCTCAGTTCTCTGATTTAATAATACACTTAACGGGATATAGGGCAATGTCCAATTTCTATTCGTGGCATAGCCGGCAAGCGTTAGTACGAATTCTGGCAGTTTTTACCTTCTACCATGTTCCACTTTAACCAAGAACTCCTTCCACAACTCTCTCTATATTTCCAGACACAAGCAGAAACTTTTGTGGCATTTCTATGGTTCTTCAACCAATGCCAGGGTACAGTCATTAAATAGTTATTTTTAGGTACCTATGAACTCGAATGTGCGCAATAAAAATAATTATTATGTGAAATGATTGATTAACGTATAAATATCAATTTCATCCCTACTTCTTGGTAAAATCTCCAGTTTCAGGAGTTGAAGTTTTACACGGTATTTCCAATTTTTGTCAATGTTTTTAATTTTTTCAGCAGGAAAATTTTAAAAAAATATAAATACCGTTTAGAACCACAACCCTTGAAGACTGGAAAATTTGAAGAAAAGTTTGATATTTAAAAGTTAAGTAATCTTTTCATATAATTTTATTTACCCTCTATTTTTTTAATATTATTTTATTATTTTCGATATTTAGCACTATATATAAATATATAACATACATGCTGTTTCTTACATGTATATAAATCATATATATATATATATATATATATATATATATATATATATATATATATATATATATATGACGGCCATTTACGTCGTTACCGACACATGCGTGCCAAAGAATAATCCTGCTTTATTTTCCATCTTCATTTTTGTGTCTTCTGTAAAAGGCTGTGCTTCAACATACCCACGGACGTTAATGTATATGTCGCCATTCACATAAATGCAGTAGTAAACACTGTATGGTGTTCTGCTGTTGGTGATTTGTCTTCAGCTATGCTGGTCAAATTCTCTGCCTCCTGGAGGAGAGGATCCCTAACGAGTCTCATCTCGGGTACCCCGTTTTATACGGGGTCTACCGTGATTTTTGGGACGAGCCTACGGTCTCGGATACCCCACATTAAATTCGGCCTTGTGCCAGATCTGACCGAGTGGGGCGGTTGGTAGATATCCTGCTGTTGGAGATATATTGTGAAATTCACTTCACTCACTTCTAGCATTTGACTATTTCTTCTCTGCGCCGCTGACGAATTTTATATATGATGTTCTTATCCTAGGTACTATCGTTCATTTCCAACTTTCGTTTGATTATTCTATCCCTTCCCTAGGTTACAACCGGCTATAACTTGTACTATCGTAAAACGTACTGCGTCTTTTACACATAAATGTTGATGATAGAATGTATTCTTCTGAATTTGTTTTCGATCACTTTTCTGTTCAATTCTTGTGTGGATTTGTCTCCCTATGCCACTGCATTGTTTTTTACCACATAATACAGACAGCATAGGAGGCGCGGTGGAGTAATGGATAGCGGCTCGGATTGAGGAATCGGAGAGCCGAGTTCGAATTCCACCCAAATACATTATATTGGGAAAGTTATGACTCCTCTTCTCCCACCAGTCATTTACCAATAGAACCCAACTATAGAACCACGCTTCAGAGGCCGGTCTCTCCTGCAATTTATCAATAGCAGGACAGACCGCGTTCTATAGCCATGGGTGGCAACTTGTCGACCGCAGAAAGAATTAGTAACCTACTGCGGGGAAATAAATCTTTTTCGTCAGTTATATATATCGAAAGCTACATGATCATCTAACCGTGTACCCCGCACATAACTGAATGAATACAGACAGCAGCATTTTCTTCAATCTTTTGTTCGTTGTTTGTAAGTAAGTTTGATTTTATACTTTCAATTCATCTTTGTATCTGTGAAGAGTTTTTCCTATGTTAAGCCTCCCTGGCCATAAGTTAGAATTTTCGGCATTTTTTATCATTCATCCTAACATCATGACAAGCCTATCTGAATAGAGACCGCATCAAAAAGGCGTCCATGCTTTATCTATCACATTTATCAAACATCTGCTTATTTGACATTATCTTGCCATGTGGAACGACATATATTTCTGGATAATCTGCTTTCTATACAGTTCCCATAAATCACACCCACACCCATACAACTTTGGGGTGATAAATGCACGGAAACTTGAAATTTTGTTATTCAAATTCAGTCCTCAACCGTTCCAGTCTCTTGCTCATATCCAAAGACCTCACTGATCTAAGCGCTCTCATTTTGCATTTATATATTTATATCTAAATATATATAATTTTGAAAAAATTTGTTGTCCACAAAAATATGACAGGATGATGAGCTGTATTGATTCCTAAAGCGTCATACCATTCCTTTCGATAGGTGTCGATTTTGGCTGTTTTCTTATTGTTAGGCATTTGCTGCAGAAGAAATTCTTTTCACGACTTCGTGTGCTTCCTGAAAAGAATTACCAAAGCAGCATCACCTGCAAAAAAATCATTCTTAAAGCGTTTCTTCCGAGCAGTATATTTTGACTTATATCTGTCGCTAGTCAAAAGTCAACCAGCTGTTCTAAATTCAAACAAAATGGTATATTCCAACACGCGCGCGCGCGTGTGTATGTGTGTACATGGTGCGATGGGTAAATTGTCGCAATTTTATTTTATTTTTTTTTATTTTGCGCATGCGCGTTGTTTGTTTTTATTTTTTTTGACTTCACAAATCTAGTAGGATCAGTTGGGAACCATCTGTGAAAAAAAAAAAGAGGTTCTATGATGGAATTTACTTCTCCCGGTATTTGGAAATGGTACGCTGTACAGCTTGGCATTCATACCGGAAGATCGTATACAAACCTTTGAGAATGTTTGGGTGTCAATTTGGGCAAAGTGCAGAGGATTCTATGACTTCAAAAGATCGGACGAGAGTGATGAAAAGGAAATATTCAGTAAGCATTATGGTGTTTGGAGCGATTACTAGTGATGGTTCTGCATCCTTTCATCTTACCGCAAGTCTCAACCTGGAGGCCTACATGAACTGCTATGAGGAGGTAGTGCTACCGTGGTTCAAGAGGGTGGCGACTGGAAGTCCCAATGTCTGGCAACAAGATTCTATACCATTGCACACAATAGAACAGTAGAATCCAGTTTTGGCTTTAAGACAATTTCTGCGACCGCATCACCTCTTACATCTGGCCACTAACTCCCCAAGCATCACCCCCCTTGATTATAAATTGTGGAACGCAGTTGAGCAGTAGACCATAAAAACTGTTTGTAACACCAACGATGAACTGATGGCGAGCATTATGGCAGTATTCACCAACATAAACAAGGAGACTGTTCAGGAGAGTTGCAGGAGATTCCGAAGCCGTCTGGAGGCCGTGTTAGAGCCAAAGGCGATTTTATTGAATAAATTTACTCTTTCGCATTTCAAGATATTTTTGAGTAATTTTGACATATAAATCTTTTAAAATGACAGGCTATGCATAGATATATTCATCAGCTTAAACAAGGAGATCGCCCAGAAGAGATGCAGGAGATTCTGAAGTCGTCTGGGGGTTGTGGCGATTTTATTGAATACATTTACTCTTTAGTATTTCACGATATTTATTCGTAATTTTGGTATATGAATCTTTTAAAATGAGATGCCATTGTTATTTTCATTTGCGCGTAATTTAGACGTCAAATTATCCATCTTATCCATATATACATCTGCTAAATTTATTATTACCACTTCCCCCAATAGTAGATCAGCAAATTAAAAGAGTTATGTATTTTGAAAAACTTGACACTTTTTATAAGTTGGCAAATTAAAAGAAATCTATTGCTTTGGCAGCCTGTGATGATATCGTGGTGCAATGTCAATTATGGATGCAAAGTTTTGCATAATTCTTTTCTGTAGAACTGCCTTTCTACAAAATGACGTTGACTGTCCCACGACCATTACATATGGGTAACTAGGATTTTTTTTTAAAGGGTGCTTGAAACAAAAAGGATACTTGTACTTAGAATCAGAACGAGATTATTCAAATTTCCAGGATATATATGGAAGAACGAGGGCTTGGAGAACTTGACACTCACAACACATATTGAAGGCAGGGAAGAATTGCTGAAAAGTAGCAATTGACCAACTTAAAATGATAACGAAAAGGTAGCTGTTATATGAGCTATAAGAGATACGGAAGCTGTGGGCAGGCACGATTGTCCAGTGGAAAAAGGAGCAAGGCAGATTGAATAATAATAACAACAAAAACAACGAGAAGAAGCAGCTGATGATGATAATTAAGAAGAAGCAGAAAAATATGAGGTTCATGATGATGATGACAACGAAGTAGTAGACTGTGATGATGATAAAGATGAATACATAAGTAAAAAGAAGCAAGAGAATAAAAAGAAGGAACAGCGAGATCAGCAGCAGCACGAGCAGAAGAAGGATCAGATGATGATGATGATGATTATGAAGAATGTAAATCAGTTTAATCCTATCTATCTATCTATCTATCTATCTATCTATCTATCTATCTATCTCATTTACATAACTGTGCTCCTGTCTGTCTATCTATCTATCTATCTATCTATCTATCTATCTATCTATCTATCTATCTCATTTACATAACTGTATTCCTGTATGTCTGTCTGTCTATCTATCTATCTATCTATCTATCTCATTTATTAGGTTGGTAAAAAACCGACATTATTTTTGCACCAACCTAATTCATCACTGTGTTTCTGTCTATCTATCTATCTATCTATCTATCTATCTATCTATCTATCTATCTATCTATCTATCTATCTATCTCATTTACATAACTGTGTTCCTGTCTGTCTGTCTATCTATCTATCTATATATCTATCTATCTATCTATCTCATTTATTAGGTTGGTAAAAAAACCGACATTATTTTTGCACCAACCTAATTCATCACTGTGTTCCTATCTATCTATCTATCTATCTATCTATCTATCTATCTATCTCATTTATTAGGTTGGTAAAAAACCGACATTATTTTTGCACCAACCTAATTCATCACTGTGTTCCTGTCTATCTCTCTCTCTCTCTATCTATCTATCTATCTATCTATCTATCTATCTATTGCATCACTGTGTTCCTATCTATCTCAACTAATAGTGGAATAATAATAAGAATATAAAGAAAAATAAAAAAGATGAAGAATTAAGAGCATCATCATCATCATCAGTAACAGCAGTAGTTTTATTATTAGTAGTAGTAGCAGCAGTAAAAGTAATAATAGAAGAAAAGAAGAAATTTACTCTTGACTAATGGCTGAATATATAAACAAAATAGTGCATAAAAGTATGCCCATGATCAATGCGCAAACTTCACTCGTCTTGAGGAGAAAAAGGTGTCATGTAATCATAGGCTACTTTTAGTAATTTTCTGGCTTATCTTTGACGTAAATATTTAAAATGAATTCTGAAGAGGATGTTCCATCTAATGCCTACAGATCGCAAAACTTATTTCACTCTAGTTTTTTTGCGTTTGTTGATTATCAGCGTGGTTTATCACGTGTAAATAATCAGGATAGTGTCATTTTTTTGGATCAGTAGCTATTGATTCCATTTTTCCGAATGTCAACAACTGAATTAATGTCTTTGGCAAGGAAAAATATTCCGGAAATAGCGAAATCAGATGTCATTTGAAAATAACAATTCCTTGCAAAAGTGTTGATTCGTGCTGATAGAAACAAAACAAAATTTGTCTATATTTCTGAGATGAGGTATTTGTACACTATTTACATTATTCCGACTATTGTCCTCATCTTTTTTGTCATATTTATTTCAACGTTTCGGTCGTTGTACGCTCCGGCCTTCTTCAGGTCATTGGAATGTCGAACTGAACCCTTTATTTCGCTCACTGGATTAGACTGTTCTAGTTCCACATGCCATGTTTAATGTGGTTAGTGGGACATCATCCGTGAGAAAAAGAGCACACTGATGCAATTCACTCTGCCAGACACTTGGAAACAGCAGGCTGTACTGATTGGCATTCGCACCGGAAGCTCCAATACGAACATTTCAGATTGCTTCGGTGTCGATCTGAGAACAGTGCTGAGGATTCGGAAAGAGTTAGAAGGATATATTCAGTCAACATCATGATCTTTGGGGTGATCACAAGTGCTAGCGACGTTATACCTCGATTCAGCTTCCCACAGGACATCAGACTCAACAGGGAGGGCTACATGAAATACATTAAGGAAGTATTCCTGTCCTGGGTCAGTAGGTTAGCTGCTGGAAGAACCTATATCTGATAGGAGGGTTCTACACCATGTTAAACACACAGGAAATCCCACTCATGGCAGTCAGACAATTTCTGTCAGCACAACACCCCTTACATCTGGAAACCTAACTCTCCAGAGTGCTACGCTCTTGATTATTATCTGTAGGGACACAAATAAGCGAGAGATCAACAAAACTCCTTGTAATACCAAAGATGACCTGAATGCAAGGATTATAGCAACATCCACGAAATTAAACAAGTAGACTGCAGAAGAGTTGCAGGAGATTCCGAAGTTTTATGGGGGCCGTGGTTGAAGCCAATTGCGATTTTATTGAATAAATGTACTCTTTAGTATTTCAATTTTTTTTGTGTCATTTTGGTAAACATATCTTTTAGAATGAGATGTCAGTCTTACTTTCATGTTTGCGTCATTTAGACGGCAATTTATCCATCGTGCCCTGTATCTGTTAGCCCTATAATTTGCCTGTTATCCATTGTCGTCTTTTCTCCAAAAAAAGATACGACAAAAAGTTCTTCGTACCAGAAATATTCTGATTTCTTCTTCATTGGTTTATCTTCACAAGAATCTGATTAGACCAAACTGTGAGTGTTACTACAAAGCTCTTTCTGGAGTTGCCGAAGCTTTAAATTCCAATCGAGTTTAAAATCATTTCCACAGTCTTATTGGGCAAGGCATATTTTCCACGCGGCATTCTTTTTCCCGTAGACTCAATATTGCTAGTATATTTCTATATGAACAGTGTTCGGTAGATGCCATCCATTCGTTAATTCCACCTGTTCACACTTTTACAGCCAGAACACGTCATGCTATTTACATGGAATCAAATCGTTCTGATTTCTTTCAGGTTTCTATTGTATCGTGAAATTTCCAATTAGTTTTTTTCATAAATCGTTGTATTGTGGTACATACTCCCGCATGGATTCTTTCCTTAACACTACAATATTTATTCATCGTCCATGTCCTCTTAATATCTTCTCTTAGATTCGTATTACATACTTTATTGTGTAAGTCTCCACCTTGAGTGGCTCTTGCGAATTGTATTTTAGATGTATTTTAGTATGAAAAATTCCAGTACACAATTGGTTCCCCTTTTTTTTTCAGTGTTTTAATACGGAATCGAGATAATGATGCCCGTGATTAATAAAATATATATTAATTAAACTGGATTTTGGTATATATTATTTCATGCAATCTAACTTATTTAGTTTGTTACTATGGAAGTGATATAACTAAAGTCATTGATTGGAAGAATCGTATTATAGTAATTTGGTAGCAGAAAGGAATGCGAACGCTTAAATATGTAACTAAAATGAAATATTGAAGGTATAACAAATTCTGGTTCTGTTAATAATGGGTAACAATAACTTCAAATTGGGTTGGGCTATATATAAATACCGTTTGTTTTGTAAACATTAGTCTTAAAACATAACATAGAAATTCATTCTATTGAAGTATATTGAGCGTTATAAAAAAACAAAAAAACATTTTATCGCTTAGTATGTGCCTTCGGCAACAAGACTGTGCAAATGATTTTGAACTCTGTCAATGTTAGAAAGTAAGGAATTGCCAACAACAAAACAGGGGTTGAAGTAACATTTGAATATCCACCAGAATTTACAACAACCCATTATGGCCGTTTTCAAACGTTTCAAGACTTTTATGATGGAGGAAAGCTTTCTCTAATTCAAACCAGATCCAAGAGTTCGTCGAAGATTTCTCTCATCAAAAACTACAGAGTTAATTTTACTCGAAATGCGTCGGAAGTAAAATTCGGTAGATTTTGAAGGGAAAAATTTTCGAAGAACACTTTGGTCTGGTTTTCATTTATATATACAATTCTGTGACTTCTTTTAGTCCGTTCATCTGTCACATCCTCTAATATAGCTATACCGTTAGCGATCAACACAAAATTTTGGGGTGAAGTGTAAACAGGTCAGTCAGTCAGTTATGTATCATACGTGATATACGCTTAGGCGATAATACATGACTGACGAGGCAGATTTTTCCAGCAGTAGGTTGTCATTTCTTTCTGCGGTAGACCAGTTGCCATCCAATACTATAGAAGTCGGTCTGTCCTGCTACTTACCCATAGTTGGGGGGTGAGAAGAAGAGGATTCATAAAGTATTAGCACGTAAATGAATGTAATGGATTCCACTGGAATTCGAACATGGCTCTCCGATTCCTTAATCGAGACGTTATCCATTACTCCACTGTGCCTCCTCAGGTAACAGGGTAAAAACTACAATAGGTTTTACTAGGGTGCTTCATTCATTTTTTTAAAATAATATATATATATATATGTATATAAAGAAACGGAAAAAAACAAAACAAAAAAAAACAACGAACCCAAATAAATAAAGTAAATAATAAACAAAGTAGCTAACTATTATGACCAAAATATTAGTTAGACTAAAAAATCAAACCAAAAAATCGGACGAAAAATAGCTATAACTGTTATATAACGATAAAAAAAAAATAATATTAAATAAAACAAAATAAAATGAAATAAAAATAGAAAATAAATAAATATATGCTACGTTACATAAAACCGAAAAGAGAAAATATACAAGTAAAATAAATTGACCTAAATTCAGTAAATAAATAAACTATCCAATCCCGATAAAATTACCGTTAGAAAAAACAAATAAAGATAATCAACCCAAATAAATTCGAATTAAAAAAAACTGTTTCTGCCAAAATAATAGTTAGAATAAACTACAACAACCAACCCCAAAACCGAACAAATAGCTTTAATTAAATTCTCAAACCAAAACAAAACTATTAAATAAGTGATATAAACAAATCTTTACTACGTTAATAAAAAAACACCGATTAAAAAATAAGAAAATAAATAAATAAATAAAATAAGAAACAGAAAATAAAAAGAAGCAAAATAATTTAACCCAAATAAATAAATAAACAACTTCCTTTAAAATAACCGCCATAATAGACTGCCCACAATGCACCACTGACTCGTTTATGTATAAATAGCCAAGAAAAATAACAGCCTACGTGGCCTGACGATTGCATATAGTATGAAAGAGACTGTCGCCTCTAAGTGTTGACTTCTGTGTTCACTTTTATATATATATATATATATATATATATATATATATATATATATATATATATATATATAGAATAAATTATGACCATGGAATATTAGTGTTTAAACCTTTTTATTATTATTATTATTATTATATATATATATATATATATATATATATATATATATATATATATATATATATAACATACTCCCACTATTTTAAAACAATTTAATAAAAAAACAAATATTTATTTAATAAGAATGCGATATTGTTTTTTGAATGTATTTTCCTTCAGTTTTTTTATATACAAGAATCAAGTTTCCAATTGGCCCTGCGTTTTCGAGAACTATAAACATATAAAAAGGCCAGAGGTTCCAAAATGTTGGCTCCAGAAAGAAATATTTACGCATGGTTAGTTGTAAGTTGCATGCTCAAGAATAAAAAATCCTAAGATTAAAACAGGAAAATAGAAACGAGAAATTTACTTAAAAACATTGTTTACTATAAAGTCCCATAAAATTAAATGAAATTAAAGAAATAATGAAACCGAATAGTAGGTTTTTTGTCAAAGTAGTTTTCCAAAAAAGTCAGCTTATCTAAATTTCATCGATTTGTTTTAAGAAATTTAAAGAAACGTAGAGTTTGTAAATATCGACAAAAATGTTAATGTTAACTTCAACAATACTAAATATTGTGAATATATCAACAGGCGTTTATTCTAGTTAGATAAAGTTTACTCCATCGAAATGTTTTGTAGCTGACAAAGGCAATGCAACTGTAGTGATGGAAAACACTGTATATATAGAATAACTGGAAGACCTTAATACGAATGGTAGCTACAGCAAAGTAAAGAAAGATCCTACAACGAAAACAAAACGCAAACTGTCACAGATCCTAATCAAGAACAAGGATCACTTTGTACCTAAGACATACAAGCAGTTGTCACAGCATTACACGAAGCTACCTAACATATAATTTCTCCAAAAAATTCACAAAGACGCTATTTCTTCTCAGGCCCATTGCTAGATTCTAAGGTTCTTCCTAGTAGATATAATCGACACATTAATATGAAAGTCCAGAATTCCGCTCACCTCGTGGAAATCATTAAAGATTCTCCCATCCAATCCAATCAGATGGTGATCCTGGACGTGGTGAGTTTATTCACCAAGGTACCCACGGAGGAGGCACTCTCGGTAGTTAGGGACAGACTGGCCTCGGACTCATCCCTAGGAAAACGGACCAGTATACAAATAGTACGCAAACAACACACTTTGGAATGGAATCAGGCATATATTGACATGATGAGGGCTTAGCAATGGGCTCGCCATTATCACCATCAATGGCAAAACTATTTATGGAATGCTTTGGGGAAATGTCATGTTCTAATATCACGAACATAGCATAGATTCAAGTCATCCGTATGCCGCAAGACAATACGTCAATTTCAACTTCCACCACCTATACACTGTAAAGAAAAGGATCGTCCGTTGCTTCACGCAAGTTTTAAGTGGCAACCCAGAGACATATGAAGAAGAAATGGACAGTATAAGCAATAACCTACACCGTAACAATTACCCCGGGTACATGACAGCAACTCCGGATAGAAGGGTACAAGAGGATAACAACACTCAGTAAGCTTCAGTCTGCTTGCCCTATGGAAAGGAATTATCTGATAAAATAAAAAAGATCTGTGGTCTAACACCAGAAAAATCTTCAAAAGTGGTTCAACATTTCGCAGACACCTCTTGCGAGTAGAGGAGAACCTGGCTAAGAACTGTGTGTACGCCATCGCGTGCAGCTGTGGTAAGAAACATAAAGGAGAAACAGGCCGCCACGTTAAGCTAAGAACAACGTAAAGCGGTAACACGAGGGGAAACAGAAAAATCAGGCGTAGCTGACCACCTATGGAAGAAAGAGGGTGATTACCACCCTCTGTGGGATGAGGTTGAAGTAACAGAGAACATCACTAATAAATACGAAAGCTTAAGGAATCAGCACATATGCAAGGCCTCAAAAATCTCCTGAGTCGATCACGCATAGAAATGATTACAACCAGTAATAAGGAGTGCTAGAGACAAAGAATGAATAACAACACAAAAATTGCAATATAAGCTATGGTAAAAAATATGCAATAATAATAATATCGGAAAAATTGCAATATGAGCACTAGTAAAAAAGGTTGCTGAGACATTAGGTTTATAAGTCCCAGGAATTCAATCACAGATGTCCTCATGGACATATGACCCAGTGGATAAAGACGTTGGTTAGATCCAGTGACTAGACCCAAATTCAGGCTACAACAACGCTGAACTAAAAACTTGGAGAGTTGACTTAAACTGAGATATCCGGAAGAGACATGGCACGTGGAACTAGAACAATCTACCCCGGTTGAAGAAATAAAGGGTTCGTTTCGAAATTCCAAACAACTGAAGAAGGCCGGAGCATACAACAGCCGAAACATTGTGAATAGGCCAATGGAGATGAGGATAACAGCCAAAAATTGTAAATAATGTAGATAGATAGATATCGAGAGACTGAGTAGATAGATAGATAGATAGATAGATAATTGTTAGATATATAGGGACTCTCGAATAGAATGTAATTTATATAGAATTCTTGTTTTCGACCAGTATTATTTTATGGTTTCTTATAAGTTATGGATTAATAATTTTTTTAGGGCACTATGTTCAGATAAGTGGCACTTAATGCGTCTATTCAAGAAGATGGTAGTATATCCCATATTGGTATTTAATTTTGACAAGAAACCTACCATCAACTTCATATTATTTAGCAGTGGAGATGGATTTTTGGAAGTTTTTAAAAAAAATAAAAATAAAAAAGATTTTTCCAGCGAATACAAGTCGCGCATGAATGTGAGAGCTTGCAATGACTGTTCCCTTTTCAAAATCAACACAAACATAATTGAAAACGTAACAGTCAAAACATGAGGAAAAAATACCAACACTAGAGACAAAACATCCTAAAAAATGGCTATCGAATTGGCCGAAAGCGCTTGGGACAAAAAAAAAATATTAAATCCGAAAAAAACGGAAAAATCTTAGGATGAATTCAGTCATCCTTGTCGTCCGTATTCTATGAAAGATGTTTGAAAGAAAGCTTGCTGCTAATATATATATATATATATATATATATATATATATATATATAATTATTTATTTTTAAAGAAAAAAAAAATTTATAACATAAATATGTTATAAAATCACTACAAAAATAGCCATTTTGTTTCAACACCTTCGGTGTCTTATCAAGTGATGACGTTGAATGTAAAATAAATGGTTTTAAAAGTTTCAAATTAATTAATATTCTACGCAAGGGGAAAACGTTGTTACAAAGGCTAGATGGACCAATCAGAACACAAGTACAGGAAAATTCAAAAAGCTCGATAACGAAGTCATGTTATAATATCTATTCAGATGTTTAGTATTAAAAAATAATTTATTCCAACGAATAATTACTAAATTATATGATAAAATTTAATATTAAAATTTAAAACTGCTAATTACAAAATCAAAATTTAACATTTATTCGCTATCAAGTTTACAACTATAAAATTACTGAGGAGAAAAGAAGAAATATATATGTTATTCAATTTATTTTTTCATTGAAGTTACTTTAGCTATATTTAATATCCGGTCTTTTTACAATGTATACATTTTAATCCTCATGATGTGTAAATGGGGTCCCAAACTCACGCGTAAAACAAACGCAGGCAGATTCTAATACATAAGCACCAAGACATATACACACACAAAAAAGGGGACAAGACAGAGAACATCTCCACCGTCTGTCATGAAAAAAAAAAGGGGGGGCGAAATGGGAGAAGGGAAACCAACACACACTTACATACATACATAATTAAAAGTGGATGCACTTTCCATACACATAGATACATATAAATACATGCACACACATCCACATACATTGACCCAGACAGTTGGATACCCCAACCGATAAATATTTAAGACAGAAAATGTCATTGCATGAATGTTAACAACCTATTGAAATCTAACTTAAGCGAGTAAATATACAAAGATAAAAATGATCAAAATTAATATTATTTAATATATTAAAATATAGTGTATGTAACAAAAAAAAAAAAAAAAACGGACATTAAATTCAACACCCATCGGTAGCTACGATGTCCACCTCGTATATATATAAGTATATATATACACACACACACACACATACACACACATATATACGCATACAAACATATATATATATATATATACACATATATACATACATATACACACATATATACATATATATACATATACACATACATATACACATACATATACATATATACATACACATACACACATACTCACACATATAAATAAATATACATACATACACACCGAAACATCTACACATACATACATAAACATATACATACGTATACATTTCCATGGTATCAAGTACACATACACATACATACACATATACATATATGTACCCACAAATATACACACAAATATGTGTACACATATTTACAAATAAATATATATATATATACACAGCAATACACAAAAATAAACATATATACACACATATATCCTAAATCATGTGGCCGTAATGACATACCCAAGTTTCCCTACCTACACGTACACATAAACAATTTCATATATAGTAGGTGTCAACATACATATATACAACTGCAAACCTACATAAGTAAACACACACACACATATATACATATATATACATATACATACATACAAACATATACACACACATATATATATATACATATATATATATATATACATATATATACACATACATACATGCATACACACATACAGAAATATACATACACATGAATATTTACATAAAAATACTTATCTATAGTAATAAATATACATATATACGTACATACACATAAATGCAACGACATTTGACCAAAAACATATATAAATATACCGACATACATACACATACATATGCATAGACATACTTCGATATACATGCAAACACAAAAATACACGTATCCTAACATACATGTATAAAAAAAAACAAAAAAAAAACATCCATATCAACATAAATATACGTAAATAAAATTAGGTACACAATATAACAATACACATACAAACATATACACATATATATATATATATATATATATATATATATATATATATATATATATACATACACATACACCTACATACATTCACATATATACATAAATATATACATACATATACACATATATATATATATATATACATTCATATACATATATATATATACCCACACATACATGCACACATACACATACATGCACACATACATACATATATATATATATATATATATATACACATACACTTACACACACATATATATATATATACACATACACACATACATATATATACACTACTACATAAACATACAGACACTTACATATATACACACATAAAGAAATATATATACATGCATATAAGGATACATACTCATATATATATATACACACACATACCCACATCCACAAATACATATACATACTCATACACACCAATATTTTTAACCTCTTTTCTTCTCCTCCTTTTCACCTTCTTACTTTATATATATATATATATATATATATATATATATATATATATATATATATATATACACACACACATATATATATATACATACATACACGCACATACACACATATATCTATAAACACACAAACAAATACACACACATACATATATACACATATATATATATATATATATATACAGAACTTAGCAACACATTAATACATTAAAATACAAACATACACATTTCGCAGTACAAACACACATAACTACACATAAATATATACATATATATACATACACATTCATATCGTCAGATTGACCATCAGGTAATAAAAGTTATAATCTATTCAACTTACAGCTACGTATCATTATCATTTAAAGTATGCGACCCCTATAATAAGTTAAATTTATAACGGTGTTTACAATTAACCGTTAGTTCATATCTCTGATTTAAGAGATCAGCCTTGTTTTTAAATCTAATAATTTTTCGTTAAGACACAGGTAACACGGGGAATATAGGGATTTACATGTCCGGGCATTCTTAATCAATGTCCAATTAACCGTAGGTGTTTTGTTCTTTTCTTTTAGGTTCCAAAAGTACTTGGACAATGAAGTCATGTACCTATAGTCACAGTTATTGAAAGATTGCATATGCCCCCCCCACCGTTCTTTGAATGTATTCATTGTGCTACCAATGTAAAACTTCTTTATATTTGGATTCTCAATAGTTGAGATAGTACTAAGATAGACTACAGAACGGTTATTTTGTAGTGGACAATTATTAGGATACCTACAATTACATGAATTATTATTTGTGTCATTATATTTAGTATTACTGTCAGTAACCTTTTGAGTAATCGAGCTTTTTGAATCCCTATACTTGTTAAAGACTATGTTGTTATGTTTTTTAATGATTTTCTCTAGGTTATCTGGACAACTATAGCTTAATTTAAGTGTATTAGGATTAAATATTTTACTAAGTGGGTTAGTTTCAGTGTTAGGGAAATGTTTCTTGATTAGGTTTAGAAACATACGTCCTAATTTAGATTTAATCATTAAATTGAAAGGGGGAGTGAACCAGATGATCTTTCTAGGTCTATTTTTATTATGGTTGTAGTTAACAGGGTTTTTATACTGAATATTGATATCTTTGTATCCACTATTTTTAAGTGCAGAATTATAAAAGTCACTATGTTTATTAAAAACATCTTTGTTAGAAGAGTTAGTGCTAATTCTAAATCCAATGGAAGAGGGTATATGTTTGATAACTGAAGGGGGATGGTTGGAATTTGGATGAACGTATATCGGATTGGAATTAACCTTCACATATGGTTGGAAAGAGTTGTTAGCAAGGTTTAGGGTGACGTCTAGAAAATCTACTTGTTTAACATTAGTAGTGACTATTGTCCTAAGACCTAAATCCTTAAATACCATATGAATCATTTTCCTAATACGGTCTACCTTAGTTTTAGTGGAGTTTTTAACAACTAATAAACCATCATCCCTATACAATCCTATACTATCGGAATCCAGACAGTCAAATGCACTTAAATTATACAACAGAAATATATATATATATATATATATATATATATATATATATATATATATTGTCAAAAGCGATTTCAGCTACTTCTGTAGCCATTTTCAAGGGTGTTATGTCTCTGTTATTACAGGAAATGTAAAAACCACATACAGTAAATTAACCTCATAAAATCTAAACTAGCCCTGAACAACAGAGTTTATCCATTTCAATGGCCAGTACAAGGCCGCGTTTCTTGTCATAATTCAAATCCGTAGATCGGACACACTCCACCTCCTTACTTGTCACTTATCTGACCATAGTGCAATAAAAATATTTATTAATTCATAATCTACAATAACCATAAAGAAAAAAATATATACATTGCATTATCAGAAATGCTCTCCTACCATAACCCTGACATTAATAGTGGAAATGGAGAAGATTTGAAAGATAATAATAACTAAAAATGTTCACGTTAATTCCCGTTGCGTGTGGAAGTGAGAGCTTGGAATGAACGCTTCCATTTCAAAAATCAACACAAACATAATTCACAACGTAATAGTCAAAGCATGAGGTAAAATATCAACACCAGACATAAAACAATGAAAATGAGTTGACGGCTCGTATCGCCCCCGAAAGGATCGTGCTCATCGATTTTGCGTACTCGTGTGTTAATGTGTACCTCGTATTTTGGTGTGAAACGAATGGTGTTTTTATCACTGCTGGCCACGGCCCGAATGGTGATTTGGATGAGGTGACTACAGGAAGTCTTTCGTGGAAGCTGTCTTTCTTATAAGGATTTGATCCGATTTTTGAGCATCAGCTTAAGATGAAGATTAGAACTGATAGGAAATGGTTGGTTTCCATAAACTTTAGTGAGAGGTGGATGACTGAGCTTGGATCGTGCGAACGGGGCTAGTCTTGATTTTCTTTGATTTTTTTTCTGTTTCAGATAGGTTAATTTTGTGTATCTGGTTAATATGAGTGAGTATCTTTCTCGGCCTCCTCTTTGGTTATAATTCTAGCCGAGATTCTCACCTCGTATAATTTTTTGACCTCACTATTTCATCACGACTGGGTCAGCTTCCCTGTTTCACCAAATGCTGTATTTATATTTTACCTTTTCCCTCTCCCTTAGCGAGAGAGCCTTTTGATTTTATCCATAGGCAGAATGCAGCAACTTTTTTCCATAGGCAGAATGCAGTAACTTCTTCATTTTGAACTAGGGCTGCTCGGACGTCCAAAGTCCAAAGGTGAGGATAAACCAATACAGTTTGGTACCAGCGCGGCTGCAGAAGTTGCCGGAAGGTAGCAAAAAGTGCCGTCCATCTGCCTCAGGGGCTCCATTCAGGGTTTGAATTTTGAGTTGTCCTTCTCGTAGACCAATTGCCAACCAAGGCTATAGAACCCAGTTTGTTTTGCTATTTACCCATAACTGGAGGGAGAAGAAGAGGATTCACACCTTTCCCAAGTGTATTAGCATGTAAGTGAATGTAATGGATTCCTCAATTCAGGCCTTATTACACCACCGTACCTCCTCATATATATATATATATATATATATATATATATATTCTTATTCTTCACCTTATGCATCTTGTTGTCCATGGAACTGCGACAAGCCTATATATAAAAAGCCTCAATCTGACGTCTTTCGGTGTCTATGATACGCATCCGTAGCTAACGATGGCGAAATCAGTGGCTTGGAGTAATTCCAGGTTCAAACTTTAGTCTGTTCCTGCGTGAGAAACCTTAATGTTTGGTAAAATGTCAAAGACGCGATTTTTCCTGCTTAATTTATAAGATTCAATATGAAATGCTGTTCCGTCGATATTACTAGTAGTTAAATTATTTTCTCAGAACGTTACAATCGCCAGGGAAGAACGAAACAATCGGCAGAATCAAACATATTCACCTTTATTTACGCATCAACTAACGAGGTCGCCCGTTGTAGTGTAGACGTCTAATTTGATAGCTCATGTAAGCACGTCCATCGCATGAAATTAACATTACTAAACATCTATCTGAAAGGGTGATGATTTACAATCTTCTTTAGCATACCATTGCTAAAGTAGGAAGAGTAATCTTGGATGTTCGGGTGGCGCAATAGATAGCTGTCCGGAATAAGAAATCTAAGTGCTGAGTTCGCTTATACCCAAAATACACTTAGGAAGAGTATGAATCGCTCTCTTAAATGCTATGGAATAAATGTAGCCCAGGATTTAATTCCGAATTAAAAACTACGTCGAAATATATAGGGTAGCCTCTTGTGTATCATAATATATGCATATGGTGACATATGACCGCTCATCTAGTTGAGTTCCGTGTTTTAGACTAAAAATATATATTCAAAAAATTAACAAACGGAAATTAAGGACAATAGAATTGATAGATTTTCTTGCGTTTTTTATGGCTTATCAACCCTTTGCAGTTAGAAAATATTATTTTAGATTTTAAGAATTTTGGGGGATAAAATGATTTACTATACAAATCCTACAAATTAACCGTTGGGGAAAGAAAGGGTCCATATCTTACAGCATCTGGTACTTCCAAGCGGTCACCAATTGCTTACTGACGAGGCACGATGTTGCTTAACTTCGGTGATTGTAACAAAGGAGGGCAAAAGACATGTTTAAAAATAAAAAAAAAAAAAAAAAAACTTATTTTAATACTAGTTTACACCTACCATACTAAATGGCAGTATATTTTGTTAGGACATTGTTGTTATTAACGTTTCAAATATGAGTTGTTAATTGAATTATTTCCATTCATAATGGCTCTAAACTGATCTTTCACGAAGCTGTTCAGGCTGCAGCGTAACGTAACGACGGATTTAACTATTGTTATAACGGTGAACGTGCCACCTGCCGACTTTTAGTAGAATGACCCCCGTAGAAAAACAGCCTTTCTGGAGTTAAGGTCATGTCTGTAAGGAATTCAGTGTTTTCTTAAAATATCTGAGATCTATTCTTATTCCAAGTTCGTACCGAATCCTTTAATTATTTTATACTTCAGTTTTAAATGCTGAAAAGAGCCACGGACCTAAGATTTACGAATTTGTAATGTTAATGTTTCATGAGATGAATTATTGTTTTTGGACATTTATTCACTTGTGATTTGTGAGGCTCGGCATTCCTTTGTTGACTGATTTTCATTTTTCTTATTTTCTTTCTTAGGTTCGTTGTTACTGGTTGTGTCTAATGTTTTGTATTCGGCTCTTTTTAAAAAATAAAGTTCCGCAGGGTTTTATGTTAAAAGATTTTCGACAAACTTTTATATATTACCTTCATTAGAGAAAGATTTTCCCGTCAAAGATTTTTGTATTAAAGTTAATACTCGGTTGTTGAAAGGTAAATTACATTGTGGGTGGTGTAGAACAGACAAGCCGAATGTCAAATATATTCAACTCTTATGAAGTATCAATATATTGAATGGTCGATAATCTCATAGACGAAGAAGAGACTTGAAGTAACAGAAATGTGGTTGTAAAGAAAGATGCTTAAAAGATCATGAACCGAACATGAGAGCAACGGCGAAGTTCGAGAGACAATGCCAGAAAAAAGGATAATTTTGCTTAGCATAAGGAGAAACGGTTGAAAATTCTGTTTACGCATATGAGGAAAAAGTACCTAGAAAATATGATACACACAGGGCAGATTGACGGCAAGAGGGGCAGTTAAAAAAAGCGCACCTATTTATGGCGGAGCAGTTTTTGGTGGAAATGACCAAAGTTTTGAAGAAGTAATATTAGAGTTTGAAAATCTCTTTGAATATCAATGTCTCTTCCAGCTATTTGAGTCTTTAATAATTTACCTTTATTTTTAATTCGGTTACATTATATTATTATTGTGTATTTTCTATAACATGTATATCATTAGATGCAATAAATTTCGCTCCATACATTTGGCTTTGAACTACATTTACTCTACGCCTAGAAAATCAGGCTTAGATGCAATGCATTTATGTCACTGATTAGATATCGGTTAGATTTTGAGATGATTTCGACGAACGTCATTTCCATTAGAGAATATTTTCCCAATCAAAGCCTTTTGGAGCAATTGAAAACGGCAATAATCGCAAGAAAACATGACACAGTGGATAAAAGCGTTAGTTAGATCCAGTGACAGGGCTAAAAGAGTGTCAGTTCAATATCTGGTTAAGCTGGTGGAGAAATTGGGGAGGAGAATTAACAGGAAATAACTGATAACTGACATCCATTCAACAGTCTACCCTAGTGAGCGAAATAAACAGTTCAGTTCAACATTCCAACCATCTGAAGAAGACCGGAGCGTACAACAGCCGAAACGTTGTGATAAATATGGCAAGAAAGATGAGGACAATAGTCCGAATAATTTAAAGAGTGTACATAATACCTTATCTGAGAAATATAGACAGACGCTGAAAGGCCGAAACGTTGTAATAAATATGGCGACAAAGATGAGGACAATAGTCCGAATAATTTAAAGAGTGTACATAATACCTCATCCCAGAAATATAGATAGATAATGAAAGGCCGAAACGTTGTATTAAATATGGTGACAAAGATGAGGACAATAGTCGAATAATGTAAATAATGTACATAATACCTCATCTCAGAAATGTAGATAGTTAATGAAAGTCCGAAACGTTATATTAAATATGGCAAGAAAGATGAGGAGAATAATCCGAATAATGTAAATAGTGTACATAATACCTCATCTCAGAAACATAGACAGATACTGAAAGGCCGAAACGTTGTAATAAATATGGTGACAAAGATGAGGAAAATAGTCCGAATAATGTAAATAATGTACGTAATGTACATAATACCTCATCTCAGATATATAGACAGATATTGAATAATCGATGAATGCAATATCATTTAACTATAGCGCATAGGTTAGAACAGACCAACTGAATTTGAATTGCTTTCTGAATTATTCTAGTTGTATAAGGTTTGTGTTGAACACAAAAAAATTTCATTCGGTGAGCGGATTGTAGTTGCTGGACCTCTGAATGTGCATTTAGGGTTTATTGTTTTCTCAAATCTCAATGAATAATACTGACTGCACTCACAACAGTTTCTTCTATGGAACCGAGAATTTATCATCGGTTGTGGAGATGTATCCTTATCAAACCATTGAATTTTATTTGAACGTTGTTATATGTAAGTTATCATTCATCATGGCTAATGATATATTTAAAGAAACATTCGTTAGGGTGATACTCCACCTAATAGATAACGTTTAAAACATTTTTTCAATAATGCCTGTATATTCTTAGAAAAGCTTCGATAGCCAAGTTTATAAGTCGGAATATACTTAAAAGAATATTGAATTATGGGTATTGAATTTATAACCGAATAAAAACGTTGAGTAAAAATCTCATAAATTACAAAAAATAAATGCGTATAAAGAAAACATATATATATATATATATATATATATATATATATATATATATATATATATATATATGTTTGTGTGTGTGTGCGTGTGTGTGTGTGTGAAAATATATAGTAAATAGGAAAGGACGTGGTACTTCAATTTAATTCAAATAATTATATTGAAGTTTTCGGCTCCTGTTTTAAAACATGAGAACTCCTATGTAGCGATGGAATCATATTTTTAAATAAATAATTATATATATATATATATATATATATATATATATATATATATATATATGCATTCTTATTTTAGACATTTATCATTGAAAAATTAAAACAAGATTATATATATATATATATATATATATATATCATGCTTTACAGTTGTTTTCAACAAAAGTAACATATACTTGGTTTCTGTTTGTCTCCAATTTGTTCCCACGCATTCATTCCATCAACGATCTTGTTCAGGCATCATATATGCTAGTTTTGAAATTCAAGAAGAGTTTAATATATTCGCATATCTCATCATGGCATGTGTTATTGAAAATAATTTGATATTTTAGCGTGTTAATAACTACTTGCTGCTTTTTTTTTTAATAATCATTTCATCCCAAGTAAGGTGGAGCTGTCACTAGTATGCAAGGAGCTACAGAGAGTTAAAATAAAGGAAAAGACTTGGTATGGGGAGGGCGTTGAGGAAAGGTTAAAAAGAATAACGAGAATCAGGGCATCAGAAGATGTCGATTGACATTACATTTAAATTTTTGAAGATTTATTTATTAGAGAAGTAAGTAAAAGGAAGGGAGTTCCACAGTCGGGAAGTACGAGAGATGATGATGATGGAGGCGGTTACATTTAACTGTTTCAACAGTAAAAGGGGTGGGACCGAGATGCCAACCAATTCATAGAGACGGAGCACCAGTGAAAGTAGAATGTCAGAGCAGATGCCACGAAAATGTTTTTAGAAAAGACAGAGAGAAGCCACATTTCGTTTGTGAGAAAGTGACTGGAGTCGAGATCTCAAGTCAAAACTGATCACATTGTTTTACAAAAAATCTTTACACCTTATTTTTAGCCCACGAAATTCACTGGTCACGTAGCACATTTAGAGCACCCATAGCAGTAGTGGCATATCAAGGACAAAACAACTTGACGTAGCAAATCTCTTTGCAGGCTAGAACTGATTTCGGAATTTACGCTAAGATTAGTTGCCACCTCAAAGCAAGAGAACCAAATGTACCCTACTATTTTACTCAATACTTGAGCGAAATAGACACATACTCCTTTCAAAGTCATTAGTTCGAACAGTAGCTATAGATAATTATTTTTTAAAACAATTATAACTTAAGTTCTCGCATCCTCAAATACATGCATACATACATACATACTTTTTGGAACACATATTATATATATATATATATATATATATATATATATATATATATATATATATATAACGATGCGATGAGAACGAAAGTAATATATAAATTCTAACGTTCACAGCTTTAATCCAAAAGAGGACTCGATTCTGATAGTAGAGTGATAATTATTATCACTTTGGAAATATTTTTGGAAACTCATGGAAGAAGCAAAAACACCTATGGTTAAATGGAAATTTCTAAGACAAGCCAGAACTTGCAATTCTCTGAATGAACATTGCTTGTTATGTTGACAGGAGAAAATATGTATCATAAGATCTCTTGAATAACACCCAATTATTAAATCAAAGATATGAAACCTCCGTTTTTTGTAGACATACTAAGGATCTAACACTACAATCTTGTTAAATTCTTAATTCCATAACTATAATCGTTTTAAAATTATAAATCACCTCCTTTCACATATTCTCTACCCTCTTATGTACCTATCCACTAGCTAGACTATGATTCTTAATTTTTTTTTTCATATATATTACAGGTAATGTAAGATGAATTGTTTTACACCCATACTTATTCTACATGCTATACTGTCCAGGAATAGGTCCAAATTTGTTTATAAAAGGTTATATTAGTATCCCTAATTACCACTTCTAAACTTATTAATAGACAAAACACTTTCATTGATTACAGAATTAGTAGTGATAACCCCAACATAAATATATGTAATTCAGCTTTAGACATTTTACTTATTCCAACGTATTACTATCCCTTATTGTCTACCCCAGTGAGCGAAATAAAGGGTTCAGTTCGACATTCCAACCAACTGAAGAAATATGGCAACCAAGATGAGGACAATAGTCCGAATAATGTAAAAATCTATTTCTGTTCAAAATCCGGGGAGTAATATGAACGGGACGATAGATGAAGCTCACACTTTCTATTGCCTATTAATGCTTTGTTTCGAGTGTTAAGCATTCTTCCACTATACCAAATTATACATATGTGTATGTATCAGACGCACAGTTCAACGTCATCTCAGGATCATTTCATTTTTATGAAGTGAATTCATATGAGGACGTAGCTGAAATAGAATTTTATGTTGATGGATACAACTCAAATATTTATCGCTTTCTTTTAGTGTTCTACATAAATACAAATGCAGAGCAAATTGTCATAATTCCTGATCAATATTCATTGCCATATTTAAAATTAGCGCTAACTTTTTAAGGATTTAGCAAATGACTAAAACATAATCATTTTACTAATTCTTTAGCTAATACAAGACCCAAGAGCCACTGAAGGTAGAATGTTACTGAATGAGGTTTTTGTATGAACAATAGAGGAGGATATCTAAGAAAGAAAATGGCCAGTTTAAACCTTAACCATGAACATGTTATGTTCGGAGTGATTAGGAAAGAATTTTCACGGGAAAGTTGCAGTTCATATGTTACTTCTTACAGACTGAGTAAGGGATGGGATTGATGGACTGGATGATAATAGTTGTCATATTAATATCGATAGAGTAGAGAAAGATTAGGGTTGTTATTTCTGTGGAAAAGTGGTTTTAGAGTTGGAAAAAAAAGCTGCATCTCGCACATGTCCCTGTAAAAGAATTTGAGCTCTATCATGTTTTGATAGTGAGAAATGAGCAGTTTCAAATGACGTATCTAAGTAATACTCCATAATTGGTTTGATGTTGCCGTTGCAAAGAAAGAGCCAAGCATATCAATAATTATGAATATAATTTCAAAACACATGCAGAAAGTCTTTAATTTCCATGTAAACTAGTTCGCAGAGTTTGTAAAAACGACTAGTCAATCGTTGTAGGTATTTTTTAAGACTTGTGGACCAAAACGACATTTTCTCGGAGAAACTTGTTAATCAGTCAACCCATCTCAATTCTCTCAGACTCTGACCTATCACGCTCTTTTATATCATCTACTGTTGTCTCTCTCTCAATGGCACAACTCAATCAGCTTCTCTTTTCACGTCTTATTTAGAAGGTCAATATATTTACATTGACAGCGCAGTTACGGAATTCAGTTCTGTGCTCATACGCATCAGTGAGATCTGACAATAAGAGATAAACAAAAATAAAAGTTATAAAAAGGGATTTCATTTCATGATTCAAGTATTAAGTCAGAAAGCAAGTCCTGACGTGTTTGAAATGGAAAAAATGATTTCGTCTTAACAGATATATTTAAACAAGATTCTGTTTCCAGTTGTAATCAATAATATGACTATAATTATTTCTCAATTGTTGATCCCAGTGACGTACAACAATTGTTCGATCCAAAGATAAACCCAATCGCTACATTAAGCACTTTTTTATAACCTAAACAAAGATTTTCTGTCTTTAAATGGCCTGCTATAATTTTTTTTTTTTGGTTTAGACCTTCAAGAACGACACTCTACATATCTTACAAAACAGTATAATTTGATGAAGATTATGGTCCTGGTTTGAGAATAGATATTACTTGTACTATTGTTACTAAACATTTCTGTTTTCGTTGGATATGATTAGAGTGTGTCAACTTATCATCACAGGCGAGGATTTAATCCAGTAAAAGTTTGGTAGCAAGAGTACACTTTAATGAAAGATATGCGAGTGTTGTAATGGATAACTGATAGGGATGAGAAATAGAGTCAAATTCCAATTCCAGTCGAATGTGCTACATTCACTGCACACAAGCTATTAATCCATCCAGGCTATAGGTTAAATAGTAGGACTTGTATCTGGAAAAATCATTTTTATTCGCCAACAAAAATGTTATTGCAATATTCACCCGCAAAAAAATAATTATTCTTACTGTGGCACCATTTAACGAGGCAGAAAGAGAAAAGAAAGAAAAGAGGAAAAGGAGAGGCTAAGGACCGAATCGTGAGTGATAAGCAGGAACACACACACGGCTAAGAGACAATGGATAAAATGATATTTTGATAAGTAAAAAATGGCGAAAGAGTGTCATTACAATGACAGGGAAATTCTGAGTAAAAAGAAAGGGAAAGAAAGAAAGAATCAGACATGTTTTGGCATCGGCTGTGTTATCTAAGGATATGAAAAAAAAATATTGGTACAGGAAGAAATCTTATTATCAACTATAGACCGGCTGGTCAAAGAAAAAAAATTCAAATGAAAATGTTATTTCGATAAGTGACGAAAAACAGGCAACTAAAGGGACTTTGGACATATATGAAAAATTAAGGACCACCTACGAATGTCCGTTGACCGATTTTCCTTCGACAGAACATCCTTGGCCTGCGATAATAAAATTATGTTATCAGAAATATGTACCGAAGGAAAATGAATGGGAACCTAGAAGTGCTTTTTTTTTCTTTCTTCGAGGGGACAGACTGACTGAAACTTTGGAGATGTTTCTTTTTGAGACCGTGTTAAGAAGACTAACCATTCTGATAATTAGCGATAAAATACCTGACGTAAACCACGTGTAGAACGAGAGTTATGACCGCCATTGTCATATTGTTCCGTTCTCGACCAGAGAAATGATAACGGCGATTAAGAGGAAGAAAAAGGAAAGAGAAGAGATAATTTATTTTTAGTTAAGCAAGATATATTTTTCTCTTCCTGAAACAAAGCCGCGGATTCGTCCACGCCCGACTAAGACATCATTGGTCGAGTGGTGATCACGTGACGCACGAGGGAGGCTGTTGCAGCCCATCTGGAGGATGAGTAAGATAGGTTGCTACGAAGATGTGGGGAGGGCAAATCACGCCCCTCTGAAGTATGATGAGAAGGTGGGAGTGAGGAAAGGTTCCCAAAAATGGAAAAAGGTGGAAATTCCTAACCAGAGAGGTGGATATGTATTTAGAATTATCGAGGAACCCCCCGGCGCCGACAAACTCACCCCGGTTTTGGTCGGCGCCCATATAAACGAAGCCACAACGCGCAGAGTGGAGTTGGCTCCCAGCAGTTCCCAGAGTCAGTCTCCAGTTGAAGCAAGCCTCGCAAATAGCTGACCAAGATTCACGCACATTCCGGACCTCTATTCAACCCAAGAACAATTATTTTGAAGAGCGACTTAGATCCAGATCACCGAAATAAGTTTTTTTTTTTTGACTTTCGTCCAAAGACCCACCGAAACACCAATTTCTTAGAGAGCAGACAACTTGAAGTGTTAAAACTTGCCTAGCGGAAAACGACGTGTCACAATCCATAGAACGGGTCGGGCGATAGATGCAGTCCTAAGTATCGAACAACTAGACATAAAGTTTGTTACCTTTTTCTTTGATACTTTAAACTTGAGTTTTCATTTTATAGTCTTTTATGCATATTTGTGTGGTAACACCCCCGTTGAACTCGGTTTGCAGTACGGCCCCAACCACTGTTTGATCTCGTCTGCCTAAGATCAATTCACAACCTGGGTAGGCGGTCTGGGAGATCAGTGCAGTTACCTTGGTAACCAGGCGTTGGAAGCGAGTTGGGAACGACGAGGCTGATATCAAATCTAACCAGATTCCCACCCGAATCACCAAAAGGTTAGAACGTCACATTTGGAGCAGCGACACCCGAACGGATCAGCGAGGAGCGAACGGCTGGCGCCGCGGCGAGGACGTCACAATTGGTGCTGTTTAGGGACGTCACAGCTGGTGCCGTGGTAGACTAGGATAGAACGTCACGGTTGGCGCTGCGACCAGGGGACGACGTCACAACTGGTGCCGTGACCAGGATAAGACCCTGGAACAACCACTGCCACAATTAGTACCGTGACAGCAGGACAGGATCCTGGACCGACCACTGTTGCTGAGAAATTTCCAATAGGACTCAAAACGACCCGGGACCGAGAGGAACGAGAACAGAATCGTCTGTAAGGTAGGACACTTTGCTTGATTTTCCAACATTGATTGTTGATGCGTAGATTGTCTTTCTCTTTAAATATGTCGGACTATGATTCAGATAGGCAGTGGGGTATGAAGAGGGGGTTAGACAAGGGCTGACCTGAGAAAGGTGTTGGGAGGACCGAGGGTCCCAGCATTTGACGGCAGTGGGAAAGATTTCAAAAACTGGCTGGCAATCCTGGAGAAGTGCCGAATTATATATGAACTCACAGTTCAGGAGACCCTGTATCTGGCATATGATGCCACAAAGGGGAAAACCTCTGAGTTTATGAAGGAGCTCTTGGAGAGTCAACCCCACTTGTCTTGGGAAAGATTAAAGGGACTATTGACCAAGGAATTCACCGACGAGGGCACGGCTATAGAGGCCATTAGGGCCCTCTTAAAGCTGACACAGCTGCGAGACGAAACCCCTGGAGAATTGGGGGCCCGAGCGGGGAAGCTGTCATCATTGGCCTTCCCAGAAGTGGTTAGAGACAATGCGGTCATGCAGGCACAGTTAGCAGACCTGAATGTGGAGGCCCTAAGTGACCAGCGTCTTCGTCACGACGTGCTGAAAGAAGTGCCGGTGAGACTATCGGCAGCGATGGAGCTGGCCAAGGAGAGCCAGGGCGTATGGGAAAAGGTGAAAAGGTGTGGAAGGAACCAGATACTAAGTCAAGAGGTCGGAAAAAGGGGGAAAGACTGAAGACCCCCCGCGTGGAAACGGAGGATCAAGCTAGAAGTAGATCAGCCTGAGGTGTGGGAAGAAGACCCCAATAGAAAGGCCTGGTCAACCAGGCATGGATTCTATAAGCCAACGCCGGGTAGATACGGGCTGGTCTGCTGGACCTGTGGGCATGAGGACCACAGAGCGGCGGAATGTCCGACGAAGTGGGGTTTGCCCCCAGACTTCGAACAGGACAGGTGCACCAGGTGTGGAAAGAGAGGCCCAAGTTGTGCGGGCTGAGAAAAGGCGCCCCACCGATATTAACAAAGAAGGCCGAGCGCAAGAGACAAGACCAGGGAAAAGCCAGCGGGCCACCCCGGAATTAAGAGGGAGGGTGGCCCAGTTAAAAAGAAGGGAAATAAAAGCTTGGACCAGTGGTCGGGCGAGCCGCTTGGGTAGAGGACAGGTCCCCCCGGGAGTAAACGAGAGGTTAGCCCAGTTGAAGAAAAAAGAGCAAAATGTTGGACATGTGGTCAGGTGGGCCACTTTGCGGCGAACTGTCCGGGAAGAAGGTGCTGGTTTTATAGGAGACCAGGGCACTTGAAGAGAAGCTGTATCCTTAGGAACAGCCGCGGGAGACTGGGAGACAGGTGCGAAAAGCGCAGAACTCCCCCTCGTAAGAATAATGAAGGTGATTTATTGCTGCCGGCCCCTATGGCTGGGATGACCCAAGGATGGGGGCCCAGGAAGAGGAAAGCCCAAGTGTTCTCTTCGCTGACGCAAGAGAAGGATCTATCCTGTAGAGCAGAGATAGGGCGTAAGGCGATGAAAGCTCTGGTAGACACAGGAGCATCTGTTTCATTGCTGAGAGAGGAAGCATACAGGCGGGTGAAACGGAAGAGTAGGTTACGGGAAGCGGACATAGAGGTCACGCAAGCAGATGGAACCCCCCTGAAGATAAAAGGGATGGTGAGGCTCCCTGTGTGGATTGGGAAATTAAGAAGCACCCAAAATTTTTACGTAACCCCCGACCTGTGTACGGAGGCAATCTTGGGAGAAGATTGGCTCCGGAGCCAGAGGGCCCAGATAGAGTTCAACCCCACTGTGCTGATAGTGAATGGCGAGAGAAAGCCATTGGGATGCCCACCGGAAGAAGATATAACAATAGTGGTGGAGGAAGATGTAAAGCTACCCCCCTGGAACGGCGGTGTCGGGAAAGGGTAGGTTAATGTCAGGGAAGAAAATAGGAAAAGGACCCCTGCAGTTGGTCCCTGTGGAAGGGAAGGGCCTAGAAGAGAATGAGGTAACTCTGTGTGAGACGGAGGTGGAGGCAGCTGAATTAGTGCCCATTATGATGGTGAAACAGGCCCAAAAGACTATAAAGTTTAGGAGAGGGGAAGAGATAGGGAAAGCGCTAACCCTACGGACTCTGAATCGGGTGAGATTCGAAGAGGAACGAAGAAAACTTGTAGAGCAAACCGAAGGAATAGTGGACGAAGATATATTAGCACCGGATCAATTTAAAACCAGGGTGAGAGGTCTGCTGAGGGATAATCGAGATGTGGTAGCCCAGTCAGACAAGGAATTGGGCCAGACCCACATAGTCAAAATTAAAATCAACACCGGAGATCACCACCCCCCTGTGAAATTAAAACCCTACCGGACACCTATTCATAAAAGACCCCTTGTAGAAGAGGCAGTAGAAGAGATGTTGGAAGCTGGGATGATCGAAGGATCGATCTCCCCTTGGAGCTTTCCAATCGTAATAGTAGGTAAGAAAGATGGCGGGCACCGTTTTTGTGTAGATTTTAGGAAACTGAATTCTATATCGAAGCCGTTGGCGGTGCCATTGCCACTAATAGATGACATATTGGCATTATTAGGGAAGGCAAAGTACTTCTCTACGTTGGACTTGAGGTCCAGGTATTGGCAGGTAGCCCTTGATGAGGCTGACAAGGAGAAAGCCGCATTTGTCACCTAGGACTGTTTCAGTTCAGGGTGATGCCATTCGGTTTAGCTAATGCCCCGGGAATCTTCCAACAGCTGATGTCAATAGTGTTAGGAGGATACGAGAGCTTTGCCATGGCATATTTGGACGATATCTTAATATTTTCGGAGACAGTAGAAGAACACCTTTCCTATCTAAAACAAGTGTTGGGAAGGTTAAGAAAACACGGCTTAAAATTGAAATTGTCGAAGTGTCAGTTTCTGAAGGAGGAGACTAGATATTTGGGCTTTGTTATAAACGGAGACGGTATTAAACCCGACATGGATAAGGTGAAAGTCATAAGGGAAATGCCAGAACCTAAGACAGTAAGACAGGTAAGAGGTTTTATAGGAGCTATAGGTTACTACCGAAGCTTCGTCCCGGCATTTTCGAGAATTGCCATACCCCTAGTAGCCCTGACGAAGAAATACGCTAGGTTCAAGTGGACAGAGGATTGTCAACAGGCATTTGATACGTTAAAAGAACAATTGACAGCCGTCCCAATGCTGACGTACCCAGACCTCAGCAAGCCCATGGTACTATACACTGATGCCAGTGAGCAGTGTGTAGGAGCAGTTCTTACCCAGCCGTGTGCCGATAAAGAAGGACCAGTGCCAGGCATACCAGAGGAAGTACGATATACTTTCTCTCTCACAAGCTCTCAGAGACACAACAGAGATGGCCAGTAATAGAAAGAGAAGCATATGCTATCATGTATGCACTCCAAAAACTGGACTACTACTTGAATGGTGCGGCCTTTACTGTAAAAACAGACCACAAACCTCTGCAGTACATATTGCAGACAGAGTGGACAAATAATAAGAAGATTTAACAGTGGACACTTAAGTTAAGTGGCTAACACTGTAAGATAGAGTATTTGGCAGGGAAGGAAAACATGTGCGCAGATTTCCTCTCAAGAATACCGAAACAACTGGAAGAAAGATCTGTAAAAGTAGAGCAGGGAGTAGATGATAAAGCCTATAGAATAGGAGTAATTAACTCTAATAAGCTAAAAGATCGCCCTATGTTAGAATCGGACGAAGAAGGGGACACACAGATAATAACCGATCCCTACTGGACAGAAGGAATTGAGAAGGAGCAGGCAGACAGTGAAATAGCTGCCCTGAGAGAAAAGGTGAAGGCAGGAGAGACCACCAAATATGCCATAATAGAGGAACGGCTGTATTATCTCTCAGGCAGGGATGAAGAAGTCAAACCAAAGTTGTATGTGCCCAAAAGTTTAAGACCAGAGGTAATGGAACAGTGCCACGAGAGGTTGGGTCACATGGGAATTGATAGGACATGTGATCTAATAGGAAGAAAGTACTATTGGCCCAATTTGTACGGAGAGGTCACTAACTATGTTCGGAGCTGCGTAGTGTGCCAGTCGCAGAGCAGAAGGCAGGAAATGACACCATTGGAGGAGAGGGACGTGCCGAACTTCCCCTTGGAGAAAGTGAGTATGGATGTATCAGGACCATATGGGGAAACTGCGCAGGGAAACAACTACATAGTGAGTTTTGTCGATTGGCTAACAAATTGGCCTGAGGCATTTGCAGTACCAGACAAGAAGGCTAGAACTGTGGCCAGTTTGATAATAAGTGAAATCCTCCCTAGGTATGGCGCCCCTGTGCAGTTGATAACAGATAATGGCACGGAGAATGTAAACAGCATAATGAGAGAAGTGCTGACAGGTTTGAATATAGAGCATGTAAAAACATCTCCATATCACCCCCAAGGAAATGCTAAAGTGGAAAGGTTTCATAGAACCTTGGGAGATGTATTGGCCAAGCTGGTCAGAGAGAACACTGGAAACTGGGACTTGTATTTGACACAGGCTCTGGTGGCGATGAGGTTCACCATAAACGAAACCTCCAGATTTTCTCCTTACTTTATGTTGTTTGGCAGAGATGTGGTCCTGCTTGTTGATAACCTATTGAAGCCCCGAAGAAAGTATATGGGAGAAGATCATCATCAACTGTTGCTAGAACAACAACATAAAATATTTGTTCAGGCCAGAAGAAGAATAAAGAGGGCCCAGAAGAAAAGAAATGAGAGAGTGAATGCTGAAAGAAAGGTAGTAGAATTGAAGGTTGGAGACCCTGTCTACTATAAAATCCACCAGAGAGAAGGAAATCTGGACCAAAGATGGGAACCGTACTAACGGATAGTAGAGCAGACGGGTCCAGTATCATATGTAATATGGGATCAAGTGGCAGGACGAGCAAGGAGGGTCCATGCCAATGATCTAAAGAAGGGTGAAATAGCTTACCTGGAAATGAGCGAGCCGAGGCCTAAGAAGACAAGGACAAGGAGGGTAACTCTGGTTGAGCCGGAAGAAATGCAGACGGAGGAAGATTCCGAAGAAAATGAGGAGATAGATCGACAAGGCAAAGCTAAGGAACAAAAGAGATCTAGACATAGAGTCAGGAGGTATTAAAGACGTCCAAGGCTAGGACTCTAAACAGAAGGAAGAATCAGGGGAGGAAGAAGAGGACAAAACACCTCCTGGGCGGGAATTAAACACAGAGGGAAGGTTAGAGGTTGAGCAGGGACCACCTCGGAAGATGAGATCAAGAAGGGTGAAGAACCCCAAAACTCAATAGAACAAAGAAGGCTGTGCAAAATAGAAACAGTCGGTGTCGACAGGTAACGACACTGGCTCATCCAAAAACCTGCTGGCTGACTGTGGTGGATGTGAATGGAGGGGATGGAGTCGCGGGCTGCATCTCACGACGGACGGAAGAAGATTATTAGCATTGCTGACTGGCCATCAGTGGTGTCATGAAGTACGACCTTTGGGAGTGGGCGCCACGCACACCTGCCCGGACCGTTCTGTCTGCTATGAGTTAGTTAGAGGAGGGAAGAGCTGAACTTAGTAAGAAATTATGGAATACTTGAGTAAAGAATTGAGCAAAACTGAATGGTTATGAAGAATAAAAACAAGAGAATCTTGTTGCAGGAAAGATCAAAATGAAAGGGTTGATGATGATCATGATGATGATGGTAGCTACACGAATGATAGCAAGGTACAAGGTGGAAACAGAATACATAGCTTTAAATTCAGGGAGAACGAAATTCATGTTGCTAACAGCTGAAGAAGCTAGAAAGTGTAGAGATGATTCTCTAGGGACTTGTACCTCGTTAAGCCCTATCTATATAACTGGTAACCGCAAAATGTGCATACTAGAATTGTTTGAAGGGAAGAGAGAAGGAATTAAGTGAACCTGCCAAGTGGAGGTATTAGCAAACACGGCATTACGACAAGCTATCAGTGTTTCAGACGGGGTGTGGGCAGTAGCTACACAGAAACCTATCAGCGTGTCTAGGGTGCGTGGGGGAGAGTCCACAAGGACATTAAGAGTAAGGCCACCATTATCCCTGTTAAAGTTACCCATGGGATGTTCGGCATTTGGGATATCTATGTCTTTACCCCACTATTACCAGGAAGAAGAAAGATATGAAGAGAAAGATTCAATCATAAAAATGATTGGCAGAGGCTTAGTCAATTGTACAGAATTATGGGAGCCAATAGTGAAGGGGTTCTCCAATGTTACCTTGAATAAAATGCCAGAACTAATGAAGCCGATAGAAAATATCGATATGGATCAATTGAGGGACAAGTTAAGTGCGTTGGGAAATGAAGATATGGCTTGGGAAGGCGATGAGCAGATCGCGATAAGTTATAGTTATAGCCATCGGGGGTATAGTAGTATGGAAGATTAAGAGTAAGAGGAGATTAACGAACGACAATCCAATGCGCATGCAGCAACTCGAGAGGGAGATGCCGAGCAGTGTTCCTTACTCATACAGAATCGACGAAGAAATTGCAGGAAGACCAGCGGAGAAAAACCTCCCGCAGCGGAGAGGAAAACATTGACCAAGAAGAACAAGCCATAGTAACCACATCTGCACCCACAGGCACACGCACACATTACATTGCATGTAGAACAGAAGAACTTGAAAGAGAACATTACATTTGCATGTAGAACAGAAGAAGATGAAAAAGAACATTACATTGCATGTAGAACAGAAGAACTTGAAAGAGAACATTACATTTGCATGTAGAACAGAAGAACTTGAAAGAGAACAATACGTTGCATGGAGGAAAGTAGTATAGAATTGCATGGGACAAATGCATGATGTATGTTAAATGGTGTATTTGGGTTTAGGTGTCATTTACGGGTAAATGACAAATCGGTTAGGGGAGGATTGTGGCACCATTTAACGAGGCAGAAAGGGAAAAGAAAGAAAAAAGGAAAAGGAGAGGCTAAGGACCGAATCGTGAGTGATAAGCAGGAACACACACACGGCTAAGAGACAATGGATAAAAGGATATTTTGATAAGTAAGAAATGGCGAAAGAGTGTCATTACAATGACAGGGAAATTCTGAGTAAAAAGAAAGGGAAAGAAAGAAAGAATCAGACATGTTTTGGCATCGGCTGTGTTATCTAAGGATATGAAAACAAACTATTGGTACGGGAAGAAATCTTATTATCAACTATAGACCGGCTGGTCAAAGAAAAAAAAATTCAAATGAAAATGTTATTTCGATAAGTGACGAAAAACAGGCAACTAAAGGGACTTTGGACAGATATGAAAAATTAAGGACCACCTACGAATGTCCGTTGACCGATTTTCCTTCGACGGAACATCCTTGGCCTGCGATAATAAAATTATGTTATCAGAAATATGTATCGAAGGAAAATGAATGGGAACCTAGAAGTACTTTTTTCTTTCTTCGAGGCGACAGACTGACTGAAACTTTGGAGATGTTTCTTTTTGAGACCGTGTTAAGAAGACCAACCATTCTGATAATTAGCGATAAAATACCTGACGTAAACCACGTGTAGAACGAGAGTTATGACCGCCATTGTCATATTGTTCCGTTCGCGACCAGAGAAATGATAACGGCGATTAAGAGGAAGAAAAGGGAAAGAGAAGAGATAATTTATTTTTAGTTAAGCAAGATATTTTTTTCTCTTCCTGAAACAAAGCCGCGGATTCGTCCACGCCCGACTAAGACATCATTGGTCGAGTGGTGATCACGTGACGCACGAGGGAGGCTGTTGCAGCCCATCTGGAGGATGAGTAAGATGTGGGGAGGGCAGTTCACGCCCCTCTGAAGTATGATGAGAAGGTGGGAGTGAGGAAAGGTTCCCAAAAATGGAAAAAGGTGGAAATTCCTAACCAGAGAGGTGGATGTGTATTTAGAATTATCGAGGACACCCCCGGCGCCGACAAACTCACCCCGGTTTTGGTCGGCGCCCATATAAACGAAGCCACAACGAGCAGAGTGTTGTTGAGTCCCAGCAGTTCCCAGAATCAGTCTCCAGTTGAAGCAAGCCTCGCAAATAGCTGACCAAGATTCACGCACATTCCGGACCTCTCTTCAACCCAAGAACAATTATTTTGAAGAGCGACTTAGATCCAGATCACCGAAATAAGTTTTTTTTTTTTGACTTTCGTCCAAATACCCACCGAAACACCAATTTCTTAGAGAGCAGACAACTTGAAGTGTTAAAACTTGCCTAGCGGAAAACGACGTGTCACAATCCATAGAACGGGTCGGTAGATAGATGCAGTCCTATGTATCGAACAACTAGACATAAAGTTTGTTACCTTTTTCTTTGATACTTTGATATTTTGAGTTTTCATTTTATTGTCTTTTATGCATATTTGTGTGGTATCACCCCCGTTGAACTCGGTTTGCAGTACGGCCCCAACCACTGTTTGATCTCGTCTGCCTAAGATCAATTCACAACCTGGGTAGGCGGACTGGGAGATCAGTGCAGTTACCTTGGTAACCAGGCGTTGGAAGCGAGTTGGGAACGACGAGGCTGATATCAAATCTAACCAGATTCCCACCCGAATCACGAAAAGGTTAGAACGTCACATTTGGAGCAGCGACACCCGAACGGAGCAGCGAGGAGCGAACGGCTGGCGAGGACGTCACAATTGGTGCTGTTTAGGGACGTCACAGTTGGTGCCGTGGTAGACTAGGATAGAACGTCACGGTTGGCGCTGCGACCAGGGGACGACGTCACATACAATCTGAAATATTTTTCTGATTTAAATAACCAAAAAAGGGTTGATAAGCCGTGAAAATTCAAATCAATCGACCACACTTTAAGGAAGAGCAGAAAGAAACTTTGATTAAGCTGAATATCAGTTTATAACTGATCGGTCAAAGAATCAGTTAATTAAACCAGGCAACACGTAGGAAAAAATAACTGGGGATTTATCCATTATTTCTGAATTTGCATTGGCTTTTTGATGCCACAGAAAGACAGCATGAGCCCAAAAAAGCAACTAGAAATTAAGCTTCATCTGATAAAGAATGAAGATTAAATTAAAAATAAATAATATTAATAGTTGACAAAGCTTCATCTAATTGAAAAAGCAACATTAACGTAAATACTACTCGAAAATTAATAATAACGTTTGAGAATACTTCATCTCATTAAAATTAATTTAAATGTAAATAATAGTCGAAATTAATAATGATGGCCGACAATGTTTCATATAATTAAAATAAACGAGACTGAAAATAAATACTGTAATCAGAAAAGTACGCAGGTTTACGCTTTAAGAAAGCTTTAATCAACTGAGAATATAAGGTTCGAATATAGTGTCCTTTTATATTCCCAGTAAACTGAAATATCTCTCTCTCTCTCTCAAACAAGCGGGAACCACTCTTAATTATCCATAACAAGTAATAATAAAAAATTAATGATAATAATTGACTATACCAGATTTATTAAAAAAAAAAAAACAGTACATCGCCAAAATATTATTTATAGAATTTATATTCGGATTATTTTTTTCACTTTTGTTTTTTATTATAAAAATGTTTAGTTTTTTTCCCGGGTTTAACCTTCACGGAATCCTTTATTTTATGTTTGTTCTAGTTCCTCTGATTATATATAGTTCTTATTTTTATTTAGTACTGCTCAGTTATTGTACACACTGCCTATCACAGGGATTGAACACACAAATCACTATTACACCAAATTCATAATCAAAAACCTTAATCCAATAGACCGTTTACCTTAAAATCGTATCTCAACGTGGAGACTTAAACCTAACTTGGCTGTTAATTAGAGTTGCAACTGCTATTACTGCATATGTTTGAGATTGCTGCTGCTACTACAGTTAAATACTTGCTATCATTTGTTTTTCTTTCTTTATAAGCTGTTTCCATACTGTATCTTTTTCTATTCTAAGCTTTCTAAGGAAGTTCTCATAGGATAACAGGTCGGCGGATACTTTTAGATTCCTAGCTCCCCAGAGATCTTCCTTGTCCAGTATTTCCAATTGATTCTACAGGGGCTGATAAATACCCATTTTCACACCATACATGATCAGCTATGATCATTGTCTCACCCTTAACTATGGCTTTTTCATGTTCCTCCAGTCTTACTCTTGGGGGACGGATTGTTTAACCGTTACATTTTCTACCACAGATGCAAGGGTATCAAGGACACGCAATTCTTGGTAATCTTCTACCCTGTTAGACTTTACTCGACAGAGATTTCTCCGTATAGTGTAACTACTTCTGGATGTTGTCTTGATGTTGAATAAATTGCAGATCTTCTGAATCTTTTCCAATAACCCCTTGGCGTAATGTAGACAGACTTTGACTGTTAATAGGAATTGTTGATAACGCTTCATTTTATAAAAAATGAAGAAGATATTGCCCAACATTTTAATTCCTCTTCGTTCAATTTTCGTGGTTACTTTTAAAAATATACTATAGCTAATTAACCAAGCGAAACTTTTTTCATTCCCTCGCCCAAGGAAAACATCTTTCTGTAAAACTTTCATTTTTACTTTTAATTTATTTTTTCAGGTGTTCCAATAAAAGCTACATGGAAAATGAAAATTAATATAGACATTACTAAAAAATGTATTATAATTGTTAACAAGGTTTTATCTGTGAAACATACTTATGCAATGAGATATTAAACACAATTAATGGCACTGATTGACAATGCTTCATCTAATAAGCTGACAATAAATTCTTGATATTAGTCTGAAAAAATTAACAAAAGTTGCGGATGTTTTACCTATGAACAAACAATAAGACAGCTTTCGGTTATATTACATTGAAATACCTGTTCTCGTGAGATGACCAAAGTTAAGCAACGTCAAGCTTGGTCTGTACTAAATGGTGACTGTTTAACGGATAATGTATCGTAATTGTTAATTGGAGAGCCGAGTTCCCATACTATCACCGAGTTAAGGAATGCCGAGCCTGGTCAGTACCTAGATTTGTAACCGCTTGGGAATACCAGGTGCTGTAAGCTTTGATGTGCGGGTGGTGTAATGGATAATGGCTCCTAATTGTTAATCGTAAAACCGATTACGAATTCCCGTTCGTTTCATTATATTTACTTAGGGGAATATACACTAAAGAAAGTTATAAATATGCTTATTTTCGTCTCAGCTATGGGTTAATTACTTACTCTTGTATAAGTAAATCATTATTCTATGAAAAAAAAAAATCATTCAATTTACAAAATATCTTCTGGCTTTAAATAACCTGCAATGGGTTAATAACTCGTAGAAAATGAATCAGTCAGTCAATGAAATACTGATTAACGATACATGCTTTATATACATGTCTAGAAACTACCGCGGTTATAAAGTGAGGGATCAGTTTTTATATTGCTTGTAATATAGAATTGATCCCCTATTTTATATATGCAGTATAATATCTAGATTGTTTATCAGATTCTTATTTCTTATTCTTTTCTCTCCTTATCTATGGGTTAATTAGTAGAGACCTGTATCATTAAATCATTTTTATCTAAAAAAAATCTCACAATCTAAAAATGTTTTCTCTCTGCAAAGGGTTGATAAACCGTAAAAAGCGAATTCATCAAAATCAAATCAAAAGAAAAAGAAAATATAGCCTGTTTTTTTTATCATTTGTTATATGACAAAACTTTGAAATAAGTTTCGATCTCGCCTCTTTACTTTTGTATTGGTGCAGTCAAAATGTAACGATAAAAATAATTTTTCTTCATAATCCTTTCTAGCTAAATAAGTCTCTCGCTTCTTGAAACTTACTGTTTTCTTTAGCCTTATGACATGTTTCTGTGTTATATGTCGTCCAGTTCCCTGTTTCTCTGTTCGGATCAATTTGAAAAAGCCTAATGCAAAATCAATTTCACCATCTACACATATGCCACTCTAATCTTAGAAATAATCTAGACAAGTATAAGCAATATAAAACAAGTCCGTTTATCCATATACTTTATTCCTTTCTTTAAAATAAGTTTCGTTAAAAAAGGAAAAACAATAATCTAAATTTATATCTGCAGATTTAATATGTTCGAGTTTTACAGAAAATAAGTTTACAATGTTTATATATCGCAAAATGGCAATGCTTTTGGTTTGTTTGTTAAAAAAATGAACGCAAAACTTTTCTGACTTTTATTTGGAGCAAGAAGTACGAAAAACGCATTAAGAAAAATGTCATCTCTTCATTCTCTGCTTTGTAAATATAGCTTTAGAGATTAATAGAATAACATTAAGCGTATGAATATAATTCTGACTTGTTTGATGAGTGTTGTTGCTACTGTTTGACATGTGTGTCTTCATTCCTTGAAGATCTTCAATTTTGTGAGATGAATAAAATGACGATATCTTTTTTTTTTGTTGAGGTACCTCTTATAAAGAAATGTACCTCTCATAAAGAAAGGAGCCTCTAATAAAGAAAGGAGCCTCTAATAAAGGCATCTGTAATAAAGAAAGGAGCCTCTAATAAAGAAAAGAGCCTCTAATAAAGGTACCTCTAATAAAGAAAGGAGCCTCTAATAAAAGTACCTCTAATAAAGGTACCTCTAATAAAGAAATGCGCCTCTAATAAAGAAAGGAACCTCTAATAAAGGTACCTCTAATAAAGAAAGGTACCTCTAATAAAGGCACCTCTAATAAAGAAAGGGGCCTATAATAAAGAAAGGGGCCTATAATAAAGAAAAGTGACACTAATAAAGAAATGTGCCTCAAATAAAGGTACTTCTAATAAAGAAAGATGTCTCTTATAAAGCAAGGCACCTATTTTATAAAGAAAGATACCTCTAATAAAGAAAGGTACCTCTAGTACAGAAAGGTGTCTCTAATAAAGAAAGGTACCTCTAATTAAGAAAGTGTCACTAATAAAGAAAGGAATCACAGTGGATTAAGGGACTAAGAAATATCAGAGCTGAGTTCGAATTCCAGTCGAGTTCATTACATTCACTGACGTTTGGTTTGTTTTACAGCATATCAAACAAAATGGGTTATTTAATGCAAAGATTTTCTTGTTGGTAATATTTTTCAAAAATGTATTGCTGCTAATATATTTTTTTCCAAAAAAGTATAGCTGGCAATATTTTTTCTTCAAAAATATATTTATGGTAATAACAAATTACTGGTAATAATTCTTTACAAACATGTATTAAAGGTATTAAAACCTATTTTCAGACTGTTATAATGTTTTGAACCCAGTTTGGATTTTTAACTATTTGCCCTTAGTTAGGACCCTAACAGATGCTACCACCGTCAATTAAGAGGTTGTTCCACGCTCTCCAAAACCTCCTGATTAAGGGTTTTTCTGTTGGACGTAGTTTATCGTCTTACCCAGGATGCGACTGTAGTTTATCGTCTTACCCAAGACGCGTATGTAGTTTAACGTATTACATATGACGTTTCACTGAAATGCTAACCTCCTTGTGAAAGGTAGAAATCCATCTTTTCTCCTCTGAACAGTATA